>CM038676.1:617732696-618932696 GCA_021605205.1 Aegilops longissima
GTGGGGGTACTCTATGGTGGACATGGTGCTTTGTCAACTATAAGTGGGTTACTATCCGGCGGGGTTGCGGTTAGATGGGTTGTAGCTGGTTCTCCATGCCTTGGTGTAAGTGTGCAATCTGGAAGAGTCTCGATTATGTGTGGTGGGGCTAGTTTGTGGGCAGTACAACCATGGTTCTATCTGCATCGACGGGTAGCACTGTCTTTTGTGAAGAACGGGTTTTGCTCCCTTAGATACTGCCATCACCCCTCCAATTCAAATGGCTGATAAACAAGAAAAGAAATTGAGCGTCTGGACATTGTATGATGAGCGAGATGTGGTAATTCACATATATGTTGTCTAACCAAGCAGGACAGCATGACACAATTTCACATATATGATGCCTAACTAAGCAGGATAGCATGACACAGTTTTAGATATATGATGGATAACTTAAAGGATATAATGGCATAATTCAACATATGATGAGTACCTAAACAGGATGACATGACAAAACTATATGATGTCTTTCTAAAATAGGTTGGGATGAAATAATTCACATACATGTTGTCTAAGTATACAGGATGGCATGATATAATTGACATAATTGATTCATATACTAAGCGGTGGCACTCGCATGTATGATCTCTAAACTAAGCGGATAGAATTCAATATTGTGCATATGATGTCTAAACTAAGCAATGCAAGACACCATATGCATCATATGAGAAATATAAACATTGCAACTTAGAGCATACACCGGGTGGGATATAGGACTGGTCATCATCTCTGAATCCTCCTCTGAGGAGCTCCTGTAACCATCGAGATATATGCTTCAACAGGTACCATTGCCCTGCTCGAAGACCTTGTTTTCCTCCAGATTTTTCCATAACCGGCTCAAATGGCTGATACACATGAAGAGTAGTTCAATATACACAGTTGTCGACAAATGGAATCGTAATGAAAAAAAAGATGGCATGAGATAATTCACATATATGATGCTGGCTCCATGGCGGTGCATAATTCACATATATGATAAGCGGCTGAAAAACATGGCATTGCATAATTCACATATCGATATAGAAAGCAAACAGGAGGCATTCACACAAAGCATGTCTAATCTAAGCGAGATGGCATGGCAATGCAAGACACCATATGCATGATATGAGCAATATAACCCAGCCAAGTTAGAGCATGCACCTCGGGGGGATCGATTGGTCATCTCTCTCGAGGGCTATCTGTAACCAGCAAAAAGAAATCTGCATCGACGGTATGGCTTGACTTTCGAAGACCTTGTTTTCCTCCAGTTTTCCCATGACCGACTCAAATGGCTGATGCACGGGAAGAGTAGATGAATGTATAAACATTGTTGACAAATGGAATACATTATGGAAAAAATATGGCACGATACAATTCACATATCGATGGTGGCTAAACAGGATGGCATTGCATGATTCACGTATATGATGCTGGCTAAAGAAGATGGCATTGCATAATTCCATATACTCCTCCGTTCCTAAATATTTGTCTTTTAGAGATTTCAAATGGACTACCACATACGGATGTATATAGACATATTTTAGAGTGTAGATTCACTCATTTTGTTCCGTATGTAGTCACTTGTTGAAATCTCTAAAAGACAAATATTAGGAATGATGATGAATATGATATAAAACCAAACAGGTGGCATTCACACAAAGCAAATCTAAACTAAGCTGATGACATATAAGATGTATAATGTAAGCAATGCAAGCGCCATATGCATGATATGACCAACATCGGCATGCGAGTTAAACAAACACCTCGGTGGTAAGCAGGCGTGGCGGCTCCTACGAATCTCCATCTGACAGTTATCTTCCTCTGGAATACAATCTGGAAATGCAGGAGAGGGGGCACTTAGCCCACCATGGAGCAGCGTCTGCATGACATTATATTCGCATAGCGGTCTTCTCTTTTCTCTACATGTTCGATATGATTGTGTACAATATCGACATGCATAATAAAAAATAGTTAGATTTTGTAAGGCCTAAGGGGTGCATGCAAAATCAAGACTGATGGTAGCAAGCAGTGGATGGATCCAAAACTAATGATAGCAGGTAGATTATAGCTTCAGTTTAAAAAGATAGACAATGGATCATCTATTGTTTGTTGCCCACCCAACATGAACCACATAGAAGACCCGGATGAACCAGATAGTAGAGCGAGATACTATTCGTTGCTGGCTCGATATGAGACCCATGGGCAATTCAAAACTCAAGATTGAACGATAAAGTAGCAGGTAATAATAACCGATGTATAACGTAAGCAAACACGAAAGACTGCGACCTCTCTTCCAGAACTGTGTAGTCCTCAGGTTCATCTGCTCAGTCGATGATGGTAATGCAGTTGGCGTGGCTGCCGACAACGGGGAAGATGATCTGAGGCGGCGAAAGAAAGTCTGCGGGGGATCTCTGCTGCGGTGAACGCTTACATCGATGGTGCACCTCGGTGGGGTGGATAATGACACGGCGGGAGCAGGACATAACACCTGAGAGTTTTCTTTGGCGCTAATCTGAAAATGAAGTAAATCTGTAAGGGCTCCTTAGAATTGGAGGATTCTATAAGCGAGGGACAGGAAAAACACAGGAATAGGATAGGAATGCCGTGCAAAGCAGAGCATTTGGAAACATAGGATTTCAGTCAACTTTGGGTGTTTGGCTCACATGAATTGGAAGAACGGAGAGGAATGGAGAAACAAAGTGATCGACAGTGTACAACCTCTTTGGCATAGCCTTGTGGACCTCGGCATCATTGGGTTGGGCGTGGAGGATGGTGATGATGTTGGTGTGATTGTCGCGGAGGCGGGGAAGAAGATCGAGGCCTCTGGAAGCGGCGCCGAAGTCTTGCTCGGCTGTGATGGGCGGTTCCGTCGTTGGAGCAGCTCCGCTAAGGTGTCTGCTGCGAGGCTGAAGCATGACAAGGCAGAACAACGTTAATCTGAAGTGGGACCCTAATATCATCTGCAATAGATGATGTAAAATACATCACCAAAAGTGCTAGATGTAAAGCGCATCAGCGGCGCCACGGCCGCTCCGACAGATCTTTGTAAAAGTACTGTTCACTCTGAACTTAGCGAAGAAAATGAACTTCACAGTCGAAACTGAATTTTTTGTTGAAACTGATTGAACTAATGTGAGCATTGCAATAGATGTTTAGGGCGTTCGAGCACTAGTAGCGGAGAAGCGTGATCTAAATCAGCGGGCCTCGAGCAGCGACGCACTAGCGGAGAGCAAGTCGTGCTGTAGCACCATGACGAGTGCTAAGCAGCAACTCTGTAGCTGCGGAGGTCGTGCGGCAGCAACAGCATAGCATAGCGAAACAAGCGAGCAGCAGCATGAGCGAAAGCAGGAGCGGTGCAGCAGCGACCGGCAGCAAAACGAGCAGCAGTGCGGCGAGCGGGCAGCTGCAGCTAGTGCCGTTGTGGAAGTCGCCGCCGAGGAAGCAGCGACATGGGGAGAACGTCGTGGATGATGTGGCGGCGATGGCGCCGTCGATGGAGCGCCAAGTCTGCTCGGTATCGAGCACCGGCAGCCCGTGAGATCGAATAAAGATAAAATGCAGCGGTGAGTGCAGAACCTCCTTGGTGGCGCCGAGTTGGCCTCGGCTTCATCGGAGGAATTGGTGAGGTGTTGCGGTTCGGTGGGGCAGGTCAAAGACGGCATTGTGGGGATTGAGGTGGCGCGATAGGCGAGGTGAGCGTCGGGCAGCTCCTTGGAGGTGGAGGAAGAGGCGGCTGATCCGGCGGGGCGGCGAGATCGACAGCGGATCCTCATCCGGTCGCGGTGGATGAGGACGGCGAGCTGTTGCGGTGGGACGGCGTAGTCGAGGAAGAGTCTCGGCTGGGCGGTGGGAGAGAGCGGCGGAGGCGTGGGGTTTGCGGGTTTTGGCGGCCTCGGTGTATACGAATGGGGGGGGCGAAGGGGAGGGAGCCAAGCAGGGGCGCTTGTCGAAATGTAGGGTAAGTTACCAGCGTACCCCCACGGTTTTGACACATGACGTGGAGCTTCATTTCGGCTGAGGGTAGAAGGGGATTTCGCGTATGCGGGCTGCGGGGCGATTTGGATGAGGAGGGAGTTCTGTGCGTCAAATTTCAGGATAACAAAGCGTAGCGGTTGAAGAAGCGGGAGTTTCAAAGCAGGTGAGACAAAAGATACTCGAGCTTGAAAATTTCGGGATAACAAGGTGCGGATTCCTTGTTCGGCAGAACAAACTTAACGTGTAAAAAAACAATTCATACAAGACACAAGAGAGTCATGTCCCCTTTTACTATATTGCTATAGATGCCATTGAAAAAACTACAAGAAAAATGTAAAAAAATCGGGAGAACAAGATTACCCTGCACAGTACCAAATCGATTCGCACTTCCCTCAACAACAACAAAAAACAAATCAATTCCCACCAAAGAAAGAGTAATGTCCCTTTTTATATGATTACAGATGCCATGATCTCGAATTTCAATTTTTGAATCCACGTTATGTTGAATTCGAATATATCATTAGGTGACCTTGCGGTTTATAATTGATGTAGTCGTACATTTTGATCTTCCATCATATATGAACATTTTACTCCACCATGTGAACATATATATTGTAAATCTACCATATGGACTAAATTTGAATCAATTTTCCTTATTTGAATACGATTGTTGTCAAGTTATACAATAATTTAAATATTATCTTGATAACAAAAGACATGCATATAGCAGTAATCATATTTCACTATGAACTACATGTACCATATGCTCTCAATTCAAATATTTGTATCCATTTTATGTTGAATTCAAATCATAGTACATTATTGGTCTAGGTAGCGAGATGTTAGGGATAATCTAAACCCTGTTTTCATACGTATAATTTTTGGCTGAATTGGGACAAGTTTTGGTATAAGCCTCTTGCAAAACCGGAGATCTCTCAACAAGCCTCGTGGTTCGAGAGGAGCGTGTCACCTTTGTGTGCTGAAGCGATATCGCTGCCTCCCCTGATTTTATTTCAGAGGCAACATAGAACTATATGAGTGCCTGTTAAATTTTGGAATTATTTGGGTTCATTTGGCCTTTTATACATTAATTGAGTTTGGACTTTTAATGTGCATAATCTAAATATGAATTGCATGCACATGCTCCGGTGCACCAAAGTGGGTTGAAAAATCACATGTGTGTCCTTGGTTGAATTTCTAGGTCCCATGGAAGAAATGAGAATGAAATTCAAACATCCAGGCGTCATGACTCTGCCGAGAACATCGAGAAACTTAGATTTTAAATTCATGTAAATCAAAACTCAGCTGAAATCATGAAACTTGGCATGGTGTCATGTCATGGCACTAACATGTTGTGGTAAAAATTGGGCGATTTGGAAGCTCGTGGTTCTAAGAGGCGTGCCACCTTTGAGTGTGAAACGATATACTGCCCCCCATTGAGTTTCTTAACAAAGGCAACATAGAACTACATTAGTGCCTGTTAAATTTTGGAATTATTCGGGTTCGTTTGTCGTTTTATACATTAATTGAGTTTCTGGTCATTTAATGTGCATAAGTCAAATTTGAACTACAAGCACATGCTCTCGTGCACCAAAGTTGGTTGAAAAATCACATTTGTGTCCTCGGGTGAATTTCTAGGTCCCATGCAAGAAATGAGAATAAAATTAAAACATCTGGGCATCATGGCTCGGCGAGAACATTGAAAACTTGGTTTTAAAATTCTTGTAAATCAAAACACGTCTGAAAATCATGAAACTTGGCATGGATGTCATGTCATGGTACTACCATGTTGTGGTAAAAAATGGCGAATAGGAACAGATTTTGGTATAAGCTTCTTGCAAACGAAGCTTCTCTCAAGAAGGCTCGTGGTTACGAGAGGAGCGTGCCACCTTTGAGTCTTGACGATATCGTTGTCCCCTTGAGTTTATTTACAAAGGCAACATAGAACTACATGAGTGCCTGTTAAATTTTGGAATTATTCGGCCGTTTGGCCTTATTTACACATTAATTGAGTTTTGGTCATTTAATGTGCATAATTCAAATTTGAACTACAAGCACATGCTCCGTGCACCAAAGTTGGTTGAAAAATCACATTTGTGTCCTCGGGAGTAGGTCCCATGCAAAAATGAGAATAAGATTCAAACATTTGGGCATCGTGGCTCGATTCGAGAACATTGAGAAACTTGGTTTAAAAATCATGAAACTTGGCATGGTGTCATGTCATGGTAGTACCATGCCGTGGTTAAAAAAATTGGCGAATAGGAACAAATTTTGGTATAAGCTTCTTGCAAATCGGAGCTTCTCTCAAGAAGGCTCGTGGTTACGGGAGGAGCGTGTCACCTTTGTGTGCATAATTCAAATTTGAAATACAAGCACATGTTCGGTGCACCAAAGTTGGTTGAAAAATCACATGTGTGTCCTCGGGTAAATTTCTAGGTTCCATGCAAGAAATGGGAATGAAATTCAAAATTTGAGGCGTCGTGGCTGGGTTGGAAACATTGAGAAACTTAGTTTTTAATTCCTGTAAATCCAAAACACACATGAAAATAATGAAACTTGGCTTGGTGCCATGACATGGCACCAACATGCTGTAGTAAATTTGCATCCGATTTAAAGCGCACACATTAACAATCAACAAAGTCATTTTGGAACAAGTCTTGTCACGTTACAATCGGAAACACAAGTATTATTGAAACCGTGGGCGTTCTACTTACTAGTACCATTTACGTGCATACGCGTCCCCATTTTATTAGCTAGGAGGCGCCGTGCAGGGTAGCTATTTAGTCGAGGCGTGCGATCAGACCCCTGCGCATGCTTATCGAGAGGAGAGCCCTTTGACCTCCATCTGCCGTCCACCTCTCCCAAGGTCTCCATTAATGGCGCTCGAGCCTCATTTAATGGCGTGGCTATGTCTCACTCGACTGAGATTTAAGAGAGAAAAAAGAAAATCTGAAAGCACGGATCTTGATGTAAGATCCGAGCGGACCTATATAGCATCTCTGTGACTTATAGCAAGGCTGATGAATATATAAGGGCGATTAATTTTTTGATCAAAGAAGGGCTTGCCCTTCGATTTTCATTACTAAAAACCACCACAATTCACAAGAAGTTCAGCACAACTCAGCCTAACACGAAGGACTAAAAGCTACAGTTGAAATCGCAACATCCCAAGAGGCCAACAAAGGCCAAACATCCGCGCTAGAACCCAACATTTCACAACCGACGACACAATCCACATCCTAAACCGATTATTACATCAAAAGAAACCAGTAAACTGAAGGAAGCCCAGCAGCAACTAGAAGAACAGCAACGCCAGGGTCACCACAGCAAGAGTTTTCTTCATTCCAGCCTCGCAACATTGATCTTCCACAGAAAGATAAGGACGATTAATTGTCTTACATAATTAGGAAGATAATTTCAAAATCCACATGCTGCTCGCCCGAAATACACAAGGGCAAAAGAAGAAGGAAGACAAGGATCGGCTCGCTGATCTCTACTTTCTTGATCGTTGTTGTAGGCAGGAACTAGTCTCCATGGCGGCGATGAAGCTCTTCGTGTCCTCAAGGCGCTGCTTGAGAACATCCACGGATTCCTCCACCAGCCTTTGGCGCTTGTTGCGGAGCATGTCATTCTCGTCCATAAGTTTCTTGGCGATGATGCGGTCCTCTTCAACAAGGCCTTGGTCTCCTCCTGTTGAGTACGCACTTGACGATCTTCTCCCTCGGCAGGTCGCGCTCGGCCGGAGCCTCTCATTGCCCTCCCTTAGTTGCGGATGGCGCGGTTGCCTGTTCAAGCAGGCTTTCATGTCGTCCTGCAACCTCGCCCAGCCGGAGATCTGATCCATCGGCTATGGACGATCGCATGCATGCGCTATAACGATCGTCGCCTGCCGAGAAAAATTTCCCGGGCCGCGGCATGTGGGACATCTCTGCTGCATTACGTGGCGCGGTGGGACATCTCTGCTGCTTCCCGGCGGCAGTCGGACCGGTCTGCTGCATCGGCGTGGTGGCGGGACCTCCATGCTACTTCAGCAGTGGCGGGACCTCTGTGCTGCTACTTCCTTGGCGGGACATGTCGGCTGCTCTCACGGTGGCGGGACATCTCTCGTGCTTCGCTTCCATGCTCGCCTCTCCCTGGCAATCTCTCGACCCAGAACTCACGCTGGCCATGGCAGGCGCAAAGGAAGGATCTGAATGACTTGTTTGTTTTGTGGATGAGGAGTTGAGGAGGAATGTGCAGTCATCTTGGCATACTAGTATTTATAACCGGTACTAATACACTCCTAAGTGGGAAACCGTTTAGGTTGTGATCGGTGTGAACAGGTTTGGAATTCAATATAGCGTGGTACAAATATGCTCCTAAGTGGGAAACCGTTTAGGTTGTGATCGGTGTGAACAGGTTTGCAATTCAATATAGCGTGGAGTAATTTGGAATGTGATGAGGCGCATAAGCTCAAAATTTATTGCGGTTATAGTTTGATGCGGCACTATTCCCGGATGGAGTACTTCATTTTCTACTCCCTCCTTTCCGGTTTTATAGGGCTTATCTCAAAATTTTAGTTTTCCATTTTATAAGGCTCAATTTGGTTGTTCCCCAACACATGTTCAGATTCCAAGGTGCATTAAATCATTGCATGCAAGTATTAAGAAAATTGACCAATGCATGTACTTTATGCATGCATGCATTACAATTAATGCATTGATAAACATAATTTTTGAGAAAAACAAGAGCATTAATGTGAGATTAAATGACCACGGGTAGCCTAGCGGCTCCCCGGTACTTCTGAAAAAATTATGAGCCAATCAAAGCCATCCAACATCAAGGCCTTGAGGGCCGCCCTCCACGGCAGTGACCCTCGGGCGGCTGTCGAGGTGGCCGACTAGATCTCCAGGAAGAAGGCCACAAGAGGGCGGCTTCCAGGCCGACTACCAGAGGGTGACTCGAAGAGTCGGCCACGAGAAACCCGACTTCAGAGGCCGGCCTCAATGGTGACCAAGGCGCACCCTCGGAATCTGCACCCCATAGCGGTGATGAGGCAGGCGTGGCTACAGTGAAACCTGCCACCCCGTATCCCAGAGCATGCATAGCCCGCAGTCGCCCGTCTGGCGGCCATCCTCCGTCCGTGGCACTGTTGCCATGTTGACCATGGCGTTAGACACCACGGGTTGTCAGTACGGCCCATAGGCGGCGGGCCCCTCTGGCCAGAGAGATGCCCAAAGGCGGCTCGGCCTCACCCAGTCGGCCTAAGACATGGCGGCTTCCCATAACCGGCTTGTTCCCTCCCCTCGAAGGAAGTGCCTCGTTGGGATACAAGATGAGGTGAGGCTACAGTGATTGCCGCCAAAGGCGGTGGCTGTAACCATGCTTACCGACAAAGCCCTCATCATCAAGATTGAGGCAAGTAACCAGCCCCAACAAGGCCCTCGGCGGTGGGGCCAGCCTGTCGACCAAGAAGTCGGCGGTCAGTGAGACCACCACTCAGTGAGCCCAGCGGACCGGAGAAACCGGCGGCGTGAACAGCGATGGCTGGGGCCCGCGCCCGGCGGATTACCATTGTATGCCCCTGGGGGTTAGGCCTATATAAACCCCTAGGGCACCCATGCAAAGGTTGATCTCTTAGAGTTTTAGACACCATATAGAGAGAAGAGGAGAGCTAGCGTGCCTTCTCCTTCCTCTCACCAAACAGCTCAAGGAGCCTCTTGTAGCCACTTGTTCATCCGGTGATCATGCGGAGACCCTTGAGCAGCGATGAGGGGTGTTATCTCCACGGAGAGCCGAAGCTGGGTAAGATTCACCGGCGTGCATGTCTTCGCCTCATCCATTTCGAGCACAGCGATGTCTTATTGGCTCCCACTATGATAAGCCACCCGTTGGCATATGTCGCACCTACCACCCGACATTTGGCGCCCACCATGGGGCCAGTGCACCGTCGTCCAGGAGACCTGTGCAGGGCCAGGAACCTTCTTCCTCCCAGCGGAGCATAGCCTGCCAGCCGCTTACGCCCGATGGCGCTTGCCCCACACGCTGCAAAGGCGTCGCGGCGCTTGCTCGGCGAGCTGCCTCGCCGATCTTCTTAGCGAGCTCGCATCTCCGGCAAACCCGCCTCAAGCGCAGCGAACAGGCTTCCCGAGAGCCACCTCGTCGACCTCCTTGACCAGCTCCACGTCTCCAGCGAGCCGCTGTGGATTTGAAGTCGGTCGGCTCCATCGACCCGATGCTTGTCGACTCCGACACGGTATCACTCGGCCTTCCCCACCAACATTGTGATATTCAGCGACCCGCTCCCCAAGCGGCAGTGTGGCGGTGCCATCACCGAGTGCTGGTCATCATCACGGAGGCCCCTCTGGCGAAGCGCCCATGGCGACACTGGCGGCGTTACACGACCTGTCCGCTCTCCGGCCGATGCCGGCGCCGGCGTTGGAGGCGTCGCCTCGCCCTCCGCGGGGCGGAGATAACTTCCATGAGGCGCCTCACGAGGCTCACTAAGCCTTGGTCGACCCGCGCCGCCTTTGTACGCCGCCCCCTGTCGCCCGAGCCGACTCGGCGTCGTCAAGCATAGCGCGATCGCCGCCCGACATCTTTGAGGCGGACCGCCCGATCTCGCCACGCCCCTCGAGAACCTGCGCGCCGCCCGAGCGGTGGAAAAACTGAGCAGGCTGGGGCCCGGCGAGCTCCCCTATATGGCTAAGCGCATCCAGCAAGCGGTGGTAGCGGCAGCAAGCGGCATGAAAGGCGGCGCCAGCGCCGAAAAGCCCTCCGCCGCGCCAAAACGCAGCGCAACGTCACGCACACCGACCATGGCGGCGACACCGCGCCTGGCGAAAAAGGCAGCGGCCAGCCTGGCGAACCGGATCTCCGCCGGCGCGGCGAAGAGCGCCCTCGAGCCGTGGGCGGCGAGCAACCCGCCCCTCCTCCGCCTCGCGAAGAAGATATCCACCCGCCGCCTGTCACGCATCCGACTCTCGGCGGCCGACTAGGCGCGCCAAGGAAATCGGCGGCAACGCCCGCCACGGATCGACCGCTGGCGCGATCCAGGCATTAGCGAAGAAAGCGATGTCGGTCCGCCTTGCTGGCCCCGCATCGCGACGAGCCCTTCCTAAAGGGTTCTCGCTCCCAAGAACATGCCCAAGTACAGCGGCTCGGTGAAGCGGAGGATTGGCTGATCGACTACTCCACCGCGATCAACATAGCGAACGGCAACAGGCGCGTTGCAGTGAAATATGTGCCCCTCATGCTTCAAGGCATGGCGTGAACCTGGCTCAACAGCCTCAAGCCGTATAGCATCAACAGTTGGCTCGACTTCACCGAAGCTTTCATCCGCAACTTCACTAGCACCTACAAACGGGCTCCCAAGCCCAGACAGCTCTCCTTGTGCGTACAAGGACCCACCGAGTCGACTCGCGACTACCTCACGCGTTGGGCTGAGCTCCACAATTCCTGTGAAGGGGTGCACGAGGTTCAAGCTATAGAGTACTTCACCGCGGCGGGTGCGAAGGCACCCTCCTCAACACCTAAGCTTCTCTGCGGCGAGCCGACTACCCTCGGCGAGCTCCTAGTCATAGCGGACAAATCGCATACGCTGACTCCTCGATGAAGACCGAGCTCCGGGTGGATGCCTCCGGGAAGGTGCTCAACCCGGCTCCCAAGACGCCGGCTGGCGACTCAATTCGACGTCCGTGCGGAAGCGACAACAAGCGCCAAGGGCCCAATGCCGCCTCAACCCGGTCGGCGGTGGCCCTTTGTCGAAAACGAGCAACCGGTGACCCAGCAAGAAGCGAAGGCGGCAGGCGGCAGTAGCGGCTTTCTCCTCTGAGCAAGCCCTCGGCGCCCCTTGCAAGTTCCACAGCGGCAAAGCCGTCCAACCACTCTGACCGGAGATGCCGCTGGCTCACCCGAATCACCAAAGCGAAGGGCTGGTGCCGCCTCCGCCCGGTGGACAGCCGCCTCCGGCCCCTCGGCAGCGGCCGCTCGGCCAACGATGGGACCATCAAGGCAGGTTCCCCCGAGCATGCCGCCTCGTCGTCTTCTGAGCCAGCACGAAGACCCGCGGCAGCGCGCGGCAACACCAAGAAGTCAGCGTGGTCGCTTCCAACAACCCAGTACATGCCTTTGTCGGAGAGGCTTATCAGGTGGGGCGGGCCGACCACCCAAGGTGATGCCGTCCCCGGGCTCTTATGCATTGGTTCTGGAGGCAACCCTAGCAACAAACATGCTTGCTGCCCGATTCTCCCGCGTACTGATAGACGGCGGGAGCAGCATCAACATCCTGTATCGCGACACCATGGAGAAGCTGAACATCAAGACCAAGCACCTCATGCCAAGCCGGACCGTGTTCCATGGCATCGTACCCGGCCTGTCCTGTTCACCAATCGGCAAGATCAAAATAGACGTTCTCTTTGGGGACAAGGATCGTTTTCGCCGGGAAGCAATCTGGTTTGAACTGGTGGACCTTGAGAGCCCCTATCATGCACTGCTTGGCCGACCTGCTCTGGCCAAGTTCATGGTTGTACCCCACTACGCCTACCTCAAAATGAAGATGCCAAGCACCAAGGGCATCATCACCATAGCCGGTGATTACAAGAAATCCTCGAGTCTTGTTGCAGCGATAGCCGGCTGGCCGAGTCCTTGTGATCCGCGAAGAGGAAGGCGTTGGACGAGTCGTGGCCATGGCGGCAAGCAGCCAGCCATCCCCGACCCCAAGGAATGTGATGCCCAAGGTTCTTTCCAGCCAGCCAAGGAAACAAAGAAGATACCTTGTGACCCGAGCACCGAGAAGGTTTGCCGTCATTAGGGCAAACTGGACAGCAAATAGGAAGGCGAGCTTGTCGATTTCCTCCGTGAGAATCGGGACATCTTTGCATGGTCCCCCAAGGACATGCGGGTGTTCGAAGAAATTCGCCGAGCACAAGCTACGTCGAGCAGGCCTTAAAACCAGTCAAGCAGCCCCTCGCCGGCTGTCGGAGGAGAAGAAGGATCGTAGGAGAAGAGATGGCCCGGCACTTGGCGGCTTCATAATGGAGGTGTTCTTTCGAGTGGCTGCCAACCCGTTCCTCGTCTTTGAAGAAGAATAACAAGTGGGCATGTGTATAGATTACGAAGCCTCAACAAAGCCTGCCCCAAAGATCCGCCGCCCTGCCAAGAGATTGATCAAGTGATAGACTCCACAGCGGATGTGAGCTGCTGAGTTTCTTGGATGCCTACCGGGCTACCACGGATAAAGTTGGACCCGATCGACCACCTTCATCACGCCATTCGGAGTTTTACGATGCGACTTTGACATTCCGGCTTGAAATGCGGTGCCACTTTTAGCGTTGCATGTAGAAATGCCTCCTCAAGCAACTTCGGCGAAATGCCCACGTCTATCTAGGCGATATCGTGGTGAAGGCGGAGAAGCGGCACCTTGCTAGAAGACCTCAAGGAAACATTTGAGGCTGCGCCGATTTGAGATCAAGCTCAACCCGAGAAGTGCGTGTTGGAGTACCGGCCGGCCAGCTTCTAGAAGCTTCTGGTCTCGAGCAGCGACATTGAATACAACCCAGTAAAGATCAAAGCCATTGAGAGAATGGAATTCCCACCAAGCTGCGAGGCGTCCGAAGTTTACGGGTGCTGGCCTCCACTGAACGCTTTATCAGCGGCTTGGAAAAACTCTCCCCTCTACCGACTCATGAAAACCACTCGCTTGAGTGGAGCGACCAAACCGACCAAGCTTTCCATGAGCTAAAGAAGATCTGGCCCGCCGCTTTGTCTTAATGGCGCCGGCGAAAAAGCCCATGCTACTTTTTATTGCCGCCACCAGCGGGTGGTCGACACCGTCATCGTGGTCAGCGCGCCGAGAAGAAGGCGAGCTCAGCCGGTCCGAGAGACGGTGTATTACTTAAGTGAAATCTGTCCACCTCGAGCAGAACTACCCGCATTACGAGAAGATGTGCTATGGCGTGTGCCGCCACCAAGCTGAAGCCCTACTTTCAAAGCACCCCATCACGGTCGTATGCACCGCCCGCTTCGCCGAGATCATAGGCAGCGGGGCGCATCCGGTCGGGTGGCAAAATGGAGCCATTGAGCTGGCCCCTTACGATCTTCTACCAGCCTCGCACAGCCATCAAGTCCCAAGCATTGGCCGACTTCCTCCTCGTGGGCGAGACCCGATTACTGTCGCCGGCTCCGACTCACTCATTGGCGGATGCGCCAGCGGGTTCAAGATGCGCACCGGCTTGGGGCGGCATCATTCCACCTCCCAATAGCGACAAGCTCGGATACACATTGCAAATTCACTTTGCCGCCTCCAACAATGTGGCCAAATGCAGGCGCTCATACACGGACTCCGGCTAGCCAAAGAGCTCGGCATCCGCCGGATCACGTGCTATGGCGACTCGGTTGGTGGTCCAGATCATCGGTGGCGGGGCGCCAGAGGCGCAAACATGGCGAGCTACGCTTCCTCGTTCAACAAATCTGCGGTTATTTTGAAGGATGCGAGTTCCTCCCGTGCGGCTGGTGCGACAACGAGCAAGCGAGATGCCACAGCGCGGATAGGCTCCACTCGACAAGCTATACCAACGGCGTCTCTCTCCGCGCCTCCTCAAGCCGTCTATCAAGCCATCTCACGAACCCGATTCCATCTTCGTGCGCTTAACCTGGCGCAGCGGATCGGCAGGGAACCAAGCAGGCGGCCGGGGACTTCGATAGGCGGCTCGGGGACTGCCATAATCGCACCCGGCCGGGGACTTGAGAACCGGCCGGGGACTCGTCGGTCGGCCGGGATTGCATCAACACCACGGCGGTGGCCAACTCCAGCTCTTCACCACCCGGCCGACCCGCCCTGGTTGCGATAGCCGTGTTGGCTATAGAAGAAGTCATAGCTCCATCATGGGCTCAGCCATCCTCAACTTCTGGTAAGCGAGAGAACCGCCCGGTGGCGAGATCGCGGCAAGACAAGTCAACGCCGAGCGGAGCATATACAATTGTTAACGGAGAGCTCGTCGGGGCCGCGGTGTCCTTTGGAGTCTACGGTCTTGCGTCGAGCCAGGAAGAAGAACATAGCAATCCTCAAGGACATTCACCAAAGGCGAATCACGCCACCACGCAGCCTCAAGATCACTTCTTGCCAAAGCTTTCCGCCATGGATTCTTTTGGCCGACCGCTTTGGATGACGCCAAGGAGTTGGTTAAACATTGCAAAGGGTGCCAAGTCTTCGGCTCCAAGCAACACCTGCTGGCTTCAGCACTCAAGACCATTCCCCTCACCAGGCCTTTCGCCGTCTGGGGACTGGACATGGTGGGCCCATTCACGACGGCGCGCGGCGGCATGACACATCTGCTGCGTCGCCATGGATAAATTTACCAAGTGGATCAAAGCAAAGCCGATTAAGAAGCTGAATGGGCCATTGCCGTGACATTCATTGCGGATATTACAAATCGATGCGGTGTGCCACGGTATCATCACCGACAACGACACGAATTTTGCCAAAGGCAGCTTGCGCGTTTACTGTGACGCGGGGGCATCGGCCCGGACTTAGCGTCTGTTGCCCACCCAGATCAAGCGGCCAAGTTGAAGCGACAACGGCCTCATCCTTTCGGCATCAAGCCCGGCTGGTCGTACCTTTGGAGGCGTTCGGCGGCTGTTGGCTCGACGAGCTGCGGCCGATCCTCACGGATCTGCGCACTACCCGAACAAGTCAACGGCTTCACCTTTCTTCCTTGTATGTGGTGCGAGGCTGTCATTAAGCCCGACATCGAGTTCGACTCACCTCGGTGACCATGTACCGCAGCGAGGCCAAAAAGCGAGAAGGCGGCGTAGACCTCTTGGAAGAAAGCGGCTGTTAGCCCTCGGCCGGTCCGCCATCTACCAGCTGGGTCTGCGCGCTACCACATCCGGAAGGTCAAGCCAAGATCCTTTCAAGAGGGTGACCTTGTGCTCCGGCTAATCCGGCGAACAACCGGCGGGACAAGCTCTCGGCCCCTTAGGAAGGCCCCTTCGTCATCGGCGAGCATTGGGAAGCGACTCCTACTACCTAATTGGCCTTACGAAGCCAAAGGCACGAAGAGATGATTCGGCAAGGATTGAACGACCATGCAGCGCCAACCTCCTCCGAAGATTTTCTGATTTAAAATGCAGTATGTATCACACTACCTTTTGTACTAAGTATGAGACAATAGGCCCCAGAGGGCTAAAGGGACTGCCACCTTTATCTATGCATGGCCAGTATCATGCTTATGATTTTATCATTACATTCTTCCTCCTTGTCCGACACGGGTTCGACTAGTCGGCCGGGGACTAACCATATGAGTTATATTCAAGTTCCACTGATCGAGACAAGTAGTGTGCGGCACCCAAGCCCTCTCTTGTCGAAAGTCATGGATCGAAGAACCCATTGTCCGGTGGCAAGAGTCAAAGGCAGGAAAGGGTGCCCACCACAGCGGCTAAGGATAACGAACTCATATAACAAAAGCGGCTTCCTCCCATCACCGACCGGCTACCACGATGGCCGACGGCAACTTCCATTCCACCTTGCTACAATCCAAGAAAGCTCAAGTACTTGTCTTCCCACAAATGGCCAAGTTCCTCCCCAGCCACCATTTGAGCAGCTGTTAATTTGGGAAGGTGGCGACCAAGGGAAGGCGGCAAAGAAACAACCTAAGGATAAAAAGCAAATTCAAATGGAAGCCGAACACATGCATAATTATATTTACACAAAAGCCTTGAAGGCGGCATTCAACATAGTTTGAATACACCCCGATGGGTGGAGCAGCATAAATTTAATAAAAGTTGTTCAAAAAGTAACAGCGAAGCAAAACGGCAGAGTCGGGCCAAGGGAGGCTGGCAGGCGAGTCAGGCAGGTCGGCCAGGCGGCGATGCTGGCTGGAGGTGGCCGGCTGGCGGGTCTCGGCTGATCATCACCCTGGCGGCGGCGGCGCGCTCGCGCGCCTGGTTCTTTGGAGAGCCCGATCGAGTGAAGCTGGCTGGTCGCCGCCCGTCCGGGCCTGCGTCTTCACCGCCCTCCTTCTTCATCTTAGCCTTCATCGCTGGGCGATCTCCTCCTTGAGTCCTCACCTTCCGCTGGGTTAAGCCCGAACCACTCCTCCGGCTGGGCGGCTGCTGTCATTCACCGAGCAAAAGCTGGTATCGGTATACTCGGTGATAGCCTTGTTGGATGATAGCCGGCCGCACGCCACCAGCTCCTCGTTGGCCTCCTGCCTCCAGGTGCTCAGCTGGCACAAGCTTAGCCAAGGATACCAAGCCGAGCGAACTCCGATTGCCGCTGGTGCGGACGGCGGTGGAAGCCTTCCGGGCCTCAGGCGGCCAACCGCAACCTCCGGCCGGTCGGCGATCCGGCCGAAGTGCGAGTGCCTCGCCCGGGCGGTGGTCAGCACTTGCGCCACAGCACGCTGAAGCCGGCGAGCATGCGGTGAGCGGCTGCGGCCAGGAACTGGATCGTAAAAGTTGCTCCTCAAGCGTCCGGCTAGCATCTGGCGCGATCTCAACCTGCTTGCCGGCGTGCCTCGCGGTGGGCCTCGATGGCTTGGCTGGCGGAGCGGAGTAACGGGAAGTAATCTGCGTGAAGAACAAAAGAAGCGCAAAAATCGGAAGATAAACAAGAGGGCAAGGGGCAAGCAAAGGTGAAAAGGAAGGCGGCACCATCGATCGGATCCTCAACCCGTCCATAGCCCTCGCTCGGTAACACCTCGCTTCAGCCCAGCCCGCCGCCTCGGTCTCAAACTCGGCCTTAAGGCGGCCTCGCCGTCTGCGCCTTCTTGAGGGCACGCCTTATGGCTCTCCTCTTGGTTGGCAGATCTCTTGGCGGCCGGTGCAGCGTTCTGGGCAAGAGCTACACTCGACCTCCAAAGGCGCGAAGGGCGATGCAGGGCCCCGCCTAGCTGCTCCCTCAAGTCAGCATTAGCCCCTGCAAGCATGAAGAAAAAGGAAAAAAGCAATAAGGAAAAAGTCGTCAGGAAAGATCCGACCCGACTGCTCAGCAGTCGGCCCGAATCTCGGGGACTACACCCAGTGGGTGCGCTGACGCGCTCCCACATGAGATAAAGGAAGCAAATCACTCACTCCGGCTATTAGTCAAGTCGGCGGCCTTTTGGCTCAGCTCCTGGGCCTGGGAGTTGAAGGCAGCCGTGCGAAGATTGTGATACTCCTGAAAATCAGAAGGAGTGCGAATAAGAATAAGATTGTCGCCAAGGCCTGCTAAAAGTTCCAGGCCGACTGCTCAGCAGCCGACTCGAAACTTGGGGACTACACCCAGTGGGTGCGCTGACGCGCCCCCATGGAAGAAGTCAAGAAAGAAATCGACCAAGGCCAGAAGACTCACCCGGATGACCGCTCGCGTCGCAAGAAACTCCTGGGTGTACCGTTGCAGCGAGGCGGCCTGGGTCTGAAGTCGGCGTTGGACCTCCTGCGCCGCCACGTTCAGCTCAGTCGTTCCGCCGCTGGGTGTCCCCTCGGACGAGCTGGCGCTGGACGCCTCCAGGTCTTGAGCCGTCGAGCTGGCACCCGCAGCTCTCTGCGGCTCCGGCACCGAGCGCCTCTCCCGCGTCTTTGTGGCGGCTTGTACACCACAAGATCCGCCCCGCCGCCGACTTGCTCCGGCCGGCTGCTCACTGCACCGCAGCAGGCGGCCGCCAGCCCGCTGCGGTCGGCGCCCGGCTGTGGCGCCTCCCGAGGATCGATCGCGTGATCCTCCTCCTCGCCATCACCGGCTGGTGCGGCGGTCGGCTTCCTCCGGCGAGGCGCAGGGGATGTTAGGAGGCTGGCAGCCGGAGAGCGGCGAGCTGCGAGAGCTCGTGCTGCGAGCCTTCGCCTCCCTCTCCGCGACGCGGCTTCCGCTGAGCCTTGAGCCGTTCGCGTCGGCTTGCGCCTCGGCCGACTTCTCCGCCGCCTCTGGATGGCCCTCCGCTCCGCTGCTTCCGGCTCCTCCGCGCCTCCCGCGTTCCGCTCCGTTGCCTCCATGAGGTCGGCCGCGAGGATCCACCGGCGGGGCTCGAAGACCCTCCCGTCGGTCCGACTATGGGCGGCGTCAACCCGTTCGAGGGAAACCGGCGCCCTGACCTGCAAATCAAGAAGAAGGTTCAGAAGAGCCTCAACCAAAGGAAACAACGAGAAAACACGAGGCATCCAACACTTACGCCGAGACCGCCTGTGGCTGCTTCACCACCTTGCGGAAACGGGCCGCTTTCGCGGCCGCCTCGTCCAACAGTCGCGACCGCGCGAGCCCTTAGGTTTCGGCCCGGCTGCCGAAAGACCAGCCCGGCCCGATGCTTTTGCGCGCCACCCTGAGCAGCTGGCGCGACAGAAGGTCCCACGCCTCGGCGACTGGCCGCCGGCTGGCAGCGTGGGATGGCCTCGGCTTCATCATCATCAGGCCAGTCCCCGAAGCCGTCCGTGAGCTCGGGGCCACCTGCCTCTCCGCCGGCTCCGCCTATGGCGTCGTCCATAGCGGCCGCCCCCAGATCTGGGTCGTCGGGATCGTCCGCCGTGCGGTCGGCCATAAACTGGCGCCCCGGCCCTGCGGCCTCGGCCGCCAGTCGAAGAAGGGGTTTCGGCTCAAAGACAAGCCAACTAGTCAAAAGCCGGCCGTCACAAACCAGGCGACAAAGAAGAAAAAGAAAAAACTCACCATAGGCGGGGATCAGCCGAGAATCACGAACCTTGCCATCTGCCACTCCTTGGTGAGCTTGCGATTGAGGCGTAATTCACCATATGAGCCACTTCATCACGAGGCATCTCTCGGTGCTCAGCGGCATGGGTCGATCGGCGCTCATCTAGCAGATCATATGCGGCTGGCTTTGGGCCGGGAGCAGCAGGCGCTCCGCAGCGCGGCGACGGGTCGGCCCCAAGCCCTCCATTGGTTCATCACCGGGTCGGGTGGCGGTGGCGTTCGGCGAAGTGACCGGACTTGGAAGGACCAAGGCGGCTGCCTCCCGGGCGGCCCGGCTACGTAAGCGGCAGGTTCCGAAATCGCCTTGCGGCGGCGTTCTTCCGCAATAAGTATGGCTGCTGCGAGCTTCACCGGTGGATCAGCGGGATAGCGGAAAAGGGTTGTTGTCGGCTGTCCTCCACATGGCGATGAAGGCGCCACGAGCGAGCACACCGGAGATGGTGCCAAGCTTGCTGGAAGAACTCCCGAAGAGCTCAAGGGTGGGAGAGCATAATAAAACCCTCGCCTGGGGTGTGAAGGCCGGCAACAGCATCACCGTGTTGGGGTGAGGTGATCACGGATATAGGTGGTAGAACTCAAGGAAGGCGGAAGAACCAGCTCACCGGCAGGCGAGGCAGCCTTGGCGATCTTGGCGGAAGATGACCCGCTCGCCCTCCTCCGGCGCCGGTGAAACCTCCGCCTCCGGCGCGAGGCGGGTCTTCATGAGGTCCTCGCCCGGCAACCGCCGCGTCTTGCGAAGCCAATCGAAATGGTCCTCGTAGACGTTGGAGCCGTCCCACGAGCTAGACAGTGCCATGGAAACAAGAGGAAGCGAGAGAAGCACCGCGGCGGGGAGCACAGCCACGCTGTGGAGGAGCCACGGCAAACCAAGAAGGTTGGCGGCGGAACGGCGCGGTGGTGAGTGCGCTGCGGCGGCAGAAGAAAGGAGAAGCAGGAAGAAAGAAGGGTGGAGCGAGGGCGAGCGTGCGAGCGTCTGCCGCTCCCCCTCCTCCCCCTAGTTATAGGCTCGTGCGGTGGAGCGAGGAGGCGAGCATGGGGAGCGTGGGATTAACTGCGCCCCTCCCCCGTCCGTGATTATGCGCCCTAAAGGCGTCTTTGAAACCGCCAGCGGGAAAGGCGAGCAGTCCGTTCGAGACGCGAGAGGATCCGCACATGGGTGAGGCCTAGGTATGGTGGGCCCCAGCCTGCGGCGACGTCCCGTCACGCGCGTGGGCTGGCAGGCCTTTCTGGCCATGTGGCGCGTAGGGTGGCGCGCGGTCAACGTGCGATTCGGCGCGCGCTCTCACCTTCCGGCTGCGGAACTTCCCGAAGACGGCGCACCCGCTCAAGGCCGGCTCCTAGCTGCCGGCTCCTCAGGATGGGAAGCTGATCGAGCTTCTCGTCCCCCTCTCAGCCTCGAAGCTCAATCAGCTTTGGGGACTACTGTCGGAGTAAATGACCACGGGTAGCCTAGCCGGCTCCCCTCGGGACTTCTAAAAAAATTATGAGCCAATCAAAGCCATCCAACATCCAAGAAGCAGGGCCGCCCTCGCCCGGCTGACTCACCCTTAGGCCGGCTGTCAGGAGGCGGCCCGGCCCCAAGACCTCCAGGAAGAAGGCCACAAGAGGCGGCTTCAAGGCCCGGCTACGGAGGGCCGACTCGAAGAGCCGATCCACGAAGGCCGACTCAAGAGGCCGTCCTCCCAAGCCGGCCAAGCCGCACTGCCAAATCTGCACCCACATAGCGGTGATGAGGCAGGCGTGGCTACGGTGAAACCTGCCACCCCGTATCCGGGCATGCATAGCCACGGTCGCCCGTCTGGCGGCCATCCCCGTCCGTGGCAACCTGTTGCCATGTTGACCATGGCGTCGAACCACGATGGGTTGTCGATCTGGCCCATAAGCGGTGAGCCCCTCGGCCAAAGATGCCCAAAGCGGCTCGGCCTCCCCGATCGGCCCTAAGACATGGCGGCTTCCCATGCCCGGCTTGTTCCTTCCCTCGAAGAGCGCCTCATTAAGGAGACAAGGCGAGGTGAGGCTACGGTGATCGCCGCCAAAGCGGCGGCGCTTGTAACCATGCTTACCCGACAAAACCCTCGTCATCAAGATTGAGGCAGCGATAACCAGCCCCAACAAAGCCCTCGGCGGTGGGGCCAGCTGTCGACCAAGAAGCGGCGGTCGGCGGGACCCACCGGTCGGCCGGCCCAGCGGCAGTGGAGAAGCAGCGGCGTGAACCTGCAGCGGCTAGGGCCCGCCCAGCGGTTACCATTGTACCCGTGGGGGTAGGCCTATATAAACCCCCAGGGCACCCATGCAAAGGGTTGATCTCGCAGAGTTTTAGACACCATATTGAGAGAAGAGGAGAGCTAGCCGTGCCCTTCTCCCTTCTCTCACCGAACAGCTCATGGAGCCTCTTGTAGCCACTTGTTCATCCAGTGATCCCGCGGAGACCCCGCAGAGCAGCATTAGGGGTGTTATCTCCATGGAGAGCCCCGAAGCTGGGTAAGATTCGCCGGCGTGCATGTCTTCGCCTCATCCGTTCCGAGGCACGGCTGACGTCTTATTGGCTCCCACTATGATAAGCCACCCATTGGCATATGTCGCACCTACCACGGAGCAATTAATTAGGTGCTTTTGCAAACTACAAAAATATTCCACCACTCACCATCTTGGTTGGTGAGATTTTTGAATAAGCCCTATAAACCGGAAAGGAGAATCTTGCTGTATGCGTGCAATAAGCTGGCACCGTCGTATACATATCTTCACGGTTAATGGGGAGTTAAAGCGAGGAATAGCCGCGTGGCGAGCTCTAGGCTAGTCCTTTTTTAGGCGCATTAAACCTATCTCTCGGGACTTCTCTTACGCACCATCGTGCCACCCACAAAACTTGTACTCCGAGTTTAGTAGTCGTTATACGAGGAAGAGAAGAGGTGCGCATGCGCTTTTCGTCCTCTCACACCAGCGTCTATTTTTTCTCGAATAGGAGGATGATGACCCCGTCCTCAACAATGCAGGAGTCACCTGCGCATCTGTAGCTCTACAATTGTAGTGTTCTCAACCATCCTATTGGCTCTATCATGGATGTACCTATATACTAAAACATGTCTAGATACATCTATATTTTGACAAATGGAAGACATGTATTGTGGAGCGGAGGAGTGCTTGTCATCAAAATGGATAAAGGGGCGTATCTAGAACTAAAATCGTCTACATACATCTCCTTTTATCCATTTTGATGACAAGTAGGACTTCTTACCCAAAGGAACTTTATATCCAAGAGACACAAAATATCCGTTCATTTGTTGGAAATTATTGATCGATGTCGAAGTAATTGCTGCGCCATACCAAACCCACCATTTCTTAAGCCAAAGTAGACCAAGGTAATCCCTATATTAGCATATTACTAAGATAAACATAAGGCCTTTGTCGAAACATTTAGGGCGTGAGCTTGTCAATCTGAATGTGGAGGGACACAAGCTTAGCCCGGCCAGCAGCTTAGGCGGGCTGTCAAGAAGGTCAGCTCCTGCGTCGGCGTTGCGGGATCCTTGCTGCTTGTCACCTCCATTTCCACCTTGGCTGGCCTCGGTCGTGCCTTTGGGCTCCCCGGTGAACCGTTCGCCTGATTGGCCAAGTAGTGCGGCGGTGGGGATGCCCCGCTCTGATCGAGCGGCCGAAACCACGGCGATAAGCGCGCCGATGTCGAGCATGCCGCCGACCAAGGAAAAGCAGCGGCGGTCCTCCTCCATGAACAGCAAGAGCCATGGCTCCGGCGGTGGCACTTGCGGCTGGAGCACCTGTGTATCTTGGATCCTGTGCACGGGCATGGGATGCGCGGTGCTGATGTGGTGGTAAGCGCCCGGCGGCGGGCCGCCGTAGCTGGAGCGAGCACGGGGCATTTGCGAGTGCGGCGGACACACGCTACGGTGATCGGCGAGCTTGTGGTAAGTGGCGTAGAGCCCACAGCCTTCGTGCGGGCACTCCACCCTCACCGGCGAAAGGACAAAGTCCACCGCCGTGTTCCACTGCGTCGAAGCCACCACCGGCGCGCGCGCCGGCTTTGCCGCTGGTTCCCGGGGCGCTCGACACGGCAGTCCGCGCAGGCAGGCGCCCTCCATACCTTTGCAGAAATCAATCGAACAACACATCAATCAAGAAACCTGCACCTTGCTCAATCAGCGAGCAGACGAGGTGTATTGAACCTCATACCTTTGGGCGTCAAGGGTGGAGGCACAAGGGCGATGGAGCACGGTGAGGTCCGCCGAGACCTTAGAGAGCTCCATCGTCAGAATCTGTTCCTGTTGATGCTGCATGATCTCGCCCTCCTCGTGCACAACCATCTCTCGACTTGGGCGGGGTATTACAAAGCTTTACCGTCACATATTTTATACTGCCTCTGTTCCTAAATGTAAGTCTTTATAGAATTTCACTAGGTGGACTACATACGGAGCAAAATGAATGAATCCACACTTAAAATGCATCTATATACATCCGTATGTAATTCATAATGGAATCCCTAAAAAGACTTATAATTTAGGAGCGGAGAAGTACTACTTCAAGGTGCATTAAATCAACACATGCAAGTATCAAAAGAAGAGTCACGGCATGCATGCATGCGTTGTAATTAATGCATCAGTAGCATAAATTATTGAAATATATCGAGTGCGGTGCTTTGATGTGTCGCGTCAACTCGTACATCAGCGAGAAGTTTGATCATCCTCTCCCTCGCGGACTTAACTGCACCTGCCTTTGGCTGTATGACAGGTTGGCCACACACATCGGGCCCCTGTCATACTGCAAAAAGCAGGGCGTCCTCCCTCGCCCATGGCGTGGTGGCTGGCAAGACTAGGAGAAGCTTTAGCTACTGCTCTCCCTCCCTTGCGGTGGACATGCAGCAGTTCAATCGGTGTCGGATGGCGAGCGTCTTGTAGTACTCCTCGGTGCAGTAGTACACCATCATTGTTCGACTTCGAAGGCGAAGAGCCAAAGCGCAGCCCGGACGCTCGTGTGAAAGTTTCATGTGTAGAGTAGTCTAGGATAGCGTGTACCGTGCCTGTAAGCTTAAAATCGTTGGGGTCGGCTCCATGCTATGTGGCTGTCTCGAAGTTTTTTCTAAAAAAATTAAAATAGTCTTCTAGCCCTACCTGTCATCCTGGTGATTGTAGTTTGCACGCTCATCTGGTCAAGACAGGAATATATATTTTAATTTGTTTTTTCGAAAAGGAGGGACTCCCCGGCCTCTGCATCAGAACGATGCATATGGCCACATATATTTTAATTTGTGGTGGGTAAATGTTAGAGGTTGCAGCAAATATATTGTACATTGCAGGTCTTTCAGCCAAGTTTAGAGGCAAGCATGTGGAGCCAGTGCTATGATGTGTCGCATCAACTCGTACATCGAGGAGAAGCTTGATTTTACTACACACCTTCTCCCTCACCCATGCGCGCGGTTTCTCGCAAACGAGGATAGGCTTTTGCTTAGTAGTACTTCTACAACAAGCTATCCGTCCGCTTCATGATGGACGGACATCAGATGAGTAAGCCCGACCTTTGTAGAAGCGTAGTAGTAACATCATTGTTCGTTTTCTCGAAGAAGCGAAGAGCCAAGCGCCGTCGAGCGTTGCGATTCTGCGAACATTGGAACGCATATAGCCAGGATCTTGCATGAGACAAAATTGCTATGTGAGCCCACTATTATACTAATGCGTACAACTACTTGCTAGTATAGCCCTGTAAACCGAGAAAGAGTATTTGCCCTTCTAGAGATTTCAACAAGTGACTAGACTACACGGGCGGAGTACATATGGAGCAAAATGGTGAATCTGCACGTAAATAAATATGTACTAGTTCTATAGTTTTCCTCTCCGAGGTGCACAATATTGAGTATCTTGACTAGTCTCTTTTTGACCGCATTTACGTTTTTTGACACGATCTGGCCATAGCGCTCATATACGCGCATACACTCACCCTATGAGCGAACACACCGCGACACTATCATCTTGAAATTTACAAAGTCACCATAGGCACCTCGTCGTCGGCGGGTCCATAGGTGCTGAATGCCAAGGAGGAAGAGGGTAGCGGTTCCGAGGGCGTTGAATGGTCAATGATGCATCCTCAATTACATGCGAGAGGAATTAATTGGAGAAGCATAATAGAGCCAGCCACGATGTGAATGCAACGAGTTTGGACTCTCATATAATAAAGCGCCCCACCACTCCAATCCATCTACTCCCAACTCTCTGCGCAATCTGCTCCTCCAATCCAAGACCAAGTGACGAAGCCACAAGCACCTATGGGCGATGGGCCAGCGGCGGCGATCGGCTGTGCCAAATCATCAAAGCGCGGCTTGCGGCCCCCTTAGCGCAGCGTTCGAGCGGTCTTGGCGACCGCAGGCGCCGTAGCCCTCGCCCGGCGCCCGGCCGCCTCTCGCATGGAAGACATGATGGTCAACTCCATCCGCAAGTTCACCACCGTCAAAAGCCGCGAGGCGACCTTGTCGTCTGCTCCAGCCAGCAGCGCCCGGGCTCCTCATTGCCTGCCACCCTCATCGGCCTACATGGTGGCGAACTCTTTCAAGCCTGGTGGCCTGCAGGTGCCAGTCGCATGACGAAGAATGTGCACCTCGAGGCGCGCTCACCGTGCAGCGCCTCGCCATGCAAGCGTCGACCTGCATCCCGTCTGAGAAATCGTCTACATAGGCCACTACAAAGGCAGCGAGGACGAAAGCGTTGGCCTTCTTCCGGTACTGGAATCTTTGGGCGCCATTGTTGAAGCACGTCGACCTGGCCACAGCCGCTGCTACTTAGGCGCCGTTCGGTGGGCGGCATACTGGTCGAGGAGGTGGGCGTCGTCGATGGATGCATCTCTTCTTCTTGCCTCCTGTAACCAGCACTACATCGCCTCGTGGCCTTAATGTTTTATTAGTATAGTACTCCCTCCGTTCCCAAATATAAGTCTTTCTAAAGATTCCAGCAAGTGACTACTACATACGGACAAAATGGTGAATCTACACTCTAAACTATGTCTACATACATCGTATGCTGTATTCCATTTGAACTAGTATCTAAAAGACTTATATTTATGAGCGGAGGAGTATATGGCATTTTATTCTAGTCGTAGCGTTTTCCTTTGTGAGGTGGGGCATGATTGAGCAAACCCACCCTGCCCACGGGTGTCGGCGAGTTTAGAATTAGAAGAGAGAAACAAGGGAGGAGAGCTAGCTGTATGCAGACCTTTGTTGTCGAGATGGGACTCGTGTTTATAGAATAGAATCTTGAGCACTCGTGCCTCTTTTTTAGGGAAAAATTAGTCGTATGTCTAGTACTACCACTAGTTGGGTGCGTCGACCTATAGCTGTCATCACTTTATGTCTCCTTTTGAACCAGCATGCTCGCTTCACGGTACTATTTTTCACGCATTTATCCTCCTATATGTACTCTAGGCTATTTCCACGTGCTCCCATTACGCCGATATGTGGGACATAGAGCATCTGGGTCGTAGTGCATGCGACTCGGAGCATATAGGGGTACTTTACATTCAGACCTCACGAATTACATACAAACCCCCATGAAGAATAAATAAATGAATGAATTACTACATGAAACGGATTATTTTCATGGAAACGAACACGTTCATTAAATTTTGGACATAACACGTTTATAAAAATGGCCGGAACTAAACCAGTCTAAGGGCCTCTTTGATTTTTCCATAAAAAAAGGGCCTCTTTGATTAAATGAGATCTGAAAACACAGGAATGGGGAAAGTATGATGGCGATGAACCGAGACGAGGAGAACTCTAACACAGTTAGAGGTTAGAGTTATATTCTAACCCTGAACTAACTCTAAACCAAAGAGGTGTATGGATGGCAGGGTTAGATTGACAATAAATGCTCTATCTCAATCATTTGACTACTTTGGACCCTATTTTTAGTCAGAATAAAATAAGTCCCTTGGATCCAAGCACCCTCTTGGTGTGGTCGGCTCTTCTGTGGCCTCCTCCGCTCACAATTGACATAAATGAACCATCTATACAAATTAAGCATGCAAAACATGATAATTTTTACTTTGTCCATACAAATGAGATATCCCACTTAAATACAAGTCATCAATCAAGCTTCACAAAATAAAAAAAAACACTTCATGAAACAAAGAATGAGCTAACTCATCACGGAAGTCATTCACGATAGGGAGGGATCCCTGAGCCCCTCACGCACCGAGGGAGGAGCTCGCCATTGTCGCTCTGGAGGAAGGCTCAGTAGAGTCCAAGGCGGGAACCCCTCCGACGCCAGCCCTTGCGAGTTGAGGTCGACACCGGCATGGGTAGCAGGGCCGCTTGCCGCCGACTGAGAACTTAATCTTTGGGCCTCTAGAAATAATGCAAGCATGTAACTAAAATACCTAGAAAGGTGAACTGAATCTTTGGGCCTCTAGAAATAATGCAAGCCTGAAACTGAAATACCTAGAAAGGTGAACTGAATCTTTGGGCCTCTAGAAATAATGCAAGCTGAAACTAAAATACCTAGAAAGGTGAACTGAATCTTTGGGCCTCTAGAAATAATGCAAGCACTGAAACTGAAATACCTAGAAAGGTGAACTAAATCTTTGGGCCTCTAGAAATAATGCAAGACTGAAACTGAAATACATAGAAAGGTGAACTGAATCTTTGGGCCTCTAGAAATAATGCAACCTGAAACTGAAATACCTAGAAAGGTGAACTGAATCTTTGGGCCTCTAGAAAGATTTATTACCTCCTCAAGCAGCATCAAACAATTCCATGCGTGCACCACAAATCTATAGCAAGTTTGATCAGGATCTACTTTTCCAAATCAGAATTAGCGCTAGAGCAAGCAAGATCAATGATATGGCCGTGAGACAGGGAAGGAATGAACAAACTCACCCCTCTTGCGACCTCCTGGTAGATGCACCGCCGCATACGAAAGAGGAGAAAAAAGTAGTGAAGGGGGGCGGGCGACCTTCAAGGTCGAAGGAGAGGCGGTCAATCTGTGGCGGGCCGGAGGAGGCGGCGGAGGAGGAGGCGGCGCTTGGGCGGGTGGCCCTATGGAGCACGAGAGGAGTTGTGCGAGAGGGGAGGAGCAATGCAGTGCGGGCGGGTGAGATTTTTAGTTCTCTTTTAGTGGGCCGAGGATAACTAACCCAATTAGAACCTCTCCACGAGCTAGTTTTTTAGCTGGGTTAGAGCAAACTAGCTCAAACTAACCCCTCTTGTTTGATAATTTGAGGCTATTTCAACCCAAACTAGCTCTAACTCGGGGATCCAAACAAGAGGAGTATTCTTGTACATGCTACAGATGTGGACCGTAGCACATTGTTTTTATGGCCCATATCACCACATTGTTTTTCTCTTGCTGGTTCCTTTGGGCTGCCGTGGTTCGCACTCCTCCGGCTGAGTAGTACTCCCTCCGTCCCTAAATACAAGTCTTCGTAGATATTTCTTTGTGGACCACATACGGATGTATATAGATGCATTTTATGTGTAGATTCACTCATTTTCTCTGTATGTGGTCCATAGTGAAATCTCTCCAAAGACTTATATTTAGGAAACGGAGAAATGTCTATAATACTAGTATATACCGCATCATTCTTTGCTCCTTCTTACTACTCCGACATGTGGGAGAGCCAACATCGAGGTCGGCGTGTCATGCAGATTAGGCCTGGAATGGAAGGGGCATCACCCGGTCGGGCGCCGATAATTCATGACTATAGTGAGTGGTCATATCACAAGTCTTTCCAGCGATGTAGCGCCGTCAAATCGCACAGCCCACTCGCTCACCCTCCTCGCCTCTCTGTCAAACCGCCTACCCGAAAACTGCGCGCGTCTTTGCCGGGAAAAGCCCGCCCTCAACTTTTAACTCTGAAAATAGTTCGAGCTTGTTAGTTCTATATAAATCAGTACTACTGTATGTTTATTCACCGTGGGGTTGTTCAATGAATGGAGGGGCGGGGAGCACAAGTGAACAATATTGTGGTACTCCCTCCATCCGGAAATACTTGTCCTAGAAATGGTTGTATCTAGACTTATTTTAGTTATAGATACATCCATTTTATCCATTCTAGGACAAGTATTTTAGAGACGGAGGAGTAGTAAATAGGAGTAAATAGAGTAGTCACCTTAAATAGAGAGTTTCTTTTCTTTAATGCCACGTACACAAATTGAAGCGCTTGTTGTGGAGAGAAAAAGATAATCACTCCACTATATATGGGCCTTGAGGGCACGAGTGCTTGCTTTACTAGGGTTGCTCTCTTCATTTTCTCATCCTCTCCGAGATATAAACAAGACATTGGTAGCGACATTTCTCTCTGCTCAAGCTGGTCACAGATCCGGCGGATCCCTTGGTGGTGTTTGTAGAAGGACTAAAAGGTGCATCGTTCACTTGCGGTCATCGCCGCCGAGGAGAAACCCACAGCTGCGGAGGGGCCGATCCTCTGCCGTGCCGTTCTCTCCTACAGTCTTGGCTCGGGAGGTCCTCGACCCTTCTTCCTCCCTGCCGTATTGTCATGAGATCCGACCTGCCGCCGCCGACATCCGGCGACCCTCGGTATAAGTTCTTCAAGCGGCCTTGCTCTCTGCCCCAGCTCCCCGTGTGTGCGCATGTGCATCTTTTCTACTCCCATCAGCTCTTCCAAAGCCACCTAAATTTTAGTATTATTAGAGGTAAAGCTACTTCATGCATTGAATCTAGGGCTTTGTTGAAACAACGAAGAAAGGGGAAAGTTGTAGCATGAATCTAGGACTTGATTCAAAGAGGAAATAATATGGTGAAAGTAGTAGAGACCGGATACCCAACGGTCTCTTGGTTGAAAAAATAATGGGAAAAGCGGTACAAAGCTGGATAAGGAACAAATCTATTATTGGTTGAAAAAAGGATAGAAAGTGGCGGCTGGTGGACAAGTCAACAGACTATGTCCAGGATTAGATTTGCTGCCATCACATAGTAAAAGGTCTCCAGGATAATATTTGCTGCCCTCACATAGTAAAAAGTCTTAGGATTAGATTTGCTGCCCTCATATAGTAAAAGGTCTCAGGATTAGATTTGCTGCCCTCACATAGTAAAAGGTCTCCAGTTAGATTTGCTGCCCTCACATAGTAAAAGGTCTCGAGGATTAGATTTGCTGCGCTCACATAGTAAAGGTCTCGAGGATTAGATTTGCTGCCCTCACATAGTACAAGGTCTCCAGGATTAGGTTTGCTGCCCTCACATAGCGTGAACAAGCTCGACATCACCACTTTATGCCTCCTTGTAGGTACATTGTCTTTGATCGTCCTTGTCGCATGTCCTTATACCAACCTTTTGTTGTTGTTAATGTAAGGGCACATGTAAAATGAAGCGATCACTGCTGTTACCTTAGGGACATGTCTAACCGGTGTTATTGTTAATCTAATGCCTCCGGTGATAAGATGCAATTAAAGCTGTGTTACAAATGGCACTCTGCTGTTTTCCCGATATGATAAGTAAGTTGCTCCTTTCTGCTGCTTTGAGTGTCTGGTGTCCCCACGGTCCCATGCCATTTAACCAACTCTTTAGCTCTTTGTTGATTTCTTGTATGCAGTAAACAAGCAATGCCACCATTAAACTAATCCCATATTTGAGGAATCTCATTATTGATCGTAATGCTACGGTAACATGAAGCATTCTTTGGCGTTTAAAATTTCTCTTGTCCTTGCGTGATTGCCATGAACATAATTAAGATGCTTCTTTTCATTTTGTATATGTTTCATATATTCTTATTGACCAGCAATTGTTTACTTTCTATCATTTTGTGCGAGATAGGGATATCCATTTCACCTTGTTGCTATTGTGACCTTTTGGTGAACTGCACAAAACACTTTTTGGAATGAGTGTCTTGTGCAGTTCAACTAAAATGTCACGTGGGCAACATCTCTCAATTTTGGTGGAAGCGCACAAAATGGTGATTGGAGTTTCAAAATCTCCGTCAAGTTCTTTGGTAATCTCGTGCAACATTTTATTAGCCTTTGCAAGATGGAGTAAATCCTTTGTCACCATAATGGCACTTTATTTTAGTGGAATTGCACAAAGGATAAGAAAATTATAGTTGCACCTTACATGAGCCGGACAGCCAACCTTAATGTTCCTCAATTTTAGTGCAACTACTAAAGAAGAACCTGCCAGCTCACAAGAGCAAGTACTTCTTGCTAGCTGAATGATGCAATCTTTGCTTCATTTCAGGTGAACTGCAGAAAAAGCGCATGAATTGAATCATGGAACTCCAGGCAGACCTTATCCTAGTGGAGCTGGAGGTTCAGTTCAAGGAGGCCGCTATTAAAGTGAAATCATGCTATCCTGTCTCCTTGTTTGTGCTATGCAAACATGTTGTGCAAACAGGAATACTCAACTACAGATGTTGTGATGGTCAAGAGCATTCGCCAAGTTCTTCGATTGTATGACATGGCTAGCCAAGATGGATTTAATCCCGATATTCACATTATCAAAAGGCTCTAATGGGTTGGTTCTGAATCTTGCAAGTTGGGAATCAATGAGATGTGTAGGCATCTTTGTTGTACTTATTATTTGAATCTTATTTGTTGGTTCTGAATCTTGCAAGCTGGGAATCAATGAGATGTGTAGGCATATTTGTTGTACTTATTATTTGGATCTTATTTGTTTGTTACGAATCTTGCAAGTGGGAATCAATGAGATGTGTAGGCATCTTTGTTGTACTTATTATTTGGATCTTATTTGTTTGTTACGAATCTTGCAAGCTGGGAATCAATGAGATGTGTAGGCATCTTTGTTGTACTTATTATTTGGATCTTATTTGTTGGTTCTGAATCTTGCAAGCTGGGAAACACGGCATGATGATGCAGAGGACAACAACCATAACAAACAGTTCAAACTTGGTAGTATTATCTTTGTGAAAGTCGACAAATGTCTTGATCGGTAATGCGTCACGAGAATAATAATTCTAATTGTTGTGCATGTTGATCCGTGGCAGCGATAGAACGAGCCAATGCATTGCTTGTTTTAAGTATAAATTTCTATTAAAGCTAATTAAATTTAAGTAAAGTGACCACTAACTCCTGTTATTACTGATATCAATCTGAGACCCGCTCGTGAACCGATGTGTGGCGGAGTAGGTTTATTAATGGGCGTTTGAATCGCCGAGGTGCATCTTCTGCGGGCGTGCTGTGGGCGAGGAGGGTAGTAACTATTATGCGCTGTACACACTCAGCTTCTTGTTGAATCCAGTTCCCCAAGAGCTGAAAAAGCGAACTGCTGCCGCCGCCTACACACTCGTTCACTCGAAGAGACTCAATGGCGATCCGAGGGTGAGCCTGCTGGATATGGACTTCAACAAGGAGTTAGTTCGCCGTTCAGTCCTATGGCTGCACCAAGTTGAATGTGATGTACACCAGCGATACGGACTCGGTGAAGCTACGCCTCGCCTCGGTCCTATGTCCGCACCGAGGTTACGGAGCATTACGCCCGTTTCAGCGGCAACACCGACTGCACCTTTGCTATGGTGGAGAGAAGGAAGAACGCGACGATTCGGCCATCTAGTGCAACAAGCTTGTCGACATCCACAAGCAATAAAAGATCATCAGCAACGGGCAGGAGAAGGACTCCGTGGTTTGACCTCGCTGAGACCATCATCGACCCACGATCGTCAACATGAAAGAAGGCGGCCTGAACACGTGGGAGGTACCTCTGAATCTAGCCGACATAACCTCTCGCGGCCAGGGCGCATCGCATACTCACGACATGTACAGGCAGATCTTGGACATGAGGCGTGTCGCTTCCCGTAACCGGCAGTAGTACGGACAGCCGCAGCGTCATGATCAAGCGTGCCAGGAAGGTCTAGATGTTGTACTTTATCTGTTTATAAGCACCTTTATCATCTGAGCGTTTCATGCATTAGCTAATGTGTCGTAATTATCTGTTTTGTCCAAAATATTTCTTTTAATAACCCATTAACCTGATTGCTTTTTTTAGTGGCTATTTGCTTATGTATGTAAACTAGTTCACTTGTCCGTAAAAAAAAACTAGTTCACTCGGCTGCCGTGCTTTGAATCTCCTTCCTCCCAACATATTCCTCTCCTCAGGTGGACCCAGCAGGTCTCTAGATTTTCTCCCACTTTCTTTTTCGTTGTAAACTGAGTTTTCTCCCAGTAATTTCCCCTAGAACCAACTCAACTCTCCCACGTCTAGCCTACAAAATAATAATACCCACGTACTATTAACTCATCAAATTAAAATGATATTTTATTTCGTAAGTTGAAAGTTCTTACAAAATAATAATAATAATTGTTTATATATAACTTGCCAAGTTAACTCCTAGTGATTGCGTACATAAGCTTGCAAAGATTTTACTGACGTGCAATCATGTGTTTATGTTTTTGTAACATTTCTCTGTCTAGCCCAACATGATATTTTCACCCAGCCCAGCAAATCCATGATTTGAGAAAAATGCAAATGGGATTTAAGCGGGCTGCATAGATGCTACATCATTGTTTCACCCAGCCCACCAAATGGACTAAAAAAACAAATGGGTGGCTGACATGTGGGCGATGGGTGAAACCCTAAGAAGGCGTTGGATTTACATCAGCGGTCGGCATTCTTCTTCAATCTCGTATTCTTCCCCAGCGCTGCGGAACTGCCTGCTCCAGCCTTGGCGTCCAGCGGAGTTGTTTTGCGCTCCTCGGTAACGCTACCCGCCCTTGACGGCAGGCCATCTCTCCTCCGCACCTCGGTTATTCTCTGCCGAGTGTATGCCCACCGCACCGAACCAGTCAAGTTTCCCACTCCTCTCCGTTCGCGACTCCACTGCCGCGTCTTCCCCATCTCCGGGTCGTTCTAGTCTGTGGCCTCGCCGTCGTCCACCGCCTCGGTGCGCTCGGTGGCGTGGTCAACTTATCTGAGAGTCATCGGAAGAGGACTGTACGTGGAGAGCCTGACGGCTGGGACCCACGAGGTCCATGGTCGCACACAAGGAAAGTTCCTCCTTATTACGTCTTGTATGTACCTTTGTCGTGGGAAGAACTTCTGTATTTCTGAAAAAACGTTCCCCCGCTGATAGGTCGGACCCACCAGCTATATCTTACATGCGCAAGAAGTGCCTCCTTATTACGCACAAAAATGAATACTCCCTGCTAGCTGGGACCCACCATAGTGGATGGCTGACTTGTGGGCCTACTAAGTTGGCGAGGCGGAGGGCTTTGTCAACTTAGTCAATATAAACGATTATAGCTCCAGTGACCGTACGATGTCCATCCAACGGCCATAGTGCTTCTTCAACCTCTGGTCTTCTTGCTCCAGCCGCCCAAAGCAGCGCCGGTCGTGCCGCGTGCTCCTGCCTCTCGTGGCCGGCTGTGATGCCGTGGAGGCCTCACCGCCCCCTACTACTCCCACCGCTGGCCCAAGGTATCCCTCTAATCACCCACACCCCGCGTTATTCTGTGGCGACGACAGCCTCACGCCGCAGCCAAACCAGTGAACCCTCGTACTCCTCTCCGCGTGAGCATCCACTGCCGCGTCTTCCCCGGCTCCGCGTCGTCCCCTTCCTAGGCCTCGCCGTCGTCCACCGCCTTGGTGCTCTCGGTGGCGTGGTCAATGTGGTCAACGACCGACTTCCATCGGAAAAATCTTGTCGTGGAGAGGTGACAGCTGGGTCCAGGCCACAACCAGTTTTTGTGATTTTCCAAGTAAGTCGCTTTGTCGGGCCTGTTGGGCTGCAAATCTTTCAAAACGAGGAGAGCTTCATTCGGCTGGCGAGAAAATGGCATGTCGATGTGAGAAATGGGTTGTACATTTTAAAACACATCAAACCGGAAATTAGTTTCAAATATCATTTTTCATTTGAGATTTTAAATTACATTAATTTTTATCGTGGAGAATTTGTTGGATTTTATATTGATATACATTTATTTTTAAATCAGTTTGAATGTGAGTCAAAATTTGGGATTAAAACAGTTCGGACCCTTTTGAAATATGCAAAATTTCGTATAATTTATTAACCGTGGCCACAATATGGGCTGTAATGCTAACAAAAGAATATGGGCTCCAAAAAACCTTAGAATTAGCAAATGGGCTGTAAATTATTAGAAATAATGGCAGATGGGTTGTATGCTGTTTTCACAGATTTGAGGCTTTCCTAAAAAGGTTGGCCTTTAAGCAATGACTGTTGGATGTCCATCCAACGGCGCGTCTTCTTCAATCTCTGCTCTTCTGCTCCGGCCGCTCAAACAAGCGTCGTGGGACTGCTGCTCCCTCCTCCCTTGACGGCTGTCTTGCTGCCTTTGAGCCTCACCGCCCACCGTACTCCCATTGCTGGCCTAGCCATCCCTCTACTCACCCACCCCTGCTGTTATTCTCCGGCGAGGGCAGACGAACCTGTAAACCCTGTACAGGCCGACAGCTGGGTCCACGACCACACGCAAGGAAATGCCTCCTTATTACGCGCAAAATAATGATTCCCTCACGACATCAGGGACCCACGAAAGGGCCTCGTATTTAAGTGAAAAAAGCGTTCTTGCGGCGACAGCTCGGACCCACCAGCTATATCTTTACGCAAGGAAGTGCCTCCTTATTATGCACAAAAAAATAAATACTCCCACATTGGCTGGGACCCGGTATAGTGGCAGGCTGACTTGTGGGCCTACTAAGTTGGCGGGACGGAGGGCTTTGTCAACTTAGTCGATATCTGCGATTCTAGCTCCGGTGACCGTATGATGTCCATCCAGCGGCTATAGTGCTTCTTCAACCTATGGTCTTCTTGTTCGGCCGCCCAAACCAGCGCCGGCCGTGCCTCGTGCTCCTGCCTACCGTGGCGGCTGCGATCTGCGGAAACCTCACCGCCCCTACTACTCCCACCGCCGGCCAGGCCATCCCTCTACTCACCCACACCCTGTTATTCTGCGGCGGCGGTAGCCTCACACAGCGAACGAGAGAACCCTCGTACTCCTCTCTGGCGTGGGCATCCTTGCGCATCTTCCCGGCTCCGCCGTCCCTTCCTAGGCCTCGCCGTCATCCACCGCCCTGGTGCTCTCGGCGTGGCGTGGTCAGCGTGGTCAAGAATGGCTTCCATCGGACGTGGACTATGCGTGGAGAGGCCGACAGTGGGTCCACGGCCGCAGCAAGGAAGTGCCTCCTTATTACGTGCAAAATAATTATTCCTCCACGACGGCGGGGACACACGGACGGGGCACCGTGTTCGCGAAAAAAGCGTTTCCCCCTAACTGCTGGGACCCACCAGCTACATCTTCATACGCAAGGAAGTGCGTCCGGGCAAAAAAATCGATTCGCCCCACTGCTGGGACCCACCTGCTACATCTTGGCGAGCAAAAGTGCCTCACGGTCGGGACCCACCTGGTCGAAGCGTCGTGGCGTTGTCATTCTGGTGCATAGCGATATGCGTACATCTTGGTCGTTGTAAGCGCTGCGATGTCGTAGTAAGCGCGCGCGTAGAATGTACGCGTCGTCGCTGGTGGCGAGGTGCAAGAAAGAAAATCTGACCGCGTCGTACATCTGAGCAGGGTCTCCGCGCCTACTCGGCGCATCGTACATGGCTGGGTGAACGAGAGAAACAGCGTCGTCGTCGTGTTCATGAGAGCCAACCGGCTGGGTCGAGAATGGAATGCATGGTCGTGTTCATCGGGGAGGCTTGGGCGGAGCAGCGATGGAAACAAGGCTGGCGTACCGCTGCGGAGAAGCGGGCCTCGTTCGGAAAGGGGTCTGTTGATCGGGAGGGTGTGGCGTCCGCAAAAGCGGAGAAGCGGACCTCCTACGGTTGAAGCAGGGTCTTGTTGATCGGGAGGGTGTGGCATACCGCAAAAGCGGGCCAAGCGGACTTGTGTTGGGCGCTTCTGGTCGAAGCAGGGGTCTTGTTCGCCGGGAGGGTGTGGCGTGCCGCCAAAGCAGAGAAGCGGACCTCCTACGGTGAAGCAGGGGTGGAGGGTGTGGCGTACCGCATAAAGCAGGGATGAAAGCGGACCTCCTACTGATCGAACAGGGGTCTGTTCATCGGGAGGGTGTGGCGTACCGCAAAATGGGACTCCGCGGGATACTGTTCATCTCCACCGTCGACCTCCTCCAGCCTCCACAGGCTACCGTCGACCTCCTCCAGCCTCCATGGGATACCGTCGACCTCCTCCAGCCTCCACGGGCTCCTGTTCATCCAGCCTCCACCGCGCGCTACTCCACCGGCTACTGTTCAACCACCCTTCCAGAGACCCCTCCACCGTCTATTGTTCATCCAGCCGTCCACACCACGGGGTCCTGTTCAACCACCCCTCCACGGCCACCCCTCCACCGTCTACTGTTCATCCAGCCCTCCACACCACGGGTTCCTGTTCATTCGGAGGCAACGCCACCGCTCCTTTATTCATCAACCCCCCCCATAGCGCTAGCTTTGTTCATCGAGGCAGCATCGATTGGCTTGATTAGCAGCGATAGCAAAGAATCGCTCCATCGGGTTGATTAACGACCATCGATCGATCACTCGGGTTCGATGCGCGTATCCTATAGTGCAATCGCTCGGGTTGATTGAAACCAACGCCTCGCCGTGTCTGAGAAAGCAGCGCATCGCTCGGCCCCGACCTCCCACCGTCACGGCAACTCCCGAAATTTTCCTCCCCCTCGCTTCTACCATGGTTTTTTCCGTCATGGACGGCCCAAAGAATGTCGTGCAGCTACGTCTCCGGCCCGCCTAGGACGAAAAGCACATTTTCTGTCATGATTTTTTGTCATAGAAGTAGGAGCCCACCACATCTATGATGATACCGGGTTCTGTCACAATTATCGTCATAGAAGTGTCATATATATGACAAAAAAAATTTTCGTTCGGCCCAAAATGTCACGGATGTGTGTTTTTTTAGTGAATATTCTTCGAGCACTGCGCTTCTATTGAACGAGCGCCTTTAAGGACCTCATCAAAGTAGTGCTCGGCAGCTACTCGGCTAATTGCCGAACTAGGGGCTACAATTGCGGTGGCTTCCATCTCCGCCCGATGTGTTTGACACGGGCAGCGCCATCGCGAAACCCTTAATGCTGCGTTGACCTCTTCATAAGCGTCGATCGCGGCACGGCACCAAGGAACCGCTGCACCAAGCTGAAATAGCGGTTGGCCTTGGCCTGCCCGCCACGGTGATCCTAGCAGACCTCATGGCGATTCGGACAACCTATGGGCTCGACCCATTCGGCCATTCGCTCATTCGGAGGAAGCGGGCCTTGCTGGACCATTAAATTGCGACCGAACATCTTCTCCTTACTTTGGCAATGGGCAGCTTGTTGACCCTCGGCTCTTCGGCCGCCTTTAGGCGGACGCATCACTTTCTGGCTTGCTTTTGGCTCGGGCAAGTTCCGCCGAAGGGTCTCCACATGGCAGCTCCATCGCATTTCACAACATGTTCAAGATCTGGCATTATGCTCCTCTTACCATATGCTGAAATCGGAGAAACTACATACCTGCGCCTCGTCAAGCCACTTGTTGGCAAGCATGATGTCGGCATCTGCGCATCAAATCGCCCGCGTTAGCTCGGCAACCTCACAAGTCCGGCTAGCCACGGACCTCCTGCCACCTGCATATGAAGGCGCTGGATTATTACTGCGACTATGATCCTCTGTTTACCGCCGTTTACGGCGGCAAGCGATCTCGGGGCTACTATACGCACAGGCACGTTTAAACATATGCGTCTTGTTAAAATACACATCACTGCGTACCTCAAAACCTTTTAGCGAGACTCATAAAGGCTTCATGCAACCCGCTTTCGCGGATGAAACCCTCTCAACCACGGTCCCATTAGCGCGCAGTGCGCTTCTGCGATAACCTTTGCTCTAGCAGATCCTTGATGCATCCGACCCGCATGACATGCGGGCGGACCCTTCGGTTGCTCTCTCAAGAGCGGATCTTTGAAGGCTTGGTGGCGAAGAATCACCCTCGGCCTTGCGGATCGGGAGGAGCCCTCGGGGCGACACCTCGGGTCGCCCGCCTCGTAAGCGAGGATGGTGTGGGGCGTTTGGCTCTCCATCATCTCGGAGGAAGATCCCGAAGACAAACTCTGCGAGAAGGGCCACGATCCGGACTACAAGGCGGATGTTTGGTTATTTTCCTCGAGTAAAGCAGGATGTTTTTACTATTAAACCCTTTCTTTTACTTACGGCTCGATGGAGGCTGATCCCTTGCGAGCCTTTGTCGGCGGGATATCTCCTGGGCCAGGACCCTCTGGCGAAGATTTCTTCCCCCGTTTAGAGATTATTGTCTCCGGGCCTTCAGAGGCGGTCCTTTTCCTTCCTTGGGGAGAGGGAGCTTTGGCTTCTTCTCCCCGGTTGTCCGCCTTCGCGGAGGCATCAGCCTATTTTTTCCCACCTTTATCCTCCCCCAAGGCCGCTTGGTAGGGCGCAAGCTCCAACATCCGGACTAGTATCGAATCCGGTGAGACCTCGGGGAGGGGGGACGGACACCTGATCATCTTCGCCTTTGTTATCCAGTCCTGGTCAAAGAGCGACTTTTCAGAATGATGTCATGATGAATAGAAATACAACGTGTTCGGCCATAGGGCAACTTACTTGGGTATCGGGCGATTGCAGCTCAGATCCGCGTCCTCGGTGGAATCGGACACTGCTTGCTTGTGGTCGAAGTACAATTTGTACATCTCCTCGGGCGTCGTGCGAGGAAGTGCTGAATAACTCGCGCTCCCTCGGAATGAATTCCCCACAGACGGAGGGGCGGCGTTCTGAGGCAGGGTTTGGCGAAGTAACATTACTTGCGTTCTGTGACCGAGATCAATATCTCTTCGAGAAGATCCGGATCGACCTGCGGTATAGGCCGTCCTTCACTGGCCCCAGTTTAGCCCTTGTTGATCCATAGCGTTAGTCGTGGAGGGTGATCAAGAGAAAGTCGGTGGGGCCACCCATTTGGTACCCACAGGAGCTGTGACATAAAACCATTCTTGTTGCCATAAGCTGGACACCTCTGGAAAGAACCCTCGGGCCATGGGGCGTCGGCGCTTTTGCTTATTACAACACCCTGCATTACGCATACCTCCCCTCGATTGTCTTGGCTCCACTTGGAAGGTCTTGAGCCACGGGCGAAGTGAGGGTGATTCGGAGAAGCTTCGCACGCTGACGATAAAAGGCGAGATGTGGAGAATAGAATCGGAGCTAAATCATGGAAGTCCAGCCCGTAATAGAACATGAGCTCCCTCACGAAGGGATCTAGAGCCAGGCCTAGCCCTCGAAGGAAGTGAGATATGAATACTACGCTCTCGCCGGGTTTGGGAGTAGGTATGACCTGCCCTTGAGCAGGAAGCCGGTCGCATAATCTCGCGGTCAAGAACACAGCCTCTCTTAACTTTCGGCGTCTTCCTCCGTGGCGGAGGAGGAATCCACCGAACTTGAAGGTTGGATCCGGACATGGTTGAAGGTTCAAAGCACGACTGAGCTTTGGGTGTTGGAACTCGGCGGGGAGGATTCGATTTAGTTCGAGGAATAAAAAAGGATAGGCCTTGGTCTCTTTATAAAGAGGGTGAATACCAGGCGTCCTCCTTGTGCCGTTTGGGACTTGCCTATAATCGAGGAGTCATACCAACGGGCACGATTGGGTTACCCACGCCCGTATTGATGAGAATCCCGTGATAAGGGGACACGATATTTGCTTGGACAAGAAATGCCAAGAAAACCGCCTCGCGATATGCGCCAAGGCTGGTCGAAAAACATGGTTCGATAATAACCGGGCCATGGCATGATGTCATGGTGTCAAATACGTCAGCATGTCAGATTTGTGAATATTATTCTCTCTATGGTGAAATGTGGAACTTGTTTTGCAGAGCCGGACACTATCCTTGTGTTCAAGATCTTCTATGGAGTATTCGGAGGAGGAACCCGCCTTGCAATGCCAAAAACAATCTGCGCGCCGGACTCATCGTCATTGAAGCCTGGTTCAGGGGCTACTGAGGGAGTCCTGGATTAGGTGGTATCCGGACAGCTGGACTATATCCTTTGGCCGGACTGTTGGACTATGAAGATACAAGATTGAAGACTTCGTCCCGTGTCCGGATGGGACTCTCTCGGCGTGGAAGGCAAGCTTGGCAATACGGATATGTAGATCTCCTTCTGTTGTAACCGACTTTGTGTAACCCTAGCCCCCTCCAGTGTCTATATAAACCGGGGGGTTTAGTCCGTAGGACCAAGAACAACAATCATACCATAGGCTTGCTTCTAGGGTTTAGCCTCTACGATCTCGTGGTAGATCAACTCTTGTAATACTCATATTCATCAAGATCAATCGAGCAGGAAGTAGGGTATTACCTCCATAGAGAGGGCCCGAACACAGGTAAACATTGTGTCCCTTGCCTCCTGTTACCATCCGCCTTAGACGCACAGTTCGGGACCCCCTACCCGAGATCCGCCGGTTTTGACACCGACACCCGCCATGGCAACAGCAGCGATACCAGCACAAGAGACAATAATGCTCCAGATAGTGCCGAAGACGATGAAAATCCCCTCCAGCCAGACATCGAGCAGGAGGATGAACAAGCTAGCCCTCCAGAACAGGCAGGAGACGGAGAATCAGAGGGTGACAATTACATGCCTCTCTCCGAAAACAAAGTGAGCCTCGGCGACGAAGAATTTATCGTGCCTGAGGATCCCGTCGAGCAGGACCGCTTCAAGCGCCGGCTTCTAGCCACAGCAAATAGCCTGAAGAAAAAGCAACAACAGCTTCGAGCTGATCAAGATCTGCTAGCGGATAGATGGAGTGAAGTCCTGGCGGCCGAGGAATAAGAACTCCAGCGCCCAACCAAGAGTTACCCAAAGCGCAGGTTGCTACCCCAACTCGTGGAGGAAGCATTAAAACCTACATCTCCAGCGTATGATGCGGCTGATCGGCCACCTCGTGGCGAGGCGAAGGGCATACCAGCCGAAGTCCAGCCCGCACCCCGCCGCCATTCAAACAAAAATACCAAGGCCCGGGGCAACACGCGGGACCCGCGAGACGTATTGGAAAACAAAGCAGGACATGCGAGATCGATCTATGGATCAGGGGGGCGTGCCCCAACGCGGGACGATGACCGTCACGCTGGATATAATAAAAGCAAATCGGGACGGGCTGAATACAGCAGACAAGACTCGTATGAACTGCGTCGTGATATAGCCCGGCACAGAGGCGCCGCACACCCCCTATGCTTCATTGATGAAGTAATGGATCACGAATTCCCAGGGGGTTTTAAACCCGTAAACATTGAATCATATGATGGTACAACAGACCCCGCAGTATGGATCAAGGATTTCCTCCTCCACATCCACATGGCTCGCGGTGATGATCTACATGCCATCAAGTACCTCCCACTAAAGCTCAAAGGACCAGCCCGACATTGGCTGAATAGCTTGCCAGCAAACTCCATTGGCAGTTGGGAGGATTTGGAAGACGAATTCCTTGAAAACTTCCAGGGCACTTATGTGCGGCCACCGGATGCTGATGACTTGAGCCATATAACTCAGCAGCCAGGGGAATCGTCCAGGAAATTCTGGACCCGGTTCCTAACTAAGAAGAACCAAATTGTCGACTGTCCGGATGCAGAGGCCCTAGCGGCATTTAAGCATAATATCCGTGACGAGTGGCTCGCCAGGCACCTCGGCCAGGAGAAGCCGAAGTCTATGGTGGCCCTCACGACACTCATGACCCGCTTTTGCATGGGCGAAGATAGCTGGCTGGCTCGTAGCAACAACACATCAAGAAGTCATGGCAATTCAAATGCCAAAGATAGTAACGGCAGACCACGTCGCAATAGACACAAGCGCCGCAACAGCGGTGACAACACCGAAGACACGGTAGTCAATGCTGGATTCAGTGGCTCTAAATCCGGTCAGCGGAAGAAGCTGTTCAAAAGAAGCAACCCGGGCCCGTCCAGTTTGGACTGCATACTCGATCGCTCGTGTCAAATTCACGGCACCCCCGATAAGCCAACCAATCACACCAACAAAGAATGCGGGGTGTTCAAGCAGGCCGGCAAGTTGAATACCGAAAACAAGGAAAAGGGGCTGCATAGCGACGATGAGGAGGAGCCCCGGCCGCCGAACACAGGAGGACAGAAGAAATTTCCTCCCCAAGTGAAAATGGTGAACATGATATACGCAACCCATATTCCCAAGAGGGAATGGAAGCGTGCACTAAGCGACGTCTACGCGATGGAGCCAGTCGCCCCAAAGTTCAACCCATGGTCTTCTTGTCCGATCACTTTCGATCGCAGGGACCACCCCACTAGTATCTGTCATGGTGGTTCTGCCGCATTGGTCCTTGATCCCATCATTGACGGGTTTCACCCCACCCGAGTCCTTATGGACGGCGGCAGCAACCTGAACCTGCTTTATCAGGATACAGTGCGCAAAATGGGTATAGACCCCTCGAGGATCAAACCCACTAAAACCACCTTTAAATGTGTCATCCCAGGTGTAGAGGCCCGTTGCACAGGCTCAATCACTGCTGGAAGTGGTCTTCGGATCTCGGAGAACTTCCGGCGAGAGTTAATCTTGATATCGTCCCGTTCGAAGTGGCTATCACGCCTTTTCGGACGAACCGCATTTGCCAGATTCAATGCGGTACCGCATTATGCATACATCAAGCTCAAAATGCCAGGACCTCGTGGGGTTATAACGGTAAATGGAAACACAGGCGCTCACTCCGCGCGGAGGAGCACACATGACCCCGCGTGCAGAAGCCTGAGACCAGCCTTTTAAGGCAAACCGCCAATTCGGCGATAAAGCCCCGGACACCTTCATGTTGGGGAGCGTGGCAGAAATTCAAAATTTTCCTCGTGTCACCAAGATCTATCTATGGAGAAACTAGCAGCGAGGGAAGGAGAGTGCATCTACATACCCTTGTAGATCGCTAAGCGGAGCGTTCATGCGACACGGGGTTGAAGGAGTCGTACTCGTCATGATCCAAATCACGGAGATCCTAGTGCGAGCAGACGGCACCTCCGTGTTCAACACACGTACAGCCGGTGGCGTCTCACGCCTTGATCCAGCAAGGAGAGAGGAGAGGTTGAGAAGACTCCATCCAGCAGCAGCACAGCGGCATGGTGGTGATGGAGGCGTGGCAATCCCAGAGGCCGCCAAGCACCAAGGAGAGGAGGAGGAGGAGGCGGGGCTGCGCTGGAGAGGAGGCTCTCGTGTGTTATGGGCAGCCCATAGGCCTCATATATATAGGGAAGGGGAGGGCTGCGCCCCTTTGGGGTTTCCACCCCTTAGGGGTGGCGGCCAGCCCTAGATGGGTTTTGGGGGGCCAAGAGGGGGAGGGGCGCCCACTAAGTGGGCCTTAAGGCCCATCTGAACTAGGGTTTGCCCCTCCCACTCCCCTTGCGCCTTGGGACCCTTGTGGGGCGCACCAGCCCTCCTAGGGGCTGGTCCCCTCCACACTTGGCCCACATAACCTTACAGGGCAGGTGGCCCCACTTGGTGGACCCGGGACCCTCCGGTGGTCCCATTACATTACCGATATCATGAAACTTTTCCGGTGACCAAAACAGGACTTCCCATATATAAATCTTTACCTCCGGACCATTCCAGAACTCCTCGTGGCGTCCTGGATCTCATCCAGGACTCAAACAACATTCGGTAACCACATACAAACTTCCTTTATAACCCTAAGCGTCGCCAGACCTTAAGTGTGTAGACCCTACGGGTTCGGGAGACATGTAGACATGACCGAGGCGTTCTCGGTCAATAACCAACAGCGGGATCTGGATACCCATGTTGGCTCCCACATGTTCCACGATGATCTCATCGGATGAACCACGATGTCAAGGACTCAATCGATCCGTATACAATTCCCTTTGTCTAGCGGTATTGTACTTGCCGAGATTCGATCGTCGGTATCCGATACCTTGTTCAATCTCGTTTCCGGCAAGTCTCTTTACTCGTTCCGTAACACATCATCCGTGATCAACTCCTTGATCACATTGTACTGATATGATGATGTCCTACCGAGTGGGCAGAGATACCTCTCCGTCACGCGAGTGACAAATCGATCTCGATTCGTGCCAACCAGCAGACACTTTCGGAGATACCTGTAGTGCACCTTTATAGCCACCCGATTCGTTGTGAAGTTTGGTACACCCAAAGCATTCCTACGGTATCCGGAGTTGCACAATCTCATGGTCTAAGGAAATGATACTTGACATTAGAAAAGCTTTAGCATCTGAACTACGATCTTTGTGCTAGGCTTAGGATTGGGTCTTGTCCATCACATCATTCTCCTAATGATGTGATCCGTTATCAATGACATCCAATATCCATGGTCGGAAACCGTAACCATCTATTGATCAACGAGCTAGTCAACTAGAGGCTTACTAGGGACATGGTGTTGTCTATGTACCCACACATGTATCTGAGTTTCCTGTCAATACAATTATAGCATGGATAATAAGCGATTATCATGAACAAGGAAATATAATAATAATAACTAATTTATTATTGCCTCTAGGGCATATTTCCAACAGTCTCCCACTTGCACTAGAGACAATAATCTAGTTCACATCGTCATGTGATTAACACTGATAGGTCACATCGCCATGTGACCAACACCCAAAGAGTTTACTAGTGTCGTAAACTAGTTCACATCATCATGTGATTTAGACTCAATGAGTTACGAGGTTTGATCATGTTTTGCTTGTGAGAGAGGTTTTAGTCAGCGAGTGCGAACCTTTCAGATCCGTGTGTGCTTCAAATTTCTAGGTCATATTATAAGCGCTGCTTCCACGCTCCACTTGGAGCTATTCCAAATGGTTGCTCCACTATCGTATCCGATTTGCTACTCGAGTCACTCGGATAGGTGTTAAAGCTTATCGGCGTAACCCTTTACGCGAACTCTTTATCACCTCCATAATCGAGAAACATGTCCTTATTTACTCCAAGGACAATTTTGACCGCTGTCCAATGATCCATTCTGGATCATTCTTGTACCCTATAGTGACTCATGGCAAGGCACACTTCGGTGCGATACACAGCATATCATCTTGTAGAGCCTCGTCTAAGGCATAGGGGCGACCTTCGTCCTTTCTCTCTTTTCTGCCGTGGTCAAGCTTTAAGTCTTAACTTCATACCTTACAACTCAGCCAAGAACTCCTTCTTTGACTGATCCATCTTGAACACCTTCAAGATCATGTCAAGGTATATGCTCATTTGAAAGTATTATTAAGCATTTTTGATCTATCCTTATAGATCTCGATGCTCAATGTTCAAGTAGCTTAATCCAGGTTTTCTATTGAAAAACACCTTTCAAATAACCCTATATGCTTTCCAGAAAATTCTACATCATTTCTGATATACTCATCAGAAAATTCTATAGTGCTCCCACTCACTTCTTTGGAAATACAAGTTTCTCATAAACTTTGTATAAACCCAAAATCTTTGATCATCTCATCAAAGCGCACATTCCAACTCCGAGATGCTTACTCCAGTCCTTAGAAGGATCGCTGGAGCCAGCATACCTTTTAGCATCCTTAGGATCGACAAAACTTTCTGATTGTATCTCATACAACCTTTCCTTACAAAAACTGGTAAGGAAACTCATTTTGACATCCATCTGCCAGATTTCATAAATGCAGCTTATGCTAACATGATTCCAACGGACTTAAGCATCGCTACGGATGAGAAAATCTCGCCGTAGTCAACTCCTTGAACTTGTGAAAACTCTTACGCCACAAGTCGTGCTTCATAGGCGGTGATATTACCGTCCACATCCGTCTTCTTCTTAAATATCCATTCATCTCAATGGCTTGCCGATCATCGTGCAAGTCCACCAAAGTCCATGCTTTGTTCTGATACATGGATCCTATCTCGGATTTCATGGCTTCTAACCATTTGTCGGAATTTGGGCCCACCATCGCTTCTCCATAGCTCGTAGGTTCATTGTTGTCTAGCAACATGACCTTCAAGACAGGATCACCGTACCACTCTGAAGCATTACGCATCCTTGTCACCCTACGAGGTACGGTAGTGACTTGATCCAAAATTTCATGATCACTATCATAAGCTTTGACTTCAATTGGTGTAGGTGCCACAGGAACAACTTCCTGTGCCCTGCTACACACTAGTTGAAGTGATGGTTCAATAACCTCATCAAGTCCCCACCATCCTCCCACTCAACTTTTCGAGACGAACTTTTCCTCGAGAAAGGACCCGATTCAAGAAACAATCCCTATTGCTTCCGGATCTGAATTAGGAGGTATACCCAACTGTTTTGGGTGTCCTATGAAGATGCATTTTGTCGCTTTGGGTTCAAGCTTATCAACTGAAACTTTTCCACATAAGCGTCGCAGCCCCAAACTTTTAAGAAAGCGACAACTTAGGTTTCTCCAAACGGTGTCGTCTCAACGGAATTACGTGGTGCCCTATTAAAGTGAGTGCGGTTTTCTCTAATGCCTAACCCATGAACGATAGTGGTAATTCGATAAGAGATATCATGGTACGTACCATATCCAATAGAGTGCAACCATGATGTTCGGACACACCATCACACTATGGTGTTCCAGGCGGTATTAGTTGTGAAACAATTTCCACAATGTCTCAATTGTGTACCAAACTCGCAACTCAGATATTCATCTCTATGATCACATCACAGACATTTTATCCTCTTGTCACGAAGATCTTCAACTTCACTCTGAAATTACTTGAACCTTTCAATAATTCAGACTTGTGTTTCATCAAGTAAATATACTCAACATCTACTCAAATCATCGTGAAGTAAGAACATAGCGATATTCACTGCATGCCTCGGCACTCATTGGACTGCACACATCAAAATGTGTTACTTCCAACAAGTTGCTATCTTGTTCCATTTCTTTGAAAAGCGAGGCTTTTAGTCATCTTGCCCATGTGGTATGATTTGCATATCTCAAGTGATTCAAAATCAAGTGAGCCCAAGCGATCCATCTGCATGGAGTTTCTTCATGCGTACACCAATAGACATGGTTAGCATGTCTCAAATTTTTCAAAAGCGAGTGAGTCAAAGATCCATCAACATGGAGCTTCTTCATGCGTTTACACCAATATGACTTACATGGCAGTGCCACAAGTAAGTGGTACTATCATTACTATCTTATACTTTTGGCATGAAAATGTGTATCACTACGATCGAGATTCAATAAACCATTTATTTAGGTGCAAGACCATCGAAGGTATTATTCAAATAAATAGAGTAACCATTATTCTCCTTAAATGAATAACCGTATTGCGATAGACATAATCCAATCATGTCTATGCTCAGCGCAAACACCAAATGATAATTATTCTGGTTTAATACTAATCTTGATGGTAGAGGAGCATGCGATGTTTGATCACATCAAAATTGGAAACACTTCCAACACATATCGTCAGCTCTCCTTTAGCTAGTCTCCGTTTATTCCGTAGCCTTTTATTTTGAGTTACTAACACTTAGCAACCGAACGGTATCTAATACCTGGTGCTACTAGGAGTACTAGTAAAATACACAATAACTTAATGTATATCCAATATACTTCTATCGACCTGCCAGCCTTCTCATCTACCAAGTATCTAGGGTAATTCTACTCCGATGGTTGTTCCCCTTATTACGAAGCACTTAGTCTCGGGTTTGGGTTCAACCTTGGGTTTCTTCTTGGAGCAACAACTGATTTGCCGTTTCATGAAGTGTCCTTCTTGCCCTTGCCCTTCTTGAAACTAGTGGTTTCACCAACCATCAACAATTGATGCTCCTTCTTGATTTTTACTTTCGCGATGTCAAACAATGCGAATACCTCAAGGATCATCATCTCTATCCTTGATATGTTATAGTTCATCACGAAGCTCTAGCAGCTTGGTGGCAATGACTTTGGAGAAACATCACTATCTCATACGGAAGATTAACTCCCTCGATTCAAGTGATTGTTGTACTTAGACAATCTGAGCACAAGCTCAACGATTGAGCTTTTCTCCCTTAGTTTGTAGGCTAAGAAAATCGTCGGAGGTCTCATACCTCTTGGCGTGAGCACGAGCCTGAAATCCTAATTTCAGCCCTCGAAACATCTCATATGTTCGCGACATTTGAAAACATCTTTCGTGCCTCAATTCTATACCGTTTAAGCTGAACTATCACGTAGTTATCAAAGCGTGTATGTCCGATGTTCGCAACATCCACAAGCGGCGTTTGGGGTTCAGCACTGTGGCGGTGCATTAAGGACATAAGCTTTCTCTGTCCGCATAATCGCTACTTTCAACTTTCAACTATATTTTCTCTAGGAACATATCTAAGCAGTGGAACTAAAGCGCGAGCTTCGACATAATTTGCAAAAGGTCTTTTGACTATGTTCAGGATAATTAAGTTCATCTTATGAACTCCCACTCGAGATAGACATCCCTCGGTCATCTAAGTGATCACATGATCCGAGTCAACTAGGCGTGTCCGATCATCACGTGAGACGGACTAGTCATCATCGGTGAACATCTTCATGTTGATCGTATCTACTATCGACTCATGCTCGACCTTTCGGTCTCGTGTTCGAGGCCATGTTTGTACATGCTAGGCTCGTCAAGTTAACCCTAAGTGTTTGGCGTGTGTAAATCTGTCTTACACCCGTTGTATGTGAGCGTAAGAATCCATCACACCCGATCATCACGTGGTGCTTAGAAGCGACGAACTTTAGCAGCGGTGCACATTTAGGGAGAACACTTCTTGAAATTGTTGTAAGGATCATCTTATTTACTACCGTCGTTCTAAGTAAACAAGATGCATAAACATAATAAACATCACATGCAATTATATAGTAGTGACATGATATGGCCAATATCATATAGCTCCATTGATCTCCATCTTCGGGGCTCCATGATCATCATCGTCACCGGCATGACACCATGATCTCCATCATCATGATCTCCATCATCGTGTCTCCATGAAGTTGTCTCGCCAACTTATTACTTCTACTACTATGGCTACCGGTTAGCAATAAAGTAAAGTAATTACATGGCGTTGTTCAATGACACGCAGGTCATACAATAAATTAAAGACAACTCCTATGGCTCCTGTCGGTTGTCATACTCATCGACATGCAAGTCGTGAATCCTATTACAAGAACATGATCAATCTCATACATCAGATATCATTCATCACATTCTTCTTGGCCATATCACATCACATAGCATACCCTGCAAAAACAAGTTAGACATCCTCTAATTGTTGTTTGCATGTTTTACGTTGAAGGATTCATACTCGTCGTGATCCAAATCACCGGAGATCCTAGTGCCGAACGGACGGCACCTCCGCGTTCAACACACGTACAGCCGGTGGCGTCTCACGCCTTGATCCAGCAAGGAGAGAGGAGAGGTTGAGAAGACTCCATCCAGCAGCAGCACAAGCGGCATGGTGGTGATGGAGGCGTGGCAATCCCTTGAGGCTTCGCCAAGCACCAAGGGAGAGGAGGAGGAGGAGAGGCGGGCTGCGCTCGGAGAGGGAGGCTCTCGTGTGTTATGGGCAGCCCCATAGGCCTCATATATATAGGGAAGGGGAGGCTGCGCCCCTTTGGGGTTTCCACCCCTAGGGGTGGCGGCCAGCCCTAGATGGGTTTTGGGGGCGGCCAAGAGGGGGAGAGGGGCGCCCACTAAGTGGGCCTTAAGGCCCATCTGAACTAGGGTTTGCCCCTCCCACTCCCCTTGCGCCTTGGGCCCCTTGTGGGGCGCACCAGCCCTCCTAGGGGCTGGTCCCTCCCACACTTGGCCCACGCAACCTTACAGGGCAGGTGGCCCCACTTGGTGGACCCAGGACCCTCCGGTGGTCCGTGACATTACCGATATCGCCCGAAACTTTTCGGTGACCAAAACAGGACTTCCCATATATAAATCTTTACCTCCGGACCATTCCGGAACTCCTCGTGACGTCCGGATCTCATCGGGACTCGAACAACATTCGGTAACCACATACAAACTTCCTTTATAACCCTAGCGTCATCGAACCTTAAGTGTGTAGACCCTACGGGTTCGGGAGACATGTAGACATGACCGAGGCGTTCTCGGTCAATAACCAACAGCGGGATCTGGATACCCATGTTGGCTCCCACATGTTCCACGATGATCTCATCGGATGAACCACGATGTCAAGGACTCAATCGATCCGTATACAATTCCCTTTGTCTAGCGGTATTGTACTTGCCCGAGATTCGATCGTCGGTATCCCGATACCTTGTTCAATCTCGTTTCCGGCAAGTCTCTTTACTCGTTCCGTAACACATCATCCGTGATTAACTCCTTGATCACATTGTGCACATTATGATGATGTCCTAGCGAGTGGGCCAGAGATACCTCTCCGTCACACGGAGTGACAAATCGATCTCGATTCGTGCCAACCCGCAGACACTTTCGGAGATACCTGTAGTGCACCTTTATAGCCACCCGATTCGTTGTGGCGTTTGGTACACCCAAAGCATTCCTACGGTATCCGGAGTTGCACAATCTCATGGTCTAAGGAAATGATACTTGACATTAGAAAAGCTTTAGCATACGAACTACGATCTTTGTGCTAGGCTTAGGATTGGGTCTTGTCCATCACATCATTCTCCTAATGATGTGATCCCGTTATCAATGACATCCAATATCCATGGTCAGGAAACCGTAACCATCTATTGATCAACGAGCTAGTCAACTAGAGGCTTACTAGGGACATGGTGTTGTCTATGTACCCACACATGTATCTGAGTTTCCTGTCAATACAATTATAGCATGGATAATAAACGATTATCATGAACAAGGAAATATAATAATAATAACTAATTTATTATTGCCTCTAGGGCATATTTCCAACACTTCAAGCGAGTCCGGAATAATCTGCAACAGGATCGCCTGGCACGTTCAGAGCTCGCCTAGCAATCGGCCTCCATCCTAGTCCCAGTCAAGCAACGAAATCTGTGCCGCACGTACATAACTACGCACTAAAAATACCATGGGCATAGGCGGGGGCACGACCAGGGCATGTCCCACAATGCGGCTCGACCGCCCCAGGGGTTGTATACCCTTATCATTTTCTCTCTTTCAGGACCTTACTCTCTGGAAGCCCTTTTTGGCAGTCCGATTGCTGGACGCATTACGGGAAGGAAATACCAAGGAAGGAAGAAGCTCTGACGTTCAAGGGAATCCCCAGGTGGTCTCTGATAACGATCGAAATACCTATTTTAAATACCCATACGCAACTTACCCTTGGATAGGACATGTCAAATAGTCCTATTTTTTGCTTATTGCACTACTTGTATCCGTACGCTTCGACGTATTATTTAATAACAATGCATAGCGTTAGTCTATTATTGTATTGCCCTTTCTTTTTCCTTGTCTGCTTATTTACGAAAAATTGCACCCGTACATTATGGTACGACCGGTACGCCAGGGGCTTCAGTATACCCCATAAATACGGCGTGAGAAGTCCGAACACTTTCGACAGTGCGGCACCCCGAACTTATAGCACTATATGCATCAGCTCTGAATCATGTCTTGGGTTAATAGTTGGGTTTGCCCGGCTCCCATGTTTTGGTACCTTACGTTCCTTAATATCGGCTAAGGTAGCACTGGGAGAACTACTGTGATTGTGCCCCGGTTCTTCCGGACGAGCACCTCAGTAGAGAAAGCCGAAAACTGACTGTCTTGATAAGGTGAGAGCTGGTCGCTGTTCAAGAGGTCTCAAGTCCTTAAAGACTTTTTCTGCTTCGGGCGAGGAGTCGGCCTTGCCCGACTTAGGCGTATATAAGCGCCCCAAATTAAATCCTTCGAATACTAGGGGCTTCGCCAAAATTTAAAATTGTAGACTTCTATGGCTAAGTGAGAGTGATAAAGCCTTATAGTCCGATTGCCTGGTTCGTTGTGCTGAACACCTCCTTCGAAGGACCCAAAATTGGGATAAAGTGTGCTCAGGTTTATCCCGAACACCTCAGTACTAGTTACATGGGTGCAGAAGCCGACGACTGGCCAACTCTCAGATCTTATAAACGGCCGCACAGAAGGTAATATTTTAAATTCACAAGCGTTGCTTAGCGCAAATGAACTCGTTTCATATTACAGGATCACATGAGTACATTTATTCAAATATTACATTCTTAGCACATTCCTCCGCCACAAGGCGAACACCCTTCAGGATACTTTCATAATACTTTTCGGGGTGGCGATGCTCCTTGCCCTCCGGCGGCCCCTCCTTCACCAGCTTCTCGGCGTCCAGCTTCGCCCAGTGCACCTTCGCCTGGGCAAAAGCCCTGCGCGCACCCTCGATGCAGACAGATTGCTTTATGACTTCAAACCGTGGGCAGGCATTCGCAAGCCGCCTCACCAGACCGAAGTAGCTACCAGGAAGGGGCTCGCCAGGCCACATCCGGACTATAAGACCCCTCATGGCATGTTCGGCCGCCTTGTGAAGCTCGACCAGTTGCTTCAACTGGTCACTCAAGGGCATTGTGTGTTCGGTCCCAGTATACTGAGACCAGAACAACTTCTCCGTCGAGCTCCCCTCCTCGGCCCGGTAGAACTCCGCGGCATCTGACACACTGCGGGGTAGATCTGCGAACACTCCTGGAGAGCTCCGAACTCGGGTAAGTAAAAAGAAAGTTTCCTTCACATGCTTGCTTTGCATAATGAGTGCCTTACCCGCCGCTATCTTCTTAGCCGCCTCAATCTCCTGGAGGGCCTTTTGGGCCTCAGCCTTGGCATGTTGTGCGCTTTCGAGGGCCTTCGCAAGCTTGGACCCTTGCGTCTTAGAGCCAAGGACTCGTGTTTCTTGATGAGAGCCTGGAGCTCTTGCTGCACCTCGCCTACTCGGGCCTCTTGTTTCTCTTGCTCAATGCGCTCCTTGGCCGCTTTGTCTTCGTCCTCGGATAGCGCCTTCTGCAGGGCCGCCACTTTGGTCGTGGCCCCTAGCAAAATTCATGACTATCCTATTATTCCAAAACCAAAATTTTCTTTCTCAATATTCAGACGGGGTGTCACTTACCTTTGTTCTCTTCGAGCTGCCTCTTGGTAAGGCCAAGCTCTTCCTGGGACAGCTCAAGGTCCCGTTTCAGTGCAGCGACCTCAGCAGTACGAGCGGGCGGCGGCCAGCAGTGAAGCCTGCTTATTCACATAGACACATTTTGATTAGACTCCTGCGATTATTATTTGATCCTCTATTCGGCCTTTCTTCACGAGCATAAGCAGAGCATCGAGGGCTCTGTCTATCTGTAACATTTTCTTACAATTTGGTTACTTACCTCAAAGCCGTTAGGAGGCAGCACGAGCTTGATCCAGTCCACTTTTAGCGGACTGAACCTTCTTGACTACCACACTCATGATAGTGCGGTGCTCTTACGTCAATGGAAGCGCCAAGCACTTCCGACAAGTTGTCCGATGCCTCGGATGGGACAGAGGCCATCGGCACAGACAACAGCCCCCTTAGCGAGGTTGCTGACGAGAATCCGGAACCACTGGAGGTTCTGGCGCCGTATTCGGCTTGGGGCTAGACTTGCTGCCCCCGGCGTCAGGGCCCAGAGGAGTCTTGCCCCTCAAGCGCCCAGCGCCTGGAATGTCACCTTGGGGCGCCTCCGGAACTACCTCCCCTTGGTTCAGTTCCCTTTGAGACAACACCTCGGCGTCGTCCGTAGGGCGGGGGGAGGAGGCGGTCGGGAGTGAATCGCTGTTCATATCCGACGGGCCCAAAGAATCATCCGACAAAGACACGTCGATATGGGCTCGGGATGGACTGCACAATCATGCGTGGCGTGATAAGAAACAGTACAATAAGACATACCAAGAATTATTATGGTATCCGGATACTCACGACTTCGCCAGGGGCTTGTCCCTGAGTAACCACTCCTCGTCGCTGAAAGCGGCCATCGTGGAGCAGTCCGGGAGGAGGGTCCTTCTCTTCTTGGACCCTTCGGCCTCCCCTGATGGGGCGGCCTTCCTTTTCCTGTCCCGCCGGCTGGGGAGGGGGGGAGAACTTTCCTCTTCCTCCTCCTCGATATCTGCTCCGTTGTCGCTACCCAGTCCTGTTAAATGGCGTGGAGGCATAGATCCCGCGCGTGGTTATACTGGGGAAAAGAACATCTTATGAGATGTAAAAGGCTTACCGGATTGGCAGGGCACTTTGCGCTGAGTCCACGGTCCTCGGTAAGGGGAGGAGGCACCTCGGCGCCCTTGAACAGCACCCTCCAGACGTCCTTGTGCATCGTGTCGAAGAGCTCTCGCAGCGTCTGGTGCTCGGCCGGGTCGAACTCCCACAAATTGAATGCCCGTCTTTGACACGGGAGGAGCCGGCAGAAGAGCATGACTTGGACCATGTTGACAAGCTTGATTTTCTTGCTCATCATGTTTTTGACGCACGCCTGGAGTCCGATCAGCTCTACCGAGGAACCCCAGGACAGGCCCTACTCTTTCCAGGAGGTGAGCCGCATGGGGATTCCGGATCGAAATTCGGGGGCCGCCACCCAGTTGGTGTCGCGCGGCTCGGTGATGTAGAACCACCCCGATTGCCACCCCTTTACGGTCTCCACATAGGAGCCTCCGAGCCAGGTGAAGTTGGGCATCTTGCCCACCATGGCGCCTCCACACTCAGCTTGCTGGCCGACAACCACCTTCGGTTTAACGTTGAAGGTCTTCAGCCACAGGCCGAACTGGGGCTTGATGCGGAGGAAGGCCTCGCACACGACGATAAACGCCGAGATGTTGAGGATGAAATTGGGGGCCAGATCATGAAAGTCCAGCCTGTAGTAGAACATGAGCCCACGGACAAACGGGTGGAGGGGAAATCCCAGTCCGCGGACGAAATGGGTAAGAAATACCACCTCTCATGGCATTCTGGAGTAGGGACGATCTGCCCCGCATCTGGTAGCCGGTGCACGATCACTAGTAGAAAACGGAGCTTTAAAACCGGTTTGTAAGGGCCTTTAGTGCCGGTTATGGAACCGGCACTAAAGTGTGGGCACTAAAGCCCCCCCCCCCTTTAGTACCGGTTCAGCACGAACCGGCGCTAAACTGCCACCACGTGGCGTGAGCTCACGCCCTAGTACTAAATGTTTTTTTTTTAATTATTTTTTTGAAAATTTTGGAAATTTTTTTGATATTTTTTTCAATTTTTAATTTTTCTGAATTATTTGATAATTTAGTCTCTAATCACCTCTCTTGACTGCTCAAGTGTGGATCACTCATTCCAAATCATCTAACTTCCCGACCGGTCACCCATCCCTCTCACTACTCCAGCCCGAGCACGCTTAACTTTCGGGTTCTATTCTCCTTCGTTTCCAAGTCTGCACTTGTTGTTTTCCTGACAATTGTAAGATGTTAATCCTATTAACCCTCAGGAGTTTAGCTTGAGCATGAAGTCACACATTTCACCGTTTGAGTTTGAAACTATTATTCTAAAAAAACAGTAATTATTTAGTAACGCTAATATTTCTTGAACAAGTTTGACCATAGTTTGACCACAGTTTGACCATAGTTTGACCATATTTGACCAAAATTCAAAAAATTGAAATAATTATTTAGTAACACTAATATTCTTTAATAATTATGTAGTAACATTAATACTTCTTGAATAAGTAGTTTGACCAGATTTAACCAATTTTTTTTAGAAAAACTGAAATTTGACCATATCTTTTTTTTTCCTTTTGGAATTTGAGGATTCTAAAAAATTCCAAACAGGCCGTAGGCGGTCTCCATCGGATGCGGATTTTTGTGCTGAATTTTTTGATATATTATACGTTTTTTTCCGACATCGTATGCAAAAGTTATAGCCGTTTTACATTTTCCCTACACTTTTTGCAAAACATGTCCAAATTTAAGTTTTCAAATTTTCCTAACTAGTAGATGTAGTAATATAACTACCTCTCGAAAGATTTTATTTTCTGAAGTTTTTATCATTTTCTTTTGATTTTTTCAAAACTGAAATGGCGATACACGGGGATAGAGTTTGAAAATTGCCCTATAGTGCCGGTTTGTGTCTTCAACCGGGACTATAGGCTAAGACTTCTAGTAGTGCGGTTGGTGGCGCAAACCGGTACTATAGGTTGAACCTTTAGTACCGGTTTGTGTCACAAACCGTCACTAAAGGGCTCGTGGGGCCCTGGCCTGACGCCAGCCTGCCACCACCCCTTTAGTACCGGTTCGTGGCACGAACCGGTACTAAAGGTTCATTACGAACCGGCACTAATGCATAGCCATTCGAACCGGCACTATTGATCACATTAGTGACGGTTTTTTTACAAACCGGCACTAATGTGCTTCACGTTTGACCCTTTTTCTACTAGTGGATATCCGCGGCCAGGTATCCGGCTCCCCGCAGCTTTGCGATGTCCTCCTCCGTAACGGAGGATACCATCCACTTGCCTCCCGCTCCGGACATGCTTGGAGTGGTTGGAGGAGAAAAATGCGAACTTGGGTGCTGAAGCTCGAGTGCGCAAGAATGGATGAGCAAGAAGGAAGAAGGCGTGGGTGAAAAAGGTGAACCCTTGTCCCTTTATAAGGCCGGAAGAAACTATGCGCCTCCCCACCTACCTGGTAAACTCGCTTATTCCCCAAGCGCCATAATTGATGGCGCGGTTGGGTTACCCACGCCCGTATTGATGAGAATCCCGTGATAAGGGGACACGACCTCTGCTTCGACAAGACGTACCAAGAAAACCGCCTCGCAATATGTGCAGTGGCTGGTTGTGAAAAACGGTTCGTCATGACCAGACCACGGCAGAACGTCACGTTATGAAAGGATGTCAGCAGATTAGATTTGTGTAAATATTATTCTCTCTACGATGGTATGTGGAATTTGTTTTGCAGAGCCGGACACTGTCCTTGTGTTCAAAATCTTCTATGGAATATTCGGAGGAGGAACCCGCCTTGTAATGCCGAAGACAATCTGCGTGCCGGACTCGTCGCCATTGAAGCCTGGTACAGGGACTACTGAGAGAGTCCTGGATTAACGGGTCCTCGGACAGTCGGACTATATCCTTTGTCCGGACTGTTGGACTATGAAGATACAAGATTGAAGACCTCGTCTCGTGTCCGGATGGGACTCTCCTTGGCGTGGAAGGCAAGCTTGGCAATACGGATATGTAGATCTCCTCCCTTGTAACCAACTCTGTGTAACCCTAGCCGCCTCCGGTGTCTAAATAAACCGAAGGGTTTAGTCCGTCGGACAACAACGATCATAGCATAGGCTAGCTTCTAGGGTTTAGCCTGTACGATCTCGTGGTAGATCAACTCTTGTAATACTCATATCATCAAGATCAATCAAGCAGGAAGTAGGGTATTACCTCCATCGAGAGAGCCCGAACCTGGGTAAACATCGTGTCCCCCGCCTCCTGTTACCATCCGCCTTAGACGCACAGTTCGGGACTCCCTACCCGAGATCCGCCGGTTTTGACACCGACAGTGATCTAGCAATTCCATGTGCGCGCGGTGAATAGTCATGTAAAAGATTAAAACATATCAAATAGAAATCAACAAAACGATCGACCAATGCGGACATGCATAACCATCAATCTAAAACTTTCAGAAATTCTAGAAAATTCTACGGCACTCCGAACTAAAGTTTGGTTGGATGGTTAGGAGGATAGTAATACCTTCAACCCATCAGGGTTCAAATCCTAGTGCTCGCATTTATCCTGAATTTATTTCACGATTTCCAACGATAAACTTTCAGTGGAAGGAGACGTTCTCGTCGATTAGGGATAAGTGTATACGCATATATATATATAAACGTTTGGGTCTGTACTATGTAAAAGAAAAATCAGTGGCACCCTCGACGTCACCGTTTACTATGAGAGACCTACACACAACATAGACTGCACATAAGCGTCAAAAACCGAAATGGGTTAGCAGCTAGCTCAGCTCACACATTTTGTTCTTCCACTTGCAGGCGTTAGTAGGAGGAGGAGACGCGTTACTTGACGTGCCACTACTTTTCTTCCTCGAAAACAAAGTTAAAATTAGAAAGCATTAAAAGGAAATACAAGAATGGCACTCTGAATTTCTCACGCAACCACACCATTCCATACTGCGTGCGTAGCATGGCCAACGAGTGCGTTCATCATCATCTTCACCGTCTTTTTCTTCCATGGATGCCATAAAATATCTAATAGTCGACCTACACCAACACAAGCCCATGATACCTATATAAATATCTAACATTCAAAATGGAATCCTGTGTCTAAAATATAAATTTAAAGCAATACTAATATCTACGATGCGAATACTATAAATAAGTGAATAACACTAGCATGTATAAATAAAAAGAAACAACAGTCTAGGGCGTGACCAGGTCTCAGTCGACTGAGACTTAACCAAGTCTCAGTCAAGTGACATAGTATATAAAAAAAAGAAAAATCTACAAAGAAATTTTTTGTATGAATCTTTGTGCAAGATCAAAGGAATAAAACATGGACTGAGACATAATGAAGTCTCAGTCGACTAAGACTTAAAAAAACTGATCGAACAATAGAATGTACTCCCTTCGTCTCATAATATAACATCGTTTTGCCAGCCAGTTAGCTTATCCATACTCATACTCACACTCACCTCCAGCTCCTCTCCGATCGGCTCCTCGATCCTATATAACACACGCACTTGCCTATGCTGCTCCTCTACCTATCTACTGCCTCCATTTCCAGTCTTTGGCTAAGCTACTACTCTACCTAGCTAAGCATCTTCTTCAATTTTTTCGGTGGTGATCGGATGGAAAGTGCGAGGAGCTGCCTCATGGACGACGTGAGCAGCGGCGCGTCCACTGGCAATAAGGCGTGTCCGGTGCCGGCCGCGCCGGCGACCAAGCCGCTGCAGTGCGTGGGCAGCGGGGCCAGCGCGGTCATGGACACGCCGGAGCCCGGCGCCGAGGCGGACTCCGGCCGCGGCGGGCGGCTGCCGTCGTCCAAGTACAAGGGCGTGGTGCCGCAGCCCAACGGGCGCTGGGGCGCGCAGATCTACGAGCGCCACCAGCGCGTCTGGCTCGGCACGTTCACGGGGGAGGCCGAGGCGGCCCGCGCCTACGACGCGGCGGCGCAGAGGTTCCGCGGCCGCGACTCCGTCACCAACTTCCGCCCGCTCGTCGAGTCCGACGCGGACGACGCCGCCGAGCTCCGCTTCCTCGCCGCCCGCTCCAAGGCCGAGGTCGTCGACATGCTGCGCAAGCACATCTACCCCGACGAGCTCGCGCAGCACAAGCGCGCCTTCTTCGCCTCCGCGGCCGCCGCGTCGTTGCCCCCTACGTCATCGTCGTCACCTCCCGCCTCGTGGGCTCCTTCAACCGCGGTGCCCTCCGCGGCGGCGCGGCGCGAGCACCTGTTCGACAAGACGGTCACGCCCAGCGACGTGGGGAAACTGAACCGGCTGGTGATCCCGAAGCAGCACGCCGAGAAGCACTTTCCTCTCCATCTCCCTTCGGCCGGCACCGCCGTGTCTGGCGAGTGCAAGGGCGTGCTGCTCAACTTCGATGACGCGGCCGGCAAGGTGTGGAGGTTCCGGTACTCGTACTGGAACAGCAGCCAGAGCTACGTGCTCACCAAGGGGTGGAGCCGTTTCGTCAAGGAGAAGGGCCTGCACGCCGGCGACGCCGTCGTATTCTACCGCTCCGCCTCGGGCAACAACCAGCTCTTTATCGACTGCAAGCTCCGGTCCATGACGACGACAACGACCTTCGTCGACGCGATGGCGGCCACCACGTCGCCGGCACCCGTGACGAGGACCGTGCGTCTCTTCGGCGTCGACCTTCTCACGGCGCCGGCGCCGAGGCACGCGCCAGAGCACGAGGACCACGGCTTGGCCAAGACAAACAAGAGATCCGTGGACGCCAGCGTAGCGGCGGCCATTCCGGCGCACGCGGTCTGGAAGAAGCGGTGCGTAGACTTCGCGCTGACCTATAGCTAGACTTGCCACCACCCCAGAGTTCCCGAGGTCAAGAGATCAACTAGAAGGAGTACAAGCAGCAGGGAGTACATTTGCTCTATAGACTTGTCACCACTCGCCACGCAGTGCCCGAGGTCAAAAGATCAGCTGGAATCAGCAGCGTATATACTCTTGACCGACTCACATTCCCGTACTAGTAGTAGTGTATATCTATCAGGATTTTATTGAAAAACTTCCGATGTGTTCATCAAACTTTATGTACGAAGAACCTCAGAAGTAATAGAAACTAGATAATTTCCCGCACGTTGCCGCAGCAACTCTTAGCAATTTATAGGATCAGTGTTCATATAGATGTACAATTGATTAAATATAATTCCGAATGTTTGCATCAACATGTAGTAGTTAGTAGTGTAATTGTCAAAACATGTTAAACAGTTCACCTGGTCCATTCATTTTCAAAATCAATTTCCGTAATGCTTTGCTATTATGACCGATGCTCTCTATAAAACTGATGGAAATATGCTATTCAATTTCTTACAGAATAAAACGGTTACAACTGGGTATCATACAGATGTGGTTGTTTCATAATATTCTCAACTTTCAAATTTCAGCAATATATGTAGGTTTCACGATTCCGTGGCATTCTTTTTAGTTGTGGGTCGAATTAGGTGGTATCCTAGGTAAAGTCTGCCGCGGTTCATTAATTAGTGTAGGCGCATAGATGTAAAAATAGAAAAATGTTCATTTAACAAACATTAATAGTGTTGGAAGGGAGAGAGAGAGATTTGGGGGAATGTCGAGGTAGGTAGTCCCTTCGTCATCACATCGGCGAACAGCTGATCGGTGGGTACATGGAGAACACGAACACGACCAAGTGCGACCTGCTCCCGGACGAAGTGGATGTCGAGCTCGATGTGCTTCGTCCGTCGGTGATGGATAGGGTTGGCAGCAAGGTACACCGCGAAGACGTTGTCACAGAAGACGAGCGTCGCCTTGGTGACCTCACAGAGCAACTCCTGAAGTAGCTGTTGTAGCCATGAACACTCCGCGACGGCGTTGGCCACAGCCCGATACTCGGCCTCGGCGCTCGATCGTGATACCGTGGGTTGTCGTTTAGACGACCACGAGATCAGAGAGGGCCCGAGGTAGACACAATAGCCGGAAAGTGAGCGTCGAGTGTCGGGACACCCAGCCCAGTCGGCGTCGGAGTAGGCGACAAGGCTGGTGTCCGGCGAGGCCGTCAGGGTGAGACCCATGGTTGTGGTGCCATGTATGTACCGAAGTATACGTTTCACGAGAGCCCAATGAGGTCACGCGGGCGTATGTGAAAACACACCTGCTGGACAGCATACTGAATGTCCGGACGCGTCAGTGTGAGATACTGAAGTGCACTGACGATGGAGCGGTAGAAGGGAGCGTCGGACACCGGAGAGCCCTCGACGGCGGACACCTTAGTCTTCGTATCGACAGGCGTGGAAGCAGGCTTGCAGTTAAGCATGCCTGCTCGCTCCAGAAGCTCATAGGCGTACTTCTGCTGGTGCAGAAAGAAGCCAGTAGCCCGGCACACGACCTCGATGCCGAGGAAGTAATGGAGAGCCCCCAAGTCCTTGAGAGGGCGAACTCAGTGCCGAGGCGAGCTGTGATCTGCTGAAGAAGCGTCGCAAGTCGATCCTAAACCCTAGCCACCGCCGCTTCCGCACCTGCGCGCCGCCCCCGGGGCGGTCGGCCTCCATGACCGCCGCCGGGGGCCGCGCCGCCCGTACCTAAGGTTAAATCCGCGGCCGTGTTGGCGGCTGCCCTAGAAGTTTTTTTCCGATCCTTTGATCCGGGTTTTTCTCTCTCGCGGTCGCTTTGATGGCGTCTACTTTTTGGTTTTGCGATTCTTTGGATCGGTTTGCGTCGCCACCGCCGCCGTCGACACCTCGCGCCTCTACTCCGACATCGGCGCGACCGGCGGCTACTTCACCGACCAGCGGCCTCGCGTGACAGGCAGCCGTCAAGGCCGTCGTTCGTGCGCCCGCCCGCCCGTCGCCTGCGCCGGCCGTCACCGCCCTGCTCCGACTGGGACTCCTGCATCACCCGACCCGGCGGCCTCGCGCCATGCGGCGGCCAATCATAGCCGCCCTGTCGCCCTCCGTCGTCGGCCTCATCCAGGACTCCGCCGCCACCACGCCTCCATTGAGCGACGTCCCCGTCCTCGCGCGCGATCGGCTTGATCACCCGCTTGCCGCCGTGATCCACCTCATCTACGCCGCGCGACCAACCTGGCCCGTCGGTTGCGCGCGCCTCCGCAGGTCCCGTGAAGATCGTCTCCGAGTTCAGCGCGCCCCTCCGCCGATCGAGCAACGGGCTGCCGCTGCGTCGCCCCGTCGGGCTGCAGCGCCGCCGCCCCGTGGTTCTTCTCCCGGCTGCATCGACCCGCGTCACCGCTGAGTCGCCCCTTCGGGCCGTAGTGCCGCGGCCCGCGGTCTACCGCCGCCCCGAGTCCGTCCCCGTGGCTGCACCGACCCTCGTGCCGCCGTTGCGTCACCCCGTCGGGCCGTAGCGGCGTGTACGCGGTCCACGCCGCCGTCTCGAGGCCGCCCACGCGGTTGCACCACCCGCGCTCCGCCGCTCGCGCGCCGCCGGGCTGTAGCACCGCGCCCGCGGTCCCTGCAACCGTCCCGAGGTCTTTCGTCGTCGCCCCGACCTGCCCGCCGCCGCTGCGTTGCCCCTTCGGGTCGTAGCGCCGCGGCCCGCGGTCCACTCCGCCGTCACCGCACGTCGACCTCCCGTGGTATACGCCGCGCCGTCTCCCTTGGCGCGGGAACGCCACCGTCCGCGCCAGTCTTCGTCACGTTGTCAGGGTTTTTCGCCTACTTCGAGCACCGCCACCGCACTTTTAACCTAGCCGCAGCCACCGCCGTCAGGCCGCCGCCGCCGCTCTTCTTTGGCCGCCACCGCCGCTACCTCTGTAGCCGCCGCACCCGCCCGTCCACCCCCTTCATCTTCGTCCAGCACCAGCCCGTCGCCAGCGTCGCCGTCATCTACCCCGACCGCTTCATCTACTCCGACAACCGCGGGCGACATTGGCCCCGCGCCGATTGGCGCCGCAACCGTCGTCGAGTCCGTCTCTGCTGGCCTCTCAAACTTCTTCCACGTGGCGTACAGCTCGTGCAGGTCCCAGTCTACGCATGCCCGGTGCTGGCAACACCGCCGCGTGCCTTCGTCCACGACGTCTCCCCGGGCCTGGCAAGCCTGGTGCGGCACTTCGTCAACTTCGTCTTCGTCCGTCTACGCATGCCCAGTGCTGGCAACACCGACGCGTGCCTTCGTCTATGATGTGTTCCCGGGGTTGGCAACCCCGGCGCGACGCGTCGTCAACATCATCTCCTTCTTGGCGCACCACTACTTCGACACCACTGCGCCCATGACTAACTCAGCGCCTCCTTGCGCCCGCGGCTCCACCGACCCCGGCTACCCCGACTCGACATCGACCACGGCATTCTTCGCACGGCTACCTCGACCACGGATCCACCACCCACGCTCTCGGCTACATCGGCAAACGACACAAACGGCTACCGCCTGCTTGAGCAACCTCGTTGGTTTCCACTCCAGCCACGACTCCGTGATGCGTCGACCGTTACGACTGTGGGGGGTTGTCCGTCGGCTTGCCTTCGGATTCTTCTCCAGTCTCACCGTCTGCGTCGCTACCGTTGTAACTGCGGGGGAATGTTGAGTATCGTGATTATTAGGAAAGCTAGGATAGCGTAGGATATTATTCTACCTTGACTTGTACTCCAAGATGACCTTGTACTCCTATATATATGCCCACGAGGCTCAAGCAATACAACGAACTATTCCGCCAATCCTCTCTCTTCCTTTCTAACATGGTATTTATCGCAAGTCGATCCTAAACCCTAGCCGCCGCCGCTTCCGCACCTGCGCGCCACCCCCGGGGCGGTCGGCCTCCATGACCGCCGCCGGGCCGCGCCGCCGTACCTAGGGTTAAATCCGCCCGGCCGTGTTAGCCGGCTGCCCTAGAAAGTCTTTTTCCGATCCTTTGATCCGGGTTTTCTCTCTCCGCGGTCGCTTTGATCGGCGTCTACTTTTTGGTTTTCCGATTCACTTGATCGGCTTGCGCCGCCCACCGCCGCCGTCGACACCTCGCGCCTCTACTCCGACATCGGGCGCGACCGCCGGCTACTTCACCGACACGGCTGCCTCGCGTGACACGGAGCCCTCAAGGCCGTCGTCCGCGCCCGCCCGCCCGTCGCCCTCGCCGCCGTCACCGCCCTGCTCCGACCGGACTCTGCATCACCCGACCCGGCGGCCTCGCGCCATGCGGAGGCCAATCATAGCCGCTTGCCGCCCGCTATCGCCGGCCTCATCCAGACTCCGCCGCCACCACGCATCCATCGGCGGCGTCCCCGCCCTCGCGTGATTGGATTGATCAATCGCCCGCCGCGATCCGCCTCATCTCGCCGCGCAACCGACCTGGCCCGTCGATTCACGCGAGCCTCCGCGAGTCCGTGAAGATTGTCTCCAAGTTCAGCGCCCCTCCGCCGATCGAGCAACGGGCTGCCGCTGCGTCGCCCCGTCGGGCCGCAGCGCCGCCGCCCCATGGTTCTTTACCCGGCTGCACCGACCCGCGTCACCGCTGCGTTGCCCTTCGGGTCGTAGTGCGTGCGGCCCATGATCTACCGCCGCCCGAGGCCGTCCGCTCGAGCCGTCCCGTGGCTGCACCGACCCTCGCGCCGCCGCTTCGTCGCCCGTCGGGCCGTAGCGAGCGTGGCACGCGGTCCACGCCGCCGTCTCGAGGCCGTCCATGCGGTAGCACCACCCCGCGCTCCGCCGCTGCGCCGCCCCTTCGGGCTGGATTCACTCGATCGGCTTGCGTCGCCCACCGCCGCCGTCGACACCTCGCGCCTCTACTCCGACATCGGCGCGACCGGCCGGCTACTTCACCGACACGGCTGCCTCGCGTGACACGGAGCCCTCAAGGCCGTCGTCCGCGCGCCGGCCCGCCCGTCGCCCTACGCCGGCCGTCACCGCCCTGCTCCGACCGGGACTCCTGCATCACCCGACCCGGCGGCCTCGCGCCATGCGGAGGCCAATCATAGCCGCCTTGCCGCCATTGTCGCGGCCTCATCCAGGACTCCGCCGCCACCACGCATCCATCGAGCGGCGTCCCCGTCCTCGCGCGTGATTGGATTGATCAATCGCCCGCCGCCGCGATCCGCCTCATCTACGCCGCGCAACCGACCTGGCCCGTCAGTTACGCGAGCCTCCGCAGGTCCCGTGAAGATCGTCTCAAGTTCAGCGCGCCCCTCCGCCCGATCGAGCAGCGGGCTGCCGCTGCGTCGCCCGTCGGACGCAGCGCCGCCGCCCGTGGTTCTTTACCCGCTGCACCGACCAGCGTCACGCTGCGTTGCCCCTTCGGTCGTAGTGCCGCTGCCCATGATCTACCGCCGCCCGAGGCCGTCCGCTCGAGCCGTCCCGTGGCTGCACCGACCCTCGCGCCGCCGCTCGTCGCCCGTCGGGCCGTAGCGGCGTGGCACGCGTCCACGCCGCCGTCTCGAGGCCGTCCATGCGGTAGCACCACCGCGCCCGCCGCTGCGCCGCTTCGCCGGGCTGGATTCACTCGATCGGCTTGCGTCGCCCCCGCCGCCGTCGACACCTCGCGCCTCTACTCCGACATCGGCGCGACCGGCCGGCTACTTCACCGACACGGCTGCCTCGCGTGACACGGAGCCCTCAAGGCCGTCGTCCGCGCGCCGGCCCGCCCGTCGCCCTACGCCGGCCGTCACCGCCCTGCTCCGACCGGGACTCCTGCATCACCCGACCCGGCGGCCTCGCGCCATGCGGAGGCCAATCATAGCCGCCCTGTCGCCCGCTGTCGCCGGCCTCATCCAGGACTCCGCCGCCACCACGCATCCATCGAGCGGCGTCCCCGTCCTCGCGCGTGATTGGATTGATCAATCGCCCGCCGCCGCGATCCGCCTCATCTACGCCGCGCAACCGACCTGGCCCGTCAGTTACGCGAGCCTCCGCAGGTCCCGTGAAGATCGTCTCCAAGTTCAGCGCGCCCCTCCGCCGATCGAGCAACGGGCTGCCGCTGCGTCGCCCCGTCGGGCCGCAGCGCAGCCGCCCCGTGGTTCTTTACCCGGCTGCACCGACCCGCGTCACCGCTGCGCGTTCTTCGGTCGTAGTGCGCGCTGCCCGATCTACCGCCGCCCGAGGCCGTCCGCTCCAGCCGTCCCGTGGCTGCACCGACCCTCGCGCGCCGCCGCGTCGCCCGTCGAAGCGAAGCGTGCACGCGGTCCACGCCGCCGTCTCGAGGCCGTCCATGCGGTAGCACCACCCGCGCTCCGCGCTGCGCCCGCCGGGCTGTAGCACCGCTGCCCGCGGTCCCTCGCGACCGCCCCGAGGTCTTCCGTCGTCGCCCGACCTGCCCGCCCGCAAGGCGCGCCTTCGGGTCGTAGCGCCGCGGCCCGCGGTCCATTGCCGTCCCCGCGCGTCGACCTCCCATGGTATGCGCTGCGCCGTCTCCCTTGGCGCGGGAACGCCACCGTCCGCGCAGGTCTTCGTCACGCTGTCGGGTTCTTTGCCTACTTCGAGCACCGCCGCCGCGCTCCTAACCTAGCCGCCGCCGCCACCGTATCGCGCGCGACGACGGGGACGCCGCTCGATGGATGCGTGGTGGCGGCGGAGTCCTGGATGAGGCGGCGGCAATGGCGGCATGTGGTGGCTATGATTGGCCGCCGATGGCGCGAGGCCGCGCGGGTCGGGTGATGCAGAGTCCCGGTCGGAGCAGGTGGTGACGGCGGCGCAGAGGGACGGGCGGGCGGGCGGCGCGACGGCGGCCTTGAGGGCTGCGTGTCACGTGAGGCCGCCGGGTCGGTGAAGTAGCCGGCCGGTCGCGTCGATGCCGGAGTAGAGGCGCGAGGTGTCGACGGCGGCGGTGGGCGACGCAAACCGATCCAGTGAATCGGAAAACCAAAAAGTAGACGCCGATCAAAGCGGCCGGCGAGAGAGAGAAAACCCGGATCAAAGGATCGGGAAAAAGACTCACTAGGGCAGCCGGCCAACTCGGCCGGCGGACGAACCCTAGGTACGAGCGGAGCGGCCCCCGGCGACGGTCATGGAGGCCGACCGCCCTGGGGGCGGCGCGCAGGTGCGGAAGCGGTGGCGGCGGCTAGGGTTTAGGATCGACTTGCGATAGATACCATGTTAGAAAGGAGAGAGGGATTTGATGGAATTGTTCGTTGTATTGCTTGAGCCTCGTCGGCATATATATAGGAGTACAATGACCAACTTGAAGTACAAGACAAGATAGGAACAAATCCTAGTCTATCCTATACTTCCTAATATGCATTATACTCAACAAATAGTGGTATTTTTCAGTTCTCCATTCATCCCATTGTTATCAGCCATTAGTATCCAAGTGCAGAAACTTGCTTGCGGGGCAAATTGTGTTCAAGTTTTGAGAATTGTGGTCAACGTGGACTACTTTCAGAGTTGCAATCATTTAACATGCAGATTCAAACTCTAGCAAGTAGCAATAGCTAACTCGATAATATTAGGGAAGGGATTAATTAATAATTCTTACAGTATTTCCTAAGAAATTCGTTACGTAGTCTAGGCGTATTTTCAAGCGTCTAATAGGCAATCTCGCAGGCTTGGATAAAACGAAATTGTACAACATAACATCAATTGCTATATTTACTGTAGTTTTAAAAGGGCCCTTTTAAAAGATTAATCCCTACAAAAATGGGTTATTTACTACGTGGAGATCAACCCCAAAACATTTGCTCGTCTTCTCCCCAAAAGAGCGGTCTAAGCAGTTCTTGTTGCGGACCTTGTAAGCTTACTGCCTCCGCCCTCCGTGCCCGTTGGCCACCCCACGCGCACACGCGCGGCCCACGCTTGTTTGCACAGAGATGAGAAAATTCATGTAATTGACGAAGAAGAAATCATAACCACATATGATGAAATCCCACCCTCTTTCAATTAGGAACCTTCTCATTCTGCGGCAAGCAAAGAAAATATAATACTGTACTATCTTTAACTAAGGGACACTCCTGGTCCTGGCTGCCATGAATTGTATGTAAGAGAGGGAACATGTCATTACTAAGAGAGATAACAGGGAGGGGGAGAAAGGCAATGCTGCCCGTGCGCCTTGTGCTCTCAGGCCGGCCCCTTCCAACACTGGATGGAGAGGCGGAAGTTGTTGACCGCAGCAGCTTGCAGCTATTGCATCGATCAGGAACATGGATGCATTGATAATACACCATGCACGCTTCCATCAGGCAAGGGATGAACACCACGCACACATCCATCACGTTATCGTGAGAACAATAGGATTGCAGAAAACACAACGAACAGATCCACGGGCGCAGCCTGATGAGTATTGTTTCTTGGGGGCAGACAGTTTTCCTTTTTGACCGATCTGCACGCATGCATAATATCATAAAAAAATATATGAAGAAGTCATCCGCCCTGCACATAGATCAGTACCGGTGGAGAAAACACATTACTGATGCCATGGGTGGATGAGTAAGGGACAATATCCATGGGGTTCATCCTGGAGCAGCGTATATGCATGTATACATGACGATTGGTGTGAGGCATCGATCTCTCCTTCGACGAAAACGATGGCGTGGATCTGACGCAAGCGCAAGAAGGAGAGAAGAGCCCCAGCGTGCTACAATCAAGATGAGGCAGCATCAATTGCAGAAAGAGTGGTCGGGAGGCAGTGACCTGGTGCGGGAGGAGGGGTGGGAATTTAGGTATTATAAATTATAGATTGCATGCACTCTTATAGATCACCTAGCAACTACTACAAGCATTGAAGTAAGCCCAAGGTGCACCGCCGTCATCTATCCTCTCTAATGGAGCTGGGCAAATCTTGTGGTTGTAGACAATCGGGAGGTCATTGTCCTTGAACCAACACACCATTACAACAATGATCGCTGATGAAGAGAAGCATAGATTCCGCGAATGTAGACACACAAACGCATACGAATGAAGGTTGAATTCAAGTTGAACAACCGCAGAACAAACACCGACCAAATCCTGCAAAATCTGCCAGAGACAACTTGCACAGCTCCCCGACGAGACTAGCATTGCCGGGATGGGGGCTAAGCGGCGAGAATCTTATTCCATCTTGAGGGAGCCAGGCATCGCCTAGTCTTTCCGGGCAGGTCAAAACCCGAATCACACTCAACAAAACATCTAAAAACAAAGCAGGAGCCCTTCTACGGGCCTTGCTGGGAGTTGCGTGGTGTTTACTCCAACTATTAGTTACATGGCAGTGATCTGACCAGCAGCCCTGATGCATACCAACTTGCGTATATCGTTCATGTTAGTATTAAAGTTAATATTCTGCAAGCCAAATATTAACCAACATTTTCATAGTAGATTGTCAAGAAAGTGTCAAACCAAGAGAATATCATACGAAAACCAACATTACAAAAAGCAACATCCTACGAAAACTTCGTGGAAACCATGTTTGAAAATTCTAAAAAAATAGAAAAAATATGCGATGTTAAGAGGATGATGTTCTATTCTCATGTTTTTTTAAGATAAAATTTCATGTTAAACACATTACGGGATGTGAGCTATAAAAAAGACAAATTTAGCAATGAATAGTGATGTTACTGTTTTGCACTATTCAAGACTAATTTGGTTTTTTTCAGACCTCATATCTTGTAATGTGTTTGAACTTGAAATTTTTCTAGGTAATAGAATATCACTCTCTTAGCATTCCATATTTTTTTCCAGAGTTTTATGAAAATGCAAAACGTCGTTCTCAAGTGGTTTTCACCGGTTTTACCGAATGTAGGTTTCCATATGATATTTTCTCGTGTCAAACTAGCCCATGTAGCGTTGAGGGCATATGCGTTTGGTCGAGTCATGTCGGGCAACACTTTGTCTCGCCAGCAGCAGCGAAACAGAAGTAGGTCTCGCCTTAGCTAGCATCACGCATCACTACTATTGGACTGGTCCAGTAGTAGCTCCGGGCGTGTGCATTCATTTCTTTCTTCTTTGCTTCTTTATTCATTTATATATATTTTAAAACATTGTAAATTCATATATCACAAAATAAGAACGTACAACGCGCGTTAGAAAAACATCTTAACGCATAAAAAAGTGTGTGTTTAATTTCTAAAAATGTTCATACACTTCAATAAAATGTCTATGACATATAAATGTTCATGCGCTCGAATAAAATGGTTGTGATTTTTCTAAAATGTTTATACAATGTAAAAAAGATCCATGTAATTTTTAAAAAAATGGTACATAAGAAGGATCTTTGGGACATTTAAAAAAACTTCACGCGTTACAAAATATGTTTGTGATTTGCAAAAAGATGTTTACACAATGGCAAAAAATCGCGTATTTTTTAAATGTTTTTTTATCGTCCAACCAAATCTTCAACATGTATTTTAAAGAAATTAACATATATTCAAAAATAAAAAACATGTATTTGAAAAATTGTTCAAACATATGTTTCAAAAAGGTTCAACATGTATCAAAAAATGTTCCACGTGCAAATGAAAAATGATCAACATATATATGGAGAATATTTATCACATATTTTATAAATGTTCTAGGTGTATCTGGAAAATGTTTCACATGTATTAGAGAGTGGTGAACCTGTATTGAAAAAATATTCAAGGTCTATTTGATCTTTTTAAAATATATTCAACAAAAATTTCAATGTTCAAATATGTATTCGAAACAATTCAATGTTTTTCATAAAAATATAGAAAGGTATATTTAAAAAGTGGACATGTAATTGTAAATAAAAGAAAAAAGGAAACCTAAAATAAAGAAACCTTAATAAAAACAGGAAAAAAAGTAAAGAAAAACACGGAAAAATTAAAAAGAAAAAAACATGTGGAGCCACCCTAACAACACACTAGCCAAAACCGGTGGAAAGTCCATGAATTGGTATTCAGGACATCCATGTGTAACACTTCATTGGGCAAGCCCAATCGGATGACGAAATAGATTGTGCGATAGGCGAGGCGGAGCTATCTCTCGCTGCTGCGGGACTTGCGACGTCCTAAGCGTGGAACATGATATTCTAGGTTTTCCCAAAGGATGCAGCCGTGCAAGCGACCATGGTCACATGCAGCGGATCCTACACCCACAACACCTCGAAGACAACAACATAACAAAGGAGGTTCAAAAGGGGTCCTTAGGGCTTGCGACGACGTGGCCACATTAACTACTGACTTTACGGTCACTAGTTCTAGGCCGATCACATTCATTGGACACAATGTTGCATGTGATTGTGAAACTACAGTGAAAGATGATGCGATGGCAACAGATGGGAATTATGAAGCAATCGCGAGGGGGATTATATATTGCTATAAAGTCCGAGTTTGCAATTTGCAATTTAGTCATGAAGATAGGAATAGTAATTATGAGTTCATAATTCAGCTAAGTTTGCTTTATCTCTAGATGTAGGCCGCCATATCTAGCTTGGCGTCCCTCACGATATTGTAATGATGCCTTTGAAAATAGTTGTTGAATAAAGTGAAGCGAGGATCTCTCTCGACAAAAGGGAAATAACATGTGTTTAAGACGTATGTTGCATGTGTTTTTTCTCTTGTTCGGTACGCAGTAAGATTTCTTCCATTTTGGCTCTAATGTTATGGTGACGTTGCTCAAATGTTGTGTCGAATAAAAGTCATCTGGCTCCAATCTCGTCTCGGTAGCACTTGGTCTGGTGCTGCCAGAAAGCTCGTGAGCTTTTGTCTTCACCCATCTTAGTGGAAGACGGGTTGGTGCTTGTTGTTGTACTTTGGCATAGCTCTGTGGCATAGTTGATGAAAGTGTCATCTTATCTTATTCAAGATCCCTTTTGTTATAGCCTTTGCGAGTATGGTAGTCGTGTTTGTCTAGCGATACTGGCATGGCTGTTCACCTAATGTAAGTCGTTTTTTTGACGAAGGGAGGACAAACTTGGCAACCAGAGAAGTTACCTAAACGTAGTACATTTTACATTTGTTTAGAGAGGGAGTAGTTACCACGTGTAAAAGTCAAGGAAATGGATCGTGTAGCTCTGTTTGACCACCAGAGATAAAAAGAGGAGAGCGTACTGCATGGGTGGTCCATAGATAAACCGGAGGGAACGCGCCATGGCGACTGCAACTTGGCAGCTTCTATACCATGTATCCGTGGAGTATGACCACGGCGATCTCGGACAACGGAGCCGGAGACTGGGCGAAATTACCACGCCAGTTCGCCGGACAATCTGTCGGTGTTTGGCCCCGCGCTTCCGCCTCTGCTGTACACCACGACCTGCCTCTGAGTCTCTCAGGAAGAATGAGCTACCGGTTTCCTCACCATGCCCCCACGACCTGCCACGCGAGCATCCATGCATGTGATCGATCCACGAAGCGCATGCGTCTGTATGTATGTTGTCTTTGTTCAGACGGAAATTAAGCCCTCGTCGCCCCAACAGGCCGAATTTTGTGTTTTGACCCTTTTTGCAAACAAAATCAAGATCTGACCCCGTTTAAAATAATTTCAGGATTTGACCCTTTTGTTACCGTCAGATCCCCTGGCGGTAGGGTTAGACAGACTACCGCCAGATACCCTGGCGGTAGGGTGTGACGGAGGGAGACGGGGGCTGTCACCGCGCGCTGACGTGGATAAGTACCTTACCGCCAGACAACTTGGCGGTAAGCTATCTAACCCTACCGTCAACGGCTCTGGCGGTAAGGTGTGGCAGGGTTTTGCCGTGCATGCCTTCTGTAACGAGATATGCAAGCACCCTGGCGGTAGGTTCACCCTACCGCCAGGGCTCACGGCGGTAGGCTGTCTGACCCTACCGCCAGGGAGCCTGGCGGCAGGGTCCTGTGTTTCGTGTAAAGTTTTGTAGACATAAGAAGTTTGATCACATCCAAATAGTGTGATCACAATTTCATAGACATCCAAATAGTTTGATCACAATTTCATAGAAATATGCAAGGGCCCTGAACATAAGAACCAATAATAAGCACAATTTCATAGACATAAGCGTAATTAGTTTTGCCATTACGGATTAAGAAACAAGTACCAAATAACATAGTTTGATCACAATTTCATAGACATAAACATAACATAGTTTGATCGCAATTTCATAGACATAAACATAACATAGTTTGATCACATCCAAATAGTTTCACGAAGCCAACATAGGTAGCAATCAAACATGACGATCATCAGCAGCCACACACATATATAGTTTAGATGATATCGATGACAATCATCATCTTCAAGCCTTGACGGTTGGTCTTCCTGATAGTAATAAGGATGGCCTGTCCAACATGAAGATTCTTGTCAATGAGGAAGCTCTTCCACCCATCTGTGCTTAAATTTGTGCGACCGTCCGTGTCCACGCCGTACGCACAAGTAGTGACGGGGCCCCTTGCGGTAAGGCGTATTCCAGCATAGCCTTCTTCATCAGCCTCGATGCCACAACTCTCAGATAGGCTCTTTGGTAATTTCTGAATAAGAGAAACATATCAATTAATAAGTATGGATTATCTAAACTATTAAAAATTCCTTGGATTCTACACTAATAACATACCATGTCATGTCGATCGATCATGGTAGTTGTCAGACGGGTCACGAATGGCGCCCCGATCAACTCAGCACGTGGCAGAAAGTTGTCCCATAGGTTGCACACCTCCTGTTCGCTCAGCCTCACTCTTTGAGCACAGATGGTTTCCTCAAGTGGGTCTTCATAGTCATCATCCTCATAAAGTGGTGGTGGTGGCGCCATGTTCCTTATATAAGCATTGATTGGATAAAGTTAATCAAGCAAATATCACATATGGAGATATATAGCAAAACAAATATCTACAATATTCACACAAGAAATCATCACATATGGCTATAAGAAAGACTAAACCTAGGGTTCATCTAGGTTCTAAGGTTCATCATATCAACTAGAGAGGGTTCCTCGTATGGCTATAAGAAAGACTAAACCTAGGGTTCATACATTTGCAACTATATGAAATAGAAATACACACATTTTCACACTATGCATTAACCACCTACCAATTTTGCAAAACATCCATCTTCACAAATTTGCAATACATTAACCATCTACGAATTTTGGTATGCCTTTATCCTCACAATCTTGCATTCAACATACAGAAAGATTTCTTATAAAATTCATATATACATAACAAAACAAAATGGACCAACATATATGCATTCACCAACATATCCTCACATATCTTGCAATTGTTTCACCCACACATCCTCACATAGGCCTACTACTAAATCATATACTCCTAAACAACTAAAACATCATAAAAAATCAACACCAAAACCTAGGTTGCACCTAGTGCCAAAAATAACTTCAAAAATAAAAAACCATTGCGAAAACTGATTGGAGGGAATGGAGGAGCTTACCGGCCTCTTCGATTTGCCCCAAAGATCCGCGAAAATGGTGGAGGGAAGAAGGAGATCGAGGGAGGGGATCGAGAGGAGGAGAGAGGCGGCGCTCGACTCTGTTCGAGTCGAGGGGAGGAGGAAGAACGGGCTGGTGGGCGGGGTAGGGCCCGCCCGCAACATCACTTGCCTCTTCGGTACCTACCGCCACCACCTCGGGCGGTAGGCCACCGAACCCTACCGCTTCAGACTGTGGCGGTAGGCCCTTTTCCCCGTCAGTATGCGCCGACGGCCGTCAGTCGTCGTTAGAGGGCCTACCGCCACTGCTGATGGCGGTAGGACGTGCAAACCTACCGCCGGCCCTCCTGGCGGTAGTCAAAAGGGTCAGATCCCGAAATAGTTTCAGACAGGGGTCAGATCTCAAATTTCTTTGCAAAAAGGGTCAAAACACGAAATTTGGCCGCTCCAACATACGCCAACCCTCTGACACTGCAACTTGTGTACTACTTCCTCCGTTCCTACATATTTGTCTTTTTAGAAATTTCAACAAGTAATTACATACGAAGCAAAATGAATGAATATATACTCTAAAATACGTCCATATAGATTCGTATGTGGTAGTTTATTTGAAATCTCTAAAAAGACAAATATTTAGAAACGAGGAAGTATATTCATACACTGCTTGCACGTTGCGGCGATCGCGTGAAGAATCAGCGGCACCTTGCCGGACGGAGATCGAGTTGAAACGGTCGTGCCGCACTCATAGTTCTGATTTAATCTATATGTAGACTTTGTCACGATCCCATAGTGCCCGAGGTCAAGATATCAACTGCAAGCAGCAGGGAGTACATTTGCTCTAAAGACTTTGTCACCACTCGCCACACAGTGCCCGAGGTCAAGCGATCAGCCGGAATCAGCAGCACAAAATAGGGGCGTGAGTGGCCAAGTTGAACTTGCGAAGAGCCAAGAGCCAACCAAATCTGGACCGACTCACACTCAAGTCGAAACTACTCCAACTCAACGGCACTGATAGTTCATGTATATCTAGCTGGGAGTTGTGTGGTGTTTACTCCAACTATAATTGCAGGTCAATGATGTGCCCAGCAGCCCGGCTGCAGGCATGCATACTAACTTGCGTATACAGTTCATGTCGGCATCAAAGTTACAATACTGCAAACTAAAAGCCTCTTTGATTCGTATGATTTTGAAAATATAGGAATAGAAAAAGTATAGGGTTGGAGTGGCATGCCCACTTGAATCCTATAGAATTAGCAATGAGTGTTTGATGCCAGAGGAAAAACAAAGGAATTGTAAAAAGAGGTTGGAGTGGATATTAAATTTCCTATGAGATGTAGTACAAAAGATTCCATAAGAAAAATTCCTACGGGATCCAATCTTATGAATCAAATGACCAACATAGAAAAAAATTCTAAGGATTTCAATCCTTCAGAAATCCTATAAAATTCCTTTGAATTAAACTTTCACCGACGTTTCTTCTCCTAGTTTGTCAAGGGAGTGTCAGGCCAGCAGCCAAGCAAGACAGCGCCAGAGCGCATGCCATGCCGTGGTGGATTAGCCTCCATTCAACTCCCCAAACAAGTTGAGTGGGTGCGTTGCGGCGCCGGGAGTTTATCACATGCCAAAGTCAAACTAGCTAACGTCGACGAAGACCTAGAGTTTATCACGTCCACATGCATTTGACAACAACAAATTAATCGTGTTCGCAGTCATGGTACTGTGTGCATATCGCTCACAGGTTACTGGCCAGTTGGGATTATTAGTTACCTGTGCATCAGGTTCCAAAATTTAACAAAATTTCGACTAGTCTGGTGGGTACAAAATATCTGTGATCTCGACCACTCGGTGTGTACGGTTAGTATGTTTGAACCAACAATAGAAAAAGTTTTACTGTCAAACTTTGGACTATGTTTAGACTGTTTTCAAGCCAATTTTCAAATAGCAAAAAATGTAAATAAATGAATTTTGGTACATCTATTCCCAAAGAATATATCTGAAATTTTGATTTTAAACCTTGCGTACTTGCATGATGAGAGCGGTATCATCAAGCTAGGTAGACCATCTTCCTGCAAAAACAAAAAGCTACTTAGACCATCAATTAATCCTCACAAAAAAAAGTGTTGGAATTATCTAAAGTAAATTAACCGAGCTTCATTATCTCAGACCTCCTTGCATATGCGCCCATTTATTTTTGCTGACTACATAATCACCCGCGTGTTGCCACGTGTTACAAAATATTCTAGTATATGAGCCCGTGATTTAACTGCCCATAGTATTGTTAAGATAAAGATTTGTTAAAGATTTTTAAAGTAGTAGAGAGAGAGATAGAGATAAAGATTTGTTAAGATAACACAACTACTAAGACTGATGCCGTTTATATAGAACATATACATGCATGATCGTGCAGCATCATCAAGCTAGTTTGACCATCGGTTTGTAATTATGTATATACAGTACTAATACCAAGCTTATCCATCTCAAAAAGCTAAAACTACCAAGTTTATCTGGAACCTCCTTGCATATGCACATATATTGGGAGTGGCTTGTTGCGCCCATTTATTTTGCTATTTTCATAAAGATAACACAAAATTGGAGCTAATAAAATTCCAACTGCCCGTTCATGCATGTGTGGAGCTTATCCGCAACTATGGGATAAAAAGTAAACTTGTTGATAACATTTTCAACACAAGAATTCCCTATATATGGGTTGTTACTGCCCCCGTGGTAAAAAGCAACATACGGTAAAGAACAGATTCACCTGCTGATAGCATGCACTGAGAGAGGGACAGGCGAATAATAAGTGGACAGCAGAGCTGCATGAGCATCCAACTTGGTGAAAACTGGCATAGAAAAACATAGGTCACGTACAATCAAGTTAATTGTGTGCTTAATGAGCGATCGTCATCGATCTACCAACGTCGGAAAGAAAAGCCCGACCCATGTTCTTTGATCTTTAGATGAACATGTTACCCGGATTAATCATATCTTTTTTTAGAAAAGGAGGATGACCCCCGGCCTCTGCATCTGGGAGATGCATACGGCCATTTTATTGATTATTCTCGAGGACCTTACAAAGTATTACAACAATGAGCCTGAATCCACCATCTTGGCAACACATGCCGCTACTTCTATCCAAAATGATGAAGGGTGCTAGCTGGGCCACTACCAAAACCACTCACCTAAGCCAAACATCAAAAAGCCGGAGACCGAAACATATTCGGAAGCCCCAGCCGAGCCACATACCGGGTCTGGGGCACAATCCGGTCAGACGCACTCGTGTGTCGTCGCCACCATCGATCAAATTGAGGCTTCTACCTTGTATGGCCACTCTGCCATCGACGTCACCATGACGCCAGACAGCAACCTCCTCCTGTGCGAGTCCATATCCGTGCATCGGGCGGCGAGCCTCCACAGCGCCATGCCGCCGATCTTCGTCGCCATCAATGAGTGAGATGAAGTACCGCTCCACCACGGCATGTACAATGAGACATGGCCGGAAGAGAAGCACCGCAGCCCCGAGACACTGCCCGGAGCTGCCACGCAGCAGATCAGGCGGGCCGCCTCCAGGAACCAGACAAGCTCGCCATGCACACCCAGCATCCCCATGCCCAAGTCCGCGCCTTCGAGAAGGTGACGACGCTGTGGCGCCGCCGCCGCTTAGCCACCGGGGCTAGGGTTTTCACCCGGGCGCAGGGGAAGGGGGGAGGCAGGGGAGGTTTAGCCTCGGCGCCGCCACCAAGGAGGGAATGGCGTCCGGGACGCCATCGACGCCGTGACCGCCACCGGCGGCCAAGGGTTTCCCCCGGCCAAGCACCCTGCCGCCACCTCCGAACCAGCCACAACATCCGCAGGCGCGTGTATGCCGGAGATCCATACCGGCCGGAGGTCATGCATCACGAGCGTACCAGGATCGCCTCGGATCTGACTAGGGGAGCCCGGGGCCTCCCCGCGCCATGACCTGCGCCCACCGGGACCTCGCTGCCTGCGCAGCCGAGGGGAACCGGCCTACCTCACCGACGAGCACTCCCCGCCACCGGAGGAGCGCCGTTCGTACCAGCGAGGCCGCCGCCTCAGATCTGGGCCCTCACCACCGAAAGGGAGCGGTCAGATTGGGGGGGAGTGCTGGATCCAGCCAAGTCGCCCCGCCGCCACCATCCCGGGAGCCGGTGCCGGCTTCGCCGGCCGTTCCTCCGGTAGCGGCGAGGTGTGGAGGGAGATGGAAAGGGTGTAGGGCGGCCGGATCTGGGTTCCCCCGTTGCCGCCAGGGAGGGCGACGCGGGGGACGGGTGGGACGGGTAAGCTGGACACGGTAAGGGTATTTGCAATGGTTTAAAGTGCCAGGGTGGGACGGATTAATCATATCTATCGATCTATCTTTGTTTCTATGGAACAAGAGCGGCCTTTCCACAATCAAGCTAGTTAGTGCGTATGATGCAAAGTGCCACATTAGTTGGATAAACCCCCTCACACATCGGATAGCCGAATCTCCAATTGAGTATGGGGTTAGTGGATCCTTGCGTAAGCACCCTTGTGCACATGTGAAATAAACGTACCCAATGGATATATTCATAAATATATATACATATACCATATCTATTTATCTGATGACTTGTTGATAGATTGAGACTTGTAACAACCCGTGGATGTGTAAGCCGGCACTCAAGCACGTAATCTCCACATAAAAGTGTGCCCTTTTATGTTGATACGATCAGCAGGCGGTGGACGATGCTAATCGAGATGTGGTGATATATTCGATCATGCATGCATCGATCCGTCCGTGATAATAAACTGTATAAAGATGGATCGATGAGCATAAATAGGAACGTGCATATAATAGTTCGTTATAGGGGTGTGTGATGTAAGCATGTTCGATTGAGTAGGAGGAATGTATCGTGCACACAGCGGAGATCGATGATTGGTGCATGTTGCATGGCATAAACTGTTGAGAGCCCGCGGCAGAATCATGTGTAAAGGCGTGACCTGGACACGCATGCATCACGCACGCGAGATAACGATGGCTCTCCTACAAGTATTTTATGTTACCGGCCACATGCATGAGCATGACCAACAGTCGGCGGCCTCTCTCTCTATCTCCGTGTGTCTTTTGTACATGATGAAAGGCATGCGCCGGGACGGCCGGGGCTTATGAGGTGACGACACATTGAGGCGCAACGCAGATGGATAGAAAGGAGGTAGCTGCCGCAACCATATCGATCCATGGCTTCGCACCTTTAGACGCCCACGCAAATTAGGAAATTGTCGTCGTCACCCACGCGCGCCAAATATAATCTATCTAGCTCATCATCGTATCTACCTGGCCATCGACGACCAATCCACGCAGGCCACTTCGCATTTTGGAAAGCAAAAGCAAAGCATATGTGCACGCTGGTCGATCGTGCAAAGAAAATGCCCTTTCCAGATTTCAAAAAATATCCAGACATCTCATGAGACCAACCAATCTAAATTGCCAGAGAAAAAAAATGATACGATACATGAGGAGTGTTATGTAGCTAGCGGCACTTTTTTTGATAAAATTGACAACATTCCGCGTAATTTGATGAATTCCACGGAAATTTTGACATATTATTTTTTGAAATGAGGGAAATTTTGACATAATTTGGTATTGCCCCAAATGAATATATGTCCGAGTTGTCTACGTGGTTGCGTGACATGTCCTCCTAACTAGAAGATCCATTTTTTAGTTTGTGGGGATAAAATAAAATGAGGTAAAACCTGTCACACCTCACGGAAGACATTTTAAAATAGGTGGTTAAAGTTGTCGAGTCTCACGCATTAGGCGGAAAAAATATATTAAAGTTTACAATAGAAACAAAGTGTATTTTTGCAAGATGTCATATTTTAGTTTGTCTTCCTCAAAATGCAACACTCATTGCCCGTTCAATGGGAGGACACGTTCCTATTGACTAAGAGACACCTGTGATGACTTCATCAACTTCAAGACGTTGTGCCGTCTCAGTATCTCGGAGGTGCACATAGAGGTATGGCGTGCGTGCATGCGTTCATAAGTGTGAGTGTATGTTAGCGTCTGTGATTGTACTGTGTTAACAAAAATGCAACACGCATTGCCTGGAAAAAATGCAACACTCATGAGTCGCCGATATGTGGGCCAGCTGCATTATTAGCAAAGTAGATCCAAAAGCGCCTTCAAAAAACTAAAATGTGAGGAAGAAGAAAACTGGAATGTTAATACAGCTAGAGGCTAATCTCGAACGACGGGGTAATCCGGTGCACATGCAACTGAAAATCTCTACCGCTCTGGTCTTTGATATCACTGTTCCACTCTGGTCCAAGCAGTACGCGTGCGGCGTTCAAATAACCTTTACCATCTTTTAAAAATGTTTGGAAAAAAGAGAGCAAGAGTGGCATGGCGCATGCAGCGCTGGCTAGCGGAAACAGTGCGTGTCAGGAAGACGATGGGCACCGCGGGCCGTTGCTACGGAGAAAGCAGTGTGGCACTATGTACGTATGGCGGCTGCAGGCGCTGCTGGGTGAGGGTCACCATCATTCGTTTCAGGGGGAATGCACCTGATCGACCAGAGGGGTAGCCGGCTGGTGTCACTGGCGCGGCGGTGCCCGTATGTGGCCCCCGCGCTCCATGCCCGTACAGAAGCGTTTTAATAGCTTTTTGACCTAAAAAATTGCTAAGTGAGTGTGCAGCGCCTAAGGGAGAGGCGCTGTATTGTAATGTGCAGCGCCTCACTGCTGGGCGCCTGTTCTTTAGGCGCTGCACGGCTGGACATCTATTTGCTCCATGACCTCCCCACCCCCTCCCTCCCACTCATCCTCACTCCCCACACCCACACCTCACACAAACCCAAGCTCGGTGCCTCCCCTCTGCCCTCCTCTCCCCCTCTCAAATCCTCCTCAGATCCGGAGTATTTGACCGTGGATTTCGAAGCCAACCCATCTCTTAAGGTAATCTTCTCCGATCCCGTCGTTTTCATCCATAGGAATTGTCACATTTGCTCAAATCTTGCTACTTTGGGGAAACCCTAGTTTTGGCTTGGATTTGCAAATTTGTGTTGAATGATGTTATATTTCTTTGCTAATTTGGGTTGGTTAGGCTTCCATAGTATGCTAGGGTTAGGGTTATGTGTGTTTGATGTTGGTGTTAGGGTTATGCTATGGTTAGGATTGTGGTTATTGTTAAGTGGGGGTCAGGGTTAACCAAGAGTTATCGGTTTTGTAGGCATGGCTTCATCCGGTTCCATGACGAGGCCACCGTGTGCTAACCAAGAAGACATGCCGAACAAGTGGGAGGACGCATCTTTGGACAAGGTGAAGGAGAAAGATGTCAACATCCCGCCATGTTGGTGTGGAGATGTTTGCAAGGTGAAGGTGTCCACCGACCGAAATAAATCATGGACGGAAGGGCGGAGATATTTTGTATGCCCGAACTATGCTTATGATCGTGACTTCCAACTAACGCCGATGACCAACCACCGGTAAGCTCGAGAAGTAAAATGTTACTATCAAATGTGTGTCAACACTAACAAAAATTGTGTATGCAGTCACCGCCTCCTCTATGCAAGTACTTCACGTGGATAGATCTTGAAGTGCCAGAAGATGTCAAAAAGGACCAATACCAAGATTGTCTTAGGCGGCAACGGCGGTTCGAAGAATCGTTTTGAAGAGGCTTGGAGGAAGAGCGTCGTCAGAAGGAGAGGATGGAGCGGAAGAAATGAGAGGGGGAGAGGGCATGCCAAGCGAAACTTGCTCGTGAGGAGGAGAGGGCAAGAAAACTTGCAAAGGCTCGTGAGGCGCAAGAGGAGGACTCGGCCCGTGACAAGAAGGGGAAATGGCCTCGCTCTACTCAGTAGGGACTTCGCTTCGGTGCACTCGTCGTCAACTATCTTCTAATGAATGTGTCGTGAACTTGTGAGGGCATGTGAGATGTTGGTGAACTATCCTCTAGGGCAAGCTATCATTTGTCATTTGTAATGAATGTGTCGTGAACCATGTCGTAGTAACGTTTGAATTGTCTAAAGTTATGAACTCGTCGGCATAAAATTTGTGTTTGTTCAAATTGTTGTGATGCTGCAGTCATTGTAAGTATTATGATGTTCCGGTGAAATGAATGTGCTATAAACTCTATTTTTCCAGTAAACAGCCGTGCAGCGCCCAGAAGAGAGGCGCTGCACTATACCATGCTGGCGTAACGGATAGGCGTCACTGATGCAGTCTGGCGCTTTGGCTCTAGGGCGCTGCACTATGACTTGGTATTTTTCGTGGATGGTCAGTGCTGAAAGCTTTCTGTGGCCCTCTGGATAGCCATGGCCAGTTCAGCAGTGACTATGAGGAGACAGGCGCTGCATCTTTGTCTTTGTGTAACGCTTAGGCTTTAGGCGCTGCATAAGATCTAGCCTTTGACTGTTTAGCGCTGAAGATCTGTTAACTGCCAAACTGCAGAAACATATTCCATTTTGGCCTCATACAACACTGACATAACTTGCTTCAACATAACTAAAATTACTGTAAACACAAATACTGAACAAACACAACTAATAAGTTAAACATCACATCATTTAGGACAATTCAACATTACTACTAGTTCGCAAACACAAATACCACACTAGTAAGAGTTCATCAACATATAACATAACCTCACAAGTTCATCAATCTAATGAAACGGCTACAAGAGCACTAACAAACACAAGCACTAATGCCTTCCGTGCGTGTTCCTGGTGCCACGCCTGCAGGCAATCTTCTTCTTCCTAGGTGGACGAGCCTCCTCTTCCTGCACTTCCTCCTCCGCCTGCGCCTCCGCCTCATGATCCAAGCTAGCCATTCGCGAGGTCCCTACGACCACTTTTGGGTTGCCTCTGTTGTCAAAGTCGTTGGGCGTGTACCGGCGTCTGGGCTGCCTAGGCTTGAACACATATGGGGACCGAAGTTGAGCGTCCGCCAAAGTCATGTCATCATCAAGCTCATCGCCCTATCACACAATCAAACAATATGTGAAGACCGACGTCATAATCAAGTGAGAATCACATCTAAAGGATTAGTCATACGTCTTGGGTGACCGCACCCTCATCATCCAGATAAGCATACGAGGAACTCACATCGTCCCCCTGATGGTGAGATGAGGGGTCTGATGGTGTACCAGACCTAGTGGCAGATGGTTCATCAAATTCGGGATCACGGCAACCGAGAAGATTCGATAACCGCCTTAACTTCTTGGCCTGACGCTGTAACATGAACAAGTGTGGAAGATATCAAACTCCGCAACATAGACCGGACCTCATAGTGAATGCGATATGTACCTTGAGGAATGCTCGTAGTGAACCATCATCATTGCCTTTTCCAACCGGTGTGTTCTCGAGAATAGACTGGCTCTCATCAGCTGCTTTCTTGATCTCGGTGCGCTGCGGATGAGAAAGTATGAACACGTTAGCCATTCAAACATGTGTAATACGGCCAACGGGAAAGTAAAGAAGGAACACTTTACCACATAGTTAATCACCGGAACAGCAGGGACTCCTTGCCCTAACCTGACATCTCTGTTGTACTTCCCCTTTGATAGATCCTCAAAGTTTATGGGTTCTTCAAGAATATCCTCATTATATGCCGGCGGGCATATCTCAACTCGAGTATTTTCAAGAAGCCATCGTATGTAGTTATCAAAAGCAACTGGGCTATGCTCACGAAGCTGGGCGCGTGCACTGCTACGAGCTTGCTCCACGCAAAGCTGGAAGCGGGTAACATACGAAGCATGATGCTTGTCCCAGTCCTTTATCTTCCGCCGCCTTCTCCTGTCCAACCTGCATGGTACAATACCAAACATTAGCAAAATCAAAAGGACCGACGATGCTTAGTCAATACGCAGACATGCTCTCTTAACTATGAAGTGCTTTGTCTGTGTCCATCCAATCCGGCGGGTGAGGCTGGAACAGACCAAACTTACGATACACGCGATGCGGCAAATGAAACTCAACCGCCCAGTTGCATATCAGTGGGCACCGCATAAGCCAGAGATCCTTATCCCGCAAGCACACCGGGTTGAGGCGGAACTCCTCGGTGTACCCCAACCTCTCACCCGCGCCATATGGCTGCCATACCACCTATGAAATAGGGCAACAATGCAAATTTGATGACTATTTTTCAAGCAAGCATGAGAAAGGACTGAAGTAATGATCTCCTTACCTGCTCAGGCGTAATCGTGTCCAACTCGGCAATGTACTTTTGGTACATGAGATTGACATCGTTCGTCATCTCGCAAACCACATCCCACTTGTAAGCCCAAGTGGGGCACCGTAATTCGTCATGTTCATCTTCATACCAAGGATTAAACCTGACGCTCTTCGGGCTTCCAACAGGCAGATGCTCCCAGCTCCATACAGAAAGTAGAAGCAGATTACCACCAATGCCTGCACTATCTGTGATCCTGCAACACGCATCGTCCAGCTGCGTAGAAAAGAAAAACAATGTTAACTTGACAACAAGCTTGCATTGCTAATGAAGAAATGAGTTGATCACAAAATAGACCAACTACCTGTCGGTACAAGTAGGCAAGAGTCGCTGAACCCCAGCTCCATTTGCTATCGAAGACGGTCAACGCCTTCAGCCACATCCATGGAGCGTTCTTGCCAGTGGAGTCAGGAAACAAAGTCCTCGACACAACGTACCACATATACACACGAGCATGTGTCTGGATCACATCATCAGTGGCATCCGGAGGGCAGGTCGCAAAGTTATTTTGAATCCACGTGAAAGCAGCTCCGGCTGCTTTACTTTCCCTTTTCTTCTTCTCTTCTCCTCTACATCAGCCTCAGCCTCCGTAGGAGCCATACCGATAAGAGCAATCATCTGCTCGCGCCACCCATCAGAATCGGTGCTCATACAGAGAGGCATCCCGTCGGTAGCAAGACCGGTGATCAACGAGACATCGTCGAGCGTCACGGTCATCTCCCCACACTAGTAGAAAAAGGAACTAATATGAGACACATTAGTGCCGGTTTGATTTTGAGCCGGCACTAATGTGTCCAATAGTGCCGGTTCCAACGGCTAGCCGGCCGTTCTCATTAGTACCGGTTCGTGGCGAACCTTTAGCACCGGTTCGTGCCACAAACCGGTACTAAAGAGAGTGGTGGCAGGGTGTTGTCAGTCTGGGGCCCGTCCAACACCTTTTGTACCGGTTCGTTCCACGAACCAGTACTAAAGGTCGACGTACATAATCCCTTCTTCCACCCGAGCCACTCTGTTCTTCCCCTTTCCCCTCACTTCCTCTGTTCTTCCCCTCTCTTCCTCGAGCTCCTCACAAATTTTGCCCAAAATTTGTCAAGATTTGAAGGCCCCCATCCATTCAAATGATCACAAAGGTTAGCAACTTTGTCCTTTCAACTCTCGTTGCTAGATTAGCTCTTGCAATGCTTTGTATAGTGATTAATTTGGGAGGAATTATATTTGCTAGTATTTGATTTATATGCAATTTGAGGTCAAAAATAATACTTAGTTTGCATATGTAGGTGTGGTTTACTTAGTGCCTTCTAAATCTCCGTCGTAAACCACCGTCGATCGCTCTTTCCGTCCGTCGCCGGCACCACCTTGTGGTGAGGCTCTTGTTCATGAATGTTTTACATTACCATATTGATGTTTGTGTGATTTGGATATATAGTTACTCGTATAATTATCCTACCCGTATGTTGTTTGTTATACATAGTGCCATGGTTTTGATACCCGTCCCCGTCGGCCCTCGTCCTTGTTATGATTCGGATGTGGTATATTCTCTTTTAAAACTAGTTGTTGCATTTCGTGTTTATGACAAATTATGCCCATCAAGTTGACATAGATATTTTTATCTAGGAGGTATGTGAACCGGAAATTCCAACCGACCCTATTGTCGAGAGGTTAAATTTAGTTGAAAGAGAAAACGAGTATTTGAAAGAAAAATTGAAAAGAATTGAGGGGAGAAGATGGAATTGGATTTGCATGTTGCCGATGTCGTCGATGATCACAAGATCAAGATGGAGAAAATGAGGTTGAAGATTAGAAAGAATAGAAAATATGCCATTGATAGTGTGGCTTGGTATCATTATGCTGTTGGATCAATTGTTACCTTAGTTGCGATCTTCATCGCATTTGTTGTTGCATTTAAATTCTTTAGCTAGAGAGTTATTTGTATGTTGCATTTAATTAAGTGTTGTATATGAACTTTATGTATGAACTTGTATTAATTTGGTCTATTCGGTGTTGTGTAATGAAGATGAGCCGACAATGGATGTATAATGACAGATGCTCTCCCGAGTTCATTAATGGCGTGCATACTTTTCTGCTTGCCGCTGAGGCAAACAAGCGGGCGGATGGTTTTATGCCTTGTCCATGTGCTGGCTGTAAGAATGGTCACGTCCACCTATTTGAGTCCGGTTTCATGCCCCACTATAATGTTTGGACCAAGCACGGAGAAATAGGGGTTATGATGGAAGACAATGAAGAAGAAGAGGACGATGACGACTATCCTGGCCATGGGTTCCCTGAATACGATGATACAACAATGGGGGACGAAGCTAAGCCGGCAATGCAGGAAGAAGCTGAAGAAGAGGCATCAGATGAGCCCGCTGATGATCTAGGTCGGGCCATTGCCGATGCAAAGAGAAACTGCGCAAGTGATCTGGAGAGGACAAAGTTGCAGCGCATGTTAGAGGATCACAAGAAATTGTTGTATCCGAATTGCGAAGCTGACAAAAAAAAGTTGGGCACCACACTTGAATTGTTGCAATGGAAGGCAGAGAATGGTGTATCTGACAAGGGATTTGGAAAGTTGCTGGTAATGATAAAGAATATGCTTCCAAAGGACAATGAATTGCCCGAGAGTAAGTATGAAGCAAAGAAGGCTGTCTGCCCTCTAGGGTTAGAGGTGCAAAAGATACATGCATGCCCTAATGACTGCATCCTCTTCCGCGGTGAGTACGAGGATTTGAACGCTTGCCCGGTATGCGGTGCATTGCGTTATAAGATCAGTCGCAATGACCCTGGTGATGTCGAGGGTGAGCGCCCCAGGAAGAAGATTCCTGCCAAGGTGATGTGGTATGCTCCTATAATAAGATTCCTGCCAACGACATTGATGTGTACCTAAGGCCATTAGTTGAAGAACTCTTACAACTGTGGAATGGAACAGGTGTATGTGCGTGGGATGAGCACATGGGGGAAGAATTTGACCTAAAGGCGTTGTTGTTCGTGACCATCAATGATTGGCCTGCTCTCGGTAACCTTTCGTGACAGACAAACAAGGGATACCGCGGATGCACGACTGTTTGGATGATACCGACAAGATATATTTGAATAGTTGTAAGAAGAATGTGTACAGGACATCGTCGATTTCTTCCGAGCAGGCATCCCGTAAGAAAGAAAGGCAAGCATTTCAAAGGTGAGGCGGATCACCGGACAAAGCCTCGCCACCGTACTGGTGCTGATGTACATGATATGGTCAAGGATTTGAAGGTAATATTTGGAAAGGGTCCTGGCGGACAACCTGTTCCGAAGGACGCTGACGGATGCGCACCCATGTGGAAGAAGAAATCTATATTTTGGGACCTGCCATATTGGAAAGACCTAGAGGTCCGCTCCGCAATCGACGTGATGCACGTGACGAAGAATCTTTGCGTGACCCTGCTTGGCTTTTCGGGCGTGTATGGGAAGACAAAAGATACACCAGAGGCACGGGAGGACCAGCAACGTATGCACGGAAAAGACGGCATACATCAGGGTCAGGCTAGCTACGCTCTTACCAAAGAAGAGAAGCAAATCTTCTTCGAATGCCTACTCAGCATGAAGGTACCCTCTGGCTTCTCGTCAAATATAAAGGCAATAATAAATATGGCAGAGAAAAAGTTCCAGAACCTAAAGTCTCATGACTGCCACGTGATTATGACGCAACTCCTTCCGGTTGCATTGAGGGGGCTTCTACCGGAAAACGTTCGATTAGCCATTGTGAAGCTATGTGCATTCCTCAATGCAATATCTCAGAAGGTAATTGATCCAGAAATCATACCAAGGTTACAGAATGATTTGGTGCAATGTCTTGTCAGTTTCGAGTTGGTGTTTCCACCATCCTTCTTCAACATCATGACGCACGTCCTAGTTCACCTTTGCGAAGAGATTAACGTTTTGGGTCCTGTATTTCTACACAATATGTTCCCCTTTGAAAGGTTCATGGGAGTCTTGAAGAAATATGTTCATAACCGTGCTAGGCTAGAAGGAAGCATCTCGAAGGGCCATGAAAATGAGGAGGTCATTGTGTTTTGTATTGACTTTATTCCTGGCCTTAAGCCGATTGGTGTTCCTGAATCGCGGCATAAGGGCAGACTGGAAGGAAAAGGCACGCTAGGAGGGCATCAACTAATATGTATGGACGGGCATTCTCTCACTGAAGCACACTACACAGTTCTACAGAATTCCACCTTGGTGGCTCCGTATATGGAGGAGCAGAAGAATTTTCTACAGTCCAAACACCCGGAGAAGTCTGACGACTGGATTACACGCGAACAAACGATGACTTTCGCCGGTTGGTTGCAGAAACGTGCCCTGAATGATGTCGATATTCAAAATGACATGTACTCGCTGTCCCAGTTACCATCTTCGAATATAATGACTTTCAAAGGGTACCAGATAAATGGGAATACATTTTACACGATCGCCCAAGATAAGAAGAGCACCAACCAAAATAGTGGTGTCCGCTTTGATGCAACAACCAACACGGGAAAGGAAACATATTATGGTTACATAGAGGACATATGGGAACTTAACTATGGATCATGTGATTTGAAGGTCCCTTTGTTTCGGTGCAAATGGGTCAATATGACACGAGGCGGGGTAACGGAAGACCCGCAGTACGGAATGACAATAGTGGATCTCAACAATCTTGCGTATGCAGGCGAACCATTCGTCCTAGCCAATGATGTGGCGCAGGTTTTTTATGTGAAATACATGTCTACCAGGCCAAGAAAAAGAAAAGATAAGGAAGCGAATGGATCATACGACGAGCCAAAGCGCCACATAGTTCTTTCAAGAAAAAAGAAACATCGTGGGAGTGGATGACAAGACAGACATGTCAGAAGATTATGAAAAGTTTGATGAAATTGCTCCATTCACAGTGAATACTGACCCGAGCATCCAGTTAAATGATGAAGATTTTCCATGGCTACGGCGCAAAGGGACACACGAGAAGAAAAAGTTTCACACCCAAAGATCTGGGATGTGACCGGCTTCACTATCATCACTTTCTTCTGTGTTTCACACCCAGGAGGGAATGTCTGTAATAGTTAGGGTAGTTAATTATGTGTTTTGGCATTTGAAACGCGAAGAAATTTTATGTGCAAACAAATTCTTTTCATGCATTTACTGATTTTCCAGCTAAATGACCCTGAAATTGAAAAGCATTTGAAATGAACTCAGAAAAGGTTGAAAGTTGGCATGGTATCATAATTTCATACAAATAGCATGTGCAAAAAAGTAGAGAGGGTTACGGCAAAAACTGGATACACTTTGTGTACAAAATGGACAATCTCTTTCGAAGTATCAGGGTTTCCGACAAAAACTGAAATGTTACAAAGGCATTTCATTTTTTAAATAACCTAAGCATTACCAAATTGAATATAATGATAAAACACACTAATATTAAACATAAGAAAAAAGAATCACTGAAAAAACTTTTTTCAAAGTTAAGTTATTCACAAACTAGTGATTCACACAAATTTTAAATAATTCAAAATTTAAACTATTCAAATTTGAAAACTACCGGCACAAAGTTTGTAATTTTTTGTACCTAAAGCAAAAATATTCACAAAAAAACTCTAAATACAGCAAAAAAACAACTCAAAAATAAATAAAATAAAAATAAATAAAGCGAAAAATTAACAAAATAAAAAAGCCCGCCTACTGGGCCAAAGCGGTCTGCATACGACTAGGAACACAACCTTTAGTTGGGCCAGGATGCAGGCCAAAAGGCCGATGAGAGGCCCATAGGCGAAGAGGACAGTAGGCCCAGAGGCCTGCTTAGGAGAGAAGCTCGAGAGAGCTACCACACTGGGGCTTATAAACCAGTGCGGTAGCCCCTCGGGTAGCGAGGTGGGACTAAACTTGCGCACCGCCTGGAACCAGCGCACCCCCTTTAGTACCGGGTCGTGGCTCCAATTTTTATAGAAATGTTAGCGATTTTTTTGTTTTTTAGTTATATAAATATTAGAATTGTTATAGAAAAATGTTAGTTATATAATCAGGAAATTTTAGAATTAGTTTAGTTAGATGAATTAGATTAATGTCAAATTGTTAGAATTTGCATATATATAGAATTTTAGTTATCACAATCCAATCATTTAAAATATGTTACTTTTTGCGGGCATATAGTATTTGTTCTCGACGATATGCCGGGCCCGCATCCTCGCCGTCGACCCGTTCGCGACGACGTCCTGCTTCAGAGGACCCATGTCCGGACCTGGCTCACTGGCTGGCTTGGGAGGTGCTACTTGAGGGGCGCGCCGCTTGGTGAGGAACCCGACCTCGGGTCCCGTCGTCGACCCTGGTCTTCTTTGGTGGCGTTCGCATGGGCCACATTCGGTGCAGAGGCAGCCGGCCCCGCCGGAGGTGGTGCGTCGCCGTGTCAGGGAGGAAGATGAGCACGTCCATCGCTACATGGCTGCTATAGACGACGTCAGGTTCTCCACTACTTGGCGGGTTCTTTGGGCAGATGACCGGAGATATGATCCTGTGATGGTTCCTTCTCTTTGGGTGTGCGCCTACCGCGCTTCGAGAACCGCGAGTGGCGCCCTAGATTCTTATGTAGTACTCGATCTTTATTAGGTACCTAGCCAGTGATGTATTCGATATATAATATTCGAGACGATGTATTCGAGATTATATATATTAAGACGATGATGTATTCGAGATTATATATTCGAGATGATGTTTCGAGATTCAGTTTTTCCTTATTGATTAATTGCATCCATGCATTGTAATTTGAATACTGAATTGTTTTATATTTAATCTGTATTAATTATCAAAGTAAAAGCTATGGCGGACAATACCGGCAGAGAGAGAGAAGAGGAATTGTTCGACATCATACTCAGCCCTCATAGGCTAGATGATCTGAATGTAGATGACGGCTCCCAATATCTGGACAATACCGGAGAGGGTGATGAAAAGATATTCAATCTCGACGACCGAGCTGATGAAGTCATGAGCTATGATTATGATGACACAGACAATGTTAGTGATGACACAGACAATGCTGATCTTCAAATAACAAAGACTTCCGGCGAGGTATATATTTATATAAGCATGCATCCTGGTGATCATCACATGTTTTTTTATTGAAGATATATTAACGAATCGATCTTTCTTCTTTCAGCCCTCCGGATCAAGCAAATCTGCTTCTACAGACAGCAAGACAAAGCGAGGCCCGGGCAGATTGTTGAAGGATGGTGTAAAGTACCACATCGAATCCACCAAACTTAGTGGCGAACCCCGCACGCCTAAGAACGTTGCGGACAAGTGGACTCGTCAGTGCGGAGTTCTTGTGAAGGACAAACTCCTGATCTCCATTCAAGAATGGAAAGAGCCAAAGACTAAACGTCCAGGTGTTACTTGGGTCGATGTGAGCCAAAAAGACTGGTGAAATCTCGATGGAACATTTCACCCTACCAGATCATTTCACTAAAGCAGATGTGGAGAAAGTCAAGGCCGCTGCTCTTAAGAAGATGGCAATTGCATTCAACACCCACAAGAAAACTGTATGGGCCAACTACCTCGCTAATGAAAGGAAGACTCCAGATTTCAAGGGAACACTGGAGAAGCAAAGAGAACACTGGGACGATTTCGTGACCTTCAAGGATTCAGAATTATCTAAGGAACGGTCGGTGAAAAGCAAGGCAAATGCCGCAAGAAATACGCAGTTCCATAGGTTGGGTCCAGGTGGCTACGCGGTGGGATTGCCTAAGTGGGATAAGTCTGAGCAAGAGATGGAGGGTGCAGGGGTCACTCCGATTACTAGGAGCTGGCCCCCCAGATGCAGAACTTGGTTCTATGCGCATGGGGGGCGTTGGACCCGAAGACAGGCCTGGTTTTGAAGAAGGCAAGTCTAAAAGGAGCCAAACAAAAGATACTTGACGCAATAGAAGAAGCTCGAACGGGGGTGTTCACGCCCAACAGAGAGAACGACGAGCTTAAGCGGCATACAGGAAATCTGAACACCGGGAAGAACACGAGGCATGGGCGTTATTCCCTGGTATGAGGGCTTTTCGGACTGGAATGACGACTACAGGTCCCGTGCAAGAAAGAAGATGGAGGAGGAGAAGAAGAGGAAGCTGGAGGAGGAGCAGAGGAAGCAGGACGCAGAATGCCTTCAAGGCCTAGAAGCAAGGCACGCGAACCTGGCACTCAAATTCCAGCAGCGGCAGATCAACTCACTTAGGCAGGAAAGGGGGTCTCAGCAGCGGCAGCAGCAAGCGGATGATCATCCAGCATTGGATAGCACCGTCCCATCCATGCTGAGAAGCAGCGTTGGTTCTGCCCCGGGCGACACACTGCTAGATACATACCCTGTGGATGACATCATAGAGAACACTAACTGTGAGCTACACTCCAAAATGAAGAACATATCCATGAAGGTGGCGGACAGTGTTGCTTTTCCAGTGACCCCCGAAGCAACCTACCATTGCATCCCGATTACAGAGGGCTATGCTCGTGTCATGGTTGATGAAGTGGTGGACCCATATTCGGGGCTAACGCTTGACATTCCCGGAGGTGAAGACGGCGACATGGGAGAGGCCATACATCGTATCATCCTATGGAGAAATGATTGCATCATCTTTCGAAGTCCACTGACACCGCGTCGTCTGCCGACTCCTCGAAGTTCGCCACTGAGTCAGCAGACTCCCGCTCCTCCAAGTCCACGAACGCGTGAGACGACTCCTCCTCGAAGTCCGCCACCTCCTCCGCCGGTTTCAAGTCCGGCACCGTGTCAGGCCACACCTCCTGCTTCAAGTCCGGCACATCGTCAGGCCACTTCTCCTGGTCCAACTCTACGTCAGCCGTCTCCGCCGTCTCAGCAATCGCAGAAGAGACATGCCGCAGCTTTGGTGCGTAGCGGTACGAGTCGAGGTAGTTCAGGAAGTACAGGCGGAGACAAGCGATATAAATATGGTCCAAGCCTCGCTCCTCTTCCTAAGAGGCCTTACGACATGACCCAGGAGCAAAACGCAGCCATAGTGCAAGTCCAAGTGGACGCCCATTTTGGACCGAAACCGGCACCGCCGCCAAAGGAGAAAGTGCCTGAGAAAACGATTGACCACTTCATTCATATGGCTAGAGCACCAGCTCCCAAGCCTGTTGACTCATACTATGAGCGTCAAATCAGGAAGCTACATCGAGCACGGCTACAGAAGGAAGCGAGCTCGAGCTCGAGCCAACAAGCAGTGGCAAAAATGCGGAAAACCTTTCCCCAGTGGGAAAAGCAGTGGCATAGCGATCCCCGCTTATTGTGCCAACAACACATGAGAGAAGTACGCGCCAAATATTATTGTGGGCAAACCGTTAGCGTTCCCCAGCAGGGCGATGTGGTAATAACGGAGGAGCATATCATGCAGGCTGAAATGCTCAAGATCTCTGTTGGACAATCCTCGAAATCGAGCCCATGTCTCCGCTTAAAGAATTGGAAATAAAATGGAAATATGCCTGGGGCCAACCTTTGGTCCATCCAGACAAGGTCAAGGACCTCCTAACGAGAATGTATGAATTGCATCAATGGTAAATGAACATGACCAAGATTTCCAATCGAGTGTCCCTCATGGTGAATGTCAAGAAGGATCATTATTACCATGAGAAAGCTCATCCATTGAGTATCAGAACTTTTCAGTTATACAATCAAGGCGCTTTTCGACAAGTCTATAAATCGAGTTGCTATTATGCGTAAGTGATTTCTTTACGTAATTTAAGTCTCAAGCTAATTATGTAGTGATTGTTGGAGAGCGTAGTAATTTCAAAAATTTTCCTACGCACACGCAAGACCATGGTGATGGCATAGCAACGAGAGGGAGAGTGTACGTCCACGTACCCTCGTGAGACCGAAAGCGAAGCGTTATAACAACGCGGTTGATGTAGTCGTGCGTCTTCACGATCCGACCGATCCAAGCACCGAGCGTCACGGCACCTCCGAGTTCTGCACACGTTCAGCTCGATGGCGATCCCGGACTCCGATCCAGCAAAGTGTCGGGATGAGTTCCGTCAACCGACGATGGCGTGGTGGCGATGATGATGCTCCACCGACGCAGGGCTTCGCCTAAGCTCATGACGATATGACTTCTCCGGCGCGAGGGCTTCGCTAAGCTCGCGACGATATGACCGAAGTGGAATATGGTGGAGGGGGCACCGACACGGCTAAGGAACGATCCGTAGATCAACTTGTGTGTCATGGGGTGCCCCCTGCCCCGTATATAAAGGAGCAAGGAGGAGGTGGCGGCCTAGGAGGGGCGACCAGGGGGAGTCCTACTCCCACCGGGAGTAGGACTCCTCCTTTCCTAGTAGGAGTAGGAGAGTAGGAAGGGAAGGGAGGAAGGGGTGCGGCCCCTCCCCTAGTCCAATTCGGACTAGGCCTTGGGAAGCGCGGCCTGCCCTAGGCAGCCCTCTCTCTTTCCCGCAGGGCCCAATAAGGCCCAATACTTCTCCCGGCGAATTCCGTAACTCTCCGGTACTCGAAAAATACCGAATCATTCGAACCTTTCCGAACTCGAATATAGTCGTCAATATATCGATCTTTATGTCTCGACCATTTCGAGACTCCTCGTCATGTCCCCGATCTCATCCGGGACTCGAACTCCTTCGGTACATCAAAACTCATAAACTCATAATATAACTCATCATCGAAACCTTTAGCGTGCGGACCCTACGGGTTCGAGAACTATGTAGACATGACCTAGAACTATTCTCGGTCAATAACCAATAGCGGAACCTGGATGCCCATATTGGCTCCTACATATTCTACGAAGATCTTTATCGGTCAAACCGCATAACAACATACTTTGTTCCCTTTGTCATCGGTATGTTACTTGCCCGAGATTTGATCGTCGGTATCCAATACCTAGTTCAATCTCGTTACCGGCAAGTCTCTTTACTCGTTACGTAATGCATCATTCCGTAACTAACTCATTAGCTACATTGCTTGCAAGGCTTATAGTGATGTGCATTACCGAGAGGGCCAGAGATACCTCTCCGACAATCGGAGTGACAAAACCTAATCTCAAATCGCCAACCCAACATGTACCTTTGGAGACACCTGTAGTACTCCTTTATAATCACCTAGTTACGTTGTGACGTTTGGTAGCACCAAAGTGTTCCTCCGTGGCGGAGTTGCATAATCTCATAGTTACAGGAACATGTATAAGTCATGAAGAAAGCAATAGCAACATACTAAGCGATCAAGTGCTAGGCTAACGGAATGGGTCATGTCAATCAGATCATTCTCCTAATGATGTGATCCCGTTAATCAAATGACAACTCATGTCTATGGTTAGGAAACATAACCATCTTTGATTAACGAGCTAGTCAAGTAGAGGCATACTAGTGACACTCTGTTTGTCTATGTATTCACACATGTATTATGTTTCCGGTTAATACAATTCTAGCATGAATAATAAACATTTATCATGATATAGGAAATAAATAATAACTTTATTATTGCCTCTAGGGCATATTTCCTTGAGTCTCCCACTTGCACTAGAGTCAATAATCTAGTTCACATCGCCATGTGATTTAACATCAATAGTTCACATCTATATGTGGTTAACACCCATAGTTCACATCGACATGTGACCAACACCCAAAGGGTTTACTAGAGTCAGTAATCTAGTTCACATCGCTATGTGATTAACACCCAAAGAGTACTAAGGTGTGATCATGTTTTTGCTTGTGAGATAATTTTAGTCAGCAGGTGCATCACATTGAGCCGTAAGTATTTTGCAAATTTCTATGTCTACAATGCTCTTGCGGAGCTACTCTAGCTAATTGCTCCCACTTTCAATATGTATCCAGATTGAGACTCGAGTCATCTAGATTAGTGTTAAAACTTGCATCGACGTAACCCTTTACGGCGAACCTTTTTCACTTCCATAATCGAGAAACATATCCTTATTCTACTAAGGATAATTTTGACCGCTGTCCATTGATCTACTCCTAGATCACTATTGCACTCCTTGCCAATCTTAGTGGTAGGGTATGCAATAGATCTGGTACACAACATGACATACTTTATAGAACCTATGGCTGATGCATAGGGAATGACTTTCATTCTCTTTCTATCTTCTGCCGTGGTCGGGTTTTGAGTCTTACTCAATCTCACACCTTGTAACACAGGCAAGAACTCTTTCTTTGACTGTTCCATTTTGAACTACTTCAAAATCTTGTCAAGGTATGTATTCATTGAAAAACTTATCAAGCGTCTTTGATCTATCTCTATAGATCTTGATGCTCAGTATGTAAGCAGCTTCACCGAGGTCCTTTTTGAAAAACTCCTTTCAAATACTCCTTTATGCTTTGCAGAATAATTCTACATTATTTCCGATCAACAATATGTCATTCACATATACTTATCAGAAATGCTGTAGTGCTCCCACTCACTTTCTTGTAAATACAGGCTTCACCGCAAGTCTCATATAATACTATATGCTTTGATCAACTTATCAAAGTGTGTATTCCAACTCGAGATGCTTGCACCAGTCCATAGATGGATCTTTGGAGCTTACACATTTTGTTAGCACCTTTAGGATTGACAAAACCTTCTGGTTGCATCATATACAACTCTTCTTTAAGAAAACCATTAAGGAATGCAGTTTTGACATTCATTTGCCAGATTTCATAAAATGTGGCAATTGCTAACATGATTCGGACAGACATAAGCATCGCTACAGTTGAGTAAATCTCATTGTAGTCAACACCTTGAACTTGTCGAAAACCTTTCTGCGACAAGTCGAGCTTTGTAGATAGTAATACTACTATCAGCATCTGTCTTCCTCTTGAAGATCCATTTATATAATATGGCTTGCCGATCATCGGGCAACTCCATCAAAGTCCACACTTTGTTTTCATATATGGATCCCATCTCAGATTTCATGGTCTCAAACCATTTCGCGGAATCTGGGCTCATCATCGCTTCCTCATAGTTCGTAGGTTCATCATGGTCTAGTAACATGAATTCTAGAGTAAGATTACCGTACCACTCTGGTGCGGATCTTACTCTAGAAGACCTACGAGGTTTGGTAGTAACTTGATCTGAAGTTTCATGATCATCATCATTAACTTCCTCACTAATTGGTGTAGGAATCACTGGAACTGATTCCTGTGATGAACTACTTTCCAATAAGGGAGAAGGTACAATTACCTCATCAAGTTCTACTTTCCTCCCACTCACTTCTTTCGAGAGAAACTTCTTCTCTAGAAAGGATCCATCTTAGCAACAAATATCTTGCTTTCGGATCTGTGATAGAAGGTGTACCCAATAGTTACCTTTGGGTATTCTATGAAGACGCATTTCTCGATTTGGGTTCGAGCTTATCGGTGAAAACTTTTCACATAAGCATCACAACTCAAACTTTAAGAAACGACGACTTAGGTTTATTGCTAAACCATAGTTCATACGGTGTCATCTCAGCGGTTTAGATGGTGCCCTATTAAGCGTGAATGCAGCTGTCTCAAATGCATAACCCCAAAAGCGATAGTGGTAAATCGGTAAGATACATCATAGATCGCACCATATCAAAATAAAGTACGATTCTGACGTTCGGACACACCATAACGTTGTGGTGTTCCAGGTGGCGTGAGCTGTGAAACTATTCCACATTGTTTTCATTGAAGACCAAACTCGTAACTCAAATATTCATCTCCACGATCAGATTGCGGAAACTTTATTTTCTTGTTGCGATGATTTTCCACTTCACTCTGAAATTCTTTGAACTTTTCAACTATTTCAGACTTATGTTTCATCAAGTAGATATACCCGTATCTACTCAAATCATCTTGTGAAGGTCAGAAAAATAACAATACTTGCCACGAGCATCAACATTCATTGGATCGCATACATCGGTATGTATTATTTCCAATAAGTCAGTAGCTTGTTCCATTGTTCCGGAGAACGGAGTTTTAGTCATCTTGCCCAAAAGGCACGGTTCGCAAGCATCAAATGATTCATAATCAAGTGATTCCAAAAGTCCATCAGCATGGAGTTTTCTTCATGCGCTTTACACCAATATGACCTAAACGGCAGTGCCACAAATAAGTTGCACTATCATTATTAACTTTGCATCTTTTGGTTTCAATATTATGAATATGTGTATCACTATGATCGAGATCCAATGAACCATTTTCATTGGGTGTGTAACCATATAAGGTTTTATTCATGTAAGCAGAACAACAATTTATTCTCTTACTTAAATGAATAACCGTATTGCAATAAACATGATCAAATCATATTTATGCTCAACACCAAATAACACTTATTTAGGTTCCACACTAATCCCGAAAGTATAGGGAGTGTGCGATGATGATCATATCAATCTTGGAACTACTTCCAACACTCATCGTCACTTCCCTTCAACTAGTCTCTGTTTATTCAGTAACTCCTGTTTGAGTTACTAATCTTAGCAACCGAACAGTATCAAATACTGGGGCTACTATAAACACTAGTATGGCACACATCAATAACTTGTATATCAAATATAACCTTGTTCACTTTGCCATCCTTCTTATCCACCAAATATTCAGGGGTAGTTCGCTTCCGGTGACCAGTTCCATTGCAGCAAAAGTACTCGGTCTCGGGCTTAGGTCTAGACTTGGGCTTCTTCACCGAGCAGCAACTTGCTTGCCGTTCCTTTTGAAGTTCCCTTCTTCCCTTTGCCATTTTCCTTGAGACTAGTGGTCTTGTCAACCATCAACACTTGATGTTTTTCTTGATTTCTACCTTCGCCGATTTTAGCATCGCGAAGAGCTCGAGAATCTTTTCGTCATCCCTTGCATACTATAGTTCATCACGAAGTTCTACTAACTTAGTGATGGTGACTAGAGAATTCTGTCAATCACTATCTTATCCGGAAGATTAACTCCCACTTGATTCAAGCGATTGAAGTACTCGGACAATCTGAGCACATGCTCACTAGTTGAGCGATTCTCCTCCATCTTTTAGCTATAGAACTTGTTGGAGACTTCATATCTCTCAACTCGGTATTTGCTTGAAATATTAACTTCAACTCCTGGAACATCTCATATGGTCCATGACGTTCAAAAACATCTTTGAAGTCCCGATTCTAAGCCATTTAAGCATGGTGCACTAAACTATCAAGTAGTCATCATATTGAGCTAGCCAAGCGTTCATAACGCCCCGCATCTGCTCCTGCAATAGGTCTGTCACCTAGCGGTGCATCAAGGACATAATTCTTCTGTGCAGCAATGAGGATAAACCTCAGATCACGGATCCAATCCGCATCATTGCTACTAACATCTTTCAACACAATTCTCTCTAGGAACATATCAAAACAAACATATGAAGCAACAACGCGAGCTATTGATCTACAACATAATTTGCAAAATACTACCAGGACTAAGTTCATGATAAATTAAAGTTTAATTAATCATATTAAAACCTCCCACTTAGACAGACATCTCTCTAGTCATCTAAGTGATTCGTGATCCAAATCAACTAAACCATGTCCGATCATCACGTGAGATGGAGTAGTTTCAATGGTGAACATCACTATGTTGATCATATCTACTATATGATTCACGCTCGACCTTCGGTCTCCGTGTTCGAGGCCATATCTGTTATATGCTAGGCTCGTCAAGTTTAACCTGAGTATTCGCGTGTGCAACTGTTTTGCACCCGTTGTAGATGGACGTAGAACTTATCACACCCGATCATCACGTGGTGTGCGGGTACTACGAACTTTGGCAGCGGTGCATACTCGTGGAGAACACTTCTTGATAATTTTAGTGAGAGATCATCTTATAATGCTACCGTCAATCAAAGCAAGATAAGATGCATAAAGGATAAACATCACATGCAATCAATATAAGTGATATGATATGGTCATCATCATCTTGTGCTTGTGATCTCCATCGCCAAGCACCGTCATGATCACCATCGTCACCGTAGCGACACCTTGATCTCCATCGTAGCATCGTTGTCGTCTCGCCAACTATTGCTTCTCGACTATCGCTACTGCTTAGTGATAAAGTAAAGCAATTACATGGCGTTGCATTTCATACAATAAGCGACAACCATATGGCTCCTGCCGATTGCCGATAACTTCGGTTACAAAACATGATCATCTCATACAATAAAATATAGCATCACGTCTTGACCACATCACATCACAACATGCCCTGCAAAAACAAGTTAGGCGTCCTCTACTTTGTTGTTGCAAGTTTTACGTGGCTGCTACGGGCTGAGCAAGAACCGTTCTTACCTCGCATCAAAACCACAACGATAGTTTGTCAAGTTGGTGCTGTTTTAACCTTCGCAAGGACCGGGCGTAGCCACACTCGGTTCAACTAAAGTGAGAGAAACGACACCGCCGGTCACCTTTAAGCAACTAGTGCTCAAGCGGTGAAACCAGTCTCGCGTAAGCGTACGCGTAATGTCGGTCCGGGCCGCTTCATCTCACAATACCGCCGAACCAAAGTATGACATGCTGGTAAGCAGTATGACTTATATCGCCCACAACTCACTTGTGTTCTACTCGTGCATATGACATCAACGCATAAAACCAGGCTCGGATGCCACTGTTGGAGAACGTAGTAATTTCAAAAAATTCCTACGCACACGCAAGACCATGATGATGGCATAGCAACGAGAGGGGAGAGTGTCGTCCACGTACCCTCGTAGACCGAAAGCGGAAGCGTTATAACAACGCGGTTGATGTAGTCGTACGTCTTCACGATCCGACCGATCCAAGCACCGAACGTACGGCACCTCCGAGTTCTGCACACGTTCAGCTCGATGGCGATCCCGGACTCGATCCAGCAAAGTGTCGGGATGAGTTCCGTCGACCGACGGCGTGGTGATGATGATGATGCTCCACCGGCGAGGGCTTCGCCTAAGCTCATGACGATATGACTTCTCCGGCGAGGGCTTCGCCTAAGCTCATGACGATATGACCGAAGTGGAATATGGTGGAGGGGGCACCGCACACGGCTAAGGGCGATCCGTAGATCAACTTGTGTGTCATGGGGTGCCCCCTACCCCGTATATAAAGGAGCAAGGGAGGAGGTGGCGGCCCAGGAGGGGCGCGACAGGGGGAGTCCTACTCCCACCGGGAGTAGGACTCCTCCTTTCCTAGTAGGAGTAGGAGAGTAGGAAGGGAAGGGAGGAAGGGTGCGGCCCTCCCCTAGTCCAATTCGGACTAGGCCTTGGGCGGCGCGCGGCCTGCCCTAGGCAGCCCTCTCTCTTTCCGCAGGGCCCAATAAGGCCCAATACTTCTCCCGGCGAATTCCGTAACTCTCCGGTACTCGAAAAATACCGAATCATTCAGAACCTTTCCGAACTCCGAATATAGTCGTCCAATATATCGATCTTTACGTCTCGACCATTTCGAGACTCCTCGTCATGTCCCGATCTCATCCCGGACTCGAACTCCTTGGTACATCAAAACTCATAAACTCATAATATAACTGTCATCGAAACCTTAAGCGTGCGGACCCTACGGGTTCGAGAACTATGTAGACATGACCTAGAACTATTCTCGGTCAATAACCAATAGCGGAACCTGGATGCCCATATTGGCTCCTACATATTCTCGAAGATCTTTATCGGTCAAACCGCATAACAACATACTTTGTTCCCTTTGTCATCGGTATGTTACTTGCCCGAGATTTGATCGTCGGTATCCAATACCTAGTTCAATCTCGTTACCGGCAAGTCTCTTTACTCGTTACGTAATGCATCATTCCGTAACTAACTCATTAGCTACATTGCTTGCAAGGCTTATAGTGATGTGCATTACCGAGAGGGCCAGAGATACCTCTCCGACAATCGGAGTGACAAAACCTAATCTCGAAATACGCCAACCCAACATGTACCTTTGGAGACACCTGTAGTACTCCTTTATAATCACCCAGTTACGTTGTGACGTTTGGTAGCACCCAAAGTGTTCCTCCGTAAACGGGAGTTGCATAATCTCATAGTTACAGGAACATGTATAAGTCATGAAGAAAGCAATAGCAACATACTAAACGATCAAGTGCTAGGCTAACGGAATGGGTCATGTCAATCAGATCATTCTCCTAATGATGTGATCCCGTTAATCAAATCACAACTCATGTCTATGGTTAGGAAACATAACCATCTTTGATTAACGAGCTAGTCAAGTAGAGGCATACTAGTGACACTCTGTTTGTCTATGTATTCACACATGTATTATGTTTCCGGTTAATACAATTCTAGCATGAATAATAAACATTTATCATGATATAGGGAAATAAATAATAACTTTATTATTGCCTCTAGGGCATATTTCCTTCAGTGATAATTTTGATCAATCATTACATGTAATTATCCTCACTATATTCTTTTCTGTGGTATTATATGCAGGATGAAGATGTATGAAATGAAAAAATCTGGACGCTATGGCATTGGGCTCATTGACCCAAATACCATTAATGAGGACATATGGAAGTTTCCATTTTATCAAGCAGGTGTAGAGGAAAGCATGGTAGAGTTCTTGAAGCGCCTCAATAGCAATGAAGATATACTACTTCCTTACAACTTCTCATGAGTCACACTGTCTTGTACTACAAATTCTGTTTTTGCTTACTAGCTAGCTAGATGTTGATAATTAAGTGTATACGGTTTACGCTAGTTGATTAATTTTATGCACATGCCCGCTTATTTAAGACATGCAAACGTGTGCGCATGCAGTTGGCACTGGGTCTTGATAGACATTAAAGTTGAGGAAGGAAAAGTTGAATTACTGGATTCACTAACTAAAGAAGAAAGTGACTTCACCATCGTGAAGGGGATAGTCGACAGGTAATTTCAATCATTATTAACTATATATATCTCGGCCTATTATTAGTTCGTCATTTCCTGATATGAACTATTTAATAACCCCTTTATTAATTTTCTTTGCCGGCGTGCAGGGCATGGGCAAAGTTCATCGCGGTGACTCCAGGCGAATGGAAACAAAAGTAGTTTTGGCATCGACCAAAGGTAAGTAATTAATTAGTACTAGCTAGCTACCATCTCATTAATTCTTGTTTCAATATCATTAATTAATTATCAAACTTGATTAATCATTATCTGATTCAATTCCATTCTCGTAAAGGCCCCGAAGCAGGCGTCGGGGAATAATCTGTGTGCATTCTACGTTTGCGAGAACATTCGCATGATGACGTCGAAAGGAGCAGATCTGATAGACAGGACTGAGTGCGTTTGTCGAACACTATTCACACCATTATCGATATCTAGTCACACAACTAACACACATGCATATTGATCTCCTTCTTAACAGTTCGGAGAGGTGCAGGATAAGCTCCTACCATCGGACCGCATACTAGCACTTCAAGAGGAATAGCCGGATTTTTGCTCGACCAGGTCATAAATGCCAAAGGAGAATACTATTACCCGCTACCGCCCCATGAACCACTTGTCATCGTGCTCGGAGGCACAAACATATGTAGAAGAAATTGTATATGTATATACATGTGTATGTGTGAATAATGGTGTTGGTTGTGAGACATTCGATGATATATATATATATATATATATATATATATATATATATATATATATATATATATATATATATATATATATATATATGATTCTATACGCACGAGAAAATATATTTATATATATGCATAACGAGTACAATTTGTAGTATCGTGAAATACCAGCAAACAAAAAAATGTAATGGAAAATTAAAATAAACACCTAAACATTTAGTACCGATTGGTGTTACCAACCGGTACTAAAGCCCTACGCGCACCCGGGCCTGGCTCGTGCCACGTGTCCGCACTTTAGCGCCGGTTCGTGACGAACCGGTACTAAAGGGGGGGGGGACCTTTAGTCCCCACTCTTTAGTGCCGGTTGTGGAACCGGCACTAAAGGCCGTTACGAACCGGCACTAAAGGCCGGTTCTGCACTAGTGCCAGTCCGAAGATGGAAACTGTGCGTCTCCGGCCTCCACCGATCAACAAGAGCGGACACCAATGGAGCGTTCAGATTCGGCGTGGACCGGCTGACCAACAGAATCCACGGGAGTAGTCCTGCCTGCTTGATGTACGGTGTGTACCGCTCATCGTAAGGCATGGCAGGACCAGAGACCCCGTGATACCGAATCCTCAAAGGTTCAAGATTCTGCAAAAAACAAGTAATGACAAATCTTAGGGCATGTAAATTTCAACTAAAGGCAAATTTGCAAAATATTTAGATTACTCATTATTACCTTCTCCTTCTCGCGCATTATGTAGGCCCGGTGTTGCACGTCGTAGACATCGTCCAAAAGCCAAACCATCCTTACAAATTTCAAACAATAAAAATATAAGAGTTCATCTTCATCTCAAATATCCGTATACACTAAACAGATAACATGTGTTCAACTACAAGAATCTCAACATCTCCTTCTCACACAATGAATATGTCATATGTGTTCAAATAAACTAAACATCTAATATTTCAAATAAACTCAACATCTAATATTTGAAATAAACTCAACATCTAATATATATCTAAACAAACATCTCATATATGTCTATAAAAATCAACATCTCATAGTTATCTATAAAAATAGGCATCTCATATATATCTAAAAAAAACTAAACAATCTAGGGTTTCACTAACAAGAATCATATATTGTGAACTAATAAATAACATTACGGTACTACCAATATGACTACACATCCTAAATCGAGCAAATCAAACAAATCAAGGGTTCCATCAAATCTTGGACAAATCTCTAAAATGACAACAAATTTACGGAGCAAAATAAAGAGAACGGAAGAGTTTACCTAGTAGGATGGATTGGAGATCAAATCCACGGATCAAATCTTCAGATCTGAGAGGGATGTGGGGGGATATTAGATGGGGGCGCGCCGCTGCTCTCTGTCCAGAGAGCAGAGAGGGGAAGAACTGCCTGGTCGGGCTGGGGCGGCCGCGCTTAAGTCACTGTGCAGCGCCTAAGGGCTAGGCGCTGCATGTTACAGTGTGGCGCCCTAGCCTTAGGCGCTGCACAGCTGTGTGTGGGGCCGCGCCTGGCCTAGGGCTGCCACACTAGCAGGAGGTGCGACGCCTAAGGGATGGGCGCTGCACAGTAGGGTGTGGCGCCTAGCTGTCGGGCGCCACTCGAAAGGGTCAGCAAAGTGAAAAAATTTCGTAACCAGATCAGTTTGTGATTTGATTTGGGCATCAGGTCAAATATGTGATTTCTGCCTTGCAGTCTTAGGGTCTGCCTCGTAACGGATCTGCAAAACGTAGGGTTAGTTCTTACATCATCGCTTTTTAACACAGTATAGACACAAGCGCTCATATACATGCGCATACACTCACCTCTATCAACTCACACACGCACACCCTATCCCTATGAGCACCTTCGAAAGACTGAGCCGGCATATCATCTTGAAATTTACGAACTCGCCGTAGGCAACTCGTTCTAGGCAGGTACGTCTCCTCTCACTGAATGCGCATCGCTAGAAATTCTGAGATAAATCCAGAAATAAACGCGAGCACCAGGACTTGAACCCTGATGAGTTAACCACAGTCCCTCTAACCATCTAACCATAGGTTGCTTCACCTCGTGCGCTTTTGTTAGTAAGTACGGTCCAGCATCGTGGCCGTGCAGAAGCAGGATACAACGGGAATTTTCCTGATCAACCATGCTAATCATCGCAGAGTAAATCTTGGAGCTACAACAAATTATCATGATGGTACTACCATATTCTGGCGATGGTGCTTTTAGCACGTGGCGGTTTCCAAAAATGTCAGGTCATGTTTATTTTCTATCAAAGAATAAGCCTAATAGCAAACGATTTATCTATCTTCATGTCAGATTTTAATCCAATCTAGGTATTTGCCCGTGCGTTGCTACGCGGTATAAATATTCTAGTACATCATCCAATAATTTACGCGTCCATATTACATAATTGCGTAAATAAATGTAAAACCAGTCTCCTCATTTTATATTGTACTCATTTATTGACTTACCAAAGAAAATATAGTTTATTTGGTAAATCAATAAAGATGGGACAGTTAAGGCAATTTTCAAGGAATGATCATTAAAATAGTTAACTGCCATGCGTTTTAACGGGAAAAATTCCGCTGACAACAGATGTATACCTTCAGAATTTACATGCACATATCCGTCATCATTTTTAAAAATATAGTCGATTTTATTCTATACATATATCCATATATTATTTTGATCTCTTTTGTTGACAATCAATCAATTTAAAGGAAACTTATGTTAAGTACCTCTCAAAACTATGTAAACATGAACTATGGTGAAAGAGAAGAACACAATCTTATTTTTCTAAAAAAAACCTCTCTACCTTGAACCCAAAGGAAAAAAGAAGACTCTACATCAGATATATATTTACTGCAAAATATCTGAACTTCGTCGCAGAAAGCTTTACACTCTTACAGGCCAAAACATATGATGTTATCACCTCCAGGCTCCAATTTTACCTTTTCACCTAAGACATGCTTTCTGGTCTCATGTAGTTGCAGACCAGAGCTCCAAGCATGACTAAAAATCAAGAGCAATTTGATGAGTTAGGAATTAAGTAGGACAACTAACATGTCTGGCTAACAAAAAAATGATGAATCCATAAGTGGATGATGCCAGACTACTGTCACTCATATAATATGTAAAGTTCTGGTTGTGTATGTGTTTTTAGGTCAGCACACAATATTTGTTTGACACTTTCAGCTTGTAGTACATTAGAATTAGCCTGAACCTTGTAGTACAGAACAGTTTCTGGTTGTGTATGCATACAATTGCGGATGCCCATCATACACTTACGGATTTTTTTGACAGTTTCATCCATGCTTTTCTAAGCTTGATTGGCAATATTAAAATCCTAAAATCAGCTTCAGTCTATCACCAATGAACTACTCCCTCCGTCCCATAATGTAAGACGTTTTTTGGCACTAGTGTAGTATCAAAAAACGTCTTACATTATAAGACGGAGGGAGTATCATTCTTAGGCCCCGTTCGGATCGTCTCCAGGATCCAGCTTCCAGAAATAGCTATGTGAAGTCAACCGAACGTGCCAGCTTCGAGAATCCCGCTTCGCGGAGACGAGGATCGAGCCTGTGTATTTTTCGCGGAGGCAAGGAGCAGCGGCAGCCCAGCTTCGTGAAAATGAGAAGTTGGAATTCCTGGAAATTACATGGAATGCCACCCCGAAGTGCCATGCAATCGAAACGTTTTCTCTCGCTCACAGTATCACACAGCTCAAAATTACATGGGATTGCCACCCGAAGTGCCACATACACGAAACGTTTTCTGAGTTCCTTGAAATTACACAGGATTGCCACCCCGAAGTGCCACATACAGATGCTCACGCCAGCCGAACGCATCGCAGCTCCAGCGAGAAGCTGGAGGCCACGCGAGAAGCTGGAAGCCAGCTATTTTGGGAAGTTGGCGTACTTCCGAACGGGGCCTAGTAAAGCATTTACATACAAAACTGACGTTGATATGATGTAGTAGAGGCGGAGCACTTACATATTTACTAGTGGTTGGGGCGCGCCCGTGGCGCGCCGCCTGAGCGAAAGTTGGGCGGTGCCATGTTGGATGCGCCCCTTGCACTTTCCTGTGTGTAGTACTTGCTGTTATTCCATCAGACTCGGGGCACAGGGAGATGAAGTACTGATATGTGCAAGTTCTAACCGAAATAATAAGACAGTTGTGCAAAAGTGAAACAATAAGACAGTTGTGCGAATGCAACACATTCAAAGACCAGATTCTTAGAGGTTACATGAACGATGATATAGATGATAAACCAGAGGCATATTTCCTCACATCATACGGCAGAACTAAAAGGTCTTAGAGAAACAAGAAACACGGCACATGGATTTTATGCATGGACGGTGGTTATAGTCATCAATGGCACGTCCAGCGGCGATGAACAGCGAGACCATACGGACTCTTGATGGCGCGGTGCCTCTTCTTTGCAGCCTCAACACGAATATCCTGCAACCTGATCACGAAGAATTATAAGCCACAACTTCATATGCCCATACAATTTGTAGTTGCTTAAAAAAACAAAGCAAGCGAGTACTTGGGAGTTTTGGTTAAAACACATCCAAATAGAGATGAAAACTGGCAAACTATACATCCACTTGCAACAGAGCAAAAGGAAAGAAAATTACACATGATTAAGTAATATAGATCATTCATGTTGTGAACAAAGAGCAGACTAACTGACGTGTGGTAACTAAATCATTCAATCCCTGAGACTGGTTAGATGTCAGTTTCTTTGACTGCCAGTACCTATTGGTAAATTAAACTGTTAATCAGAGGAAATATTTAAGCAGCCCAATTACCTACCAGATCATTGTACTTACACTTCCTAATCAGATCACCAAATAGGAGATACTATTAAGATTATGAAACATATGTTGAAGTATATGGAGTATATCATTTAAGGGAATTGGCTTGTTACCATGTACGTTCTTGTGCTGCTTCCTGTACATGGCATTCCATATAAGCTTACCAGGCTTGAGATGGTTGTGGAAATAGCGCTTGCATTTTGAGTTGGAAAAAAGGAAGACCTGATTTTGTATATAGGCAAAGAATGCGCAGCATAATTTTAGCAAACTTCTACTTATTTAATTCCATGTGCACTAACGATATGGGCACACAAGCTTACTCGAGAGTCTGAATGGACGAATCTGATGCATTCCCCGGGTATATCTTGGCACCACTGAAACGGCAGAGCTCTGTCCTGTATAAACACAATTGCAGGTACAAGTAAGACAGTGGCAAGCAGTTTCACAAATCTTAAGTGTTCCCACACAACATCAATGATAGTAGCATACTTGAGAACCATCTTCTCCGCCCCGACAAACTTTCAAAGCTCCTCCTACAAATAAAATGCAAAGATATCAGCACTTAAAGTATCAACGAATATCATGAAGCATTGCCTCTAATAACACAGCTTGAAAGACAAAGCCTTGTTGAATGGTTGTTGCACGACATATCGAAGAGACTAACAAACTAACAAACTAAACTGAACTACAGTGCATCATTATAAGTTTTATTAAACAACATGAACAACTCATAGGAACAACTTACAGAGCTAGGGACACAGTAAAAATCTCGCGCACAAGAGTACACTAAACATAACCACGACACTCTTGAGATGGACCTCTCCTGATTTATCAAAGTCAAAATATCTATTTATTTTGTCCAATACTGCCGACAAGCTAAGCTAGATGGGGCTCTGGAATACCATGAAACATAAAATGTACAATGTCAAGTAATGCACATACATTTCCAGGTTCAACAATTAACCAGAGGCTCAATAGTAATCAACACATACATTTTCTCTTACAAATCGTGGCAAAGAAATTGATGCCAAATTGCACACGGCAGTTTTGTGGGACTTATGAATTCATTTATCTCTGTACACAGGAGGGAAAAGACAATTTGTGCCCAGATTTTGTTTTCTTTTTCTGCTGAAAGTGTCATGCACATCATCAAAAATAAATTGTGTGGACACATCAATTACTTTTAAAGTCAAACTATTGGAAGAGAACACATGTCTTCAGAGACTCGCAAATTTAGGGCAGACCTTATGGAGCATATATGGTGTTCTTGTTTCTATCTGTGACTTCAAAATGACAAACCAAATGGACTGTGTCTTCGCTTTACCCTGAAATTGTGTAGCAAGGTTATTACATATTGTTAGTCACTTGAAGAATATGTACATCTAGTCCAGCTTACTTTTCTATATTTCTTGTGTGGGTTATGATACTCATCATCCGAGCAATCAGCCAAACCTGGAGCTTCACATGAACAAAATAATTACCATTGCCCATTATTTTACACCCTTTCCATGAATAAACCATAAATCCAGAGAGTATAGAAAAGATCGTCAGCACAATTTTCCTCCTACAAATTAACTAAGGGAAAAAGAAATTGTGAAAAAATTAGCAGATAAAAAGAATTAACTGAGGGAGTATATTCAATCTATGGGGAGAGAAGGTTGGAAGGGGGATTCTGGAACATGACCTGCAGCTAGTTATCCTGACACCTGCAACCAATGATGGACGTTAATTTATTTGCTGCAAACTGTCGTTGCCTCCACCCTCTCCTAAATCCCCTCATCTTCTTGCCCACCCCGCTGCCGCACCGTTCTTGCCATCTTGCGGTGCCACCCCGTGCTCCTTGCGGATCTCGCTGCCACCGATCCCTCGAAAAAATTCAGGCGTACAAAGAAAGGCGTACATGGATGGATGGACCTGCTAGTCTACTCAGCCAGAGTAGACTTCTTGATTTGGCGTGGAACCGAATCCCACTCACGCCACAACAGGAACCCAAAGCAGCAAAAGGCAGCAGAATCAATCGAGAGCATAACAAAGTTCATATAAATTACTCGTCGCATTACCCACCTTTTTTGGACGCCAAATCGAGCAAAGGAGGCGGCGGGGGAGAACTGGACCAGGCCCCCTAGGAGGCCCTCGAGTTGCCTCCACTTCATCTCCTCCTCTCGCTGTCGCCGTCGCCGAATAGGCGCTGACTGGAGGAGACCCGCGTCGAGGCAGATCATAGATCAAAGCCACCACTGCCAACTTACGCAACTACCAACATCTATCTTATTGAAACAGAAGAAATTTAGCTTAACTACATTATCTCACAATTTCATTAGAGACTACAACAGCAGCAAGAAAGCATCATGGTTTAGGCTTCGCAACTACCAAAATGTGATCTCATGCGAAAAAAGGACAATAAATTGTTTGGCTTAGCATCATGTTTCAGCTTACACAACTACCAAAACATCAGGCTAAGCCATTGTCTTATAGTTTGAGGAAAAGGGACTACAAGGAAGTTCACCCATCAATGTGATTCAGATTCAACCTACCATAAGGTCAGAGAAGTTAATCATCGTCCGCGTTGGCTTCATCTGCTGCACTGTTTTAAATATGAGGGAAGGAAATTATCATCCACTAATACTCTAAATGACCTCTAGTACTGTATTACAAAGAACCAATTGAGACACACTCATGACAATCAAGCGTTCCTATATCTGCAATGCACAAGACATATTGCATGTACATTCTTGCAGCACACACTATATAGTTGCTTCCTTAAACAAAAAATGTTAGCCCGTACAGCCATGCATCAAAATTGATAAATGTTCAGTTTTGATGAGGCATATATCACCTAAAGTACCAACAGTCTCCACCATCATCATCATCATGAGATTTATTATCGTTTGTAATTCATAGCTGATTTGAGAGAAGCATAGGATAAAATGAGGTAACAACAAGAGCTAGCAAATATAGTATATGTTCTGCCAATAGTACAGAAAACGCCAGAGTGCAAAAAATAGGACACCACACTGTTCCTGCTGGCCACAAAAGATGTAATTCCTGACTGTACTTATGCTAGGATCAGGATTAATTCACCCTGGTGCCACTGCAAAATACTTTGATACACGAACATGCTAAAATACTGCAGTTTTTACAAAACTTTATTGTCAAACAGTGTAAATCATGCTCAATTGTACTGGTGGCCAATATAGTCCACAAGACCCATGTCGTCAGAACTGAAGTTCTGAATTAACTATATTGTAATAGTCATCAAGCTGTAGCATTTCCTCCATATTTCAGCAATTCAACACACCATGTATTTATTTGTTTGAAGATCATGTGAAATTAAACATGAATTCCTTCAATTCAGAAAATGAAACACAAGGTATGGAGAGATCAAGAATAAAAAATACCTGCAGGTTCTGAATTCTTTGCACATGCAGGCAAGGAGCTGGACACCCAAATTTGTGTCCTCACCATATACCTGCGCGCAACACCTGATAAACATTCTTCTTAGATTAAGAATCGGTAAGCTATACAATTTTTTTGTAGCACACAACTTTAGATCTGAAATTCAGTAGTAATAACTCATCTCCTTATAGAACTCAACCACAGCAGACCAGAAGAGAAGAAAGGGAGATGCGATGTGTACCTGACATGAGGCAGCGACCGTGGCGAACAAATGGAGGCAGGACACCAGCATGTTGATGTTGCACGAGGTCTCAGGGGTTGCTGATGATATGCATCTGCTTGTGAATCCCCTGCTCCACGCCCTTGGCATCGCCCCCTGCTCCTCAACCCCTTGTGCCGCTCGTGTCCAGGCACATGGGAGAAGCTCGAGGTTGCCGCACGCCTGCTCGTCCCTCCCGCCGCCACCAGCAACCGGCGCCCGTGAAAAGCGGCGGCGCTTCCCTCGCCCTCGAGCGCCCGCATCCGGGAGTCACTCCGCGTGGCAGGTTGAGACCCGTCGAGGCGAATAGGGCTTGGGGAGGTGTTGGCGGCGGCAACCCTAGCGGCGGCGGCGGCGGCTGCGGCTGCGGTGGAAAGAACGAGAGAGATGGGAGGTTGCGTGCAATCGGAAGCAAATTCGAGGGGCTCTTCTCGCTGGGTTTTTCCACACGATCCCTGACGCCACGTGGCTATCATGAGCGTTAGCTCTTGATGCACACCTTATTGTTTTTGATTGGGATCTACTAAAATCAAAACAAAAAGAAGAAAAAGATTTTCACTGCGGTGGTGTGTCTTCCTTCCACGTACCTTCGAATTAAGGCGGGACAAGGACCACCACCGCAGTTCTTCCGCATCTGTTGTTTTCGCTGCTGAGCGCGAGACGGTGGTCGTCTCCTCCACCGACGCCGCCTGTGAGACACCGTTCTGCTGCGGCCGCGAGGAGGGGCGGCCTGCCCTCTCTCGCTGCAGCTGGGGGCTACGCCGGCCACCTCCTACGGCGGCTCAGGCACGACCCCTACTAGGGTGAACGAGGACGAGGAGGACCGTCACTACTGCAATGGATCTGGAACTGGAAGGAGATGAGCACCGACATATGCCACGGCCGCCCCATTAGTTCGTCCACCGTCGCTGCCCTTGTTTTTTCTTTCATGGTAATATGTGTCTCATTTATATCATAAGGAATATTGTACAAGCCACTTACATGCCGACCTGGCAAAACTGAACAAATAGCAGAACGCTAGCCTTTGCATAAAGGAACACCAACCAAGAAGTAAAACTACAAACAAGACTGAAGAGACCTCTGAGCTTGACACCAACGCCCGTCACTTGCCTCTGGCACCACAACAGCCACTATATGCAAGAATGACGGATCACCTCCACACCCTTCTTCGTCCGCCGCCACAAGTTGAAAGAGGAAGAGAGAAAGAGTAGAGCTCGTTCTTTTTTCAGTTTTTCGGGAGGGGCCAATGGGTTGCTTAGGAGGGGGAGATCTTTACCAACAAGGAAAGATGGTGATTGATACCTGCCTTTTATTGATTCCTTCCTTTCTGTTAGAATTAACCCGGGGCGCTTCGTCGATCTACCGAGGACCAAGCAATCACATGAGCACGACACCGAGATTTGTTAACGAGGTTCACCGATATGGCTACATCCTCGGGGCATGACTACGTGCGCTCCTCCCCATGACACCGTCACTATACCGCAATCCGGCCGCCCGCGTGCCCGTGCTATTATGTTGGCATAGGTTACATTGTGTGTCTACCCCCGCTATATATGAGAGCCTAGGATACAAGTGTCCTACTTGGACACGACTCCGTATCCTGTCTACACACCATACGACTCCAAGTCCAACTGTAACCTAACTTGTATAATAATATTCGACACAACTCTAACAATCTCCACCTTGGTGAATATTCTCCACCACCTTGAATTCGTCCGTGGGTCGAACCTCCATGTACATTGGACTTGAGATACGCCATGAGCACCGCTGCTACTCCCAGACTCCACGTGACTCCACCTGCAACTGTAGTCCCTTCTCGTCTTCTTCACAATCAACACTCGAGCAAAATTAAGTTCCTCATTACTCTACTTTGTGCTCCCAACTTCCGAAGTATCCGTTCAACACCATCACATACCGACCATTGTCTGCGTGAAAAATGAACAACTCACATATTGGACGTCACATATAAGAGTTACCTGAACTCAACATCACCGCTCTTTCTGAAACTTGAAGGATTTTCACCGTCGCCCTGTGTCACCCTGAGTCAAATTCACAGTTGTCTCACCCTCCTTCCCGGGATAGTCTCTAGCATGTCCCACAGCTATAGCACTACGCCTCCTTCTGTACTTGTCGTCCGCACTTCGCCATGTGCACCGAACACCACAGAATATACGGCCATGTACTCTCTCAGCTTTTGACAATTTCAGACTTTCCGCCACTTTCTCAGATTCTCCATGGTCAACTCCTGTCCATCTTCCGGCACTGATAGACCCAGTCACTGATAATCCCCAAGTGCAAGGAATCATCGTAGCACTTTCCAAAGGTGGAAGTGATAAGTATGGAGTGTTGAACCCACAAGGAGCTAAAGGTAAGATCAATATTCTCTCAAGCCCTATCTGCCACTGATACGACTCTACGTGCACCGAACGTTCACTTCCAACTAGAAACGAGAAATAAAACTATGTTGTGGGTATGAAGAGGATAACTTTGTATGATATCGGAGAGCTAAAACATAAAAGTAGGTGCTGTTATCATAAAGTTAGAATATATTACTAAATATTATAAATAGCGAGTGTGGAATAATGGTGGATCGGTGTGCGGAATTGTCCTAGGCAATTGTTAACAAGACCGATGATCACTATTGCAGTTTCATATGAGGGAGAGGCATAAGCTAACATACTTTCTCTACTTGGATCATATGCACTTATGATTGGAACTCTAGCAAGCATCTGCAACTACTAAAGATCATTAAGGTAAAACCCAACCATAGCATTAAAGCATCAAGTCCTCTTTATTCCCATACGCAACAATCCCTCTTACTCGGGTTTGTGTTTCAGTCACTCACCAACCCACTATAAGCGAATCATGAACGTATTGCAACACCCTACAACGGGAATCCCTCACGCTTGCGCGACACGGAGGGCACCATAGGACGACACCAAAGTAAAACATACAACTCATACCAATCTAGATCATCAATCAACCCAAAGACAAAAGATATCTACTCAGAACATCATAGGATGGCAACACATCATTGGATCATAAAATGTGGCATAAAGCACCATGTTCAAGTAGGGATTACAGCGGGGTGCGGGAGAGTGGACCGCGTAAAAGAGATGAGGATGGTGATGATGATGGTGATGTTGATGAAGACGATCACCGTGGCGATGATTCCCCTCCCGATGGCACTCCGGCGCCACCGGAAGAGAGGAGGAGAGGTTCTCCCCTTGTGCTTCTTCCTCCATGGCCTCCACCTTCTGGTCCTTGGCCTTCATGGTGATGAAGACCCCTCCAGGATACTCCTCCATGGCCACCGGTGATGATGGCCCCCTCCGGCAGGGTGCCGGAGAGGGCCCCGATTTGTTTTTCGTGGCTACAGAGGCTTGCGGCGGCGGAACTTCTGATCCAATCTCCGTTTTGGAAGTTTTAGGGTACGAGAGTATATATATGGGTGCTGGGAGGATGTCGGTGGACTTCCGGGCTGGCCACGAGGTAGGGGGGCGCGCCCCAGGGGGGTGGGCGTGCCCCCCACCCTCGTGGGAAGCCCGGGACTCCCCTGGTGAGCTTCCGGTACTCAATGGGCTTATTCTGGTCCAAAAATAGGTTCCGTGGAGTTTCAGGTCTTTTGGACTCCGTTTGATATTCCTTTTCTTCGAAACACTGAAATAGGCAAAAAACAGCAATTCTGGGCTGGGCCTCCGGTTAATAGGTTAGTCCCAAAAATAATATAAAAGTGGATAATAAAGCCCAATATTGCCCGAAACAGTAGATAATATAGCATGGAGCAATGAAAAATTATAGATACGTTGGAGACGAATCAGTCACCAACTTGAATCTGGTACTCGTCAACACTGTTTCAGCACCCCTTGCACAATTTGTCTGACCACATATCTGACCACCAGTGCCTTGGCCTGACAGATTGTCCTGTTCTTACCGCACGCCTCGCTGCTATCACCGCGTCGAGCCTCTACTGTCCTGGTCGAGTCTCCCGGGTAGCTAGCCCACACTGCCTCAACCCCCACTACGGAGAACCACCGATCATCACCGACCGATGCCGAGTATCACGTCCCCATCACACCATTGGGCCCCAGTCCGATCCGCGCGTCTCTCGCTATCCCGCTGAAATAAGCTTCGAATCTCCATACATTTACGCCGTAGCCCCTCCATCAGCTCAGACTGTAGTCATCCTTCAGACTGCAGCTCCACCTTCAACATGACTCCATGTAGCCGGCCGTGCTACCTTCGCGCCCTGTTGATTTCAAGCTCTCTTGTTTTGTGCACCGTCTTGAATCAACCCCGCGCCATAGTCTGTCGAGTCGCACAAGCCCTCGGGCCTGCACCACGTGTCTCCACGCCTCCGAAGTAGGCCACCATGAGCATCACGCTCCTATGTCTTCGTCGCTGAAATCACCACAGTCTTCTGCTTTGACCAACATCCATGTCGATCCATCAAACAGACACCATACCTACATATCATGGCATTTCCATAGCCATTCCGAGATATATTGCCATGCAACTTTCCGCCATTCCGTTTATTAAGACACGCTCCATTATTGAAATATTGATTAGCATGATCATGTAGTTGACATCGTATTTGTGGCAAAGCCACCATTCATAATTCTTTCATACATGTCACTCTTGTTTCATTGCATATCCCGGTACACCGCCGGAGGCATTCATATAGAGTCATATTTTGTTCTAAGTATCGAGTTGTAATTCTTGAGTTGTAAGAAAAATAAAAGTGTGATGATCATCATTTTTAGAGCATTGTCCCAAGTGAGGAAAGGTTGATGGAGACTATGATTCCCCAACAAGTCGGGATGAGACTCCGGACGAAAAAGAAAAAAAGAGGCCATAAGAAAAGAGAAAAGGCCCAAATAAAAAAATAAAAAAATGAGAGAAAAAGAGAGAAGGGACAATGCTACTATCCTTTTACCACACTTGTGCTTCAAAGTAGCACCATGATCTTCATGATAGAGAGTCTCTTATGTTGTCACTTTCATATACTAGTGAGAATTTTCATTATAGAACTTGGCTTGTATATTCCAATGATGGGCTTCCTCAAAATGCCCTAGGTCTACGTGAGCAAGCGAGTTGGATGCACACCCACTTAGTTTCTTTTGTTGAGCTTTCATATACTTATAGCTCTAGTGCATCCGTTGCATGGCAATCCCTACTCACTCACATTGATATCTATTGATGGGCATCTCCATAGCTCGTTGATACGCCTAGTTGATGTGAGACTATCTTCTTCCTTTTTGTCTTCTTCACAACCACCCTTCTATTCAACATATAGTGCTATGTCCATGGCTCACGCTCATGTATTGCGTGAAGATCGAAAAAGTTTTGAAAATGTTAAAGTATGAAACAATTGCTTGGCTTGTCATCGGGGTTGTGCATGATTTAAATACTTTGTGTGGGGAAGATGGAGCATAGCCAGAATATATGATTTTGTAGGGATAACTTTCTTTGGCCATGTTATTTTGAGAAGACATGATTGCTTAGTTAGTATGCTTGAAGTATTATTATTTTTATGTCAATATGAACTTTTGTCTTGAATCTTTCAAATCTGAATATTCATATCACAATTAAGAAGAATTACAATGAAATTATGCCAACTAGCATTCCACATCAAAAATTATCTTTTTTATCATTTACCTACTCGAGAACGAGCAGGAATTAAGCTTGGGGATGCTTGATACGTCTCCAACGTATCTACAATTTTTGATTGCTCCATGCTACTTTATCTACTGTTTTTGGCAATATTGGGCTTTATTTTCCACTTTTATATTACTTTTGGGACTAACCTATTAACCGGAGGCCCAGCCCATTCTTTGTTTTATGCCTATTTGGTGTTTGAAGAAAAGGAATATCAAACAGAGTCAAAACGGAACGAAATCAACTGGAGAAGTTATTTTTGGAAGGAAAGCCACCCGATGGACTTGGAGTGCACGTCAGGAAAGAAAAGAGGTGCTCACGAGGGTGGGGGGCGCGCCCCCCTGCCTCATGGCCCCCTTCGCTCCATCGACGTACCCCCTGCACCCATATATACCTACGTATCGTAAAACTTCCAGAACAGAAGATAGATCGGGAGTTCCGCCGCCGCAAGCCTCTGTAGCCACCAAAAATCTCTCGGGAGCCCGTTCCGGCACCCTGCCGGAGGGGTAACCCATCACCGGTGGCCATCTTCATCATCCCGGCGCTATCCATGACGAGGAGGGAGTAGTTCACCCTCGGGGCTGAGGGTATGTACCAGTAGCTATGTGTTTTGTCTCTCTCTCTCTCGTGTTCTCTCTCATGTTTCCTCTATGGCACGATCTTGATGTATCCCGAGCTTTGCTATTGTAGTTGGATCTTATGATGTTTCTCCCCCTCTACTCTCTTGTGATGAATTGAGTTTCCCCTTTGAAGTTATCTTATCATATTGAGTCTTTTATGAGAACACTTGATGTATGTCACTTAGGAAAAGTCCTACTAATGGCGCACCGGTTTTGCCTACTAATGGCGCACTACCGGTGCGCCATTAGTATCACGCCACTAGTATTTTTACTAATGGCGCACTACTGGTGCGCCATTAGTATCTGGTATACTAATGGCGCACCACCTAGTGCGCCATTAGTATGTAACACCATGCGCCATTAGTGTGCCTCCCGGGGGGCCATACGTAACCATGTGCTTTGTCATACTAATGGCGCACCCTATTGTGGTGCGCCATTAGTATCCTTTGGCACACTAATGGCGCACCTGGAGGTGATGCGCCATTAGTATGAATATTTGGTTTTTTTTACTTTTCTAATTTTTGTACAGGTTACAAAATATATTATTGGACAAAATATAGACAGCAGCACACAACAACAGCAGATTCATCGAATACAATAGAAGATTAGTCTCCGAATACAATTCATCATATTAGTCTCCGAATTCAAAAGACCAAACAAAGATAAAACATTACAAGTCTCAAGACCGCGAGTATCGAGTTTGTCTTCACATTACAAGTCGATATCGATCATCTAAACTACCATCACATAGAAGAGAGTTGCGGTCATCACGATGAGCATCATCGCGATCAAACTGTTCATCATCCGGTTCCTCCAACGCTCCCTCCTCTCTCCCGCTAGATAGCGGGCGTATCTAGATTCGGCCTCCGCCCTAGTGGTGTACCCTTTGTAACTGTTACCGCTGAAACGGTGAACCTGTCTCCGACACTCCTCCCAGTCGTCGTAGACTCCGGGAACCTTACCCTTGTACACGACATACGACGGCATCTCTATGCACAAGCCAAACAACAGACAATACATAAGCAATATGTAAGTATGCAACAAAAGGATCGGAAGAGAAAAGCAAGACATTAATAGCACGATTCATGGTCCTACTAATAAATAGCATCGATTACATCTAAGTTGAACGACTGTCCAAACCAAAGAGACATACAAATTCATTAAAGTTTAATTACAACATGAGCCAATCAATGTTTCAGAACTACACATCACTACTTTCGACTCGACTCGTCGGACGGGAGCGTGGATGAAGTCGCCGTCTGTTGTGATGGTCATGAAATCGTGGTTGTTGTCACCCTGCATTTGTAGCGTTTCATCTAACTCACTGTTGGACGGTTAATATCTGTGGAAGAACAGCCCCGAGGTATGAAGGACATCTTGATGGATGATGTCTGAAAACTCCGACTGGATGCGAAATAATTCTTGTCTGAGGTCCGCGTCCTGGGTTGCCGACAACCTCGCGGCCCAATCTTTGAGACTATCTGGTAGCAGAAGGTGATGATGGTCCCTTACGATCGCCCGCATGTGATGGAGGGCGTAGTAGGCATCCTTCTGACTGCCAGGCGGCTGCTTAACGCAGCAGAACTTCGTATTGTGTGAGAAGGTGTGCTTGCCGTACTTACGAGCTGCCCTGGTGAAGGTGCCTCCAGATTTGGCGTAGCCGGGGAGAACATCATCAAGAACTTTCTTGACATTTGTGTAGTCTATCTTGGAGTTATGGTTCGGGTCAAAATACGTGACCATGGAATATTTCAGGCTTAGGAGGATGAGTGTGCAATGTGTGTCACTGCACAGAACACGGAATGTTAGAAAAAAAAAAAGAACGATCGAAATTTAAGAAATCATATGTTACGGGGCGGTTAAGGGATGACTTACTCGGGAAAGTAAGCCACAAGGAAGTTATCCTTATGTGGGTTTGCCAGAATGATGCCTTTGAGGTGTGAACTCACAACTTGGCGGTCCCCAGCGCCGCTCAAGTGCTTGGCACGCATGTAGAAGGGGTCGACTATCACGATGTCCGGGGTCTTGTATCTAATGATCCGCATCTCCATACTCAGCGAAAACAGCCGAACGAAGGTGTAGTGCAGCGGATGAAGGTTAAACATAGCAAAGATGTCATCAAACCACATGACGATCGTACCCCTGATGTCGCCATCCACAAAGCCCTTGCCCTCTGGCACCTTGGCCACGAAAACCGGGTATGCCACATCATTCTCTCTCAGACGCCGCTTCTCCAAAGAGAGAACACTGTCGTGCAGACTCCGCATAGCACCGGTTGCAGCATTCAGCATATTTGGCGGTAGCATCGCCCTACCCGCCACATGCACCCTCCTCGAGATATCCTTAGGTGAAGGTGGCCCGTCCTGAGCACGGATCGAACTCGGTGCCGGCTGGCTCGCACCGGCGCCCTTGTTAGTCTTTCGTTTCCGTCCCTTCTTCTTGATCTCCTGTAATGGGACCGAGTTCTGCTCACAAACCGCCTTGTTGAGTGTGTTGGGGCTGATAATATTTCGCACCTCAGCTATCTGAGGCTCGGTGAAGGCGGGAGCTGGAGGCGTGTCCTGAGAACTGAAAGCCAGACGACGCCTGTTGCAATTGGATTTCTCCGCCGTACCAGCTAGATCGCGGTCGTCTTGGTTGGGTTCTTGAGAAAGAGGCCTGCAGAACTCGTCAGCGTACCCATGTTTGGCAAAGTACTTATCAACTTTGGTAAATGTACCGTCGTCGTTGTCATCGCCGTCCAGATCCTGTGCCATAGGGCTGTCCGGATCCTGTGCCATAGGGATGTATGGCAGGTCCGGTAGCGTTGCGGCGTTCTTGCCATGGCTTGGCGCCGGCACGACTGGCCGTCTTGTCTGTGGGGTGGTGTCCCCCGCCCCCAAACGAATCTGGCTCTTCGGTCAAAGCAGGGGCCAGTTTACGCAGGCGCTGAGGGTCATCTCATCTTCTTCGTCGGCCCCAGTGGGTCGAATCGGAGGTAACAACTCGTCGCAGCCTGGCAGCACCCGAACCACTTCAACCCTATACACTGTGGGTGCCATCGGATTACCGTGGAACATGCGATTGCCGGTTGAACGATTCGCCCTTGGCGACATCGACCAACTCGCCGCCACGAAGTGCGAAGAGTGCAAGGAACGTCGGCGGCGCCTGCGAAAACATGTAGGGCGTCGAGGATGCCCGATCAAAGGCAAGGAGATGAAGTCATCGGCCGAGAGGCTTAGTTACCGTGATGCCGCCGAGCTCGGCTAATGTCGAGGCACCGCCAACGGCGGGCGGTAACCGACGGAGGGGCGCTTCTTTGGCGAGGTGCCGGCCGGCGTACACCCGGGTGCATTAAGCTTCAATGCCCGTGCCGGCGCCGGAGACACGAATACCGCCTCCGCCAGAGACACCAATGGCGCCGCCGGAGACACCAATGGCGCCGCCTGCGCGCTGTGCGAGTTGCTGGCCGTGAAGCTGGGAACCGGGGGAGGCCCCTGTTAACCGCCCGCAATCCACGTCGTCAGCCCATGAATCAATGTAGGCACCATGGCGTTGAGCTTCGTTCCCAGTTGTTGTTCCACTTGCTCTTGGACAAGCTCCGGAATCTGCGCCACTTGTGCCTTGAGTGCTTCAACCTTGCGCGTCTGGCTTTCCGAGCTGGTCTTTTTCTCCTTCCGCACACCAGCGGTATAGTATGACCCCCATTTTGTGGACAAGCCTTTGCCGGCCACACGACCAGCTGACGTCGGCTTAGTGAGCTTATCCTTGTTTTTCATTATGTTCAACGCCCTATTTAAAGGGGTGTCGAAAGGGGAGCTCGAGGCGACCCAGCGCCATCGCTTTCTCATTTTCTGCGGAAGGAACGTGAACCATTTAGAAATATTGGGGATTAATTAGAGTGCAACCATATGGAGCTAATTATGCGGGGTGTATTCCTTACGAACAAGCTCAAGCGCCTGGTCTTGGATCCGTGGTAAGCTCCTTTGTTATCGGGTCCTCCTTGTCTTTGGGCCCCGACAAAGTTCCTGGTCTGCTTGTCACCGCTGTATTTCTCGAAGCGGGGCGGTAGGCCTTGCTCGGCACGCTCCGCGTCCTCCTTGTCCCATATAGGCCCCGCCACTCTATAACCGCCGGGACCGATTTTGTGTTCCCCTAAGTTCAACTCCGCATTTCTTTCCCCATCGACTTGATTCGGAGGTTGCGCTGCTCGCACTTGATCTTGAACTCCTTGTAGTCATCTTCGCTGATCGAAGAATATTTCGCTTTGATCTTCTCATAACTATCACCTTTATCAATCATTCTCTTCACGCGCTTCTCCAAGTAGACAGGGCTGTGCTCATCCTCGTGAGGGCGGCACTGTTCACTTTATTCCACGAGGCGTGTGTTTTCAAAATCGGCGGGAACTTGTATCGTTCATGCAGCTTCGTGAAGAGGAGGTTCGCAAATTCCCTCGGTCCTTATGCCTAAGGTTCTCGGTGTTGATCGAGGCGGTGCTCGGAGAATGCACCGAGCTGAAGCAAGTACCCTTGACTATATGTTTGGGCTCCGTTGGATGCCCGTCGAATCCACTTGAGTAAATTCCTCCTTGAGGGTGCTAAGCGCATTGGCGCCGGTCCTTCCTTTGCTTCTTCGGTTGGCTGCCATCGTGTGTGCCGCCATCATCGATGGTGACATCCTCGGCGGCACCATCAGTGGTGTCATCCCCGACGCCACTAGGGGTTGTGTAGTCAGGATAGGTGTCTTCCGCGGCGTCCTCATAGCGGTGAGGTTGTTCCTCCATCTCCTGGGACAGCTCCCAGAATTGCTTGCCGCCCGAACCGCAGGCCTCATCGTTGTTGGCCATGTTTCGCTCTAAATAGGAAAACAGTTTGGTCAAAAAGTTGGTTATTGTCAAGGAACAAGATCATGGTCTCATCATTTAGGGTTTGTCGACACCGATGCATCCTAAAAGCTAAGCTTATATCATTTAGGGTTTGTCGACGCGGTGGCACCCTAAAAGCCTAAGCGTACATCATTTAGATTCTCATCGACACCGAGGCACCCTAAAAGCCAAGGTTTTATCATTTAGGGTTTGTCGACGCCGAGGCACCCTAAATGCTAAGTTAAGTTTTCATCATTTAGGGCTTATCGATGCCGAGGCACCCTAGGTTGGGCCTAATCACTTGGCACTAATCACTTGGCTCTATTGCCACATATGTTGGGTTTATCATCTAGGGTTTATCGATGCTGAGGAGAATTCTAAGTTGGGCCTAATCACTTGGCTCTATTGCCACCTATGGTTTAATTCAGCAAGAATAAAGGGGCAGTTGATCCTACTTAATTAAGCACTAAGATACCCCGGGCCATGCATTAGTAGCAAGTACCCCATATGTCCGACTTTTAGCAAAGTCATGCTAAAATTCACGGAAAATTTCAACATGACCTTTGCTGAAAATAGGACATATGGAGTACCCGAATTTGCCGGAACGGAAGTTAATCGACATTCGGGCAAACTCAAGGGCATCTCGGGGTACCTGCAAAATCATCACGACACGAAGGGCCTCTCAAGGGCCTCAAGCAGCAGTGGCGTCTCCCAGGACCCCATTTTTTTGCTAAATTTCTTTGAGCAACAATCAGAGCAGAAAATTCAGCATATTTCTATACAGCAGCACTGTAAAGATGAAGAACAGTTCTACAGCAGCCCATTTATATACAATAGCATCTTTGGTCATACCAATTTCTGAAACAATTCAAATCTGAACTGTATCTTGTGTAGCCACCACTACTGCAAGTGCCATACTACTGCAAGTGCTATACTACTGTAGGAAAGGAGGATCATCATACACATATATAGGAAAGGAGTCCCATTCCTATTTTAGGAAGCAAACATATGTACACATAAGATAAAAATGTAGTGCTTAAAGTTTAATGCTTACAAAAGACTTGCTGAAATAGTGAAAAATATGGAGTCACCAAGCTGGCTAAGAAACTCCCAAAGTCCACTAGCAAATCCAAGATATAATCCTGTTACACACATCATAACAATTTAAGATAATTAGGATAAGGATAGTAGGAAATGAAAAAGAAAGAGCTCAAAAAACAATCACAACAGAAAAAATAATAAAAACCTAGTCCTAGAAGAAAATAAATCCTAAAAGAAAAGAAATCCTAAAATCTGGAGCAAGTCCTAGCAATAGTAGTCCAACTAGATGGCCACCACTACTACTACTATCACTAGAGTAATTTAGGTACACCCAACAGACCTTAAACTACTACTTCATCAATGATGACACACATGGTACAAAAGAAGTTGAGTGGACCAAGTTACAAATCCAACAAGATTCTAGGATGTGAACCAAATGATTTGCCAATAAAAGGTAACAATGATATTGCAGGAATAGACCTTCCTAAAATAGGAATGATAATCTACTGTCAATAACCATTGAATAAAACAGATTTACCAATAAAATCTAAAAGGACACCTGCCTATCAGATTCAAACAGTTTATCAGTTTCTAAAGCCGTAAGCACAACAATCATGATCAGAACTAACACTACTTTAGACAAATAACCAATTAAGCGCCAAAAAAAGAAAATAAACACTAATCAGCAGGCACTCTCCTGCTATAGCTAACCAAAATCTACTAGCTGATTCTTAAATCAGACAGTTTGAGCACTACAATTCTCACAAGATCTGCAATAGGTCAGGTAAAGACAGTTTGAGCACTACAATTCTCACAAGATCTGCAATAGGTCAGGTAAAGACAGTGATGACCAAGTTGTAACTACTTGAACAATCAGTGGACAAGATATTCACAACATAAAGGTTGTGCACCTCAAATATATAAATCACATGGTATACAAATAATTACTTGGAGAAAGATGTTCACTGTAGTTTCTTGAACATGTTAGGCATTTGTCATGTCATAATATTTGCCATTTTACAATTAAATTTCTAAGATGGAGCTATTGATAAATTGAACTGTTAAGCACTTGTCATGTCATAATCTTGGAGAAGGAAGAAGCAGTACATAGGAGATTCGAACAGTAGCTAGGTAGATAGTCACATTACACAAATTCATGCTTGTGTGTAAAAGTTCACTTGGTAATCTCATTGTGCTGCTGTAAACAAAGATTGCAAGAAGATCTCAATCTTCTTGGTTGTTGTTGCATGAGTATTATTGAGATCTTCTTGATTGTTGTTGAGTAAACCTACCCTATCTAAATTGAAAATACACATCTTCAATACTCTAATTATACAAACTGGAAATTATGACGGTACATGCAGATCTCAGTTTCAAACTGGAATAATTTACAAGCAGGTCTAGAAAATGCACTTGCTTGTGTGGACTAATTTTGAAGCAGTTTGTAGAGTACTGTCAAAATTCAGAATGGTGACTGAATTTAATTGATTTTTTCAGTAAAGTTCATATGGAAAGGTAATAAATCAGTTTTGATTCTATTGACAGGAGTACATTGAATAAGAACTCTGTCTAAACATTCGGTCTATACTTCAAGATTAAACTGTCTAAATATTCAGTATGCTATTGACAGGACTAGTAAACATTCAGTCTAAATATGAACTCTGCCAATAGATTCAGTTGACAGTACACTTCAAGATTCAGTATAATTATCAGAAATCTGTAATCTTGATCAAAGACAATGGCTTGGACCTGCAATTCACCATCAAATCGGATCCAGAGGGGGAAGGGGAGGGGCACCTTTGACGAGCTCGATCGCCTCCCAGATGCAAGGGCGTGCCGCAAGAAGCAGCAGCAGCGGCATGACGGGGCGGCGGCGGCGAGCTCCTGCTCCTAACCCTAGGTCGCCGCCCCGTGGGGGCATGGGGATGAGCGGGGGAGAGAGGGAGGGAGGGACATAGACTAACCATCGTTGATGAGCAGCAGCCGCGCGGGGAGGCTCGCGCCGCCGTCGAGGAGTCCGTCTGACGAGGCTAGCCGCCGTCCGTCCGCCCGTCGAGGAGCCCATCCGTCGAGGAGCGCGGGGAGGCTTGCGCCGCCGTCCGTCCGAGGAGGTCGCGGGCTCGAGGGGGAGGAACGGGAGAGGGAGGCGGCGGGGGCGTGTGGGCGGCTGCGGCGCAGTGGGTCGGGGCAGCGGCGGCGGCGTGGTGGAGGGAGGGACGAGGGAAGGAGCGGCGTGTTGGATCGAGGGAGAGGGAACTGGCGAGGGGGAGATGGAAGGGGGGATCGGGTGAAGGGGTACACACTATAGCAATGGCGCACCACCCTCTGGTGCGCCATTAGTAGTTTTTTTTTCTTATAGCAATGGCGCACCCACCTCTTGTGCGCCATTAGTAACTTTTTTTTCTGACAGCAATGGCGCACCCACCTAGGGTGCGACATTAGTAAATTTTTTTCATTATTTCTTGTTGCATCTAATAATTTGTTTTTTTATCAAATTTGTTATTTTCATGAGGACTAGAACAGAAGATATCATCAAATATCATCAATTTTTTTTTGAAAAATATCATCAATTTTTGTTAATTGAAAATATCATCAAATTTGTTATTTGAAAATATCATCAAAAAGTGGGGAGGTGCGGGGTGTCGGTGGCGGTGGAGGAGGGAGGTGCGGGGGTGCTCGGCGGTGGAGGCGGGGAGGTCTGGGGGTGCTCGGCGAGGGGATCTGGCGAGGGGATCGGATAGCTATCGAGAGGGAGGGGGATCGAGATCGAGTGTCCTCATGAATATTCAATATTTTTTCATGTTGAATATGAAAAAATTTCATCAAATTTGACAAAATATTCATGAATTCAAAAAGTGCCCATGAACTTCAAAAATATTCATGATATCAAAAAGTGCCCGAGAAATGAAGACTGCGATTTAAATACATCGATCTTAGCTAGCTATCTGTTCACAATCTTCTTGCCCTTCGTTTTCACAAATGGAGTTCTTCTGTGGAACGGACGTCCTTTAGGTAGGGTGGTCCTGCTTCTTCTTGTGGTGTGTGCTGCTACTTCATTGTCGTCGTCATGTTCGATCTTTGGGTCGCCGTACTTGTCGAAGTCTTGCTCATTGGCTACTCCATCCATTCCGATGATCTTCCTTTTGCCTCTCCTCACAACAACACGACTGGGCTTTGGCGGGTCGGTAATGAAGAAGCATTGGTCCACTTGGGAAGCTAGTACCCATGGCTCATTTTTCGCGGTGATGATTGCGCCCGCGGTCTTGGATTTGGCTTCGGGTATAACCATGGTGGTGAAATACTGGTCTTCTTTTAGGACGCTCTTGGCCCATCTGACATGGAACATCGGGACCTTCTCTCCAGCATAGCTCATCTCCCAGATCTCCTTGATCCTTCTGTAGTATCTGTCCTTGTCGTTGCCGGTGTAGGATTCCATCGTTACCCCGGAGTTCTGATAACCATCGCTCTTAATGTCCTTGTTCTCGGTGTAGAATGTGTAGCCGTTGATATCGTACGCCTCATAGGTCATCAGGTTGTGCTCGGCGCCCTGTGACAAGGCGAATATGAGTTGTTCTTCCGCGGAAGAATCCTCATGTAAAGGGTGCGACGAAGCTTCTGCTTGAACCAACGCGAGAAACATGAGTTGTGCTCTTTGATTATATCTCCGTCCGTCCTCTGTTGGCCTCGGTCATTGTCGTCTTCTCAATAAAGGTTTTGTGCTCTACCACCCAAGGATCGACCACGTCTATGTGTTGTAGCGCGACTAGGTTTGCTCTTTCAAAGTCGGCGAGTCGACCCTTGAAGTCGACATGCATTTCACGGCGACCCTCACGGTAACCCCATCCAGCGAGCCTGCCGAGGTGCCTGTTGAAGGGCAGACCAACGGGGTTCTCGATGCCTAGATAATTAGTGCGATAGGAGATGCACTCTTGGTCGAAAAGCCCTGGCTATACTTCCCTCTGGACGTGACATGTTGCGAACGTATCCTTTGATGACACCATTCATCCTTTCGAACGGCATCATGCTGTGTAGGAACGTCGGTCCGAGTTGGATGATATCCTCCACGATATGGACCAGCAGATGCACCATAACGTCGAAGAATGCGGGCGGGAAGTACATCTCAAGCTCGCATAGTATCACCACGATCTCTTCATGTAGCCTTCTGAGTTGCCTCACGCCAATCGACTTCTGAGAGATTACGTCGAAAAAGTTGCATAGGCCAAATAGTGTTTCACGGACGTGCGCGTCCACGATCCCTGGATTGCAAGCGGAAGTATCGTGTCATCAAGACGCGTGACGGTCGTGAGACTTCATCCCGCTGAACTTCGCTTGGCTGGGTCTAGGTATCTGCTTATCTTCCCAGCAGAATCGAAGGAAGTTTTACTCCTAGGAGGCAGGTGAAAAACTGCTCGATCTCCTCCTGACTTAGAGTGAAGCACGCGGGAGGGTAGTCATTTCCGGTCTTCTTGGCCTTTTTGCCTTTGCGACAACTTTTTGTGTCCTGCTTCGCCTCATCATCATCATCATCATTAGCGTGAAGCTCCTTCCTAATGCCCATTGATTTCAAGTCTGCCCTTGCTTTCGGCCCATCTTTGGTCCTCTCTGGCATGTTGAGCAGGGTACCAAGCAGACTCTCGCACACGTTCTTTGTGATATGCATGACATCAAGGCTGTGAGGCACACGGTGGATCTTCCAGTACGGCAAGTCCCAGAAAACAGACCTCATTTTCCATACCTTCAGCAGCGGCTGTGGCGCCTTTCGCTTCTTTCCCGGCTCTGGCGCCTTTCCCTAATGGCGCACTGTCTGTCTAGTGCGCCAATAGTATGTATGTAAAAATGAAAAAAAAAACTTTATTACTAGTGGCACATCGTTTTTCTGGTGCGCCATTAGTGTCTTCCACACTAATGGCGCATCACCAACTAGTGCGCCATTAGTATATAGTAGTGGCGCACTGCATCCCTGGTGCGCCATTAGTGTCAATCCTATCTATAGCCCTTTTCCTAGTAGTGTGTCTTGCCGTGTTTATCTGTGGTGACAATGGGATATCATGTGCCACTTGATGTATGTTTTGGTGACCAACTTGCGGGTTCCGCCCATGAACCTATGCATAGGGGTTGGCACACGTTTTCTTGACTCTCCGGTTGAAACTTTGGGGCACTCTTTGAAGTACTTTGTGTTGGTTGGATGAATCTGAGATTGTGTGATGCATATCGTATAATCATGCCCACGGATACTTGAGGTGACAATGGAGTATCTAGGTGACATTAGGGTTTTGGTTGATTTGTGTCTTAAGGTGTTATTCTAGTACGAACTGTAGGGCTGTTTGTGACACTTATAGGAATAGCCCAACAGATTGATGTGAAAGAATAACTTTGAGGTGGTTTCGTACCCTACCATAGTCTCTTCGTTTGTTCTCCGCTATTAGTGGCTTTGGAGTGACTCTTTGTTGCATGTTGAGGGATTGTTATATGATCTATCTATGTTATTATTGTTGAGAGAACTTGCACTAGTGAAAGTATGAACCCTAGGCCTTGTTTCCTATCATTGCAATACCGTTTACGCTCACTTTTATCATTAGTTACCTTGCTATTTTTATCATTTCAGATTACAAATACCTTTATCTACCATCCATATTGCACTTGTATCACCATCTCTTCGCCGAACTAGTGCACCTATACAATTTACCATTGTATTGGGTGTGTTGGGGACACAAGAGACTCTTTGTTATTTGGTTGCAGGGTTGCTTGAGAGAGACCATCTTCATCCTATGCCTCCCACGGATTGATAAACCTTAGGTCATCCACTTGAGGGAAATTTTCTACTGTCCTACAAACCAGTGCACTTGCAGGCCCAACAACGTCTACAAGAAGAAGGTTGCGTAGTAGACATCACTATGTGATAGAAATAGTTGCAAGAGCAATAGTTGGCGAGACGACCATGTGACGACACGTTGATAGAGATCAAGATGATGGAGATCATGGTGTCTTGCCGGTGACGATAGAGATCATGACGCGCCATAGTCTTGAATCAACCCCGCGCCATAGTCTGTCGGAGTCGCACAAGCCCTCGGGCCTGCACCACGTGTCTCCACGCCTCAGAAGTCGGCCACCATGAGCATCACGCTCCTATGTCGTCGTCGCTGAAATCACCACAGTCTTCTGCTTTGACCAACATCCATGTCGATCCATCAAACAGACACCATACCTACATATCATGGCATTTCCATAGCCATTCCGAGATATATTGCCATGCAACTTTCCGCCATTCCGTTTATTAAGACACGCTCCATTATTGAAATATTGATTAGCATGATCATGTAGTTGACATCGTATTTGTGGCAAAGCCACCATTCATAATTCTTTCATACATGTCACTCTTGTTTCATTGCATATCCCGGTACACCGCCGGAGGCATTCATATAGAGTCATATTTTGTTCTAAGTATCGAGTTGTAATTCTTGAGTTGTAAGAAAAATAAAAGTGTGATGATCATCATTTTTAGAGCATTGTCCCAAGTGAGGAAAGGATGATGGAGACTATGATTCCCCAACAAGTCGGGATGAGACTCCGGACGAAAAAAAAGAAAAAAGAGGCCATAAAAAAAGAGAAAAGGCCCAAATAAAAAATAAAAAATGAGAGAAAAAGAGAGAAGGGACAATGCTACTATCCTTTTACCACACTTGTGCTTCAAAGTAGCACCATGATCTTCATGATAGAGAGTCTCTTATGTTGTCACTTTCATATACTAGTGAGAATTTTCATTATAGAACTTGGCTTGTATATTCCAATGATGGGCTTCCTCAAAATGCCCTAGGTCTACGAGAGCAAGCGAGTTGGATGCACACCCACTTAGTTTCTTTTGTTGAGCTTTCATATACTTATAGCTCTAGTGCATCCGTTGCATGGCAATCCCTACTCACTCGCATTGATATCTATTGATGGGCATCTCCATAGCCCGTTGATACGCCTAGTTGATGTGAGACTATCTTCTCCCTTTTTGTCTTCTCCACAACCACCCTTCTATTCCACATATAGTGCTATGTCCATGGCTCACGCTCATGTATTGCGTGAAGATCGAAAAAGTTTTGAAAATGTTAAAGTATGAAACAATTGCTTGGCTTGTCATCGGGGTTGTGCATGATTTAAATACTTTGTGTGGGGAAGATGGAGCATAGCCAGACTATATGATTTTGTAGGGATAACTTTCTTTGGCCATGTTATTTTGAGAAGACATGATTGCTTAGTTAGTATGCTTGAAGTATTATTATTTTTATGTCAATATGAACTTTTGTCTTGAATCTTTCAAATCTGAATATTCATATCACAATTAAGAAGAATTACAATGAAATTATGCCAACTAGCATTCCACATAAAAGATTATCTTTTTTATCATTTACCTACTCGAGGACGAGTAGGAATTAAGCTTGGGGATGCTTGATACGTCTCCAACGTATCTATAATTTTTTATTGCTCCATGCTACTTTATCTACTGTTTTGGGCAATATTGGGCTTTATTTTCCACTTTTATATTACTTTTGGGACTAACCTATTAACCGGAGGCCAGCCAATTCTTTGTTTTATGCCTATTTGGTGTTTGAAGAAAAGGAATATCAAACAGAGTCAAAACGGAACGATATCAACTAGAGAAGTTATTTTTGGAAGGAAAGCCACCCGATGGACTTGGAGTGCACGTCAGGAAAGAAGAGAGGTGCTCACGAGGGTGGGGGCGCGCCCACCCCCCTGGGGTGCGCCCCCCTGCCTCGTGGCCCCCCTTCGCTCCACCGACGTACCCCCTGCACCCATATATACCTAAGTATCGTAAAACTTCCAGAACAGAAGATAGATCGGGAGTTCCGCCGCTGCAAGCCTCTGTAGCCACCAAAAACCTCTCGGGAGCCCGTTCGGCACTGCCGAGGAGGAACCCATCACCGTGGCCATCTTCATCATCCGGCGCTATCCATGGCGAGGAGGGAGTAGTTCACCCTCGGGGCTGAGGGTATGTACCAGTAGCTATGTGTTTGATCTCTCTCTCTCGTGTTCTCTCTCGTGTTCCCTCTATGGCACGATATTGATGTATCCCGAGCATTGCTATTGTAGTTGGATCTTATGATGTTTCTCCCCCTCTACTCTCTTGTGATGAATTGAGTTTCCCCTTTGAAGTTATCTTATCGGATTGAGTCTTTTATGAGAACACTTGATGTATGTCTTGCCGTGTTTATCTGTGGTGACAATGGGATATCATGTGCCACTTGATGTATGTTTGGTGACCAATTTGCGGGTTCCGACCATGAACCTATGCATAGGGGTTGGCACACGTTTTCTTGACTCTCCGGTAGAAACTTTGGGGCACTCTTTGAAGTACTTTGTGTTGGTTGGATGAATCTGAGATTGTGTGATGCATATCGTATAATCATGCCCACTGATACTTGAGGTGACAATGGAGTATCTAGGTGACATTAGGGTTTTGGTTGATTTGTGTCTTAAGGTGTTATTCTAGTACGAACTCTAGGGCTGTTTGTGACACTTATAGGAATAGCCCAACGGATTGATTGGAAAGAATAACTTTGAGGTGGTTTCGTACCCTACCATAATCTCTTCATTTGTTCTCCGCTATTAGTGTCTTTGGAGTGACTCTTTGTTGCATGTTGAGGGATAGTTATATGATCTATCTATGTTATTATTGTTGAGAGAACTTGCACTAGTGAAAGTATGAACCCTAGGCCTCGTTTCCTATCATTGCAATACCATTTACGCTCACTTTTATCATTAGTTACCTTGCTGTTTTTATCATTTCAGATTACAAATAACTTTATCTACCATCCATATTGCACTTGTATCACCATCTCTTCGCCGAACTAGTGCACCTATACAATTTACCATTGTATTGGGTGTGTTGGGGACACAAGAGACTCTTTGTTATTTGGTTGCAGGATTGCTTGAGAGAGACCATCTTCATCCTACGCCTCCCACGGATTGATAAACCTTAGGTCATCCACTTGAGGGAAATTTGCTACTGTCCTACAAACCTGTGCACTTGCAGGCCCAACAACGTCTACAAGAAGAAGGTTGCGTAGTAGACATCACTATGTGATAGAAATAGTTGCAAGAGCAATAGTTGGCGAGACGACCATGTGACGACACGTTGATAGAGATCAAGATGATGGAGATCATGGTGTCTTGCCGGTGACGATAGAGATCATGACGGTACTTTGGAGATGGAGATCAAAGGCACAAGATGATCATGGCCATATCATGTCACATATTTTGATAGCATGTGATGTTTATCTTTTATGCATCTTATTTTGCTCAGTACGGCGGTAGCTTTATAAGATGATCCCTTACTAAAATTTCAAGGTATAAGTGTTTTCCCTGAGTATGCACCGTTGCGACAATTCTTCGTGCTGAGACACCACATGATGATCGGGTGTGATAAGCTCTACGTTCACATACAACGGGTGCAAGCCAGTTTTGCACACGCAGAATACTCGGGTTAAACTTGACGAGCCTAGCATATGCAGATATGGCCTCGGAACACTGAGACCGAGAGGTCGAGCGTGAATCATATAGTAGATATGATCAACATAGTGATGTTCACCATTGAAAACTACTCCATCTCACATGATGATCGGACATGGTTTAGTTGATTTGGATCACGTGATCACTTAGATGATTAGAGGGATGACTATCTAAGTGGGAGTTCTTAAGTAATATGATCAATTGAACTTTAATTTATCATGAACTTAGCCCTGATAGTATTTGCTAATCTATGTTGTAGATCAATAGCTCGTGGTGTAGCTCCCCGTTTATTTTTGATATGTTCCTAGAAAAAACTAAGTTGAAATATGTTAGTAGCAAAGATGTGGACTTGGTCCGTGATCTGAGGATTATCCTCATTGCTGCATAGAAGAATTATGTCCTGGAAGCACCGCTAGGTGCCAAACCCGCTGCAGGAGCAACGCCAGATGTTATGATCGTCTGGCAGAGCAAAGCTGATGACTACTCGATAGTTCAGTGTGCCATGCTTTACGGCTTAGAACTGGGACTTCAACGACGTTTTGAACGTCATGGAGCATATGAGATGTTCCAGGAGTTGAAGTTAATATTTCAAGCAAATGCTCGGATTGAGAGATATGAAGTCTCCAATAAGTTCTATAGCTGCAACATGGAGGAGAATAGTTCTGTCAGTGAACATATACTCAAAATGTCTAGGTATAACAATCAATTGATTCAATTGGGAGTTAATCTTCCTGATGATAGTGTCATTGACAGAATTCTTCAATCACTTCCACCAGGCTACAAGAGCTTCGTGATGAACTATAATATGCAAGGGATGGATAAGACAATTCCCGAGCTCTTCGCAATGCTAAAAGCTGCGGAGGTAGAAATCAAGAGGAGCATCAAGTGTTGATGGTCAACAATCCCACCAGTTCCAAGAGAAAGGGTAAAGGGAAGAAGGGGAACTTCAAGAAGAATGCTAAGCAAGTTGCTGCTCAAGTGAAGAAGCCCAAGTCTAGTCCTAAGCCTGAGACCGAGTGCTTCTACTTCAAAGGGACCGGTCACTGGAAGCGGAACTGCCCCAAGTATTTGGCGGATAAGAAGGATGGCAAGGTGAACAAAGGTATATTTTATATACATGTTATTGATGTGTACTTTACTAGTGTTTATAGCAACCCCTCGGTATTTGATACTAGTTCAGTTGCTAAGAGTAGTAACTCGAAATGGGAGTTGCAAAATAAACACAGACTAGTTAAGGGCTTCGTGACGATGTTTGTTGGAAATGATTCCAAGGTTGATATGATCACCATCGCACACTCCTTTTACCTTGGGGATTAGTGTTGAACCTAAAATAAATGTTATTTGGTGTTTGCGTTAAGCATGAATATGATTGGATCATGTTTATTGCAATACAGTTATTCATTTAAATCAAAGAATAATTGTTGTTCTATCTACATGAATAAAAACCTTTTATGGCCACACACTAAATGTAAATGGTTTATTGAATCTCGATCGTAGTTATACACATATTCATAAATATTGAAGCCAAAAGATGCAAAGTTAATAATGATAGTGCAACTTATTTGTGGCACTGCCGTTTGGGTCATATTGGTGTAAAGCGCATGAAGAAACTCCATTCTGATGGAATTTTGGAATCACTTGGTACTTGCGAAACATGCCTCATGGGCAAGATGACTAAAACTCCGTTCTCTGGAACAACGGAGCGAGCAACAGATCTATTGGAAATCATACATAATGATGTATGTGGTCCGATGAATATTCAGGCTCGCGGCGGGTATCGTTATTTTCTCACCTTCACAGATGATTTGAGCAGATATGGGTATATGTATTTGATGAAACATAAGTCTGAAACATTTGAAAATTTCAAAGATTTTGAAGTAGAGAATCATCGTAACAAGAAAATAAAGTTTCTACGATCTGATCGTAGAGGCAAATATTTTAGTTACGAGTTTGGCCTTCAATTAAAACAATGTGGAATAGTTTCACAAACTCATGCCACCTGGAACACCACAGCATAATGGTGTGTCCGAACGTCATAACCGTACTTTATTGGATATAGTGCAATCTATGATGTCTCTTACCGATTTACCACTATCGTTTTGGGGTTATGCATTAGAGACAGCTGCATTCACGTTAAATAGGACACCATCTAAATCCGTTGAGACGACACCTTATGAACTGTGGTTTGACAAGAAACACAAGTTGCCGTTTCTTAAAGTTTGAGGCTGCGATGCTTATGTGAAAAAGCTTCAACCTAATAAGCTCGAGCCAAATTGGAGAAATGTGTCTTCATAGGATACCCAAAGGAGACTGTTGGGTACACCTTCTACCACAGATCCGAAGGCAAGACATTTGTTGCTAAGAATGGATCCTTTCTAGAGAAGGAATTTCTCTCGAAAGAAGTGAGTGGGAGGAAAGTAGAACTTGATGAGGTAACTGTACATGCTCCCTTATTGGAATGTAGTTCATCACAGAAATCTGTTCCTGTGACTCCTACACCAATTAGTGAGGAAGGTAATGATGATGATCATGTAACTTCAGATCAAGTTACTAACAAACCTCGTAGTTCAACCAGAGTAAGATCCACACCAGAGTGGTACGGTAATCCTGTTCTGGAGGTCATGTTACTTGACCATGACGAACCTACGAACTATGAGGAAGCCATGATGAGCCCAGATTCCGCGAAATTGCTTGAGGCCATGAAATCTGAGATGGGATCCATGTATGAGAACAAAGTGTGGACTTTGGTTGACTTGCCCGATGATCGGCAAGCCATAGAAAATAAATGGATCTTCAAGAGGAAGACGGACGCTGATAGTAGTGTTACTATCAACAAAGCTAGACTTATCGAAAAAGGTTTTTGACAAAGTTCAAGGTGTTGACTACGATGAGATTTTCTCACTCGTAGCGATGCTTAAGTCTGTCCGAATCATGTTAGCAAATTGCCACATTTTATGAAATCTGGCAAATGGATGTCAAAACTACATTCCTTAATGGATTTCTTAAATAAGAGTTGTAATGATGCAACCAGAAGGTTTTGTCGATCCTAAAGGTGCTAACAAAATGTGCTAGCTCCAGCGATCCATCCATGGACTGGTGCAAAGCATCTCAGAGTTGGAATATACGCTTTGATGACTTGATCAAAGCATAGAGTTTTATACAGACTTGCGATGAAGCCTGTATTTACAAGAAAGTGAGTGGGAGCACTACAACCTTTCTGATTAGTATATGTGAATGACATATTGTTGATCGGAAATGATGTAGAATTTTCTGGAAAGCATAAAAGGAGTGTTTGAAAGGAGTTTTTGAAAGAAAGACCTCGATGAAGTTGCTTACATATTGAGCATCAAGATCTATAGAGATAGATCAAGACGCTTGATAAGTTTTTTCAATGAGTACATACCTTGACAAATTTTTGAAGTAGTTCAAAATGGAACAGTCAAAGAAGGAGTTCTTGCTTGTATTGCAAGGTGTTAAATTGAGTAAGACTCAAAGCCTGACCACGACAGAAGATAGAAAGAGAATGAAAGTCATTCCCTATGCCTCAACCATAGGTTCTATAAAGTATGCCATGCTGTGTACCAGATCTATTGTATACCCTACACTGAGTTTGGCAAGGGAGTATCATAGTGATCTAGGAGTAGATCACTGGACAACGGTCAAAATTATCCTTAGTGGAATAAGGATATGTTTCTTGATTATGGAGGTGACAAAAGGTTCATCGTAAAGGGTTACGTCGATGCAAGTTTTGACACTGATCCATACGACTCTAAGTCTCAATCTGGATACATATTGAAAGTGGGAGCAATTAGCTAGAGTAGCTCCGTGCAGAGCATTGTTGACATAGAAATTTGCAAAATACATACGGATCTGAATATGGCAGACTCGTTGACTAAACTTCTCTCACAAGCAAAACATGATCACACCTTAGTACTCTTTGGGTGTTAATCACATGGCGATGTGAACTAAGATTACTGACTCTAGTGAACTCTTTGAGTGTTGGTCACATGGCGATGTGAACTATGGGTGCTAATCACATGGTGATGTGAACTATTGGTGTTAAATCACATGGCGATGTGAACTAGATTATTGACTCTAGTGCAAGTGGGAGGCTGAAGGAAATATGCCCTAGAGGCAATAATAAAGTTATTATTTATTTCCTTATATCATGATAAATGTTTATTATTCATGCTAGAATTGTATTAACCGGAAACTTGATACATGTGTGAATACATAGACAAAACAAGGTGTCCCTAGTATGCCTCTACTAGACTAGCTCGTTAATCAAAGATGGTTAAGTTTCCTGACCATAGACATGTGTTGTCATTTGATAAACGGGATCACATTATTAGGAGCATGATGTGATGGACAAGACCCATCCATTAGCTTAGCACTATGATCATTTAGTTTATTGCTATTGCTTTCTTCATGACTTATACATGTTCCTATGACTATGAGATTATGCAACTCCCGAATACCGGAGGAACACTTAGTGTGCTATCAAACGTCACAACGTAACTAGGTGATTATAATGATGCTCTACAGGTGTCTCCGATGGTGTTTGTTGAGTTGGCATAGATCGAGACTAGGATTTGTCACTCCGATTGTCGGAGAGGTATCTCTGGGCCCTCTCGGTAATGCACATCACTATAATCCTTGCAAGCAATGTGACTAATAATTTAGTTGCGGGATGATGCATTATGTAACGAGTAAAGAGACTTGCCGGTAATGAGATTGAACTAGGTATTGAGATACCGACGATCGAATCTCGGGCAAGTAACATACCGACGACAAAGGGAACAATGTATGTTGTTATGCGGTTTGACCGATAAAGATCTTCGTAGAATATGTGGGAGCCAATATGAGCATCCAGGTTCCGCTATTGGTTATTGACCGGAGACGTGTCTCGGTCATGTCTACATAGTTCTCGAACCCGTAGGGTCCGCATGATTAACGTTCGGTGACGATCGGTATTATGAGTTTATGTGATTTGATGTACCGAAGGTTGTTAGGAGTTCTGGATGAGATCACGGACATGACGAGAAGTCTCGAAATGGTCGAGACGTAAAGATCGATATATTGAAAGGCTATATTCAGACATCGGAAAGGTTCTGAGTGATTCGGGTACTTTTCGGAGTATGAGAGAGTTACGGGAATTCGCCGGGGGCTTTAGTGGAAGTAGAGGGCAGCAAGGAAGTGTGGGGTGCGCCCCTAGGCCCAAACCAAATTGGTTAGGGCTTTGGGGGCCGGCCCCCTCTTTCCTTCATCCCTCCTCCTCTTTCCTTCCCCTCCTAGTTGGACTAGGAAAGGGGGAACCTACTCCTAGTAGGAGTAGGATTCCCCCCTTGGGGCACACCCTATGAGGCCGCCGGCCCCCTCCCCTTGCTACTTTATATATGTGGCCAGGGGGCACCCCAAAGACACACAAGTTGATCATTGATCTCTTAGCCGTGTGCGGTGCCCCCCTCCACCATAATCCACCTCGGTCATATCGTTGCAGTGCTTAGGCGAAGCCCTGCGCCGGTAGCTTCATCATCACCATCATCACGCCGTCGTGCTGACGAAGCTCTCCCTCGACACTCTGCTGGATCGTGAGTTTGTGGGACGTCACCGAGCCGAACGTGTGCAGATCGCGGAGGTGCCGTACTTTCGGTGCTAGGATCGGTCGATCGTGAAGACGTACGACTACATAAACCGCGTTGTCATAACGCTTCCGCTTACGGTCTACGAGGGTTCGTGGACTACACTCTCCCCTCTCGTTGCTATGCATCACCATGATCTTGCGTGTGCATAGGATTTTTTTTTTGAATTACTACATTCCTCAACACCCTTACCCTTGGGGGAATCCCAACAACTCCTGCAGGAGCAAGCAGTATCACCAACAGTAAAAGATGAACTGTATTTTTCCTTTTCCTACCATTAGCATTCCGGTGAAAGTAAGTAGTGTTTTGGTCACATATGAGTAGCCATCATTCATTAGATTATTGCAACCAAAAATTTCTTCATTCGTAAGAATCTCATTAATTTCAAAACGCAAGAAAGCTCTTCTACTTTAAAGACCAAGACTGATTTCACCAAGCTCTTCTAGGTTTTCTATAACAAACACCTCCTCTTTAATTTTTTTTCTTGTTGGCATAGCCAAAGAAATTAGATCCCTTGCCTTCGAAAAAAATTCTTAAAGCTTATCAATTTCTTAAAAAATTCCTGGGTAGCCTAACTACTCAGGAGCTTTCATGGCGGCATCAAATGTGTGGTACAAAGAGTGATCATGGCAGAGCGTGCCCCGCGGCTGCAATAGTGGTGTTGCATACCCTAAAAACCATCATAATCAGATACATTTTGTTCCCGTTGATGCCAGACAATTCAACTCAGAGCACCAAAGGAAAAGAGGTATCAAACAAGGAAGAGGGAGGAGAGGAAGCTTATGCGGCGGCAGAAAACAGATAAGGTGCAGCAAAAGACGGCATAGTGCATTGATTCCAAATGGCTCTGACCATGATCCTGATCTGGACCTGATCAAGGGGTGGTCAGTTAAGGAGGAGGAGGTTATGTGACTCCATGTCCAGTTGAAGCCACCTTCAGTTGTAGAAGGGTCATGGAGGAAGTGGGGTGGCATGGGCCAGCAGCACGCCTATGGCGCCGGTCCTGGTGTCATCATCACCCGGCAAGTAGGTGCTTCTTGGTGGGTACCGCTGCTCGAGATCAAGAGTGCGAGAAGGGCGCCTCCCACCGAAGTCGAGATCAGGAAGGGGCGACACCGCTTGAGGTTGCATTCGGCTGCTGGGGGTTTCGGGGGGGGGGGGGGGGTGCTGGTTTTGGGGAATGAGAGGTCAGGGAGGGGCGTAGTCGTTGCGAGAGTGGGAGCAATTAGGCATAATGCAAGGAACATGTCGAAGTTGGCTATGCACCATAGACTGAGCTTTTGTGCAACTTGGAGCTACATGGGTGAAGGAAATATGCCCTAGAGGCAATAATAAAAGTTATTATTTATTTCCTTATATCATGATAAATGTTTATTATTCATGCTAGAATTGTATTAACCGGAAACATAATACATGTGTGAATATATAGACAAACAGTATGTCACTAGTATGCCTCTACTTGACTAGCTTGTTAATCAAAGATGGTTATGTTTCCTAACCATGAACAAGGAGTTGTTATTTGATTAACAAGGTCACATCATTAGTTGAATGATCTGATTGACATGACCCATTCCGTTAGCTTAACAGTTGATCGTTTAGTATGTTAATGCTTTCTTCATGACCCATACATGTTCCTATAACTATGAGATTATGCAACTCCGTTTACGGAGGAACACTTTGGTACTACCAAACGTCACAACGTAATCGGGTGATTATAAAGGAGTACTACAGGTGTCTCCAAAGGTACTTGTTGGGTTGGCGTATTTGAGATTAGGTTTTGTCACTCCGATTGTCGGAGAGGTATCTCGAGCCTTCTCGGTAATGCACATCACTTAAGCCTTGCAAGCATTACAACTAATGAGTTAGTTGTGAGATGATGTATTACGGAACGAGTAAAGAGACTTACCGTAACGAGATTGAACTAGGTATTGGATACCGACGATCGAATCTCGGGTAAGTAACATACCGATGACAAAGGAACAACGTATGTCGTTATGCGGTTTGACCGATAAAGATCTTCGTAGAATATGTAGGAACCAATATGGGCATCCAGGTTCCGCTATTGGTTATTGACCGAGAATGGTTCTAGGTCATGTCTACATAGTTCTCGAACCCGTAGGGTCCGCACGCTTAACGCTTCGATGACAGTTCATTATGAGTTTATAAGTATTGATGCACGAAGTTTGTTCGAGTCCCGGATGTGATCACGGACATGACGAGGAGTCTCGAAATGGTCGAGACATAAAGATTGATATATTGGAAGCCTATGTTTGGACTTGAATGGTTCCAGTGAAAGCAGGATATTTCGGAACACCGGGGTTACGGAACCCCGGAGGGTATATGGGCCTTCATGGGCCTCAAGGGAGAAGGAGAAGGGCCGGCCAAGGTGGGCTGCGCCCCCTCCCCTTCCAGTCCGAATAGGACAAGGAGAGGGGGCGCCCTTCCTCTTTCCCCTCCCAATCCTACTCCAACTAGGAGAGGGGAGTCCTACTCGGTGGGAGTAGGACTCCTCCTTGGTGCGCCTCCCCCTTGGGCCGGCCACCTCCCCCTTGCCTCCTTTATATACGGGGGCAGGGGGCACCCCATGACACAAGTTGATCTACGGATCTTGCCTTAGCCGTGTGCGGTGCCCCCTTCCACCATATTCCACTTCGGTCATATCGTCGCGGAGCTTAGGCGAAGCCCTGCGCCGGAGAAGTCATATCGTCGCGGAGCTTAGGCGAAGCCCTGCGTCGGTGGAGCATCAACATCGTCCACCACGCCGTCGTCTTGACGGAACTCATCCCGACACTTTGCTGGATCGGAGTCCGGGATCGTCATCGAGCTGAACGTGTGCGTAACTCGGAGGTGCCGTGACGTTCGGTGCTTGGATCGGTCGGATCGTGGAGACGTCGACTACATCAACAGCGTTGTTATAACGCTTCCGCTTTCGGTCTCACGAGTGCGTACGGACGGACACTCTCCCCTCTCGTTGCTATGCCATCACCATGGTCTTGCGTGATCGTAGGAAATTTTTTTGAAATTACTACGTTCCCCAACAATGGGCTCTTCCGGGCCACTAAACCATAGAGCTCCAAAATTTCTACTCGAGTAGCAGTTCATCTAACAGCCTTTCAGTTTGGCCCATACTCAATTAGACAGAAGTTAGTCTGTGAGGACAAGAATAGTACACGCTAGCTCTAACTAGAGGCTACCGCGTGCTTTGCTGCACCGTTTTTCACCCGTAGGATTAACATTTTTCTTCTTCTTTAGCACGTTATTATGGTCGGTTGTTTTGTTCTGGTTTATTTGCATTGGTTTGGGTTTTAGTTATGTTCTAGCTCTCATCTAGATATCATGTTGGGCTGCTGGTTTTTTCTTGCTTATTTTGTTGGCCTGCTGTTGAAGATGGATTTTGTTTTGAGAGGAGAGCTTTTTTGTTCGGTGTGTGGTTGGGTTTTCTTACACATTTTGAACTCGGTTCAGACAGTGTTGGTTCTTTGAGCCTTTTGGGAGCTACTATTCCACAGTAAAACGATGAAATCGTTGATATAACGCTCACTTATGGGCCAGGTCATCAAGCACTCGTTCGCTTGCTCAGTTTCTTTTTTTCCTTCGCTCCAATGCTAGCTTAGTAAATCCTGGTATCACTTATTTATTTGAGAAAAATCATTAAATGAAAAATGTTCAAAAAAATTATTTTTCCACAGATTTTCAAATTAAAAAATAATTATTTAAATAAAATGTTCATGAATTTTAGAAGTATTTTGGATCTCAAACAATGTTCTCAAATTTGGAAAAGGTTCAGAAACTAAAGAAATTCTATAGACTTTAATAATGTTCATGAACTTTAAATATATTTATCAAGAATTCCAAAGAGCATTCAAGATTTTTCTTTAATGTTCATGAATTAAAATGTGGAAAAAGAAGAACAACGAGAACAAGGAAAATAAAAAACAGGAAAATATATATTTAAATAGGTAAAGAAAACATATAAAAAACAAAAAGTACCTAAGAAATACCTGTAGAACCTTCTCAAAACCGGAAAAACCGGCTGGCACTTTACCCGTATATATGTATGTGTTACTCTCAACAAGGCGACACACCCCCATACAAGTGGGCCCTATAGAAACCCCATGCCCAGGACGCACCAGGAGTCTATAAATCGTTGAGCTTAGTATTTGAATAAAAATGTACAGTGTGTGTTTACAAAATGTTCACAGTGTATTTTAAAAATATTCAATGTACATTTATCAAAATTTAAACATGTATTTGAAAAAAATGTTTAACGTGTATCTGAAAATGTAGAACTTGTATAAACAAATTTTTTAATGTATTTTTAAATAAAGTGGACATGTAGTTGTAAAAAATAAGAATAGAAAATCTCCGAAAAGAAAAAAAAACAGTAGAGAAATCACACAGAAACCAAAAAAAAGTATAAAGAACCCATAAAGAAAAACACAATGATGTAAAAAAAACACGGAATCGATGTGTAGCTGTTATTAGCGACGCACTGCCACACACGGTGTGTAGATGACAACCTGCGCCATCAGCCGTCCACTGAGAAGGAGAGCGAACAAAGCAGACACGCACTTACGTGTACAAGGAAAAAAATTCGCACGAATCGCTACGACTCAGCACTGAGTAGGCCCGTATACATGTAAAGGCCGAAACACAGCCCAATAAATTGGCCCACAACCGACCCAAAAAATCACGAGGCACCAGGATCGTGTAAATTCTGGGAGCTTAGTAACTATATAGATTAAGTATGTCCTATTGACCAAAAGTAAGGATAAACAAAAGAAGCTAGAATGAACGGCCATAAATGCCCAACAAACCTGATTGGACGACCAAAAATGTTGAATGCCTGAGAGGGCTAGAAAATTGTTCGATTCTACTGTCCTAAATTCTCTAACTGCAGTAGTTTCTTGATATATATGTTTAATAAATACTTCATATTTAAAATTTGTGCAAAAATCATTACGAAGGATAAATTTGCCTCAACTCATAAAATAAAAAAAATCTGGGTCCACCCCACATTTCCTTCATCGGGTTCCTGAAGCAATATGTGTTTGTATTGACCATGTATTGTATTAGTACAAGGTGGTAAACTACCAAGAGATTAGCTGATACCCATTGCCAACTTCCAATTCTCCGTGGACCGGAATTTAATGAGTATGCACTGCAGTCCCACTCGCTGTCCATCCATGCAAGAAAGTCTCCGGTCTGAGTTGTAATTAGCTAGGCCCTGGATACGCGTGCTGTTTTTCTTATGCTTTTGTAATTTCTGCACATAATATAATTCAACGATCTTTCTTGCAAACTGGATATATATCACATATTCTACATCCACTTGATCAATTCCACGAGCCTTGAGGTGGACTTTGCGATGCTAAGTCTTGCACCAAGTCGTCGTCTGTGGCAATTACTCTACTGTCTGCTCCCCACACCAGCTTGCAAACATTGTCACCTAATGACAGGCGCAAGCAGGCACGGATACGTAGCAACTAGCCTGACCATGCATGCAGCTAGATGATTTATTTTCTTTCTCGTATTTTTTTTAATATAATATATCAGCCATAGATCTTGAGACTATGAACTGATTAAACTCTCTGGGCTCATCTATACTATCCAGCTACATAGGTTGCACGTACCTGTCGACTTTGTTGTACTAGTAATTTAAGAGTCAACTTGTTCCAAACTATATAAATACGCACACATATATATAATGGTCTGTTGAAACGGTCCGTCGATTGCCTGCTAAAACCCAACGCTAGCTGCCGACTTGATCACCAATATCATATTGGTGCAATGTAATTTTTTTCATAGTCTCAAGATCTATGGTTGACTAGTATGTTGCTTCGTATTTTTTGGTGATGAAGAAATTCCATGCACGTACGGTGAATAGTCAATAAAAGATAAAAAAAATATCAAATAGGAATCGACAATCGATGAACCGATGCGGACATTCACACCCATCGATCTAGAACTCCCAGAAAATTCTGCGGCACCACCGGCGTCATCGTTTACTATGAGTGACCGGCACACAACAACGTATTACCTGTTGCATAAGCGCCACAACTGAAATGGGTCAGCAGCTAGCTCAGCTCCCACACATTTTTTTTTCCACTTGTTTTTTTTTTTGCGAAATTTTTCCGATCTATTCATCTTCAATCATGGCAGTACAACGAATACCAGAAATAATAGAAATTACATCCAGATCTGTAGACCACCTAACGACGACTACCAGCACTGAAGCAAGCCGAAGGCGCGCCGCCGTCATCGCCCCTCCATCGCCGGAGTCGGGCACAACTTGTTGTAGTAGACAGTCGTGAAGTCGTCGTGCTAAGGCCCTGTAGGACCAACGCACCAGAATAGCAACCACCGCAGATGAAGAATAGCGTAGATCAAAAAGATCCAATCCAAAGACACATGAACGTAGACGAACAACGACGAGATTCGAGCAAATCCACCAAAGATAGATCTGCCGGAGACACACCTCCACACGCCCACCAACGATGCTAGACGCATCGCCGGAACGGGGCTAGGCGGGGAGACCTTTATTCCATCTTTAGGGAGCCGCCGCCGTCTCGTCTTCCTGAGCAGGACACAAACCCTAACAAAACTGAAAGAAACGACAAAAAACAGAGCCCTCCCGCCGGCCCTTGCCGAGATCCACCGCGTCTCCATGGCCCTAGGGCCAACGGAGAGGAGGCGAACCTGCGGCGGCGGCGGCGACGGGAGGCAGAAACCCTAGCTTTTTTGTGAAAGAGGAGGAGGAGGCGGCTATGTTCTTCTTCCTCTCAATCGGCAAAGACCTCCCTCAAGATTGCTGCAGATTCCGCAAAAAGGCCATCGGAGGCTGGGCATGGAGATTTTGGTTGTTGAGTCGCCAAGGGAGTTGTTCTTCCACTTGTTGTAGGCGTTACTAAGAGGAGGAGATGCGTTACTTGGCGTGCTACTACTTCTCTTCCTCCCAAACAAAGTTAATAGTAGAAGGCAACAAAAGGGAATCCAAGGATGTCATCTGAGTTTCTCAGGCAACCACACCAAACCATACTGTGTGCGTGCCATGTCCAACGGGCGTGTTCATCTTCATCATCATCCTCATCCTCATCGTCGTTTTCAATCCTTTTATATTTCCTTTCCATGAGTGCCATAAAATATCCCCACACCAACATCAGCGCCCATAAGGCCTATATAAATATCTAATATTTGAACTGGAATCCAAAGTTCAAAACAAAGATTTAAAACAATACTAATATCTACTCTCTCTATAGAGAAATATGATTTAGACGCTTTTATATTTCTTTATGGAGGGAGTACTATACAGATGTAAATCAACTCTAGCATGTATAAGAATAAACGTGTGGCTAAATCTCGATCGACTGAGACTTAATCAAGTCTCAATCAAGTGACACAACATATAAAAGAAAGAAAGAAAAAACTAAAAGAAAATTTTGCATGGAAAAAGGTACAATATTATGTATAGTATGTATGCGTGTGTATGCGTGTATATCCATTTTTTAACACAGCACAGACGCAAGCGCTCATATACACACGCAAGCGCTTATATACACACACATACACTCACCCCTATGAACGCACACACGCACACCCTACCCCTATGAGCTCCTCCGAAAGACTGAGCAGGCATATCATCTTGAAATTTACGAAGTCACCGTAGGCACCTCGTCGTCGAAGGAAACGTCTCCTCTCACTGAATACGCATCGCCGGAAATCCTAAAATAAATCCAGAAATAAATGCGAGCACCAGATTTGAACCCTGATGGCTGGGATACCACACAGTCCCTTTAACCATCCAACCACAAGTTGGTTCACATGTATATCCATTATATACTACACACATAAGAAAGACAAAACAAAACCAAATGCCCACGTGTAGAAATAGTAAATGGAACAATAAAATATGGTGCGGTTGATGAATGCACTGGCTAGCTTAGCCGCATTCACACTCGACCTTCAGCTCCTCTCCTCATCTTCCTATATAACACACGCACTTGCCTCTGCTGCTCCTCTACCTACCTATACTGCCTCCATTTCCACACAGCCTTTAGCTAATTAAGCTACCACTCTTCCTAGCTAAGCATCTTCTTGAGTTGTCCGTGGTGATTGGATGGACAGCACGAGGAGCTGTCTCGTGGACGACGTGAGCAGCGGCGCGTCCACGGGCAAGAAGGCCTCTCCGGCGCCGGCCGCGCCGGCGACCAAGCCACTGCAGCGCGTCGGCAGCGGGGCCAGCGCGGTCATGGACGCGCCGGAGCCAGGTGCCGAGGCGGACTCCGGCCGCGTCGGCAGGCTGCCGTCGTCCAAGTACAAGGGCGTGGTGCCGCAGCCCAACGGGCGGTGGGGTGCGCAGATCTACGAGCGCCACCAGCGCGTCTGGCTCGGCACGTTCACGGGGGAGGCCGAGGCTGCGCGCGCCTATGACGCGGCGGTGCAGCGCTTCCGCGGCCGTGATGCTGTCACCAACTTCCGCCCGCTCGTCGAGTCCGACCCCAGCGACGCCGCCGAGCTCCGCTTCCTCGCCGCCCGCTCCAAGGCCGAGGTCGTCGACATGCTGCGCAAGCACATCTACCCCGACGAGCTCGCGCAGCACAAGCGCGCCTTCTTCGCCTCCGCGGCCGCCGCGGCGTCGTCCCCTACGTCATCGTTGTCACCTCCCGCCTCGTGGGCACCTTCAACCGCGGTGCTCTCCGCGGCGGGGCGGCGCGAGCACCTGTTCGACAAGACGGTCACGCCCAGCGACGTGGGGAAGCTGAACCGGCTGGTGATCCCGAAGCAGCACGCCGAGAAGCACTTCCCTCTCCAGCTCCCTTCGGCCGGCACCGCCGTGTCCGGCGAGTGCAAGGGCGTGCTGCTCAACTTCGATGACGCGGCCGGCAAGGTGTGGAGGTTCCGGTACTCGTACTGGAACAGCAGCCAGAGCTACGTGCTCACCAAGGGGTGGAGCCGTTTCGTCAAGGAGAAGGGCCTGCACGCCGGCGACGCCGTCGTATTCTACCGCTCCGCCTCGGGCAACAACCAGCTCTTTATCGACTGCAAGCTCCGGTCCATGACGACGACGACGACCTTCGTCAACGCGACGGCGGCCACCACGTCGCCGGCACCCGTGATGAGGACCGTGCGTCTCTTCGGCGTCGACCTTCTCACGGCGCCGGCGCCGAGGCACGCGCCAGAGCACGAGGACTACGGCTTGGCCAAGACAAACAAGAGATCCGTGGACGCCAGCGTAGCGGCCGCCATTCCGGCGCACGCGGTCTGGAAGAAGCGGTGCGTAGACTTCTCGCTGACCTATAGACTTACCACCACCCCACAGTGCCCGCGGTCTGGAAGAAGAGATGAACTAGTACAAGCAGCTGGGAGTACGTTTGCTCTATAGACCACTCGCCACACAGTGCCCGAGGTCAAAAAATCAGCTGGAATCAGCAGTGCAAATACTCTTGACCGACTCGCATTCACGTACTAGTAGTAGTAGTGTACTGTATCTAGCGGGACCTTTTTTTTTTAAATACTTTCGATGTGTTCATCAAATTTTATGTATGAAGAACATCAGAAGTAATAGAAATTGCATCCAGTCTCATAGATCACCTAGCGACGACTTCTAATATTGCAGCAAGTCCAAGGTGCACCGCCGCCATCTCTCCTTACTGATCGGAGCTGGGAAAACCTTGTGGTCAGGGGCGGATCTGGGCCCCAGGCCCCCAGGGCCCAGGCCCGCGGCATGGCCTTTTTTTAGTTATTACCTAGGCATGTTTTTGAATGGGCCCGGGGCTTAGCCCAACTATACCTGGCCCAGGATGGTAGAACCCCCTCGCCCCGACTCGCAGTCTTGCAGACCTAGCCACGCACTAGTGCTCTCGTTCGATCGCGTGCGGCGAGGCAGCCGCCAACGCCAGCTGGTGACTCCCCTCCCGCCCTCCGCTCCGGCCAGGACTGGCTCCTGTGACTCCCCTCCCACGGTCCCGCCCTCCCTCCGCCTCTCGCCTGCTCCGCCGCTCGTCCACGCCCTCCACCGCAGCGCCGCTCGCCTGCTGCTGGCTGCTACTCCGCGCCTCTGTCGCTCGCCCTGCTTGGTCCCCTGCTGGCCTGCTGCTCTGGTGCGTGCCGGCTAGCTCTCCTGCCTCTGCTCCGGTCTGGCCTCTCCTTGCTCCGGCCCACGCCCAGCAGGACTGACAGGACTGACCGACTGAGAACTGACGCCCAGGATTGGTATTTGGTAATGCCTGCTGTTGATAATTTTTTTGAAGATTCAACATTCAATTGCACTTGAATTGCTGCTGCTTGTTTCTTATTTGAATGTTCCATAGAGATGTCAAGCATTGCATTCCGTAGAGATGTTCCACGCTTGCAGAAGCTACTGTTAATTCCGTAGTACATGGTGTTGTAAACCTGAATGAACCAATCGGATTGCTGCTGTGCTTATTTGAAAATATTGCTGTTGCTATGGTTGGTTGAGGAATAAGATGGGTGATGATTGGCTGAACTATTCCATGGTGTGCAATATTGAGCGAGAAATATTTGCAAAGGTTGATGATGATGCTATTATATATCGCTTTCAATCCTATAGATCTCACAAAGGAATTTTACCTCATCGCAGTAGTACGTTTTCAACTCTGTACAATGTTAATTGTTTCACTTGATGTTTATGGCTTCTCTTATGAAATTTTGCTTTTCATTTCTCTAAGGTGTTGACTCTTCTTCCACCGGTGATCAAGTTATAGAAGACATTGATGAAGCAAGCAATTGATTTGATACTCTTTTTACTGCACGCACTATTCGTAGTTTTTGTCATCTTTTTTTATCTATTTTGTTGTATCTTTAAGCATTGAGATTAAATTCTATTTTTTTTTTCAATTGAGCCATATTTGAGGTAGCTATAGATTGATGGAGGTTAAGTTTTTCTCTCGCGACAAAAAAAATTTTTGGGCCCGCGGCTTGCTCCAATCCTGGATCCGCCACTGCTTGTGGTAGTAGACAGTCGTGAGGTAAATCGTCCTAAGGCCCCAAGAGACCAATGCACTGGTACAACAACGGTCGCTGCCGAAAAGAAACGTAAATTAAAATGATCCAACGCGTAGACACGTGAACACATATGAATGAAAGTCGAATCTAAGTCGATCCACCGCAGACAAACAACGACAGAGTCCCACGAGATCCGCCGAAGACGGAAGCAGGTCTTGCCTCAGCGAGCATCATGCGTCGCTACTGTTAGGCCAGCCCAGTAGTAGCCCCGGGAGTGTGCATCCATTTCTTTCTTCTTTGCTTCTTTGTTCATTAGTTTGTTGTTTATTTTGCTTTATTTATTTATTTTAACCATTATAAATAAATATATTCCAAAATACAGTACGAAATATCACTGCACATTAGAAAAACATCTTAAGGCATTGGATACAGTGTGCACATAATTTTTAAAAATGTTCATACTCTTGAAAACAATGTCCGTGACATTTTATAAATGTTCATGCGTTTCAATAAAATGGTTGTGAAATTTTTAAAAAAAATCTTATGCAATGTAAAAATATCCATGTAATATAGAAATAAATGGTACCATAATAAAGATCGATATGAGATCTAAACTAAATGTGCATGCATTACAAAATATGTTCGTGAAATTTGAAAAAGATGTTTATACCATGTTAAAAATTGTTCGTGCGATTTTTTAAAAAGTGTTTCTTACCGTCCAACCAAATCTTGAGCACGTATTTGAAATAAATTAACATCTATTCAAGAAATTAAACATGTATTCAAAAGAATGTTCAAACATATATTCCAAAAAGGGTTCAACATGGATTGAAAAAAAATGTTCCACGTGCATACAAAAAATGTCCAACATGTATCAAAAAAAAAATTCCACGTGCATATGAAAAATGATCAACGTGTATTTGAAAAAATATTTTTCACATTTTTTAACTGTTCAGGTGTATCAGAAAAATGTTTTACATGTATTAAAAATTGTCAACCTGTACTTAAAAATGTTCTATATTTATTTAAAAATGTTTAACATGTATTCAACAAGATGTTCAAATATATATTTCAAAAAAAATTCAATGCGTGTCATAAAAATGTACAACGATATATGAGAAAGGTAAAAGGTATATTAAAAAGAGTGGACATGTAATTGCAAAAAAAGAAACAGGAAAAAAAAAGAAGAAAAATGAAACCTAAAAATAAGAAAACTTCATAAAAATCGGCGAAAACGTAGAGAAAAACACAGAAAGATAAAAGAAATAAAAAATAGGAGGAACCATCCTAACAACATACTAGCCAAAACTGGTGGAAAGTTCCACGAATCGGTGTCCAGAACATCCCCATGAACCACTTCATTGGGCCAGCCCAATCAGACTATGAAATAGATTGTGCCAGAGGCGGGGCAGAGCTATGTCTCGTTGCACAACTTGTGTCATCCTAAGGGTGGAACATGATTTTCTAGCTTTTCTCAAGGACGCGGTCGTGCAGGTGACTGCTACTTCTTGAGCTTGAGTTGGTTTCCCTTGAAGAGGAAAGGGTGATGCAGGAAAGTAGAGATAAATATTTTTTTCAGTTAAGAACCAAGGTATCAATCTAGTAGGAGATACAAGGAAGTCCCCAATCTATGCACCTGCGCAAACAATCAAACACTTGCACCTAACGCGATAAAGGGGTTTGCAATCTCTTCATGGTCACTTGCAAATGTGAGATCTGATAAAGATAGATCTAAGAGATTACTAAAACGTAAAACAAAATAAAAGTAAATAAATTGCATCAAGATATTTTTGGTATTTTTGGTTTATAGATCTAAAAATATATAATGGAAAATAGACCCCGGGACCATAGGTTTCACTAGAGGCTTCTCTCTTGAAGGCAAATAATACGGTGGGTGAACAAATTACTGTCGAGCAATTGATAGAAAAAGGCAAAGTTATGACCATATCCAAGGCAATGATTATGAATATAGGCAGCACGTCCGTGTCAAGTAGACCGACTCCTGCCTGCATCTGCTACTATTACTCCACACATCGACCGCTATCTAGCATGCATCTAGAGTATTAAGTACATAAGAACGGAGTAATGTCTTAAGCAAGATGACATGATGTAGAGGAATAAACTAAAGTAATATGATGAAACCCCCATCTTTTAACCTTGATGGCAACAATACAAATACGTGCCTCGCTACCCCTACTTTGTCACTTGGTGAGGACACCGCAAGATTGAACCCAAAACTAAGCACCTCTCTCATTGCAAGAAAAAAACTAATCTAGTTGGCCAAACCAAACCGATAATTCAAAGAGAAATACAAAGATATCAAATCATGCATATAAGAATTCATAGAAGATTCAAACAATATTCATAGATAATCTGATAATAAATCCACAATTCATTGGATCTCGACAAACACACCACTAACGAAGATTACATCGGATAGATCTCCAAGAACATCGAGGAGAACATGGCATTGAGGATCAAAGAGAGAGAAGAAGACATCTAGCTACTAGATATGGACCCATAGGTCTGTGGTAAACTACTCACGCTTCATCGGAAGGGCAATAGAGTTGATGTAGAAGCCCTCCGTGATCGAATCCCCCTCCGACAGGGTGCCGGAAAAGGCCCCAAGATGGGATCTCACGGTTATAAAAGGTTACGGGGGCGGAAAAGTATTTTGGTGGACGCTTCTGGTCGTTTGCGAATATTTCTGAATTTATAGGCCAAAGATTATGGTTGGAGGACTGCCGTGGAGCCCACAAGCCAGGGGGCGCTCCCTGAGGGCTTGTGGAGCTCTCGGGACTCTTCTGCCTTCCTCTCCAAGTCCTACGTGTGTCTTCTGCTCCAATAAAAATCATCATAAAGTTTCATTCCATTTGGACTCCGTTTGATATTCCTTTTCTGTAAAACTCAAAAACAAGGAAAAAACTGAAACTGGCAGTGGGCTCTGGGTTAATAAGTTAGTCCCCAAAATAATATAAAATAACATATTAATGCATATAAAACATCCAAAACATATAATATAATAGCATGGAACAATAAAAAATTTATAGATACGTTGGAGACGTATCAAGCATCCCCAAGCTTCATTCCTGCTTGTGCTCGAGTAGGTAAATGATAAAAATAATTTTTTTAATGTGGAATGCTACCTAACATATTTATCCATGTAATTTTCTTTATCGTGGCATGAATATTCAGATCAATAAGAATCAAAACAAAAGTTTAATATTGACATAAAGCAATAATACTTCAAGCATATGAATAAAGCAAACGTGTCTTCTCAAAATAACAGGGCCAAAGAAAGTTATCCCTACAAAATCATATAGTCTGGTGCTCCATCTTCATCACACAAAGTATTAGATCATGCACAGCCCCTATGACAAGTCAATTGTTTCATACTTTTAATGTTCTCAAACTTTTTCAACTTTCACGCAATACATGAGCATGAGCCATGGATATAACACTATAGGTGGAATAGAATATGGTGGTTGTGGAGAAGACAAAAAAAGGAGATGGTCTCACATCTACTAGGCGTATCAACGGGCTATGGAGATGCCCATCAATAGATACCAATGTGAGTGAGTAGGGATTGCCATGCAATGGGTGCACTAAAACTATAAGTTTATGAAAGCTCAAAAAGAAACTAAGTGGATGTGCATCCAACTCGCTTGCTCACGAAGACCTAGGGAAATTTGAGAAATCCCATCATTGAAATATACAAGCCAAGTTTTATAATAAAAAATTCCCACTAGTATATGAAAGTGACAACATAGGAGACTCTCTATCATGAAGATCATGGTACTACTTTGAAGCACAAGTGTGGAAAAAGGATAGAAGCATTGCCCCTTCTCTCTTTTCTCTCATTTTTGGTGGGCTTCTTTGGCCTCTTTTATTTTTGTAAAGTCGGGAGACTCATCCCAAGTTGTGAGGGAATCATAGCTTCCATCATCCTTTCCTCACATTGGACAATGCTCTAATAATGATGATCATCACACTTTTATTTACTTACAGCTCAAGAATTACAACTTGATACTTAGAACAAAATATGACTATATGAATGCCTCCGGCGGAGTACCAAGATGTGCAATGATCTAGCGTAGAGAATGACATCAAAAAACAGACAAGCCATGAAAACATCAAACTAGCTATCTTATGATCATGCAAAGCAATATGACAATGATGGTGCGTGTCATAATAAACAGAACGGTGGAAGTTGCATGGCAATATATCTCGGAATGGCTACGGAAATGCCATACTAGGTAGGTATGGTGGTTGTTTTGAGGAAGGATATATGGTGGGTGTAAAGTACCGGCAAAAGTTGCGAGGTACTAGAGAGGCTAGCAATGGTGGAAGGGCGAGAGTGTGTATAATCCATGGACACAACATTAGTCATAAAGAACTCATATTCTTATTGCAAAAATCTATTAGTCATCGATGCAAAGTACTGCACGCATGCTCCTACTATTGGGGAACGTTGCATGTGAAACAAATAATTTTCTATGCTCACCAAGATTAATCTAGGAGATGACCATCTACGAGAGGACAGATTGGATCTACATACCCTTGTAGATCCCTATGCGGAAGCGTTAAGAAACACGGTTGATGTAGTCGAACGTCTTTGCGATCCAATCATGATCCATCCCGTGAACGTCTTCGTGATCCAATCATGGTCCGTCCTGCGAACTCCCGATCCAAGTGCCGAACGGACGGCACCTCCACGTTCAACACGCGTACGGCTCGATGACGCCTTCACCTCCTCGATCCAGCGAGCGATGGTGAAGTAGTAGCTCAAGTCCTCCGGCAGCACGAAGACATGGTGGCGGTGGTGGTGGCGGAATCTCAGCAGAGCTTCGCTAAGTACTACAGAGAGGAAGAGGGATGCAAGGGAGAGGAGAAGCAGTGCTGTGGCGTGGAGATGTGTTCTCTGGGGTGCGGCTGCCCTCTCTCTACCTCTCTATATATAGGGGAAGGGAGGAGGGGGTGGTGCCCCTAGGGTTTCCCCTAGGGGGTGGGGAGCGGCCAGGGCAGATGGGATCTCCCCTAGGGTGACTTGCCTCCCAAGCCGGGAGGTGGGAAGCCCTAGGGGGGCGCCCCCAACCCTCCTAGTTACATGAGGTGGGGTGAGGGGGGGGGGGGCGCTCAGCCCCTTAGGCCTCGTTTGGTTGCATGGGATCCCGTAGGGAACCCCGCTTATTCCCCGGGCGGTAAAAGCACGGGCCAGATCAAGCCGGGGAAATCGAGCGCAACGTTTGGACGGATTCGTTGAGGGGGCATCCCTGCCCTACCCGCGTCGTTTCCCCGGGGAAACGTTCCACGCCACCAGGGGTCGGGGAGAGAAGCCACGGCTCGAGCGAGACCGCGAGCGCAGCGACCGAAAGGCGGCGATGACCGGAGAGACGGACCGCCCCTCCCTCCGGTGCTCTGCCTCCATGCTCCGTCCACCAGCGACCACAACGTCCGTGGTCATCGCGCTCCTCCTTCCCCAGATCTACCCTCCTCCTCGAAGTTCCTGTCCCCTCCGGTGACGGCAACGCCGGCGGTTCCGCGGTCAACTTCCACCTACTTCGACCAAGGTTAGCCCCCCTCCTCTTCCACCTCATTTTTTCTCTCCCGTCCATCCACTCATCGTCCATGCACTGATGCCTGAACTTTTTTTTAGGGAAACTGATGCCTGAACTTGCTGGTCCAGATCCAAGAACCCGAGCCTTCTCTTCTAAATAATTCCACATGGCGTAGACAAAATTTACTTCATTGGTTAGTAAGAGTCCATCTCATTTATTCCTGCGTTGTTCCTTTCTGAAAGGGGAAAAAGCTTAAGTCGGAGTAAATTACTATACTAGTCAAGACAACTAATTTTCATACAAGGGCACCAATGCACAAGCGGTGCCAATGTCAGAGTGTACTTATTTCAGAGATAATTGGAGCAACCGTTGATCGGTTCAGCAGCAGTTGACATCTAATCAAATCACAGTTAATAGTAGGCAAAAATATTGGAGACCTAGTGTAAGATCAATTCATTAGGAGCATGATGGTATGGACAATTATCAGATAGTATCATAATGCATGGTTGTATCATAATTAATACACTATAATCATGCATTTCACTTACATGCACATAAAGAGCTCCGCAACTAGCATTTTCAAAAGATTAAATTCATATAATGATCCGTATATAATTGCCTATAATTTGCATTTCGGTACATGTTGGCTCATATTTTTCTCGGATAGCTCATATATTCATCACAACACTAACACACGTCTTGCGTTTTCTTATGGTGTTGTTTTTGTGTTTCCGTGGTGCAGATGTGTGTTGCCTTTCGTACAGCCTGTGTTTTCGTGCATTTTCACGCAAACTTTTGTGTCCTGAACTGATAAGTATTCGATTGTGTGCCAAATGCAGGTGCCCTGAGCCTCTGACATTAGCAAATGATTTGCTTTATCCAAAAACGCTAGGCGGTGGCGGCGGCGTTGTGTTCAGTGGCTAAGTGCCTTTTGGTTCGTTGGTCATTGAAAAGATTTCACCTGATGAAGAAAGGTATGTGAAAGTCATCCCTGGATGCCTCCTCTGTTGGTATAAATTGATTGACTAGTCAGCAAGAGATGCGATTGCCTGGTTGGTGATGTTATTCCTTCTGGCTTTCTAGTTAGATGACATTGACTCACAGACCTTGATTAAGCAAGAAACACAACGCATGGATATAGCACTGCCAGCTTACCAAGTTCCAATTAGTAACAGCAAAAGTTTTACACCGATGTTAATTTTCCTTTCTTGCAAATAACTGCAGGGTCTTGCTTAAGCAAGAGAAAGTACTGCCAAGTATCAACTAGCTAGTTACAGATTCACTCATCAGGGAAGTAACTTGTAACAGCAGTGGAGTGTGGGCACATGCCATATATCTATTAGTAATTTGGTACTTCCATCGTGCTTGTGCTAGCTCCCGATTTGAATCTTCCTCAGTACTATATTTTTAGAAGTGATGCTTACTGTTGGTTAGGGTCTTCTTCTGAAGAACAATAACATTATATTTGTTGCATAAGTTTTGCTATGCATTCATTTAAACTTACGACACTGCCAGAGAATACATTGTTTGTTTGGCTGCCTTACGTCCTTTTATAGATAGAGTCCTTTACTTCTCCGCACTAAAAAATCCATGTTTGTTTTGTCCTTACTTTTCCCCTCATACATTTTTTCGTCCCCATTTTTACTAATTTTGGAATTATATATTGGCGGGAAGCTTCACAATAAAGATATATTGCTTATCATCTTCCATTCTTCCGTCTTAAGTTATTTAGTAATTATTACTGAAACGTATGACACTATAACCTGAAACAGAAGTTAGTATTCTGGCTCTTATCTTTTTTCTCAACAAGTTATGCTGATTGTTATTAAAAATCTAAGCTATAGTCATCATGTGTTCATGTAATTGTTACAATTCTCAGTTGGATACATGGTGCTAACTTTCTTACTTTTTTTTGTAGTTAAACGAACATCGAGTTGTGGTACTTGATGTCGATGCGGAGTGGCGAAAAGACCTGAGTAGGACTATTGATTTTCACCTTGCAACTCAATCCTATTCGAAAGTGTGTATGCCTTGGACATGTGACAATTCAGAACCTTTTGTAGTGAACAAACTTAAACAATGGTGCATCAATGCCAATTGTATTGATTGCTTTTATGTTGGCACACGAAAAACGGTTTAGGTCAACGCTTGATTGCAATGAAATGCAAAGCGATGGATATTTGAATCTTGGTGAAGTGATGGATATCAGTTGTTTTTTGATGAAATTATAGTTTACATGAATTCTGAAGTTTTTTGTATGCGTCTATTTTTTTTGAAAAATTATTTGTGCAATTTTTATCTTTGATCTTTTTTTATCATCTTTGATCTGTTGTGTTATATCTGTATGTTGTATGTGAGGGGTTTCCTTCCCTCCCTTGTTGCCATTTGGGCACATGGGGTAGTGGGAACATTTCCCCCCGTGGTGGGAGGATTTCGTATGCACAGGAAGATACCTCCCTAGGGGCCTATTTCCCTGGATTTTTTTCTCCCCAACAACCAAATGAGGCCTTAGTGGGCTGGTTTTCCCCCTCCCCTTGGCCCATGCCCCCCTCAACAATTGTCGGGGCCCCCCGAAACCCCTTTCGGTGACGCTGGTCATCACCCGGTACCCCCGGAACAGTTCCGGACTCCAATACCCTTCGTCCAATATATCAATATTCACCTCCGGACCATTCCGGAGTTCCTTGCCATGTCCGGGATCTCATCCGGGACTCTGAAAAACCTTTGGTAAGCACCATAATGACTCAAGTATACTTATATCGTCACCAAACAATAAGTGTGTAGACCCTGCGAGTTCGAGGACTAAGCAGACATGACCGAGACACCTCTATGGTCAATAACCAATAGCGGGACCTGGATGCCCATATTGGTTCCTACATATTCTACGAAGATTTTATCGGTCGAACCTCGATGTCAAGGATTCAGCTAATCCCGTATGAAGTTCCCTTTGTCTATCGGTATGTTACTTGCCCGAGATTCGATTGTCGGTAGCTCCATACCTAGTTCAATCTCATTACCGACAAGTCTCTTTACTCGTTCCGTAATACAAGATCCCATGGCTAACTCGTTAGTCACATTGCTTGCAAGCTCATTGTGATACTGTATTACCGAGTGGGCCCAAAGATACCTCTCCGTCATACGGAGTGACAAATCCCAGTCTTGATCCATGCAACTCAACAGACACCCTTGGAGGTACCTGTAGAGCACCTTTATAGTCACCGAGTTATGTTGCGACGTTTGGTACACACAAGGTACTCCTCCGGTGTCAGTGAGTTGCATGATCTCATGGTCATAGGAACATATACTTGACATGAAGAAAACGATAGCAATAAACTTGATATGATCATATGCTACGTTTATGGTTTGGGTCTTGTCCATCACATCGTTCTCCTAATGATGTGATCCCATTATCAAATGACAACTCATGTCCAGGGCTAGGAGACCGTAGCCATCTTTGATTAACGAGCTAGTCCGATAGAGGCTTACTAGGGACATGTTGTTGTCTATGTATCCACACATGTATTTGAGTTTTCGGTCAATACAATTCTAGCATGGATAATAAGCAATTATCATGAAACAGAAAAATATGATAATAACCAATTTATTATTGCCTCTAGGGCATATTTTCAACATTCTCCCACTTGCACTAGAGTCAATAATCTAGTTCACATCGCCATGTGATTAACACTCATAGTTCACATCGCCATGTGACTAACACCCAAAGAGTTTACTAGAGTCAATAATCTAGTTCACATCACCATGTGATTAACACTCAATGAGTTCTGGGGTTTGATCATGTTATGCTTGTGAGAGAGGTTTTAGTCAACGGGTCTACAACATTCAGATCAGTCTGTACTTTGCAAATCTTTATGTCATATTGTAGATGCTGCTACCACGCTCCACTTGGAGCTATTCCAAATGGCTGCTCGACTATACGTATCTGGTTTGCTACTCAGAGTCATCTAGATTGGTGTTAAAGCTTGCATCGACGTAACCCGTTACGCCGAACTCTTTATCACCTCCATAACCGAGAAACATTTCCTTATTCCTCTTAGGATAATTTTGACCACTGTGCAGTGATCCACACCTGGATCACTCTTGTACCCCCTTGCCACACACACGTGGGAAGGCACACATCAGATGAGGTACACAACATGGCATACCATATAGAGCCTATGCCTAAGGCATAGGGGATGACCTTCATCCTTTCTCTTCTTCTCCCGTGGTCGAGCTTTGAGTCTTACTCAACTTCACACCTTACAACTCAGACAAGGACCCCTTCTTGGACTGATCCATTTTGAACTTCTACAAAATCATGTCAAGGTATGTGCTCAGTGAAAGTCTTATCAGGCATCTTGATCAATCTCTATAGCTCTTGATGCCCAATATGTAAGCAGCTTTACCCAGGTCTTCCTTTGAAAAACTGATACGTCCATTTTGCATCATGCTTTTATATCAATATTTATTGCATTATGGACTATTATTACACGTTATGTCACAATACTTATGGCTATTCTCTCTCATTTTACAAGGTTTACATAAAGAGGGAGAATGCCGGCAACTGGGATTCTGGGCCGGAAAAGGAGCAAATATTGGAGACCTATTCTGCACAACTCCAAAAGTCCTGAAACTCCACAAAAGTCATTTTGGGAATTAATAAAAAATATTCAGTGGAAGAAACACCTGAGGGGGGGCCACCCACCACCCACGAGGGTGGGGGGCGCGCCCTACCTCCTGGGCACGCCACCTACCTCGTGGGCCACCTGGCAGCCCTCCGGTGCGCATCTTCTGCTATATGAAGTCTTTTACCCTGGAAAAAATCATAAGCAAGCTCACGGGACGAAACTCCGCCGCCACAAGGCGGAACCATGGCGAACCAATCTAGGGCTCCGATGGAGCTGTTCTGCCGGGGAAACTTCCCTCCGGGAGGGGGAAATCATCACCATCGTCATCACCAACGATCATCTCATTGGGAGGGGGTCAATCTCCATCAACATCTTCACCAGCACCATCTCCTCTCAAACCCTAGTTCATCTCTTGTATCCAATCTTTGTACCAAAACCTCAGATTGGTACCTGTGGGTTGCTAGTAGTGTTGATTACTCTTTGTAGTTGATGCTAGTTGGTTTATTTGGTGGAAGATCATATGTTCAGATCCTTAATGCATATTAATACCCCTCTGATTATGAACATCAATATGCTTTGTGAGTAGTTAAGTTTGTTCCTGAGGACATGGGTGAAGTCTTGCTATTAGTAGTCACGTGAATTTGGTATTCGTTCGATATTTTGATGAGATTTATGTTGTCTCTCCTCTAGTGGTGTTATGTGAACGTCGACTACATGACACTTCACCATTGTTTGGGCATTGGGAAGTAATAAGTAGATGATGGGTCTCTAGAGTGACAGAAGCTTAAACCCTAGATTATAAGTTGCTTCGTAAGGGGCTGATTTGGATCCACATGTTTCATGCTATGGTTAGGTTTACGTTAATACTTCTTTTGTAGTTGCGGATGCTTGCAATAGGGGTTAATCATAAGTGGGATGCTTGTCCAAGAAAGGGCAGTACCCAAGCACCGGTCCAACCATATATCAAATTATCAAAGTAACGAACGCGAATCATATGAACGTGCTGAAAACTAGCTTGACGATAATTCCCATGTGTCCTCGGGAGCGCTTTTCTCTATATAAGAACTTGTCCAGGCTTGTCCTTTGCTATAAAAAGGATTGGGCCACCTTTCTGCACATTATTTATTTTCATTACTTGTTACCCGTTACAAATTATCTTATCACAAAACTATCTATTACCTACAATTTCAGTGTTTGCAGAGAATACCTTACTGAAAACCACTTGTCATTTCCTTCTGCTCCTCGTTGGGTTCGACACTCTTACTTATCGGAAGGACTACGATAGATCCCCTACACTTGTGGGTCAGCAAAAACTCCTTTCAAACAACCCTTTATGCTTTCCAGAAATTCTACATCATTTCCGATCAACAATATGTCATCCACATATACTTATCAGAAATGTTGTAGTGCTCCCACTCACTTTCTTGTAAATACAAGTTTCTTGCAAACTTTGTGTAAACCCAAAAGCTTTGATCACCTCATCAAAGCACATATTCCAACTCCGAGAAGCTTGCTCCAGTCCATAGAAGGATTGCTGGAGCTTGCACACCTTTTAGCATCCTTAGGATAGACAAAACCATCTGGTTGTATCACATACAACCTTTCCTCACGGAAACCGATAAGGAAACCTTATTTTGACATCCATCTGCAAGATTTCGTAAATGAAAATGCAACAACTGCAAACAAAATTCCAACAGAGTTTAGCATCACTATGAGTGATAAAGTATCATCATAGTCAACTCCTTGAACTTGTCGGAAACTTCTTTGCGACAAGTCGAGCTTCATAAATGGTGACATTACCATCAGCGTCTGTCTTCTTGTTAAAGATCCATTTATTCTCAATGGCTTGCCGATCATCGGGAAAGTCCACCAAAGTCCATACTTTGTTCTCATACATGAATCCTATCTCGGATTTCATGGCTCCTAGCCATTTGTTGGAATCCGGGCCCACCATCGCTTCTCCATAGCTCATAGGTTCACCGTTGTCCAACAACATAACCTCTAAGACAAGGTTACTGTACCACTCAGAAGTTGTACGTACCCTTGTCGATCTATGAGGTTCGATAGTAACTTGATCCGAAGCCTCATGATCACTATCATTAGCTTCCTCTTCAGCTGACATAGGTGTCACAGAAACATCTTTCTGCGCTGCACTACTCACTGGTTGAAGTAAGCACTACAAAAAAAGACACATCCGTGACATTTTGGGCCGAACGAATTTTTTTCCTGTCATACTTATGACACTTCTATGACGATAATTGTGACAAAACCAGGTATCATCATAGATGTGGTGGGCTCCTACTTCTATGGAAAAAATCTTGACAGAAAATGGGCTTTTCGTCCTGGGCGGGCCGGAGACGCAGCTGCATCACATTCTTTGGGCCGTCCATGACGGAAAAAACCATGGTAGAAGCGAGGGCGAGGAAAATTTCGGCGAGTTCCCGATTACGGTAGGTGGTCGGGGGCCGAGCGATGCGCGTTTCTCTCGTACACGTACACGCGTGTGTGCGAGGAGTTGGCTCTAACTGAACCCGAGCGAGGCGTTGGGCTCTAACTGAACCCGAGTGATTGCATTGCAGGCTATGCATTACTGAACCCGAGCGATCGATCGATGGCTGTTAATCGAACCCGATCGAGCGATTCTTCGCTATCGCCGCTAATCAAGCCGATCGATGCTGCCTCTGGATGAGCGATGGCGTTGCGGGGGGTTGGATGAGCAAAGTGGCGGTGGGGTGGATGAACAGGACCCCGATCGATCGAGCCGGTTGGGGCTGGGTGAACAGGACACCGTGGAGGGCTGGATGAACAGGACGACCCCGTGGAGGGCTGGATGAACAGTAGATGATGGAGGGATGGATGAATAGTAGCCCGTGGAGGGGTGGTTGAACAGGAGCCCGTGGAGAGGGGTGGTTGAACAGTAGCCGATGGAGTAGCGCACGGTGGAGGCTGGATGAACAGGAGCCCGTGGAGGCTGGAGGAGGTCGACGGTGGATGAACAGTAGCCCGTGAGGCTGGAGGAGGTCGACGGTGGAGATGAACAGTATCCCGTGGAGTCCCGTTTTGCGGTACGCCACACCCCTCCCGATGAACAGGACCCTCGTTTCGACCGTAGCGCTCCAACACAAGTCCGTTTCGTCCGTTTTGCGGTACGCCACACCCATCCCGATCAACATGACCCCCGTTTCGACCGTAGGAGGTCCGTTTCGTCCGTTTTGTGATACGCCAGACCCCTCCCGATGAACATGATCAGTGGCCGGTCCAACACAAGGCCGTTTCCTCCGTTCTGCGGTATGCCAGGCCTCGTTTCCATCGCCTGTTCCATCCAAGCCCTCTCGATGAACACGACGACGCATTCCGTTCCGACCCAGCCGGTTGGCTCCTCATGAACACGACGACGACGCTGTTTCTCTGTTCCGACCCAGCCATGTACACGTGCCCTAGTTGTACGTATGCGCGAGTAGGCGTTCGAGACCCCGCCCATATGTACATACGTGGTTGTATTTTCTTTCTTGCACCCTGGCCGTTGTACGTACGTGTACATGCTACGTGCGCGCCTCTACTACGACACGTGCGCGCCTCTACTAAGACACGTGCGCGCCTCTACATCGACCAGTATGTACATACACATTCGCGACCAGAATGACAACGCTACGTACGCTGCGACCAGGTGGGTCCTGACTGTCAGGCACTTTCTTGCGTGCGAAGATGTAGCTGGTGGGTCCGAGCAGTCAGGGGGGCGAATCGTTTTTTCCCGGACGCACTTCCTTGCGTGCGAAGAAGTAGCTGGTGGGTCCCAGCAGTCAGGGGAAACATTTTTTTCGCGAAATACGGTGGCCCGTTCGGTGGGTCCCTACTATCATGTGGAGGAATAATTATTTTGCGCGTAATAAGGAGGTACTTCCTTGCGGCCGCTATTGACCCAGCTATCAGTCTCTCGACGTACAGTACTCTTCCGATGGAAGTCGTTCCTTGACCATGTTGACCGCGCCACGCCGAGAGCACCAGGGCGGTGGACGACGGCGAGGCCTAGGAAGGGGACGACGCGGAGTCGGGGAAGACGCGGCAGTGGAAGCCTGCACGAAGAGGAGTACGAGGGTTCACTGGTTTGGCTGCGGTGTGAGGCTGCCGTCGCCGCAGAATAACAGGGGGTGTGTGTGAGTAGAGGGATGGCCTGGCCTGCGGTGGGAATAGTAGGCGGCGGTGAGGCAACCGCGGCATTACAGCCGACCGCGGGAGGCAGGAGCAGGCGGCACGACCGACACTGCTTTGGACGGCTGGAGCAAGAAGACCAGAGGTTGAAGAAGCACTACGGGCGTTGGATGGAAATCGTACGGTCAGTCGAGCTAGAATCGTGCATATTGACTAAGTTGACAAAGCCCTCCGTTCCCATCAACTTAGTAGGCCCACTATACTGGGTCCCAGCTAGCAGGGGGAGTATTCATTTTTTTGTGCGTAATAAGGAGGCACTTCCTTGCGCGCGGAGATATAGCTGGTGGGTCCGAGCTGTCGTGGCGGTAACTTTTTTCGCGAAATACAGAGGCCCTTCCGGTGGGTCCCAGATGTCAGGTGGAGGAATCATTATTTTGCGCGTAATAAGGAGGCATTTCCTTGCGTCCGGCCATGGACCCAGCTGTCAGCCTCTCCACGTACAGTCCACTTCAGATGCATGTCGGTCGTTGACCACGTTGACCACGCCACGCCGAGAGCACCAGGGCGGTGGACGACGGCGAGGCCTAGGAAGGGAACGAGACGGAGCCAGGGAAGACTCGGAAGTTGTTTCCCATGCGGAGGGGAGTACGACTGTACGAGGGTTTACTGGTTCGTCTGCTGTCGCCGAAGAATAACAGCAGGTGTGGGTGAGTAGAGGGATGGCTAGGCTAGCGATGGGAGTACGGTGGGGCGGTGAGGCTCTGCGGCACCTGACAGCCGCCATGGGAGGAGGAGCAGCAGTCCCGCCAACGCTTGTTTGAGCGGCTGGAGCAGAAAGAGCAGAGATTGAAGAAGCACGACGGCCGTTGGATGGACATCCAATAGTCAATGCTTGTGCGTGAACCTTTTTTAGGAAAGCCTCAAATATGTGGAAAACAGCATACATGCCATATGCCGTTATTTCTAAGAATTTACAGCCCATTTGCTTTCTTACGGTGTTTTTGGAGCCCATATTCTTTTTGTTAGCATTACAGCCCATATTGTGTCCATGATTAAAAAATTATACGAAATTTTGCATATGTTGGTGCGGTTTGAACTGTTTTTAATCCCGAAATTTCGATTCACATTCAGACTGATATTAAAAATAAATGTACATCAATATAAAATCCAATAAATTGTCAATGCATAAAAATCAATGCAATTTAAAATATCGAAATGAAAAAAAGATATTTGAAACTAATTGCCTGTTTGATGTGTTTAAAAAATATACATCCCATTTCTCATTACTCATAGGCCATTTTCTCGGCCAGCCGAATGAAGCTCTCCTCGTCTTGAAAGATTTGCAGCCCAACAGGCCTGATAAAGCGACTTACTTGACAAATCACAAAAAAACTGGGCTAGCCATTTTCAGAAAGAAAAAAAAACTATTTGGCTGGTCTGTGGTAAACATAAAAGTAAAGGCTGTCTAGACAGACCAGAGTGTCCCGCACAGCCCAGTTGACACCCTGCTTCCGTCTCAAAAACAAATTAGATAAATGCCACTCCAATTATGGCGATTCATGAAAATGCCATCGAATTTCCAAACTTTGAAAAATGCCACGCAATTTTGCAAACTTTGAAAACGCCACTGCAGTTTGCAAACTTTGAAAACGCCACTCCAGACTTGAAAAATGCCACTAGAAATGGCATGAAATGGCATTTTCAAAGTTTGAAATTGCAGTGGCATTTCTCGGAAACACCAGATTTGGAGTGGCATTTATCAAATTAACCCAAAACAAAAATAACTGGGCGAGCTGCTGGGTCCCTGGTGTCAGCCGCTCGTTGTGCAATTCTCTCGTTTATTGACTACGTTGACAATGGCATGGGACCCAGATGTCAGAAATCCACTAGGAGGAGCCATTTTTTTATTGGCTTGAAATAAGGAGGCACTTGCTTGCGTACTGCCATGAACTTGGCAGGTCCCTGCTGTCATGTTCTCCACGTACAATCATCTCCTGATTGTGTACGCGTCAACTTGGTAGGGCCACAAGACATCCTCTAAACCCGTGGAGGACAAATACCACCCATTTAAAAAAATAACAGCCCATTCCATACGTTCAAATGGAAGGTTCAACAATCAGAGCAAAGTAACAGGTCTGATCCACATATAGAGTTGTAACATCCCAAATTTCCTATTTGGAATGTTTTACAATTATAGCTAAGCATCCTATGCATCCTGTTTGAATTTGAATGCCATTTGAAGTTTCAGGGAATTTTGAGTTTTGAATTTGAATTTCAAACTTTGGCATGTGGGAATCATTTCAAAAACTAAGCCTGATAAAGACTTGATCAAAAGTATGAGAGGAGCAAACATGACACTCCAAAAATATCAGAGGAAACAATGCCAAAAGATTTGGATTCAAATCTGAATTTTATTTGAATTTGGAAAAAAATGGATTTTATAAAGTTTGCCTTTGGAAAAATGTTCAAATGAAAGGAATATTCCCTGATCATTTTGGTATATATATACCCTATATAAAATATTTATAGATATTGTTTTATTTCTGTTTTGTTTTATTTTAAAAAATAAAATTCTAAAAGAAAAACCCCAGGCGCCAGCCAGCCACCCCAGCCCAGACCGGCGCCAAGCACCCACCCTTGAGCCCGGCCAGCGCCTGCCCACTGCCAAAGCCAGCCGAGCCGAGCCGGCCCACCACCTCAGACCAACCCGTTGGCCTCGGCCACCCGCTCGAACCCCACCTCCCTTTCTCTCTCGACCCATGGGCCCCGCCCATCTTCTTCCCCTCCCCCACGCCGCGCGCATGGGAGATCGCGGATCCGAAGGATCCGGATTCCGATCCGCCTGATCGACCCGAAGCCGCCCGAGGCCCTGGCTATAAAAGCCGAGCCCTCCGCACCCCATTCCCCCTAGCCTCGCGGAGCCCTCTCTCTCTCTCTCCGAAGCACTTGGAGACCCGAGCTCACACCGCCAAAGTCGCCGCCGCCGCCACCCTAGTCCTCCCGACCACCCCGACCCCACCGAACCACTCCCGACCTCGTCCGCAGATCCTCCCGACGACTTCCCGAGCTCACTGACGCCTGGAAGCCCGACAAGACTCTCGCCGCCGCCGTCGCCGGACTCGTAAGCCGAAACCCCCGTCCGATCCTAAATCAACGGCCACGATTAGAACCCCCGAAGGGGTAAGTTTCTATTAGAAAACCGGCCGGTTCAATCGGTTTAGTATTAGTTAGGTTTTTATTTTTAGGCCTGGTTCGTTTTAGTTAACCCTAGGGCCCGTTTAGACTATTTAACGCCAGTATACAAGATAGGCCCATTAGGCCTTTTTCTTTTATTTTGATTTTCTGTTTTAGCAGAATAGTTTCATTTTGAAAAATTGATATCTTTTATTCTGTTTATTATTTTTAGTTGATTCTTTTTTGTTGGGTTGCAAATTTTATGTAGTTTCTGTAGAATATATATTTAGCTATGTTAAAAATAATTAAAATTGCCTTATTTTAGTTTTAGTCAGAATAGTAAATCTGCTATAACTTGTGTTAGAAAAATTATTTTTGCATGATTCTTTTTGTCCCAACTTTATTTTGACATTGCCAAACCCTAGAAATTAACTTGGGTATTTTAGGATTAGTAAATAATTAGTTTTAAGCAGAATCCTATTTATCCTAATTAATTAACTAGCTCCTGTTTTCCTAATATTTTAATTAGTAAATGAATTTATTTTTAACTTGTGATTAGTTTTTCTAGGTTAGTTTCTGTCACTCTAGTAGATGAACTTTTATTTATAATTAATAAAAGTTTTAATTTATTTTCTTAATATAAATTGGATTAGGCCTAAAATGAGTTTTATAATAGCTTTTAATTAATTCTTTTTGCTCCTAGTTGCTTAGTGAAACCTTTTCTCTTAAGTTAACTTAAAACCATGATTAGGTTATATTAAGGAATTTTGTTATATAAAACTATTTTAGTTATTGTTTGGAGTAGGGAAAAACTTTGAATTGGTTTTTCTTTGAGTTTTCTTTTGGATTTGGTTTTGATTGTTTTGTTGTGTTATGTTACTTTTGTTATGTTGTGTGATCCTATTGCTTTGTGCTTATTGTGTTATTGTTTGTCTCGACAGAGTTTCCGGAGTGCGAAGCTTGCTACTACGACTCTTTAGCTTACGAGGATCATCAGCAAGGCAAGTTTTGATCATGTTATTTCTATACCTATGTTTTTGTGCATTAGTAATTCTCACCACCCCACCATGCATGCAGTAGTGAAATCTTGAAGTCATTAAACTTGAGTAGTATCATGTGGTAGGATGAACCAATCCCTTGTTACCATGACCCCGGACGTAGTAGTTACTTTGCTATGCTCAGAGACGGTTTTGGGTTGAGTGAAGTTCATAAGCAAGATGTGAGAGTCAATGATGATGACAACCCCATGAACTACATTGATCAAGATGGACTTCGAAAATCACTCTTTGGGTGGAGGGCGGTTGACGGGCACCTGGAGCACCCAGTGGTGGCGGGATGCATGGAGAAGTGCCATGACATCTTGCGGAAAGCTTCACCCAGCCACGAAGAGAAGGATGGATGCCCCATGACCGAAGCTTACTGCAGCCGCAAGCCATTATGGGCTCTGGCTGGGTTGACCCTAGTAGTGACGCTGGCTGGACGGTACTACGAGAAGTAGAAGAACGGTAGGATTGATGGGTACCGGCAGAGCGGAAGAACTCTTTGGAAGACCTGTTTCATTCGTCCGCCTTCAAACACCATGAAGTGCGAAGACTTTAAAGGAGGGAATGATTCTTATGGGAAAGTGCAACCCTCTGCAGAGTTAAAGATCTAATCGATTAGCCGTGTCCCGATTCTACGACATTTGAGCCTCTGGAACTTGGAAGTATTCGGATATCTCAACACTAAAGCTAATGAATTAATTTGAGGGGTTTTGATGACTTAATAATTGGGAATGAGATATTGGTTGGCGGAACCATCTCAATAACTACCAACAATTGTAGTAATTGGCAAGCAAGTCCACTGTAGTAGGATAAAATTTGCTTTTCGCAAAATGATGAAACTTAGAGCTCCACAGCCAAAATGCATATAGAGTTAGTAACTTTATTATTGTTATTCTTCATGACTTGCCAGCTTATTCCAAAAGCTGACCTACATGGCTGCAATGTATTATGTTGCAGAGATATATTCCGATCAGGAGTGAGGCTACGCTCCGCGCTTGGCGATTGCCCTTTGGAGTCGGATGGACTCGCTTATCTTCGACGCTTCCGCAGTGTTATTAGTTTTATTTCTCATGAGTTGGCCTTGAGCCAAATTTATTCTCTTGTAATAAAGACTCTATATGAGAATCGTTTAATGATATTCAGGTGTGATTGAACTTTGATTACTTTATCGATGTCTTGTGAGTACCAAAGATGATCTTGGGATGGTATGCATACGTAGATTTGACCGATTTTGGGTCAGGTCGCTCTGAGATGGTATCGAGCACACGCTGACCGTAGGATCGTAACCCCTAGGATCGGAAAGCCATAAGCGAGACCATTTACTTTGAATCCTTTTCATTCCATAATTCTCCCTGCTCAATTCGACTCTTCTCCCATTTGCAACATTCTAGATGGCGCCGAGTTCACCCCAGTTTGCTACGGAGTTCTGCCGGCCCGATGAGACGATGCCCTTCGAAGAAAGCTGGTCCAGATGGTGAAGCAGCTGAAGATAGCTCTACCCTCGATCACGGAAACCCACTAATGCACTTCCGACGGACACCCTTCTGAGATTGAGGTGCATATCCTGTGGAGAACCTTTGGAGGACACACGGAGCCTATCAACTTTGAGTTCATCGAGTTCAACTGGATCATCGGAAGGGACGTGGCGATCTATCGAGCACTTGGACATCTCCGAGAGGAGTACAGGGCGAGCTCGATCACTCGGACTCGCCATGGTTTCTCGCAGGCAAGGAATGGAGATATCATCCGTACCATTGAGGACGATTCCACTCTCTCATACATCCGGGACTTGGAGTGTCTTCTCGTGAAACGGAGATTCAGACTCGCCGAACTCAAGACACACGGAAGCTTTTGTTCCGCGAATCGGCTGGAGGAGAAGGCACGCAGACTTCCTTGGCCATGAGGAAGAAATCACGGACTTCATGGAGATAGTCGACGACACGAAGATGAAGCTTGCGCGATAGAGGAAAAGATGGACTTGGGAGAGGACCTTTACCGAGTGGAGATGAAGCACCCTCGTGAGCAATGATCAGGATTTCAAGGAGTACCATCAAGGAAACCCCAAGAGGAGGCGCCACTGATGAAGACTTTTTAGTCGACCACCATGTTATCTTTTACTTTTTCGTCGATCAGTTAGGCCGATGTTTTCCCTTCGATTAGTCATGAGCTTTTGTAATCGAGTTTGAACCATGTTTGAGTGGAATGAATAAATGATTGGTGTGTTATGATTGTGCATTCATATGGGTAGTGTATTTCTCATAGACCATTGTTCTATTCTAATCTTCTCATCCACTCCAAAACACCAGATGCCTCCGAGACGTGACACTGGTTTCCCGCCGGAGCTCACCCAGCTGCTCCAGCAGCAGAATGCACTGATGCAACTACTTATTCAGAATCAGAACAACAACGCCAACAATCCACCGCCACCGCCACCACCCACTGTGGACAACTTGACTCGATTTACGAGGTTAAATCCGCCGGTGTTCTCTAGTAGCACCGAGCCGATTGTGGCTGATGATTGGCTCCGCAAAGTCGGAAGAGAGCTAGTCACCGTTGGATGCACCGATGTCGAGAAGGTGCGCTTTGCGCGCATCAACCGGATGGACCTGCAGCTTCTTGGTGGGAGAATTACACCGCCACTTTTCCCATTGGTGCCATCACTTGGGATCAATTCCAGCAGGCCTTCCGCACCGCTCATGTCTCAGCTGGAGCCATGAGTCTAAAGAAGCGTGAGTTCCGCAACTTGCGCCAGGGGAACCGTACTGTGGCACAGTACGTGGATGAATTCAGCAAGCTCGCTCGCTATGCCCTTGATGATGTGGCCACAGATGCCGCCAAACAGGAGAAGTTCCTTGAGGGACTCAATGATGAACTGAGCATGCAGCTTATTGTGGCTACTTTCAACAACTACCAGGAGCTGGTAGACAAGGCCACCATTCTTGAAGGCAAGCAGCAGCAGATAGAAAGCAAGCGGAAGTACAGCCGGGGAAGCACAACTCAGAGCTCAGCGAAGCCCGCTATGCACCGTACTCAGGAGGGCACACCGTCATAACCATGGAGGAAATGGGAACAACCGCAGCCAGGACAACAAGTCAGGCCATGGCAATGGCAATGGCAATGGTAATGGCAATCAGCACTGTTCTGCCACGGCTCCAAGGATCTGAGCCACATCACCGCTTCAAGTGCCGGAAGACAGGCACTATGCCACCGACTGCCCGGAGGCCAAGCAGAGGAATGGAAATGGCAATGGAGGCTCAGCGAAGAAGCCCAATCCGTTCCTCGTGCTCGGTGAACCACATCGACGTGGAGGACGTCTATGATCAGCCGATAATCGTGGTTGGTAAGTTTTATTGAATTCACGCTCAGTTTTGGTTCTCTTTGATTCGGTGCAACACATTCATTCATATCAAGGGTAGTTGTGGAAAAGTACGGGTTGCGACTAGAACCCTTAGAAGCCCCTCCGCGTCGGTTCGCAGAGGAGAAATGATGGCGGTGTAGGCTGTCCTGCAACCCTCAACATCGGGAACCACAAATTTCCGTGGACCTCATAGTGTTGGAAACTCAGACCTTGGATGTAATCCTAGGCATGGATTGGTTGTCAAAGTTTGAAGGAACATTGGTGTGCTCAGAAGTCTATTCTCGCTCACCACCCCGGAGCGAAGAGGATCAAGTATGTAGCCAGCACAGCCAGATGAAGAATCGGTGCATTCCCTCACGGGAGTTGTTCAGAGGAAGTGCCCGAGTGCAAGACTTTCCGATGTGTTCCGGAGGAATTACCAGAATGCCGCCGACGGGGACATTGAATTTCTGATTGAGCTATTGCCAGCACAGCCGAATATCCAAGAGACCTTATCGGATGCCACCGAATGAGTTGAAAGAGATCAAGGATCAAATAAATGAGTTATTGGAGAAAGGCTATATTCGTCCAAGCTCATCACCTTGGGGAGCCCCAGTTCTTTTGGTAGAGAAGAAGGATGGAAGCTTGAGGATGGTTGTGGATTATCGTGCATTGAACGACGTAACCATCAAGAACAAGTACCCTCTGCCGATGATCAATGACTTGTTTGATCAGCTTGTTGGAGCCAAGGTATTCTCTAAGATCGATCTTCGATCAGGGTATCATCAGTTGAAAATTCGTGAAAAGGATATACCCAAAACAGCATTCACTACCAGGTATGGTTTATATGAGTATACCGTCATGTCATTTGGATTGATTAATGCTCCTGCATACTTCATGAATTTGATGAACAAGGTGTTCATGGAATATTTGGACAAGTTTGTCGTGGTGTTCATCGATGACATATTGATTTTCTCCAAGAGCGAGGAAGAGCATAAGGAACATTTGCGTCTAGTTCTGGAGAAACTTCGAGAACATCAGTTGTATGCCAAGTTCAGCAAATGTGAATTTTGGTTGAAGGAAGTTGGATTCCTCGGACATGTTATTTCAGGAGAAGGAATAGCAGTTGATCCCGCCAAGGTTGAATCGGTCACCGATTGGCGGTCACCCACCTCACCAAGGAGATCCGCAGTTTTCTCGGACTCGCAGGATATTATCGGAGGTTCATTGAGAACTTCGAAGATTGCCAAGCCCATGACTGAGCTGTTGAAGAAGGAAGCCAAGTATGTTTGGACCGAGGAATGTGAACCCAGTTTTCAGGAATTGAAGAAACGGTTGGTCACAGCCCAAAGTGTTGATTTTGCGGACATACACAAGGAATACCAGGTTTATTAGACGCTTCTCGTCAAGGACTCGGAGGAGTATTGATGCAGGAAGGTAAGGTTGTAGTTTATGCTCCGCACAGCTATGGCCTCATGAGATGAATTATGCCACGCATGATTTGGAGTTAGCAGCTGTAGTGCATGCACTCAAGACCTGGAGACATTTCATCATCGGAAATCGTTGTGATGTCTACACAGATCACAAGAGTTTGAAGTATATCTTCACGCAGAAGGAATTGAACCTCAGCAGAGGAGATGGCTAGAGTTGATAAAGGACTACGACATGAGATTGCATTACCACCCGGTAAAGCTAATGTTGTAGCGGATCGTTGAGCCGTAAGAGTTATGTGAATACTCTTACAGCAGGAGGATTACCACAGAGTTAGTCGATGACCTCGTAGATCTCCGAATGGAGATAGTTCCAAAGGATTTGTTGCAACTCGAAGTTCAGTCCACCTTGACCGAAAGGATTCGTGAAGCCCGTAAGTCGGACAAGGAAATTGATGAGATTAAGCAAAAGATGGATGAAGGTAAAGCTAAAGGATTCCGTAAGGATGAACATGGAACTATATGGTTTGAGGATCGATTTATGTGCCCAATGATCCCGAGCTTAGGAAGCTAATTCTTCAGAGGCTCATGATTCATCAGACTCGATTCATCCCGGCAACACCAAGATGTACCGGATTTGAAGCAAAGTTTCGGTGGGCGGTATGAAGAAGGATATTGCCGAGCACGTAGCGATATCGATGTTTGTCAACGTAAAGGCAGAACATCGAAGCCAGCAGGGTTACTTCAACCTTTGCCGATTCCCGATTGGAAATGGGAGAAACTTGGTATGGATTTCATCACAGGATTACCCAGGACCCGCTCAGGTTATGATTTTATCTGGGTAGTGGTTGATCGTTTGACCAAGGTAGCTCACTTCATTCCCGTGAAGACTACCTATACCAGTGCCAAGTTGGCCAAGATATACATGACCAGGATCGTATATGTCGCATGGAGTTCCGAGGAAAATCGTGTCGATAGAGGAACGCAGTTTACCTCAAAGTTTTGGAAGCAGTTGCATGAAACTTTGGGTACGAGGCTGGAATTCAAGACAGCTTTTCATCCATGATGATGGATGGACCGAGAGAGTCAATCAGATTCTGGAGGACATGTTGAGAGCTTGTGTGCTAGACTATGGGTCTAGCTGGGATGATAATTTGCCATACGCAGAGTTCTCATACAACAACAGTTATCAATCCAGTTTGAAGATGGCCCCTTCAAGCTCTATACGGAAGGAGGTGCGAGAACACCATTGTGGGATAGTGTTGGAGATCGATCACTTTTCGGTTCCGATCTTATCAAGGATTCCGAAGAGAAAGTCAAGCTGATTCGAGACAGACTCAAGATAGCACAGTCGAGACAGAAGAGTTATGCCGACAGTAAACGCAAGGAAGTGACTTACGAAGTGGGAGACCGAGCATATCTTCGTGTGTCACTACTTCGTGGAATCAAGAGGTTTGGTGTCAAGGAAAGTTAGCACCCGATTCATTGGCCCTACAAAATCCTCGAACGTCGTGGAGAGGTTGCACAAGTTGGAATTGCGGAAGGATTGTCCGGAGTTCATGATGTCTTCCATGTTTCTCGGTGAAGAAGTGTCATGCCGACATGGCCGATGTTCCGTTGAGAGACACAAGGCCCCTAGAGGCCATACAGCTTGACAAAGGATCGACTTACAAGGAGAAACCCGTCCGAATTCTCGAGACTGCAAGCGAGTCACCCGCAGCAAGGTCATCAAATTTTGCAAAGTCTTTGTGGAGTCACCACACCGAGGAAGAAGCCACAGGAACGCCAAGAAGATCTTCTTGAGACCATCCGCACCTATTTGTTAGTTAACCCGAATCTCGAGGGCTAGATTCATCCTAAGGTGGTAGGTTTGTAACATCCCAAATTTCCTATTTGGAATGTTTTACAATTATAGCTAAGCATCCTATGCATCCTGTTTGAATTTGAATGCCATTTGAAGTTTCAGGAATTTTGAGTTTTGAATTTGAATTTCAAACTTTGGCATGTGGGAATCATTTCAAAAACTAAGCCCGATAAAGACTTGATCAAAAGTATGAGAGGAGCAAACATGACACTCCAAAAATATCAGAGGAAACAATGCCAAAAGATTTGGATTCAAATCTGAATTTTATTTGAATTTGGAAAAATGGTTTTTATAAAGTTTGGATTTTGCCTTTGGAAAAATGTTCAAATGAAAGGGAATATTCCCCTGATCATTTTGGTATATATATACCCTATATAAAATATTTATAGATATTGTTTTATTTCTGTTTTTTTTATTTAAAAAAATAAAATTCTAAAAAAAAACCCCGGGCGCCAGCCGAGCCACCCAGTGCCCAGCCACAGCACCACCTGCCAGCCCGGCCAGTGCCCGGCCCACTGCCGAGCCAGCCGAGCCGAGCCGGCCCAGCTCACCTCGCACCCGAACCCGTTGGCCTCGGCCACCCGCCGAACCCCACCTCCCTTTCTCTCTCGACCCGTGGGCCCGCCCATCTTCTTCCCCCTCGCCCACGACGCCGCTCATGGGAGATCGCGGATCGAAGGATCCGGATTCGATCCGCCTGATCGACCCCGAAGCCGCCCGAGGCCTGGCTATAAAAGTCGAGCCCTCCGCACCCCATTCCCCCCTAGCCTCGCGGAGCCCTCTCTCTCTCTCTCCGGCACGCCGGAGACCTGAGCTCACACCGCCGCCAAAGTCGCCGCCGCCGCCACCCTAGTCCTCCCGACCACCCCGACCCCACCGAACCACTCCCGACCTCGTCAGATCCTCCCGACGACTTCCCGAGCTCACCGACGCCTTGGAAGCCCCGACGACTCTCCGCCGCCCGCCGCCGTCGCCGGACTCGATAAGCCGCTGGAAAACACCCCGTCCGATCCTAAATCAACGGCCACGATTAGAACCCCCGAAGGGGTAAGTTTCTATTAGAAAACCGGCCGGTTCAATCGGTTTAGTATTAGTTAGGTTTTTATGTTTAGGCCCGGTTCGTTTTAGTTAACCCTAGGGCCCGTTTAGACTATTTAACGCCCAGGGCACAGTATAGGCCCATTAGGCCTTTTTCTTTTATTTTGATTTTCTGTTTTAGCAGAATAGTTTCTGTTTTGAAAAATTGATATCTTTTATTCTGTTTATTATTTTTAGTTGATTCTTTTTTTGTTGGGTTGCAAATTTTATGTAGTTTCTGTAGAATATATATTTAGCTATGTTAAAAATAATTAAAATTGCCTTATTTTAGTTTTAGTCAGAATAGTAAATCTGCTATAACTTGTGTTAGAAAAATTATTTTTGCATGATTCTTTTTGTCCCAACTTTATTTTGACATTGCCAAACCCTAGAAATTAACTTGGGTATTTTAGGATTAGTAAATAATTAGTTTTAAGCAGAATCCTATTTATCCTAATTAATTAACTAGCTCCTGTTTTCCTAATATTTTAATTAGTAAATGAATTTATTTTTAACTTGTGATTAGTTTTTATAGGTTAGTTTCTGTCACTCTAGTAGATGAACTTTTATTTATAATTAATAAAAGTTTTAATTTATTTTTCTTAATAGAAATTGGATTAGGCCTAAAATGAGTTTTATAATAGCTTTTTAATTAATTCTTTTTGCTCCTAGTTGCTTAGTGAAACCTTTTCTGTTAAGTTAACTTAAAACCATGATTAGGTTATATTAAGGAATTTTTGTTATATAAAAACTATTTTAGTTATTGTTTGGAGTAGGGAAAAAAACTTTGAATTGGTTTTTCTTTGAGTTTTTCTTTTGGATTTGGTTTTGATTGTTTTGTTGTGTTATGTTACTTTTGTTATGTTGTGTGATCCTATTGCTTTGTGCTTATTGTGTTATTGTTTGTCTCGGTAGAGTTTCCGAGTCTAAGCTTGCTACTCGACTCTTTAGCTTACGAGGATCATCAGCAAGGCAAGTTTTGATCATGTTATTTCTATACCTATGTTTTTGTGCATTAGTAATTGTCACCACCCCACCATGCATGCAGTAGTGAAATCTTGAAGTCATTAAAATTGAGTAGTATCATGTGGTAGGATGAACCAATCCCCTTGTTACCATGACCCCAGGACGTAGTAGTTACTTTGCTATGCTCAGAGCGGGTTTTGGGTTGAGTGAAGTTCATAAGGAAGATGTGAGAGTCAATGATGATGACAACCCCATGAACTACATTGATCAAGATGGACTTGGAAAATCACTCTTTGGGTGGAGGGCGGTTGACGGCACCTGGAGCACCCAGTGGTGGCGGGATGCATGGAGAAGTGCCATGACATCTTGCGGAAAGCTTCACCCAGCCACGAAGAGAAGGATGGATGCCCCATGACCGAAGCTTACTGTGCAGCCGCAAGCCATTATGGGCTCTGGCTGGGTTGACCCTAGTAGTGACGCTGGCTGGACGGTACTACGAGAAGTAGAAGAACGGTAGGATTGGATGGGTACCGGCAGTAGCCAGAAGAACTCTTTGGAAGACCCTGTTTCATTCGTCCCGTCTTCAAACACCATGAAGTGCGAAGACTTTAAAGGAGGGAATGATTCTTGAGGGGAAAGTGCGCAACCCTCTGCAGAGTTAAAGATCTAATCGATTAGCCGTGTCCCCGGTTACGGACATTTGAGCCTCTGGAACTTGGAAGTATTCGGATATCTCAACACTAAAGCTAATGAATTAATTTGAGGGGTTTTGATGAGTTAATAATTGGGAATGAGATATTGGTTGGCGGAACCATCTCAATAACTACCAACAATTGTAGTAATTTGCAAGCAAGTCCACTGTAGTAGGATAAAATTTGCTTTTCGCAAAATGATGAAACTTAGAGCTCCACAGCCAAAATGCATATAGAGTTAGTAACTTTATTATTGTTATTCTTCATGACTTGCCAGCTTATTCCAAAAGCTGACCTACATGGCTGCAACGTATTATGTTGCAGAGATATATTCCGATCAGGAGTGAGGCTACGCTCCGCGCTTGGCGATTGCCCTTTGGAGTCGGATGGACTCGCTTATCTTCGACGCTTCCGCAGTGTTATTAGTTTTATTTCTCATGAGTTGGCCTTGAGCCAAATTTATTCTCTTGTAATAAAGACTCTATATGAGAATCGTTTAATGATATTCAGGTGTGATTTAACTTTGATTACTTTATCGATGTACTGTGAGTACCAAAGATGATCTTGGGATGGCATGCATACGTAGATTTGACCGATTTTGGGTCAGGTCGCTACAAGAGTACTGAACTTCCACGTTGACAACCATCATAGCCAAGTTAAGTATCTACTCCCACTAATACTCTAGTAGCGTACAAGTACTAACTTACTCTTAGCTGTCTTAATTACGGCCGGCTGCATGCAGGCACTCAGAATCGGTCGCAGCCAGTACGCGGAGCAGCATGCAACAAGTCGCAGCCGAGGGCACCCATGCATCCACTTAAATCGCTAGAATTAATTAGGCTTAAACTTCTGCATGCCGTTAATTATTACCATGCCTTGGTCTTGCTGCTTTGCTCACGAGACTAATAAACCCTGACGGAGAGAGTACCTTGGTTGGTGAGAGGTTTGAATTAAGCCCTGCAAACCGGAAAGGAGGTACTAGTACGTGCGTGATCCACTATTTATTCGTGTAGGATCGAGTAGGTCTTTTCTTGAATTGAGCCCTGCAAACCTGAAATGAGGTAATACGTGCGTGATCCACTATTTATCCGTGTAGGATCGAGTAGGTAGGATATTGTAGCTTGCCAGTTTCTTTAGAGGTAGGCATTTTTATTTAAAAAACTGCCACTTCGGATCTTGCATCGCAAATAAAACTGCGAGGAGCGCATTAGTAGCCTAGCTAGTGCTCGATCAGTAACTTGTAAACACTGAGCGAACAGAAATAAGTAACTGTTAATGCATCTCAATGATTAACAGATCATATACAAATATGTAGCTCCAAAAGCAAAGATCAGCCACTTCGGATCTTGCGTCGCAACTAAAACTAACTAGTACGATTCCCCATACATAAGATCAACACGTTAATGCATCTCAATGATTCACAGATCATATACAAATATGTAGCTCCAAAAGCAAAGATCTAGAAAAAATATCTGTTCTTCCTACTAACATGGATGCTTCTCTTGGCCAACATTCAGTACGGACTGAAAGACAAATTTGTTTGTGAAGTCTACAATTCCTCTTGCAAACGTAAGTGGTTTCACGAACAGCTGGAACCATGAGAGTTAACCACACATGATGGAGGAACATCCACTGCAATATGATTTGGTCTTCTCTCGATCACACCGCGAGACTATTTTCGGAATACAAACTTTAAATTAGGAAAAATGATGCCCATTGTATAATTAGACCAAAGAGATGAAGCACCTAGTGCTGGCCAATAAATAGTATAGTACTACTTTTCTGCAGTGCATGAAGTGACTATCCAATCTTTCTGTGTCTATTTTCAAATGGCACTTCATGCAGTGACTATACTATTCTCTTGTGCAGTTCAACCAAAATTGCGGACACTTTGTTTGTTTGCCAAATAGCAACGGGCAGACATCTCTGTTTGCACAAATATCAAGCAGCTAGTAAACATATACCACACCTTGTATTTTCGGTTTAAACATGTCTCTTCCGCTTAGCATCTGTCATGTTCTGCACTAGACAATCTGATACAGTTATGTTTTGCCCTGGACAATTTCATACCGAATTGATTTGTTGGTTCAGAGCAGAAATATAGCGCCTATTGTTCATCAGACCAAGGATATCCATGTTCGCAGTGATGGAAGAGGTGAAATCAATACAACCGAAATTGAGCATCCAATCATTAAATCCTGTCCTGCACCTCCAATGTAGGTCCACCCTGCCAATAAATTCACATGCAAACCACAAGTATTACTATCTAATGACAGTTCAAAAAGAGTAGCAAGATAGTAGCAAACCATGAACCTTTGTAATGAACAGCTCATAGTGCCACCAATTGGATATAAAGGTTTGGAAGAAAACATGCTCCTAATGTTGAACCAGTTGGACTTTTTATGCAGTTCCACTAAAATTGAGCATCCCTGTTTGCATAGATATTGAAAGTGTGATTACTGTAAAAACGACACTAGTTGAAGCATAGACTCACAAATATAAGCATTCCAATTTCTTAATGGAAAAGTCAGCAAGACTGTTTCTAACCACCAATTTGAAGGAATAAATAAGGGCAAGAATGGCTGATGTCAGAAAGGCATATATAGTTCTTTCTGAAAGAATGATCGACTCCTGACCTTTCCTCTTCTTTTAAGCATATTTTGTGCAGTTCAACTAAAATAAAATGCCATCACCGCCTTGACAATTCAGTGACACTGTACAAAAGGAAATTACTTAACATTACATCATGATGTCAGGTATGTAGTCGACAGGCATTAGAGACAAACATACAGACCTCCTCCGATAACATAATGAATATTAATTTTAACAAAGGTGTGACTAGCTTTACCGGGATAATTTGAGTGAATTCTAGACCCTCTGTTCCTTAATATAAGACGTTTTCGTTGTTCAATTTAAAGTACCCAAATGTTTAGTATTTAGAAAAACAGGTAGTAGTTTTCTTGAGCACATATCTGGGAAAGCTTGCCACACTTTATTTATGTCCATACGCTAATGCAACACCATTTGAATACTACAAATATACACTAATCCAGTGGCTAGTGCAACATTAGAGTAGTTATTTTATTACAGGGCACAATACAATGGTTTTACTGAACAGATTTCAATAAACTTTAGCACTGGAAGATTTCTATAAGAATTAACAATACAAAATGTAAAGGTAACAAGTTTCAGCATTGGTATACTACCTGTGCATGACCATTAAACCAAATACAGAAGTCTGAAGGTAACTAGCATTATTAACTAATGATAGTATAAAAAAAATGCAAACCATGTACCTCCAAGGTAAATATCATTTCTAACTCGGGGGGACCTTAAAATTTGCTATCCCAATCTTGATAATCGATCAAGCATAAAAACTTGATCAAACGAATCAAGAGAACAGCCGGAGGAGGAGGTGCCCACTCTTGACCTTTCCCCTTGTCTTCATAATTTTGTGTGCAATTTAACCAATATAAAATGACATCAGCGCCTTGGCATTTTGGTGACACTGTACAAAAAAATTAACTTATCTCATGAAAGTGAGGTATGTAATCTATAAGCATTAATAGTGCAAAAATCTGAAGGTAGTAACAAGTTTCATCATTGGTAGCAACAGCATTAGAATGCCTTAGCTGAAAAATCTTTAATAAATCCACAATCAACAGCTAACCCTCAAATAATCTAGTGACATTAAATGCCATTGCTTTAATTTATCGGTGGCATTAGACTAAGAGCGGCATTAGTTAAATGTGGCATGACTTTAGGAGTAGCATTGCTTGACTTGACTGCTGGCGTTATACTAACAGCAAAAAAGTGGCAATAAGAGCATGGGAGGCCCATTCGAACAGTGGGCGCACCAGTACGATGTTCCTCCACGAACGCAGAGTGGTGAGGGAGGTATGGTTGCCAAGAGCAACAAATATCCAGGCAGCATATGTGGATTACGTCCCATTTTTGTTCTCTTTAGCCACCTTTTTCCTATGTGAGGACAACAAACCGATCGACCTGGTCATTCTCTATTGTGTTGTCATGCCTTTCTACCCTTCTTCAACCAAGAGACATGAGACTCGTTCCTTAGCTACCGATCTTCCCCTTTTCAACCAAGAAGCGGGTTCGATGCCTACTCTCTTGGACAGTACAGTCTCCCTCCTTTCCTTATTCAACCTAGACATGGACTAGTCTGCATGAAGTAGGGTTTCCCTTAATAGTGCAAATTATGGTTTTCGTCTGCGTGGCCAGCAGAGTAGAGGATAGCAAATTGGGAAGATGGTGGAGTGGAAAAAGATCCACATGCAACGACGTGGCAGATGGGGCAATAGAACAAGGGTATGGTTTGAAAAGAGGTAGCATACCTGAGGGTCGGCGGGAAGTGGCTTCACTCGTGGTCGTCGTCCTCTGCACACACTATGGCAGCAAGCTTGGGGATGGAGGCCATCCCGCGCGGGCGCTAGGTCTGAGAGGACGGCCTTATCGTTAGTGCATGACCTCGCTCACCGACGACGAGTGCGTCAACGCTGCACGTCCTTTTCTTCCCCGGCGGACCTGTGACAACCGGTGAGGAGGGAGAGAGAGGCCGTCTTTTTTAGATCTGGAGAGAGGGTGATAGTGTGAGAAGCAAGTGGGCAGCCCTTTGCAAGAAAGCGCTGAAGCTCCATCCTATCTTTTTTATACTACTAGTACCGGAGGTGGAGTAGTGGTAGAGTAGTTTATATTTTCTCTGTGTACAGTACCAGTTAGTCGTGCTTCAAAACTGAACGACACGCCATTAAAAAAATAAAGGTCGATAACTAATGCGGCACCTCGGGCCAACGCGGCCAGATCGCATTTTGCACGAGAAATTACACACCTTGTTTCATTGACATGTGGTCCTGTTCCAACATATCAGTGAGACGATGGCGAGTCCTTTTCTACTAGTATTTCCGAATGGACGTGTAGGCCGGGGGGCCTCTTTGTGAACCGTGGCAAACTGGCAACCGTCCACCGACTCTTCGCCTTTCCCTCTCGATTTGGAACTGCTGCTGCACGCTCTTCCTGTCCCTCCTCCATTTTCCTTCAGCCCTTCACCCTTCCTTCTGCCATTGTTCGATCATATTCTCCATGGAGGGAACAGGCCGGAAACAACCCCGTTATACTTGCCCCGATCTGAAAGATGACGTGGTGGAGGAACTCATTGATCGGTGCGACGTCATCACCTCGGCTAGCATGGCAGGTTCGTTCAAGACTATTCTCGACTCAACTAATAACATCATTACAAGGAACCCAAGAGTCAAGGAGCGGTTTGATCTCCCCTATCTTCTTCGCCTTGACCCTGATGACTGGCGCGGGGACGACGGAGGCCTCGCCTTGTGCCAGTTGATGCCGCTTGATAGTGATATGTATGATGTTAAGATGCCATCGCTTGAGGGTAAGGCTTGGGCAGGCGCAAATGGAGATTGGGTTGTTTACATTGGGTCCAACTGCGAGTGGGAACTTGTGAATGTGTACACTCGTGACCGGGTTCCACTTCAAAAAATCTCAGCAGACTTCCCAGAGGTTGAGCACACCGGTACTGTACGCACGTTCAAATACGATCATGGTGACTGTCTTGTAAGGAAGATAGCAATTTGTCGAGTTCCAAACCACTCTTGGAATTACAAGAACTATGAAGTTGTTGCTATCTTTGACAAGCTTGTTGCCATCCTTCGTGGTTCGACTGGATGGATATTGCGCAAAAATCAGTTTCTATACACGGATGAGTACTGTGATGCAATTCAATATGAGGGCCTTGTGTTTGCTTCCACCACTCATGGCACTGTTTTTGCATGGGATCCTCGTAGTTTCGGTACGTTTGTCTTCCACCGTAATTATAATTGTTTCATCCATATGCATGCAGGTTAGCAAGTTTCCCTTTACTAATTAACCTTCTTCTTGCGTTTCCAAGGTCCTGTGAACATTCCACCACCTATACTTGAAAATTTTTATAACCAAGGGGGAGATGACAATGGTGATGATCACGAGCACGAGGACGAGCAGCGCCCATATACTCTATGGCGCCTGGCAACTAATTCCGATGGATCACCTCTTCTTGTGTGTATACAGCCCACTAATGATGTTACTACTAAGGAAACAGGTGTAGTCTCCCATAGTCGCACTCTCTGGACCTATTCCAACACCTGTTGCATGGTATTCATGATGGATACTAGTGTGCTAGCTCCAACACCTTCTCCCTGGTACATAATTGATAGTCTTGGAGAAAACTCGCTCTTCCTTGGACAAAACTATCCAATGATGGTGAAAGGCGATCCAACTGCTGTTGACACAACGTTACTAGTACCAATTATGAGAAGCAACTGTGTCTATACCTCGGACATTTGGGTGGTTCCCTACCCTGGTATTGATATAGTAGGCCTGGATGATCAGTCCTGCGTTGGTCTCGAGATCGACAATGGATGGCCCATCCCAGAGAATCACTTGTGGTTCAAAGCAAGCGTTTCCAACGCCGAGGAATGGTTGAGTTGAAGTTCATTTCATTGCTTGTTATTTGTTGTGTGATGAAAACTTTAGTATTTTTAATGTATCCTCGTTGTCGATGTGGGTTGATGACAAGTTGTATGTAATAAAATGATATGCCTATGATAGACTTACTAAATTTATGAATGGCCTTCGGGTCGCTTCTCTGAGTGAGTGGTGCGACGAGGCAAAAAAATATTTTCCGAATACATAATTGTACGTGCATTGCAACAGGTTATCGGATGAGGCCAATCAACAATAGTAGTACACTATTTGTACTAGCTTTACATGCTTCGCGCGTCGGGCGGGTGTTTTTACTGTAGCCATATGTTAATGTGTTCGATGTACATAACCAGCACCTCGAATCCTCGATACTAGTACTATATAAATAGTAGGAGTAGTAGGGTGTCATGGTCCAGAACAATCATTCACGTCTAGGAGAACGGCACACGCCACCACCACGACATCCATCTGACACCATATTATTTCTTGGAGTCCGTGCTAGAGCAATCTCTTCAACCTCGTTGTTTCTCTAACTTCAGCCATCACGCGGCGGGCGAGGTGGGGCTTTGCCGATAGTCGGTTTCCTCAACTGCGGTCCCACTTGTAAGGCCAACTCCAACGCGCGACCCCAATTGGACCTCCATTTTGCACGAACTCCAACGATAATTTTGACTAGAATAGCAAGACCAAAGAAAACAAGAACCACAAGAATACATTTTACTAGAAGATATCCAACTTCCATAACTGCTCCAGTAAGTTTGATTAGTGCCTTCTCGATGCATTCATTGTTGATCTGCGGAGGCTCGATCTTGCGTGCTTCTTTCTTCTTCGAGTGTAAAGAAGTAGACGTTGCTTCCTCTCATCTAGTCTCATGTCTAGCCTCTATTCTAGTAGGAGTATCAACAAGTGCACTAGTCTCATCTCTAGCCTCTATGCTAGCTAAAAGTGCTAGAACATCTACTAAATTGCGCTCTATCAATATATCGATGTACTCTTATTCCCAATACCAAAACTTGCATCCATTCTATTACACAATAATTTTTTTAAGTTAGCATAACTAGTCTAATCCGAGAGCACAACCGAAGATTTGGTCGGGTTCTTCCTCCTTTTGCCGACACGTGGGACATCCATCATCCAGGTCGTGTCATGCAAGAAAATAGAGTGGTAGTTGAAGCCACGTGATGTGCATCTTGGGTTAAACTGTAAATAGAATCTTACTACTCTTGAGTAACTCCAAAAGCGGCCACCGAAGATCTTTATTGGATTTGTTTTTCATCACCAGCACGTCGAGGTGAAAGATGTGCAGGTTCAGTGGGTCCTCTTGCGTTTTCACTAACATGTGGGACCGCATGTGAGCAAACAGATGATGGGCTCCGCGCGTCCGCTGGCTGGCTGAGAAGAGAGATAGAGGAGGGCTAAGCACGGACTCCTGGAAATTTGTTCTACATACCTCGATATAGGCTCGATATAGTGGGGTGGCATGGGCCATAACTAGCATTCACGTCTAGCAGTACGGCACACGCCACCTACACGAGTCCCATCCGACACCAATTTTCTTGGAGTCCGTGCTACAACCATCTCTTCTCCCTCCTATTTTCTCAGCCATCGCGCGGTGGGCGAGGTGGGGGTTTGCCGATAGTCGGTTTGCTCAACTGCGGTCCCACTTGTAAGTGAAAATGCAACACCGCACACATTCCCCCTTGAGCGGCGTGCCAGACCAACCGTGTGGGGGTGCGACACGAACACGACAGGCTTTTCCTTTTGAACTCGTAACTGGTAAAATTTGGTTCTGCTCCATGGCGTGACCGATAGATAGAAAAGAAAGATTTTGCCTAGAGTAATGAGAAGTTTGGTTCTGGGGCCGTTCATGCATGGAGTACGTACGAAAATTATGAAGTTGATGCGAAAGGTAAGATAATTACTAGTAGTACCATATACTACTACATGGATTTGACGGAAAGATAAAAATACATACGGATCCATCAACGACATCCTCACGCCCTAGTGCGCTGGGTCACCAACCGACGTGTGAGGAGCAGCGGCGTTGGCGGCGAGCTCAACACGGTTCTGAACAATGCCTTCCAAGGTTGCCTTGCGATCCAAGAAGGCCAGCGTCCTATCGTCCTCCTCTTGCATGTAGTACTCCTTGTGGACGATTTGCGCATAGACGTGGGTGATTATGTCGATGGTGTCTTGCTGCGCCAGGCGCTACGTGGCGAGTGCGACCTCGAGGTGGACATTCTCCGGCACGACGGCGGGCAGTCACAGGGCCACCAGTGCATCGAAGAGGTTGTCACCATAGTAGCCATTGTGGGTGGCGGGCATCGCAGAGCCTGGGCGCGTCGGCTGGAGGCGTACGTCAAAGTCGTCCGTGAGCTTCTTGACGACGGTGAACTTGTCGAGGAAACCGATGAGGACCTCGTCGAACAAGGAGATGAAGCGTCGTCCAAGCGGCCCCTCGCCCTGGCGGCCTCAAAAAATACCTAGAGACGTTCCTCGGTGTCGGGCCGCATGCCGGCATCGTGGACCATCTGGCACAGCCGGCTGATGCTCGCGCTCATTGCCTCCATGGGTCTAGCTTACCTTCTAGTCAACTGATCTTGCGATTCGAGTGATCACTCTTGCCCTTGGTTAGCGTGCGTAGGTGCGTAGGATTTCGTACTACTCCTCGGCCCTCTACTGCACCTGCCTTTGGCTCTATGATAGGTGGGCCAGCCACCCCCTGGGCCCACGTGTCATTCACCCAAATACAGTTGCAGTAAGTCAATGAAGCTGCGTCCCCCTCCATGCCGGCGCAGTACATTCATCTCACCAGACCTCTAGTTGGGGCCAAACGAGAGAAGTTTGATGTTTACTGGTTTATTGGTCCCCTTTGCATTTTGCGCCAAGTTTTGACCTTTGATTTAACTAATAAAATGTTAATGCATGTAAACAAAAATGTTGTGTAAGTCACCTTACGGAAACCAAATAATCCCAAAACACTTAGGCACGGTGCATTAACTCCCTCCTCGTTTCTTATTTCGTGACATATAACCAATGAGAGATGTGGGTCGTGCATGCTTTCAATGACTTGAGACTACCAAACATGACATGCGGTGTTTAGTTCATTGCATGTATTCCTATTAGTTAGCAAAAAGACGTTAAGTTCTCTCGCCGATAGGAATAAAAAAATACACCATGTATTTATTCACAGAGGGAGTAGTACATTTTTTCTGACATGCATTACCAGATATTGCTAGTCAAATACTAAAATCCAGATGAACGTGGTAGTACTCCTAAATCCAGACGGTGGTGCTACTAGTACTACTAGTAGAACTACCAATGTAGTAGGAGTACTAGCACTGTACTACCCGTTGGTCAAATTATTACGTGCTGCTCCTCACAAAGAAGTGACAAGACCCTGCGCCGGAGATGACACCTGAGTATAGGCGCCGTGTTCGGCATACCATAGTCAGCCTCACCGTCTGTAGTCACTATCATCATGGCTGTAGAGCTATCCTGCTTACAACTAGCCATGTTCGACATAATTTCCCGTGCGTAGATGCCCCTGCATTGCACGGAACACTAAGATTGGGGGTGGACGGCGCCGGCAGCGGCCATCGCGCCAGATTTTTCCTCGGCCTTCTAGATGTGGTGGGGAGGAGATAAGGCTGATTGTGAGAGACAATGAGTTGTTTGTAAATAGGGAACAAGCGCGGGCATCTTTTTGCAAAAATGGAGAAGTTTGGTTTGTATGCGTCAGATCTAGATCCGACGACTATTGGTGAAAGATGGGAGGCACAACATCATCACCAACTCTGGACCTGCTTGATTTGTAGGATTTTGAAAACGCAGGAATAGGACACAACACTATTACAAGTTTTAAACTGATATTACAAATGCTAGGAGTAATGCTGCACCTACGAAGAGGGAATTACTAGGAAGTTTACGTAAGAACTTTCGTTACTTTAGGTGGATGCAGCATTATCGCACAAACTAAAATCCACCGCCCTGACAAGTCACTAATGGGAAAATAAGTTTTAGAGTCTCTGGCCACTTGATGTTTCAAAAACTAATTCAGCTTCTGCGGAGACTTTGTCATTTAGGCTTAGACGCTTGCGGTGATCAGCACGCCATTCATTATTGCGCCAGAGAACGCCAAACCTCATTACCTTGAGCACACTTGCCTCCAGAACAAAGAACCTGGCCAATTTAATCTTAAATGTACTGCCTCGGTAGTCGATCAAATCAATTTCTGTAAGATGGAGATCAAGGCATTCGTTGAGATTGTCATAGCGCAGCACATTTTTCTATTTCGGGTCTTTTTTTATCTGCAAAAGAAGAGAACATATTAGAGCAGCTGCCTGTATTAGATTGCCATGTCATCAAGAGGTACCAATATCATTCGCTCATACGATAGGGTTGCCTGGTTAGTGATATTTTTTCACTCACTCACTCTCTCTCTCTCTCTCTCTCTCTCTCTCTCTCTCTCTCTCTCTCTCTCTCTCTTATTCCTCTCATTTAACTAGGAGCAGATGAAGAGCTGGCCATTTGTTGCCTTCCACTATGTGGCCGATGGCATATTTCGCAAAAGTATGCCACATAATACGCATCGATGTCAAATCAAAAGATTTTAGCACCGCTCTCGCGATGTGAGAGAGTTGGCACCGCTGTGCACACAGACCCACATGTATAAAAAAATCAATCAAACCAACTACACCAGCCTCTCACTCTCCCAAACAAGTGTTTTTATTGCCTCAGTCCTCTCTCTCTCTCCCACGTAGTGTTTTTTCATTGCATGAGTTAATTTGGCACCGGAGCAAAGTAGGTGATCCAGATTGGGGCACCAGGTGAGAAATGGAGGGGCATCGATGCCAAATGCATCACAAGTGAATTTGGCACGTGTTTTGGCCTACATAGCCCACTTTTGTACTCCCTCTGTCCCAAAATTCTTGTCTTAAATTTGTCTAAATACGGATGTATCTAGTTACATTTTAGTGTTAGATACATCCGTATCTAAACAAATGTAAGACAAGAATTTTGGGACTGAGGGAATACTACCTCGTATTTAGTATAAAATTTTGACCATAGATTTACCTAAGAAAATGCCAATGCATATCACTAAAAATTACACCATTTTAAATTATATTCAAATAGGAATCCAACTATATAGTTCTTAGTGACATGCATTAGCATTTTGTCAGTTAGATCTATGGTCAAATTTTGATACTACAAAATTGGAAGAGTAAACCAGGACGGAGGTAGTACTTGCTCTTAGGGTAACCATAGAGTTACTGGAGTAGTCTAAGTTACTTTCCACTATGACTAGCCTAGGCTACTATAGTAGTACAGCATAAAAACGATGCAGGTGATCACGTGAGAAAAATACTAACAAAATTTCTTTCGGTGCAGTGCGTAGATGCAGTTTTGAACACTACACTTGTCATCGTAATTTGCGAAAATTATGAAAAAATTGAGCTACGTTGTGATTACCGTTTACTAATAGGAAAGAAGTTTCACCTCGATGAGTAGCTTCTCCGTGCACGGAAAGCATGTAAGGAATCCAACAACTTGATCCAGATTGGGGCCGATAGATTTTAGTGCCAAGATCTTCACTGTGCGCATGGACTAGGTCAAGCTTGTGGGAATCATTTTATGGAAGACGGTCGTAAATACATCAAGAAGAAATTTAAAAATGTGAATTTCAAGAAGACGGAGAAGAAGATGAGTGTTGTACCTGAACGATTACGGATCCAATAAAGAGTTCGGACAATTTGGCAGATGAGTACACCAAGGCTGTCAATTTCGGCGCGTCAATGACCCTGATTTTTGTTGGACCTTCTAGATCCGATACAAGCAATCTGTCAAGGAAAGGCGCATTCTCAATGACCATAACGTGGAACAGCTGGAGTGATCTCTTCCCAATTGATGTCTTGTTGCGGGGCCAGCAAGACACATAAATCCATCAGAGATTCGTCGAGGCGATGTGGAGGCTAATGATCCCGTGGATCTGCTCAAGACAAAGGTACTCGAGCACAGTACAGCTGCGGAGCAGGCGCTTCATAGCCTTCTTCGAGATGACAACGTCGAAGAGGTCGAGCTGCTTGAGTTGAGGGAGAAGAAGGGCGAGCACGACATTAATCTGTGGAAGATAGCAGGAGCTGAAGCTGGCGCGGCGCAGCGTTGGCGTGAGGCGGAGCGCGGACGGCGGCAGAGAGCGACATCGTCCAGCTTCAAAGCTGAGCTCCTCGAGCTGATCTAGGGCAGGGGATAAGAACCACTCATCGAACTTGGGTTGGACCTTGCAGTTGGTACTGAACATGCGGTTGTCAAGGCGTCTGGCTGGCCCAGGGTGCGATGAAAGGATCTTGGAGACTGCAGCCCTGCGTTTGCAATCCCTGTCGCAGAGGCAGCTGTCGGCGGTGAGGTTGAGGGGGACACGGCGCTAGAGGGGGTGCCACCACCGGGAGAGCAGGGCGGTCCGCACAGCAGATTTGGTTGGGAGGAGGCCGATGATGACGAGCAGCATGTCATCGGGGAGGCTGCTGATGAAGTCCAGGCTCGCCGGATGCAGTTTTGGCTCGATCCGCCTCCGCTTGTTGGATGCCTCGCCATCCATCTCAACCGGCGGCGACGCCGGTGTACACGTGTGCTGGTGTGTGTTGTGTGTTGGGTGTGCGTGAGTGCGTCCTTCTGTGCATGCCTCCGCGCAGTGGTGAATTGTGCGCGAGTGCGTCCTTCACGCGCAAGAAGTGTGTCCTCATTGCGCCCTCAATTTACTAGCGTGCGAGGTGCTACCCCAAGTGGTTTCAACTTTGTTTACTTCACCGCATGTCAGATGGGCCTCTAGTTTACTTATTTTCACCTACTCCCACATGGGCCAGCACACGAAGATAGAGAACACGAGCTGACAAGGCAGCATGTGGACTGGTTAACCGGTCAACTAAACAATATATGGAGCTATACGCTGACAGTGAGCATATAATCCGTCGGTATAGAGAGTTCGAGTGAGAGGGGAGGCCCGTGAGAGATATCAGAGAGAGAGAAAGAGCTACTCCCTCCGTTCGATAATGTAGTTCCAACATTTTTTTAAAGTCAAACTTTTGAAACTTTGACCAAGTTCATAAAGAAATTACTTATATCTACAATACTAAAGATAAATGATAGTATGAAGTAAGTACATGTTGTGATGAATCTAATGATTGTTCCAGATGTAAATTTTTTTCTCCACATATACATGGTCAAACTTTTCTAAGGTTTGACTTTTCAAAACATCCATATGCTTATGGATGTGACATAGTCCCTAACTAGAGAGAGACAGAGAGAGAGAGAGAGAGAGAGAGAGAGAGAGAAAATAGAAAGAGTGAGTGAAAAAAGTGTGTGTGCGTGTGTGAAAGAGACATGGAAAACACACGACAAAAGTAGAGAAAAAGCATGCGTGTCTTATGCAAACATATCACACATGCATCTTTGACAACGGAGGCAAGGTGAGGAGATAGTGTGTGGTTGTTTGGAACCAAGAGAGCAAGACCCCTAGCATGTGGCCAAGAGGGGTCTGACAAACAAGGGAGAGAGGTCAAGAGAAACGTACGGAGAAAATGCAGACATGGGGAGGAGAGAGTGTATGTTTGTCATAGAGAGATCCCGTGGAGATCGTGATGGGACTACATGGGTGGGAGATCGAGTGACAAGGTGTGTGCGCGATATAAGATGCCCCGAGAGATATCGAGATAGACGTATGGATGGAAGGAGACAATACGTGTGTTCCTGATGGCTACTAAGTGATAATCATACTTAGGAGGGGGGGGGGGGAGTGCTTGCGCCTATGATGGAGTGAGGGATTATGGTACTTAGGGGGGTGCGTGTCACGTGGAGAGAGAACAAGGGCGGAGAGTGGTGGATGGGTCTATATATGTATAACGCGAGCGAGACATGTGTATGTGTGAACCAGGGAGATATAAGGTCAGTTTGGCTTGCGTCTTGAGCATCTTTTGCCTTGTCTGGGGTTGTGGCTGGATTTCATGCATGCTAGTGTGGTTGCTACCCTGTGAAAAAGAAAGCCCGCATGGCCTGGATTCCCTTGCACTTTAATTAGCCTGGCTGGACTCCAGACACTGCAAGTAGCTTTGGCCCAGCTACCGATTTGAACGCTGGCCGTGCACGGTAAATGCGGCCACGAGGCTAATAGCAACCTGGATGGATATTATCATTAAATAATTGCTTCATGGATTGATTGATGGGACGTTGATGCTTTGCCTGGCCCAGGCATGAACCAAACGCTTCAGCACCACACAAGCCTGGACAGGCAGAAATATTTTACATCTCACGTCCACACCAGGCAGGGCTGGGCATCAAGGCATGACGGTCAGGTCACGAACCAAACTGACCAATAAAGTTTGAGAGAGATTGAGGAGCCCCGATAAGACTCAGTGGTGCGTCAGATAGCTGAGAGGGGGAAAGAGATATTCCATCCGCTCGATAATGCAGTGCATGTAAATTTTTTAGAAGTCAAACTTTGGAAACTTTGATCAGGCTTACGAAAATGTTATTTATATCTACAATACCAAAGATACATCATACAAAACTACATCTCATGGTGAATCTAATGGTATATGTTTTCCGTTCTAGATGTAATTTTTTTTCTCCACGTACATGGTCAAACTTTGTGATGTTTGACTTTTCAATAAATCTATATGCTGTGGACCGAGGAGAGTGCCTAAGTCGAGACAGATCAAGTGCGTGTGAAGGAGGAATGAGTAAGTGTGCAAAAAGAGTATGTGTGTGAAAGAGAAAGTGACAACAAAGGATAAATTAGAGAGAGTGTGTTTTTTCGTTTCTTATGCGAACATATCACGCATGCATCTCGGAGATAGAAAAGTGAGGCGAGGAGATACACGAAGATAGCTAGTGTGTGATTGTTTGCAATGGAGAGAGACACCCCTGTAGCACATGTCCAATAGAGGTCTGGCCAACAAGGAACAAAGGTCAAGAGGGACACATGAAGGATATGGACGCATGGGGAGGGAGAGAGGGTGTGTTTGTGATAGAGAGATCCCCTCGAGATCGTGAGGTGACTATATGGGTGGTCGATCGAGGGAGGTGCGTGCGTGATAGAAAGATGCCCCGAGAGAAATTGAGATAGACCATGCACATGTTTGTGATGGAGACTAAGATTAGCTAGTCATATAACTGCGCGTGCCTACAATTGAGTGAGAGACCACCATACTTGGCTAGCTAGGCATGAGATTGTGTGTGTGTGCTTGTGAGATGGAGAGAGAACGAGGGAGAGAGATAGAGTTTTAGATGGGCCTATCGAGTGCGAGTGAGATATGCATGTTATGTGTGACCCAGGTGGATGGAGAGTTTGAGAGGGGGGGAGAGCTCAGGGGCAGCCAGTGGTGCGTGAAAGAGTTACGGGCAACGAGCCAAGGAATTTGTGTGCGTACGATGAGTGCACCCAAGATATCTAGCCTGGACTAGCTAGAGTATCATACATAGTGTGCGAGAGAGACCTAAAGATGGTGTATATATGCATGTGAACTAGAAAGACCCCCCCACACACACACACACACAAAGAGAGAGAGAGAGAGAGAGAGAGAGAGAGAGAGAGAGGAGAGGAACCAACAAGGTTTTTGTGTCGGATGCGTGCGACAGAATTGAAGATTGTCGGCGATAGAGAGAGAGAGAGAGAGAGAGAGAGAGAGAGAGAGAGAGAGAGAGAGAACAGGAGTCCGAGAGAGGGGGAGGTCGCGTTTTATGCATCAAAGACAGATATAAACCATGTTTCGATATAAACTTGCATTCAAATATTTAAATTGGAGAACATGTTGTCTGCAATCCACACATGAACGGATATATGCGTATATCAAACAAGTTCATTAGTTTGACTTTCAACATGTTCATGGAGTACTATAATACTGTACATCATGCTACTCGATTGAGGTGTTCAATTTTGGATTTAGTTCACTATTTTGACCTAGTGAACGAGCTATTTCATTGAATTGAGATATTTCATTTTGGGTTTGATTCACATTTTTGAGTGGGTCAACTATTTGTCATATAGTAAATCGCTAGCAACGAGCATGTAAAAACACATTACTCGCGAGCATCATATCTCCATCTAAAAAAGAAGTGGCAAGCTAATATTTCAAAATTTGATTCGAATCGACTTGGTAAGGTAGACGTGGATGCTCGTTCTCCCAAAATTTGAACGAACCGTTAAACCCTCTGCTCGGTGGAATTCGCCCGAGCAAATAAATGGGAGACGCGAAATGACCGTCCTATGTGGGACACGCATCAATTGGCCCGTTGTACATCGAGGGTAGGTTCGTAACTTCATCCAAGCGCGACTTCTCCTCGGCCGAAATGACATGTGCCGAATAATTCATAAACCATGGTCGGCAAAACATGCTCTCCTCGCCCGAAATAGCTCGCGCCCACTATTTCAAAACACGCCCTCCTCGCCCGAAATCGCTCCCGCCCACTATTTGGGGAGAAGCAAAGTTACTCTACTATCCCCGACCCTCAGTACACAGACCCAAGCCGAGAAGCCTAAAGGCAGGGGTAGAACTGTAACTCCCCTCCACATTTCAGACAAATGCGTCCGTAAGACATGGTTCCACTCCCCTCCTAATTCCCCCCTCCCCCCCCCATTCATACCTCATGCGCGCCAAATCACCTTCTCCCCGGGAAGCTCCCTTCTCCCGAGCCACGAAACCTCAGCCCCTCCTCCATGGCACCCCCACCGCACCAATTCACAGCCGCCCTCCTCCCTAATGCCGGAGACACAGTCCATTTGCCGTCGTGCAGTGGGCCGTGTGCCTCTTACTCTGTGCTGCTGGAGCTGCCTCGACGACGGCCGCGTGAACCGTACCGGAGCCGATTCACCCCCGCCGTTGTTCACGGCGCCGGAGCGGATCCAACTTCGGATCCGTCCAGAGTCCCGACGCTGCTTCCTCGTAGCCGTCGACCGTCGCGACATCAATGTTTCCCTGCCGCCGGTGGATACGTCCATTTTGCATCATGCTTTATATCGATATTTATTGCATTATGGGCTGTTATTTCACATTATGTCAAAATACTTATGACTATTATCTCTTATTTTATAAGGTTTATCATGAAGAGGGAGAATGCCGGCAGCTGGGATTCTGGCTGGAAAAGAAGCAAATATTGGAAACCTATTATGCGCAGCTCCAAAAATCCTGAAACTCCACGGAAGTCACTTTTGGAATTAATAATAATTATTGAGCAAAGAAAATACCAGAGGGGGTCCACACCCTGGCCAGGAGGGTGGGGGCGCCCCCCTACTGGGCGCGCCCCTGTCTCCTGGGCCCCCTGGTGGCCCTCCGGTGCCCATCTTCTGCTATATGAAGGCTTTTACCCTGGAAAAAATCAGAAGGAAGATCATGGGACGGAACTCTGCCCCCACGAGGCGGAACGAATATAGGGCTCCTGCGGAGCTGTTCTCCCGGGGAAAACTTCCCTCCGGGAGGGGGAAATCACCACCATCGTCATCACCAATGATCCTCTCATCTGGAGGGGGTCAATCTCCATCAACATCTTCACCAGCACCATCTCCTCTCAAAACCCTAGTTCATCTTTTGTATCTAATCTTGTATCGAAACCTCAAATTGGTACCTGTGGGTTGCTAGTAGTGTTGATTACTCCCTGTAGTTGATGTTAATTGGTTTACTTGATGGAAGATCATATGTTCAGATCCTTAATGCACATTAATACTCCTCTGATCATGAACATTTATCTGCTTTATGAGTAGTTACGTTTGTTCCTGAGGACATGGGTGAAGTCTTGCTATTAGTAGTCATGTGAATTTGGTATTCGTTCGATATTTTGATGAGATGTATGTTGTCTCTCCTCTAGTGGTGTTATGTGAACGTCGACTACGTGACACTTCACCATTATTTGGGCCTAGAGGAAGGCATTGGGAAGTAATAAGTAGATAATGGGTTGCTAGAGTGACAGAAGCTTAAACCCTAGTTTATGCGTTGCTTCGTAAGGGGCTGATTTGGATCCACTAGTTTCATGCTATGGTTAGGTTTTCCTTAATACTTATTTTGTAGTTGTGGATGCTTGCAATAGGGGTTAATCATAAGTGGGATGCTTGTCCAAGAAAGGGCAGTACCAAGAACGGTCCACCCACATATCAAATTATCAAAGTACCGAACGCGAATCATATGAGCGTGATGAAAACTAGCTTGACGATAATTCCCATGTGTCCTCGGGAGCGTTTTTCTCATTATAAGAAATTGTCCAGGCTTGTCCTTTGCTACAAAAAGGATTGGGCCACCTTGCTGCACTTTATTTACTTTAATTGCTTGTTACCCGTTACAAATTATCTTATCAAAAAACTATCTGTTACCTACAATTTCAGTGCTTGCAGAGAATACCTTACTTAAAACCGCTTGTCATTTCCTTTTGCTCCTCATTGGGTTCGACACTCTTACTTATTGAAAGGACTACGGTAGATCCCCTATACGGCACAAGACGGCCATCAAGCCATCCGGCGTAGATCGGACAGTACCAAAATAAAATAAAATCATGTGACCCCAATTTAGTCTTCAGTCAACAGACGTGAGACCACTCTCGTACCTTGCTGTTGATCTATAAGTGTATTTCTTCAGATCAAAGAGATATGTCGTTCTTAACATTATGCGTTATCTGCATCTTCAGACACACCGTCTTCCGACTCACCGCAGCTGCTCCAACAAGGGAAGCATACACCAGAAGGGAGCTATAGTCCCCACTCAACAGTTCCCTGCATCGAATGTGTGTGCCCGACATGGACAGCCACAACAACTGCATGGCCATCGACAAGTCAGCACATGATGCTCATCCTATGGATGGCAGCCAGATAGATTGTACCCTCATCTTACTTGTGTGCAACATTTATGGCTTTCTTATTCATCTAAGCATGGAAAATAGATCATCACATTTCACTGTATATTCATGCTGATCTCTTACGGGTCTTGTTCAGGAGTTAACGTTGTTCCATAGTTCAGCTAAGATACTTGTTCTTTAGGTAACATTGTTCCATAGTTATCATCCATCATACAATGCTATCCCACAGGCTGGTGATTATAGTATTATACCACTTCTAGTATTACCTATGTTGTTTTTTAATACTTTTGTGTGCCATCTAGTTAATCTCGAGTACAAACGATACATATTCTGTAGCTTTCATATGTGTTCTCCCTTTAGTTTATGAGACTTGTTGCTGCTAGTTAACCCCAGTCCTACTATTTATGTCGTCTCCTATGGGCACTCATTACATAAATCTAACTACTAGTTGTCCTTCATGCATGTCAGATATAATTGCACACACTAATATATCCACAAGAACCTCACGGAGCAATGTAAAGGCCAATAAACTTGATGTCAATGATACCCAATAGGATGGAACATGTAAAGGCAGTTCTTCAGAAGACTTGCAGAAAGATGATGAATCCTCTTCACCCCACAAGGTCCTTGCTCTAACTTGGCCTGTGATATAGGTACAACATGCATATAATGTCCTGGAGTGCATTTACTCTGTATCAATGCCATGTGCTTAGCATGCTAATCATGCATGTAAATATGTCATGCCTTCCTGTTTTTTAGTACCTATTCCATTCATGATAACATGTTTTCAAATTCAAGTATTGTCATTCTACCCTATCGCAATGCCATCTGCTTAATTTGAACATCATGCTTCTGAATATCTTATGCATTGTTATTCATCAGTATGTACTTCATCTGTCTACCATACCATGTTTTTTTACATTGAAGTGCTGTTCTAGTGCTCTGTTGCAATGCCATCTTAGTTTCCCAATCATACACGTGTATGTTGCCTTAGTTATTTCTGTACGTATTCCGCTAGCATACAGTTTTACATTCAACTAGTGTTTTTTTTGTTGTGTTGTCCTGTCGTATCCCTAGCTCTTACACCATACTCCCACCGTCCAGATTACATGTTGCCGAAATGGATAAAAAAGGATGTATCTAGAACTGAAATACGCCTAGACCCATCCATTTCTTTCTGGATGGAGGGAATACATGTCAATATGTCATGCCTTTCTATTCTTTAGTACCTATTCCATCTCTCTGTTGTAGCATGTTTTATAATTAAAGCACCATTCTTCTATACAAGGCATGCAAGGGGAAGACGACTATGTTAGAATCTGAAGGGTTACAAACAAGGACTTTGCAAAAGATCCAAACGCCAGGAGATAATAAACCAACTCCAGTTTTTATAGATACTGCTCCAGCACAGAGAAACCCAACTCCTACTGATAATAAGCAGATTCCAGTGGCCAAAGAACTAGTCCGCTCCAGTCCAGCAAAAATATGTCAACTCCATTCTAAGAAGCGTCTGTGTATCCTTGCGTCATGAAATTTTATAGCATGCTGATCATATTTTCTACATGTTTCTTACCCATCTCTCTTTTAGAAAATAAGCTTAACAGATAGAAGAATTTCTGCACTGGTATCGTATGTGAGGAAAGATTCTTGCAGGAATTCTCTGTGCTCCAATGTAGATGTAAGTACCTGTTGTATATCACTATATTTTTACATCAGCATGTATTTTCTTAATCGGCGTGAATCCAACCTTTATCTGATCTAAATTTAGTTGTAGCAAAATGTATGATTAAAGGCCACAATGTTGATTTTTGTAAGGAAAACTGCCTGGTAGTTTTGCATCCTGAGCTGCATGAGTGTACGATCTCATATCAGTGGGTTTGAATACTTTGGTTCTGCAGTGGGTTTGAATACTTTGGTTCTGCAGTGGGTTTTCAGTGTTTTTTTACTGTGTTGTCCTGTCGTATCCCTAGCTCTTACATCATACTCCCTCCGTCCGGATTACATGTCGTAGAAATGGATAAAACTGGATGTATCTAGAACTGAGATACGCCTAGACCCATCCATTTATTTCCGGATAGAGGGAATACATGTCAATATGTCATGCCTTTCTATTTTTCAGTACCTATTCCATCTCTGTTGTAGCATGCTTTATAACTGAATCACCATTCTTCTATATAAGGCATGCAAGGGGAAGACAACTATATTAGAATCTGAAGGGTTACAAACTATGTCTTTGCAAAAGATCCAAACACCAGGAGATAATTAACCAACTCCATTTTTCATAGATACTGCTCCAGCACATAGAAACCCAACTCCCACTGATAATAAGCAGATTCCAGTGGCCAAAGAACTAGTCTGCTCCAGTTTAGTAAAAGAATGTCAACTCCATTCTAAGAAGCGTGTACGTATCCTCGCATCATGAAATTTTATAGCATTCTGATCATATTTTCTACATGTTTCTTACCCATCTCTCTTTTAGAAAATAAGGTTAACGATAGAAGACTTCCTCCATTGGGATCGTATTCAAGGAAAATATCTTGCGGGAATTCTCTGTGCTCCAATGCTGATGTAAGTACCTATTGTATATCACTATATTTTTACATCAGCATGTATTTTGTTAATCGGCGTGAATCTAACCTTTATCTGATCTAAAATTAGTTGTAGCAAAATGGTAACAGCGCCAATGTTGATTTTTTAAGGAAAAATGCCTGGTAGTTTTGCATACTGAGCTGCATGAGTGTATTATATCATATCACGCACATTACTGAATTGTAGTGCTTCTCTGGTTGCCCATTCATTCATTGTCTCAATGTTGCTTTCGTATTACCTTACCTGGCTGATGATAGTTGTGCCATATTGTGTTAATTTGCTGTATGCTAGTTGCCCAAACGTTCGTTGTGTCAATGTTGTTTTCCTATTATCGACTTGGCCAATGATAGCAATGCTAGTGTGTTAATTTTGTGCGAAGGCTCTTTCAAGAGAAAAGACAAACTCTGAAAATAGCAAGGCAACCCCATTGTTTCTTTCCATAAATCTAGGCCAGGTAATATGGCAATAACTCATGATTAATCTGTTTGGTTCCGTCCTAATTTATGTTATGATGCAGTGGTCGAGACACTCTCCACTATCAATAATACAAGCCTGCCAAAATTTCCATCTGAATATGTTCAGTATCCTCTGTCTCGAATGCAACAGAATAAATGTATGTTTGTGAACCAATTAATGGCTGAAGCAATGATGGAAATGGTGGATGAATCAGAGGTGCAGAGTCGTGCGACACAACAACTGATCAATGTTTTCACAGACAGCGTAGCAAAGCAGCAAGAACTTGCCCACATGCTTATGGGCGTCATCTGTGCTGAGGTTGCAAATTGTGACATTGTAGATGGTTAGGTTCTGCTCATTTATTTGCATTGGCATCAATCTTTGATTACCCAGTTAATGTAATTGCCTGTAATATATGCTGGATGTGCAACGTTATTCCCTATATGGCGTACCTTTGCTTGATCAGTTTTGGTCCTGTGCATAATTGCTCCACATAATGGGCTCAAATTATCTAATTTGGCCTAAAGACATGTATGAACTTTAGTGGGCCCATTAAGTTAATGGGCCATTACTAGACCGAAAGTTAATGGTCAGCCCTCTTACCTCCCGGGTCGTTAACAGGCCGACATCGAGGCGGGCAACAGGTGGGCCCAATTTATTTCACGAGCCGTTAACATGCCGTTACTAAGTTTGGGCTACATATGGCCCAACTATACTGTAGGCCTTTAGCAGGCCGAAAGAGACAACGGGCTTGTACTGGACCATGAAGAGCATGGGCCGCTAAGAGGCCGAAAGTCAGGTCGTATTGTAAATGGCCCAACTGTGTTGTGGGCCTTTAGGGTGTGTTTGTTTGGGCTGCAGCTTCTTCGGCTGCAGCTGCACCGGCTCCAGCTGGAAGGAGCGGCTGTAGCTGCTAGTTGTGGCTGGAAGGTTGGAGTTGAAGTGCAGCCATTTGGTAGTTGTCTTTGTGGCAATTGCGGTGATCTTTGAAACATGCTGAAATGACCATAACACCCTTTATTCTTCTGTAGATTGGGTTTAAGTGCTGATTACACTGTTTTAACAGTAAATGACCCAATTTGAATTGTTTTAGTCGTAAGTGGCCAGTTTTCACATATTTGAACTGGGATCATGCTAGTTTTCACATATTCTAGCACATGACAATATTTTTGAACTCGACATAACATATGGTATTAATTATATATTACGTGAGACACTGACTGTCCTTCAGTACCACAAACCGTCGTTTAATCCATACAGAACATGTTTCAACAGTGCTCAATTTATGTAGCAAATACATAATTCAACATGGTACAACAAGCAAACACATGTTTCAAATTGTTCAAAAGCACGAAAATAAGTAAAGATACATGACATAAGCTACTTCTTTCTATCATCAAACTGTCTCTTGAGCCAATTGAGTCTCCCTTCATTTGTCTTCATTGCATAAAAGAAGCTGCGGTTTGATGGTTTAGCAAACAACTTTGTAGCCATCTAGTACTCATCACTAGTCTCAGAGGCTCCACACTTGGCAACCTCTTCCATGATGGCAAGAATATCATCATTGTCAGCGGTCTTACTAGTTTGGCCCGCACAATCTTCCTGTATGACATGATCAACGAACCGCTTGAAGTCCTTTGGCACATTATTTTTCTTGAACTTGGATGGACTAGAAGGAATTGCAATTTTTGGACACTTGCGCTTTGGTTGTGCTGGGCTTGCTTGAACAGGGCTGGGAACTTGAGTCTCATTCTCTTCTTCATACAACTCATGTATATCTTCCTCAGTTTCAGTTTCTTCCACCTCTTCATTATCCACTCCAGGCATGACAGATGAGAGTCCATCAACGTTAGCCTTTTCAAACATGATTGCTAGCTCATTCAAGCTATCTGGAGGTCCATGGCGAAAAGCTTTAATTGGCTTGTGAATCTGCACGAACAAAATAACAAGGTAACACTTGTTAGTGGCATAATATAGCGTGACAGTCGTAGATATTCACGTATGAAATCAACTAACCGCAATCAATGAAGCCCACTGATCATCGTCTGTTGTAATAGTTTGCTTCACATCATCCCATCTAAGCCCAGTAGCTTTGTTTTTGTAAAATACCCATGCAGAGTATATAGCCTTCATATCATCCCAACGATTCTTGAATTGCTTCTGCACATAGTTTCTTCCGGTCTGTGCGTTGAAGGCTGCAATTAAACCCTTATATCCAGCAGGAGTTAAAGCCTTGGTTGGCCTATTTCCAAGCTTTACTTATGCAGCGGCACACTCACAGAAAATTCTGGTGGCCTCTCGATCCCACCAAGCTTTTACTTTGGGTTCTTCCATCTATACAACCAAGTATGAGTTTGCAAATGGAAGTAACAGTAGCAGGCCCAAGTACCAAATCAAGCATTCAAATTTGCAATTTGTAAAAACAGAGAACTCACTAGCAGTCCTTCCATCTATACATCTAAGTATTAATTCTCAAATAACAAACTAGCAGTTCAGTAGTACAATCTTCTTGTACTGATTCAACTAGTTCACAAGTACCAAATGTGAGCAGTCAAATTAGCCATAGCACGCACACACTAGCAGTTCACTTGTATCAAATGAGAGCATTCAAATTCACTTGTATCGTAATTTATATAAAAAGAGAATACTCTAGCAGTTCACAGTACCAAATTGGGTAGTCAAATTTGCAATTTACATAAATGGAACACACACTTGTAGTCCGCTAGTACTAAATGCATGTAGTCAAATTAGCCATTCATGTAGATACCCATAGCTATTAGCACTAAGCTAGCTAGTACCAAATCAAGCAGTCAAACAGTTAACTCCACAGCTGACATCACACAGAGCCATGGCACACACACACACACACGCACACCTCACAGCACAGACATTGAGAGCGACCAAAACACGTACGTACGGAGAGAGAGGCGCATGAGCTACCTGGACGTCTGCGTCGGTCCGGTTTTTGGCCTGAGTAGCCAGTGCCGACGTTGGGGCGGGTGGCAGCGATCTGGAGATGGAGAGGGCGCTGGCAGCCATAATTGCGGATGAAGGTGGAGTCCCTGCGCTCCGGGAATGGAGATACATAAGCTTCTTCTCCGGTTCGCCGGCCGGCGTTGGCCTGACTCGCCGATGGCCCGCGTTGGGGCGGATGTGGCGGCAGGGGAGGACCGAGGAACCCTAGCGGGCGAGTGGGGATTGTCTGCTCGTCTACGACATGTGGGAGGAGAAGAAAAGAAACGTACCGGGCAGTGGCAATTCGTCCGTATAATGATATTTAGTGGGGGGTGGGGGGGCAAAAGTTTCTTTTGGTGATTTGGAGCCAGCTCCGGCTGGAAGAAGCCAGAAATTTGGGCTGCAGCTTATTGGCGTTTTTCTGGACGGGCTCCGGTTTTGGGCTCCATGGAGCTAGCCGAAATTTTGGGTGTTTGTTTGGGCTCCAGCTTCAGTGAGTAGAAGCCACTGAAAAAAGCCCAAACAAATACACCCTTAGCAGGCCGAAAGAGAAACCGGGCTCGTATTGGACCATGAAGGGCATGGGTCGTTAAAAGGCCAAAACTAAGGTCCGAGTACAAATGGGCCAACTCATTTATGGTTTGTTAATAGGCCGAAAGGCACACAGGGCCGAGAATTGGCCCAACACTTAAATGGATCACTATAAGGCCAAAACTCAGGTCCAACTACAAATGGCCCAACTGATTTATGGGCCATCAACAGGCTGAAAGTGACACCGGTCTATAAATTGGCCCAACACTTAAATGGGCCGCTAAAAGGCTGAAACTCAGGTCCGACTACAAATGGCCCATCAGATTTATGGGCCGTCAACAGGCTGAAAGACACACCGGGCCGGAAATTAGCCCAATATTTAAATGGGTCATTAAGAGGCCGAAAGATGTACATCCTGAAAATTAGCCCATCCATTGAATGGGCCGTTAACAGGCCGAAATCTCATCGGGCCGATATTGAGCCCAAATATATAGCGGGCTGTTAACGGGCTCGAACTGACGATGGGCTGCAATGGTGTCAAATCTTTAACGGGCTATTGACGGGCCGAATTGGCACATCTCGTATGGGCCGTCGGCTTAAATGGACCTGACACAAGTAGGCCTTATATGGGCCGGCCTGCTAATTTTTACTGGGCCAGCCTTTTTCATCGGGATGGGCCACTGTTGGACCGTGCCACGTGTCGAGCTATGATAGGCGCCTCCTGTGTAATGAGTGGATGACATATGTCCCAACGATGAGGCAACACGTGTTTCCTGCGGCCAATGATGATTTTACACGTGGAAAATCCCCATTGGTCCGGGCTGTTAACGGGTTATCGGATCCAAAACCGGGCCCGATAGCTTAACGGCGTTCCGTTACGATGGATGCCATGTGTCGGCCACCCTTGACGAAAGCACTTCTGTGACCCGCGATTTATCGTCATGGAAGTGGACACTTCCGTGATGATAATTTTGGTAATGTCAGGGAACACTTCTACGACAGCACAGGTATGACTATCTTGATTCTGTCATAAATCATCATGGATATACATGCATGACAAAAAACGCAACCTACTGTGACAAACACGTATCATCACGGAAGTGCATTTTTTTGTAGTGAAGGTTCAACAAACTCATCAAGTTCTATCTTCCTCGCACTCAATTCTTTAGAGAGAAACTCTTTCTCGAGAAAGGACCCGTTCTTAGCGACAAACTGTAGGATAGAAAGTATGTCTAGAGGGGGGTGATTATACTACTTGACCAAATAAAAACTTAACCTTTTCCCAATTTTAGTTCTTGGCAGCTTTTAACAACTTAGAACAAGTCAAGCAATCTTAACACAATTCAAGCAAGCATGCAAAGAGTATATGAGTAGCGGAAAGTAAAGCATGCAACTTGCAAGAATGTAAAGGCAAGGGTTTGGAGAGTGCAAACGTAATAGGAGACACAGATGTTTTTGTCGTGGTTCCGATAGGTGGTGCTATCGTACATCCACGTTGATGGAGACTTCAACCACGAAGGGTAACGGCTGCGCGTGTCCACGGAGGGCTCCACCCATGAAGGGTCCACGAAGAAGCAACCTTGTCTATCCCACCATGGCCATCGCTCACGAAGGACTTGCCTCACTAGGGTAGATATTCACGAAGTAGGTGATCTCCTTACCTTTACAAACTCCTTGGTTAACTCCAGAATCTTGTCGGAGGCTCCCAAGTGACACCTAACCAATCTAGGAGACACCACTCTCCAAAAGGTAATAGATGGTGTGTTGATTATGAACTCCTTGCTCTTGTGCTTCAAATGATAGTCTCCCCAGCAATTAACTCACTCTCATAGGATTGGATTTGGTGGAAAGATGATTTGAGTGGAAAGCAACTTGGGGAAGGCTAGAGATCAAGATTCATATGGTTGGATTGGAATACCTTGGCCTCAACACATGAGTAGGTGGCTCTCTATCAGAAAATGGGTAGTGGAAGTTTAGGAACATTCTGATGGATTCCCTCATGAATGAGGAGAGGATGGATGGGTATATATAGCCTCCACACAAAATCTAACCGACACACAATATACCAAACTCAGTGGTACCGAATCAGAAAACTCGGTCGGACCGATTCAGTACATATGTGACCGTTAGGCAATTTCGGTGGGACCGGCATGTCAACTCGGTGGGACCGATATCATTAGGTTTAGGTGTTGGGGAACGTAGTAATTTCAAAAAATTTCCTACGATCACGCAAGACCATGGTGATGCATAGCAACGAGATGAGAGTGTTGTCTCGCGCCCTCGTGAGACCAGCACGAAGCGTTGACGCAAGCGTAGAGGAAGTAGTCGTACTTCTTCCCGATCCAACCGATCCAAGTACCGAGCGACGGCACCTCCGAGTTCTGCACACGTTCAGCTCGATGGCGTCCCTCGAACTCCGATCCAGCCGAGTGTTGAGGAGAGTTTCGTCAAGACGACGGCGTGGTGACGATGTTGATGTTCCACGGCGCAGGGCTTCGCCTAAGCTCCGCAACGGTATATTCGAGGTGTAGTTTGGTGGAAGGGGCACCGCACACGGCTAAGGAACGATCTCAATGATCAACTTGTGTACCATGGGGTGCCCTCTGCCTCAGATATAAAGGAGGGAAGGGAGGGGCTGGCGGCCACCAAGGGCTGCGCTGGGAGTCCTACTCCCACCGAGTAGGATTCCTCCCCAATCCTAGTCCAACTAGGATTGGCCAAGTGGGAAGGGAGAGAGGCGCCCCCTTCTCCTAGTCCTAATAGGACTAGGGAAGGGGAAGGTCTGCCAGCACTTGGGCCCCTTTCCTCCTTTCCACTAAGGCCCATCAAGGCCCATTGACCCCCGGAGGTCCAGTAACCCCGGTACTCGGTAAAATTCCCAATTTCACCCGGAGTGATTCCGAGTCAAACATAGGCTTCAATATATCAATCTTTATGTCTCGACCATTTCGAGACTCCTCGTCATGTCCGTGATCTCATCCGGGACTCGAACAACCTTGGTACATCAATATCATATAAACTCATAATAAGCATCATCGAAGCGTTAAGCGTGCGGACCCTACGGGTTCGAGAACTATGTAGACATGACCGAGACACCTCTCTGGTCAATAACCAATAGCGGGACCTGGATGCCCATATTGGTTCCTACATATTCTACGAAGATCTTTATCGGTCAGACCGCATAACAACATACGTTGTTCCTTTTGTCATCGGTATGTTACTTGCCCGAGATTCGATCGTCGGTATCCAATACCTAGTTCAATCTCGTCACTGGCAAGTCTCTTTTCTCGTTCCGTAATACATCATCTCACAACTAACACATTTAGTTGCAATGCTTGCAAGGCTTATGTGATGTGCATTACCGAGAGGGCCAGAGATACCTCTCCGACAATCGGAGTGACAAATCCTAATCTCGAAATATGCCAACCCAACATGTACCTTCGAGACACCTGTAATGTACCTTTATAATCACCCGATTCGTTGTGACGTTTGGTAGCACCCAAAGTGTTCCTCGGCAAGCGGAGTTGCATAATCTCATAGTCATAGGAACATGTATAAGTCATGAAGAAAAGCACTAGCAACAAACTATACGATCAGGTGCTATGCTAATGGAATGGGTCATGTCAATCAGATCATTCAACCAATGATGTGATCCCGTTAATCAAATAACAACTCCTTGTTCATGGTTAGGAAACATAACCATCTTTGATTAACGAGCTAGTCAAGTAGAGGCATACTAGTGACACTTTGTAGGTTTATGTATTCACACATGTATTATGTTTCCGGTTAATACAATTCTAGCATGAATAATAAACATTTATCATGATATAAGGAAATAAATAATAACATTATTATTGCCTCTAGGGCATATTTCCTTCAGTCTCCCACTTGCACTAGAGTCAATAATCTAGATTACACAAGAATGATTCTAACACCCATGGAGTCTTGGTGCTGATCATGTTTTGCTCGTGGAAGAGGCTTAGTCAACGGTCGCAACATTCAGATCCGTATGTATCTTGCATATCTCTATGTCTCCCACGGACCAAATCCGGATGGAGTTGAAGCGTCTTTTGATGTGCTTGGTTCTCTTGTGAAATCTGGATTCCTTTGCCAAGGCAATTGCACCAAGATTGTCACAAAAGATTTTCATTGGACCCGATACACTAGGTACAACACCTAGATCGGTTATGAACTCCTTCATCCAGACTCCTTCATTAGCTGCTTCGAAGCAGCTATGTACTCAACTTCACATGTAGATCCCATAGCGACGCTTTGTTTGGAACTGCACCAACCGACAGCTCCACCGTTTAATGTAAATACGTATCCGGTTTGCGATTTAGAATCGTCCGGATCAGTGTCAAAGCTTGCATCGGCGTAACCGTTCTGACGAGCTCTTTGTCACCGCCATAAATGAGAAACATATCCTTAGTTCTTCTCAAGTACTTAAGGATGTTCTTGACCGCTGTCGATGATCCACTCTGGATTACTTTGGTACCTGCTGCTAAACTTACTGACAAGGCACACATCAGGTCTGGTACACAGCATTGCATACATGATAGAGCCTATGGCTGAAGCATAGGGAACATCTTTCATTTCTCTCTATCTTCTGCGGTGGTCGGGCATTGAGTCTTACTCAACTTCACACCTTGTAATACCGGTAAGAACCCTTTCTTTGCTCGATCCATTTTGAACTTTTTCAAAACTTTATCAAGGTATGTGCTTTGTGAAAGTCCTATTAAGCGTCTTGATCTATCTCTATAGATCTTAATGCCCAATATGTAAGCAGCTTCACCGAGGTCTTTCATCGAAAAACTCTTATTCAAGTATCCCTTTATGCTATCCAGAAATTCTATATCATTTCCGATCAATAATATGTCATCCACATATAATATCGAAATGCTCTGAGCTCCCACTCACTTTCTTGTAAATACAGGCTTCTCCAAAAGTCTCATATAAAACCAAATGCTTTGATCACACTATCAAAGCGTTTATTCCAACTCCGAGAGGCTTGCACCAGTCCATAAATGGATCATTGGAGCTTGCACACTTTGTTAGCTCCTTTGGATCGACAAAACCTTCGGTTGCATCATATACAACTCTTCTTCCGTAAATCCATTCAGAATGCAGTTTTAACATCCATTTGCCAAATTTCATAATCATAAAATGCGGCAATTGCTAACATGATTCGGACGGACTTAAGCATCGCCACGGGTGAGAAGGTCTCATCGTAGTCAATCCCTTGAACTTGTCGAAAACCTTTTGCAACAAGTCGAGCTTTATAGACGATAACATTACCATCAGCGTCGGTCTTCTTCTTGAAGATCCATTTATTCTCAATTGCTTGCCAATCATCGGGCAAGTCAACCAAAGTCCATACTTTGTTCTCATACATGGATCCCATCTCAGATTTCATGGCCTCAAGCCATTTTGTGGAATCTGGGCTCACCATCGCTTCTTCATAGTTCGAGGTTCATCATGTTCCAAAGAACATGACTTCCAAAATAGGATTACCGTACCACTCAGTGCGGATCTTGCTCGTTGATCTCTGAAGTTCTGAGAAACTTGATCTGAAGTTTCATGATCATCATCATTAGCTTCCTCCTATTTGGTGTAGGTGTCACGTAAACTGTTTTCGTGATGTACTACTTCTCAATAAGGGAGTAGATACAGATTATCTCATCAAGTTCTACTTTCCTCCCACTCACTTCTTTCGTGAGAAACTCTTTCTCCAAAAGTTTCCGAATTTAGCAACAAAATCTTGCCTTCGGATCTGTGATAGAAGGTTTACCCAACTGTCTCCTTTGGGTATCCTATGAAGACACATTTCTCGATTTGGGTTCGAGCTTATCAGGTTGAAGCTTTTTCACATAAGCATCGCAGCCCCAAACTTTCAGAAACGACAACTTTGGTTTCTTGCCAAACCACAGTTCATAAGGCGTCGTCTCAACGGATTTAGATGGTGCCCTATTTAAAGTGAATGTAGCCGTCTCTAAAGCATAACCCCAAAACGATAGCGGTAAATCAGTAAGAGACATCATAGATCGCACCATATCTAATAAAATACGATTCGACGTTCGGACACACCATTACGTTGTGGTGTTCGGTGGCGTAAGTTCGAAACTATTCCGCATTGTTTCAAATGTAGGCCAAACTCGTAACTCAAATATTCTCCTCCACGATCAGATCGTAGAAACTTTATTTTCTTGTTACGATGATTTTCCACTTCACTCTGAAATTCTTTGAACTTTTCAAATGTTTCAGACTTGTGTTTCATTAAGTAGATATACCCATATCTGCTCAAATCATCTGTGAAGGTGAGAAAATAACGATATCCGCCACGAGCCTCAACATTCATTGGACCACATACATCGGTATGTATGATTTCCAATAAATCTGTTGCTCTCTCCATAGTTAGGAGAACGGTGTTTTAGTCATCTTGCCCATAAGGCACGGTTCGCAAGTGCCAAGTGATTCATAATCAAGTGACTCCAAAAGTCCATCAAGTATGGAGTTTCTTCATGCGCTTTACACCGATATGACCTAAACGGCGATTGCCACAAATAAGTTGCACCATCATTATCAACTCTGCATCTTTTGGTTTCAACATTATGAATATGTGTATCACTACTATCAAGATTAAGTAAAACAAACCATTCTTCAATGGTGCATGACCATAAAAGATATTATTCATATAAATAGAACAACCATTATTCTCTGATTTAAATGAATAACCGTCTCGCATCAAACAAGATCCAGATATAATGTTCATGCTCAACGCTGGTACTAAATAACAATTATTTAGGTCTAATACTAATCCGAAGGTAGATGTAGAGGTAGCGTGCGATTGCGATCACATCGACTTTGGAACCATTTCCCACGCGCATTGTCACCTCGTCCTTAGCCAATCTTCGCAATCCGTAGCCCTGTTTGAGTTGCAAATATTAGCAACAGAACCAGTATCAAATACCAGTGCTCTGCGAGTATTAGTAAGGTACACATCAATAACATGTATATCACATATACCTTTGTTAACCTTGCCATCCTTCTTATCCGCCAAATACTTGGGGCAGTTCCGCTTCAAATGACCAGCCTGCTTGCAATAGAAGCACTCGGTTTCAGTGCTTAGGACCAGACTTGGGTTTCTTCTCTTGATCAGCAACTTGCTTGCCGCTCTTTTGAAGTTTCCTTTTCTTTCCTTTGCCCTTTTCTTGAAACTAGTGGTTTTGTTAACCATCAACACTTGATGCTCCTTTTGATTTCTACCTCCATGCTTTCAGCATCGCGAAGAGCTCGGGCATTGTTTTGGTCATCCTTGCATATTATAGTTCATCACGAAGCTCTTGTAGCTTGGTGGCGTGATTGGAGAATTCGTCAATGACGCAATCATCCGGAAGATTAACTCCAGTTGAATCAAGTGATTGTTATATCCGGACATTACGAGTATATGCTCACCGTGAACCATTCTCCTCCATCTTACAGCTATAGAACTTATTGGAGACTTCATATCTCTCAATCCGGGCATTCGCTTGGAATATTAACTTCAACTCCTGGAACATCTCATATGCCCCATGGTGTTCAAAACGACGTTGAAGTCCCGGTTCTAAGCCGTAAAGCATGGCACACTGAACTATAGAGTAGTCATCGACTTTGCTTTGCCAGACGTTCATAACTTCGGCGCAGCCCTTGCACCAGGCCTGGCACCTAACGGTGCTTCGGGACGTAATTCTTCAATGCAGCAATAAGGATAATCCTCGTTACGGACCCAGTCCGTAATTGCTGCCATCATCTTTCAACTTTGCTTTCTCAAGGAACGCATTAAAATTCAACGGAACAACAAAGACGAGCCATCTATCTACACATCATAGACAAGCAAGATACTATCGGTACTAAGTTCATGATAAATTTAAGTTCAATTAATCATATTACTTAAGAACTCCCACTTAGAAAAATATCCTCCAATTCTCTAAGTGATTGCGTGATCCATATCAACTACACCATGACCGATCATCACGTGTGATGGAGTAGTTTCAATGGTGAACATCAATATGTTGATCATATCTACTATATGATTCACGCCGACCTTCGGTCTCCGTGTTCCGAGGTCATATCTTATATGCATAGCTCGTCAAGTATAACCTGAGTATTCGCGTGTGCAACTGTTTTGCACCGTTGTATTTGAACGTAGAGCCTATCACACCCGATCATCACGTGGTGTCTCAAAGACGAAGAACTTTATAACGGTGCATACTCGGGAGAACACTTCTTGATAATTTAGTAAGGGATCATCTTATAATGCTACCGTCAATCAAAGCAAGATAAGATGCATAAAGGATTAACATCACATGCAATCAATATAAGTGATATGATATGGCCATCATCATTTTGTGCTTGTGATCTCCATCTCAAGCACCGTCATGATCACCATCGTCACCGGCGCGACACCTTGATCTCCATCGTAGCATCGTTGTCGTCTCGCCAACTATTGCTTCTCGACTATCGCTACTCCTTAGTGATAAAGTAAAGCAATTACATGGCGTTGCATTTCATACAATAAAGCGACAACCATATGGCTCCTGCCGATTGCCGATAACTCGGTTACAAAACATGATCATCTCATACAATAAAATATAGCATCACGTCTTGACCATATCACATCACAACATGCCCTGCAAAAACAAGTTAGACGTCCTCTACTTTGTTGTTGCAAGTTTTACGTGGCTGCTACGGGCTGAGCAAGAACCGTTCTTACCACGCATCAAAACCACAACGATACTTCGTCAAATAGACTCCGTTTAACCTTCTCAAGGACCGGGCGAGTACACTCGGTTCAACTAAAGTGAGAGAGACAGACACCCGCCGATCACCTTTAAGCAACGAGTGCTCACAGCGGTGAAACCAGTCTCGCGTAAGCGCACGGCGTAATGTCGGTCCGGCCGCTTCATCTCACAATACCGCTGAACCAAAGTATGACATGCTGGTAGGTAGTATGACTTGTATCGCCCACAACTCACTTGTGTTCTACTCGTGCATATGACATCAACGCATAAAACCAGGCTCGGATGCCACTTTGTTGGGGAACGTAGTAATTTCAAAAATTTTCCTACGATCACGCAAGACCATGGTGATGCATAGCAACGAGATGAGAGTGTTGTCTCACGCCCTCGTGAGACCAGCAACGGAAGCGTTGACGCAACGTAGAGGAAGTAGTCGTACTTCTTCCCGATCCAACCGATCCAAGTACCGAACGTCACGGCACCTCCGAGTTCTGCACACGTTCAGCTCGATGGCGTCCCTCGAACTCCGATCCAGCCGAGTGTTGAGGAGAGTTTCACAAGACGACGGCGTGGTGACGATGTTGATGTTCCACCGCGCAGGGCTTCGCCTAAGCTCCGCAACGGTATATTCGAGGTGTAGTTTGGTGGAAGGGGCACCGCACACGGCTAAGGAACGATCTCAATGATCAACTTGTGTACCATGGGGTGCCCTCTGCCCTCAGATATAAAGGAGGGAAGGGAGGGGCTGGCGGCCACCAAGGGCTGCGCTGGGAGTCCTACTCCCACCGGAGTAGGATTCCTCCCCAATCCTAGTCCAACTAGGATTGGCCAAGTGGGAAGGGAGAGAGGCGCCACCCTTCTCCTAGTCCTAATAGGACTAGGGAAGGGGAAGGTCGCCAGCACTTGGGCCCCTTTCCTCCTTTCCACTAAGGCCCATCAAGGCCCATTGACCCCCGGGAGGTTCAGTAACCCCGGTACTCAGTAAAATTCCCAATTTCACCCGGAGTGATTCCGAGTCAAACATAGGCTTCCAATATATCAATCTTTATGTCTCGACCATTTGAGACTCCTCGTCATGTCCGTGATCTCATCCGGACTCGAACAACCTTCGTACATCAATATCATATAAACTCATAATAAGCATCATCGAAGCGTTAAGCGTGCGGACCCTACGGGTTCGAGAACTATGTAGACATGACCGAGACACCTCTCGGTCAATAACCAATAGCGGGACCTGGATGCCCATATTGGTTCCTACATATTCTACGAAGATCTTTATCGGTCGACCGCATAACAACATCGTTGTTCCTTTTGTCATCGGTATGTTACTTGCCCGAGATTCGATCGTCGGTATCCAATACCTAGTTCAATCTCGTTCTTGGCAAGTCTCTTTTCTCGTTCCGTAATACATCATCTCACAACTAACACATTTAGTTGCAATGCTTGCAAGGCTTATGTGATGTGCATTACCGAGAGGGCCCAGAGATACCTCTCCGACAATCGGAGTGACAAATCCTAATCTCGAAATATGCCAACCCAACATGTACCTTCGGAGACACCTGTAATGTACCTTTATAATCACCCGATTCGTTGTGGACGTTTGGTAGCACCCAAAGTGTTCCTCGGGCAAACGGAGTTGCATAATCTCATAGTCATAGGAACATGTATAAGTCATGAAGAAAAGCACTAGCAACAAACTATACGATCAGGTGCTATGCTAATGGAATGGGTCATGTCAATCAGATCATTCAACCAATGATGTGATCCCATTAATCAAATAACAACTCCTTGTTCATGGTTAGGAAACATAACCATCTTTGATTAACGAGCTAGTCAAGTAGAGGCATACTAGTGACACTTTGTAGGTTTATGTATTCACACATGTATTATGTTTCCGGTTAATACAATTCTAGCATGAATAATAAACATTTATCATGATATAAGGAAATAAATAATAACATTATTATTGCCTCTAGGGCATATTTCCTTCATTAGGGCACAATGTAATCTCATTTGGACCGATTACACAAACTCGGTTGGACCAACTTTGGTAATAAGCTAACAGAGAGTTGGTCGGGCAAACTCGGTGGGACCGATTCACTCGTCTGGGTGGGACCGAAGCGTTACAAAAAGTAAATAGGGAGTTTGCATTGCAGACTCGGTGGGACCGATCACTCATCTCGGTTAGACCAAAACGTTACGAAGGGAAATAGAGAGTTTGCAATCCCATCTAGGTGAGACCGAGATCCCTATCGGTGAGACCGAAGTGACTAGGGTTTCTGGCAGTGAATATGTCAAATGAACTCGGTGGCGCCGGATGGATCAAATCGGTGGGGCCGAGTTTGACTTTTAGTTTGGGACATATGTGGATATGAGAAAGTGGTTGAGAGCTTTTGGAGCATATCACTAAGCATTTTGAGCAAGCAAGCCATTAAGCAACACCTCGTCCCCTTTTAATAGTATTGGCTTTCCTATAGGCTCAATGTGATCTGGGATCACTAAAATACAAAATGTAGATTCTTAGACTTTAGATCTTGAGCCAATCTTTTGTCCTTAGCATTTTGAGGGGTCCACATTCCTTATCCATGCCATGCCAATCATTTAACTTTCGTAAAATATTTATATTGAAATGGCATTAGTTCAATGAGCTGTATGTTGTTAATCATTACCAAAACCACCCAGGGATAGTTGCACTTTCAGTCTCCCCCTTTTTGGTAATTGATGACAACATATAGATCAAAGCTTCGACAAAAGATAATAAGATTGAAATACATCGTTGCTTTGAGACGTATGTGATAAGTAAGAGCTCCCCCTAATTTTGTGCGTTATTTAAAATTTGCTTTGGACTGCAAATGCACAATGTGTTAGGATCATGGGTCACTCTTCCATGTCACATACATCTTGGTGGAGCGCTCAAAATGATAACAATTGAAAACATGCATTCATCACCAAGCAAAGTGAATGATCATAAATGGATATAAGAGATAATATCATTCAAGCACACATTAAGGTAGCCTATGCTCAAACACATGATCATCCAAGTATCTCACAAAAGACATACTGTATCAAGCAAACACACAATAAAGTATCAAGCAAATGAAGTGCAAAGAGAGACAAAACAACACTCCCTCTCTCGAAGACTATGATCTATACATATTTCTCCACCTTTGGCAACAAGTTACCAAAAAGTTAAAAATATGCATAGTGCTATGCGTCTCTCTCAGGCTTGGTCTTCATGAGGTGGTGTAGAGATGACTCCAAGGACGGAAGCTTCTGTAGATGTAGCTGGAGCTGGTGGAGTGTCTGCTGGGGCTGGTGGCACTGAAGCTGTGGCTGCTGGTGCAGAAGTAGTGCCTCTAGTATATGGAACAGGCACTGCAGCAGACCTCTGACTTCTGGGCACTCTAGTGAAAGCATCTGTGGTAGACTTTCCTTTCTTCTCCTCCACTTCCTCCCGAAGTTGCTCAACCACTGACTGAATCTCAGTTACCTTGACATCAAGATCATATAATTTCTGTTCAATGATCCACTCCAAACTCTCCTGGTTTTGAGTCGGGGTGGCCAAGCCCTTCTCAATCCTCAAGCTGGATTGGATCAGATATCCAAGTTGATCTTGCTTGCTCTTCAAGAACACCTGAGATGCCTCTTCAGCTGTTGGCATCTTTGCAGCTTTCTCTGCCCTTGCCTTCTCTCTCTGCTCATGTGCTTGCACTGAGGAAGGATCTTTCTCATCCATAACAACAATGTTATCCTCAAAATCTGGCATGAGTAGTAAATGCTCCTTGTACATGCTTGCCATTGAGTTATGGTCTTTCTTATTCTTGGCATACACATCCAAGTCATCTTCATGAGCTTCTGGGGCATTGATCAAACTGGCCCATTCATCAACTGTGGACCGGTACCTAGTACCCTGTGACATCCATACAATTCTGCCATCTGGATAGAAGTGAGCAGTGGAGTAAAATTGCATTATCAGCTCATCATTCCACTTTGTGAGCTTCTGGCCAACAAACTTGTCCACTTCACAAGCCTTGAAGCTGTCATAAACACCTGGGAAGTTCTTCATTTTCTCTAATGTAAGTCCAGTCAACCCATCTCATGTCACATACTATGGGCTTCTTGTCAAGCAGAATAGTCTCATAGAAATCTTGTTGTTCCTTAGTGTGGAACATGTAATCCACATCAGTTCTCCTCCTTACAGCATATGGGTCATTCTTTCTCCACAGTCTCAGACCTGCATCCTTCCTAATTCTCATGTCCTCTGCTACAAGATGTGTATCATTATGGTCTGGAATATTTGGTTTGAGCTTCCTTATCACTTGGGCTTCGGCTTCTTCTTCTTCAACTTCAGGCACAGGGGCCTTATTCTTCTCCACAACAGAAATGTTCATTGTACTCCTCTTGGGTGCAGTTGGCTGTAGCAGCAGCTTTGGGAGCAGATTTGGGCTTAGCAGCAGCCCCTGACTTAATAGCATCTCCCATGAGCTTTTGTGCCTTAGGTGCTGGAGCAGCATCCTCGTCCTCTTCATCATCAGATCTCACCATAGTAGACTGTCCAAGTACTTTGGCTATTGTCATTCTTGCCCTCTTCTTCTTCTTATCCTCATCAGCTGCCTCTTCTTCAGATTCAATGGTGAACTTCATGGTTTCTCCTGTGGCAACTTTCCTTGGCTTGGATGTAGGCACTCTCCTTGCTGGTGCCTTTCTGTTCATGCCTGGCTTAGTTGATGCAGCAGTGCCGAATTCCTTCTTCACCACCTTCTTCTTTGAAGTGGCCTCATCCTCAGCTGCAATATAGTCTTCATCCTCTAAATCTGAAGTTCTCTTCTTCCATGCTCTAGTAGCTGCCTTGGGCAAGTTACTAGGTGTCCTCCTGCTACCCTCATCATAGCTGCTGGAGGGACTAGTGCGCTCACTCAACTGTACTTGCTGTTCAGACCTGTTCTGGCTGTCACTTTGGACAGGCATCTTGCAGGAAAACTGTCAGCAGACCCTGTGAATAGGTTGTAGATGAGGTAGAGTAGATGAGCATCATAAAGTACAGAGATTTTGCAAAACAAATTGAGTCAAAAACTTAGTTTTAGTTCTCTACAGAAATGATCTCGGAGCTACCAAATTGACAAACTCGGTGATACCGAAGCAACACTTGGAACCTAAACTAGTGAACTCGGTTGGGCCGAGTCACAGTTCGGTGGCACCAAGATTGCTAGGGTTTCACAGAATCTTGAACTCGGTCACACCAATTTGCAATTTTTGGTCAGACCGAAAAGCGAATGTGCAATGGCCTAAGCCGAATCGGTGAGACCGATTTCTACATTTCGGTCAGCCCGAGATGAGTTCTGCGCAGAACTAACCCTAAAATTTTCGAATCAATCTAGGCCTAAGGAAGTTTTAGCTGGATAGATTAATCTCAATCGTGGCAAGAAACATAGCATTGTCCTTGTGCTAGGAATCGGATTAAAAATGACAGCACAAGGGGTCGAGCACGCACCCTAGAATGGCGAGTGTTCGCTATAGTGGAGCAGATTCCGTCGACGGCGGCAGATTCCAATGGCGGAGGTCGTTGGCGGTGAGGAGACAATCCGGAGACCCGAGGAGGCAGAGCAGGACACACACGGGCTGGGAGGATTTGAAGTAATTTCCAAAATCTCACCCGTGGGTATTTATATCCCGACCCTGTCGGTGTGACCGAGTGTAACAACTCGGTGGCACCGAGATTGCAGAATCGCAAGCGGTTGCTGCAACTCGGTGTGACCGAAGTGTTAAAATCGGTTGCACCGAGATGAAAACCTAGATCAACATAGTGAACTCGGTTTGACCGAAATGGATGTCTCCGTCAGACCGAAATGCACAAAGAGGTTTTTGAAGTTTAAGTCTATGACAAATCGGGGACTCCGAGTGCTCCTCACACAAAGTGGTTCGAATCTGACTTGATCAAACTTTGTGAAGTAGCATGAATAGAGTTTCAGACGAGAAAAGCATAGATAGCTAGACAAGGTTCTTAGGTATTCTTGTCCATCCACTTGGCAAAAGAGAAAAAGAGACCAAACAAACAAAACAACAAGTGGATGTCGTCGAATGAGTAAAATATGCAAACGACATGCTCACACAATAAAATGGCAAATGAAACATGTGACAAAGCATGCACAACCAATTCTAGCATCTATCAAACAACTGGCGATGACTAGGTCATCTATATATGAGTATATTGACTTAGGATTCAAATGAGAACATTTGATCATAGGTCATACTCACTAGTAGAAAAAGGGGCAAATCTGAGACACATTAGTGCCAGTTTGATTTTGAGCCGGCACTAATGTGTCCATTAGTGCCGGTTCCAACGGCTAGCCGGCCGCTCTCATTAGTACCGGTTCGTGGCGAACCTTTAGCACCGGTTCGTGCCACGAACCGGTACTAAAGAGAGTGGTGGCAGGATGTTGTCAGTCTGGGGCCCGTCCAACACCTTTAGTACCGGTTCGTGGCACGAACCGCTACTAAAGGTCGACGTACATAAACCCTTCGTCCACCCGAGCCACTCTGTTCATCACCTTGCCCTTCACTTCCTCTGTTCTTCCCCTCTCTTCCTCGAGCTCCTCACAAATTTTGCCCAAAATTTGTCAAGATTTGAAGGCCCCCATCCATTCAAATGATCACAAAGGTTAGCAGCTTTGTCCTTTCAAATCTCATTGCTAGATTAGGTCTTGCAATGCTTTGTATAGTGATTAATTTGGGAGGAATTATAATTTGCTAGTATTTGATTTATATGCAATTTGAGGTCAAACGTAACACTTAGTTTGCATATGTAGGTGTGGTTTACTTAGTGCCTTCTAAATCTCCGTCGTAACCACCGCCGATCGCCCGCACCGTCCCGTCGCCGGCACCACCTTGTGGTGAGGCTCTTGTTCATGAATGTTTTACATTACCAAATTGATGTTTGTGTGATTTGGATATATAGTTACTCGTATAATTATCTTACCCGTACGTTGTTTGTTATACATAGTGCCATGGTTTTGATATCCGTCCCCGTTGGCCCTCGTCCTTGTTATGATTCGGATGTGGTATATTCTCTTTTAAAACTAGTTGTTGCATTTCGTGTTTATGACAAATTATGCCCATCAAGTTGACATAGATATTTTTATCTAGGAGGTATGTGAACCGGAAATTCCAACCGACCCTATTGTCGAGAGGTTAAATTTAGTTGAAAGAGAAAACGAGTATTTGAAAGAAAATTGAAAAGAATTGAGGGGAGAAGATGGAATTGTAGTTGCATGTTGCCGATGTAAATCGATGATCACAAGATCAAGATGGAGAAAATGAGGTTGAAGATTAGAAAGATTAGAAAATATGCCATTGATAGTGTGGCTTGGTATCATTATGCTATTGGATCAATTGTTACCTTAGTTGCGATCTTGATCGCATTTGTTGTTGCATTTAAATTCTTTAGCTAGAGAGTTATTTGTATGTTGCATTTAATTAAGTGATGTATATGAACTTTATGTATGAACTTGTATTAATTTGGTCTATTCGGTGTTGTGTAATGAAGATGAGCCGACAATGGATGTATGATGACCGACGCTCTCCCGAGTTCATTAATGGCGTGCATACTTTTCTGCTTGCCGCTGAGGCAAACAAGCGGGCGGATGGTTTTATGCCTTGTCCATGTGCTGGTTGTAAGAATGGTCACAATTACTCTACGTCAAGAACCATTCACGTTCACCTATTTGAGTCTGGTTTCATACCCCACTATAATGTTTGGACCAAGCACGGAGAAAGAGGGGTTATGATGGAAGACAATGAAGAAGAAGAGGACGACGACGGCTATCCTGGCCATGGGTTCCCTGAATACGATGATACAACAATGGGGGAAGAAGCTGAGCCGGCAATGCAGGAAGAAGCTGAAGAAGAGGCATCAGATGAGCCTGTTGATGATCTAGGTCGGGCCATTGCCAATGCAAAGAGAAACTGCGCAAGTGATGTGGAGAGGACGAAGTTGCAGCGCATGTTAGAGGATCACAAGATATTGTTGTACCCGAATTTTGAAGCTGACAAAAAAAAGTTGGGCACGACACTTGAATTGCTGCAATGGAAGGCAGAGAATGGTGTATCTGACAAGGGATTTGGAAAGTTGCTGGTAATGATAAAGAATATGCTTCCAAAGGACAACGAATTGCCCGAGAGTACGTATGAAGCAAAGAAGGTTGTCTGCCCTCTAGGGTTAGAGGTCCAGAAGATACATGCATGCCCTAATGACTGTATCCTCTACCGCGGTGAGTATGAGGATTTGAACGCTTGCCCAGTATGCGGTGCATTGCGCTATAAGATCGATCGCGATGACCCCTGGTGATTTCGGCGGCGCCCAGAAGAAGATTCCTGCCAAGGTGATGTGGTATGCTCCTATAATACCACGGTTGAAACGCTTGTTCCAAAATAAAGAGCATGCGAAGCGATGCGGTGGCACGCAGAAGACCGTAAGAAAGACGGAAAGTTGAGAGTACCACGACGCTTCACAGTGGAGAAAAATCGAGAGAAAGTACTGGGAGGAGTTTGCAGGTGACCCAAGGAACGTATGGTTTGGTCTAAGCGCAGATGGCATTAATCCTTTTGGGGAGCAGAGCAGCAACCATAACACGTGGCATGTGACTCTATGTTTGTATAACCTTCCTCCTTGGTTGTGCATGAAGCGGAAGTTCATTATGATGCCAGTGCTCATCCAAGGCCCTAAGCAACCCGACAACGACATTGATGTGTACCTAAGGCCATTAGTTCAAGAACTATTACAGCTGTGGAATGGAATAGGTGTACGTGCGTGGGATGAGCACAGACAGGAAGAATTTGACCTAAAGGCGTTGCTGTTCGTGACCATCAATGATTGGACTGCTCTCAGTAACCTTTCAGGACAGACAAACAAGGGATACCGCGGGTGCACATACTGTTTGGATGATACCGACAGTATATATTTTGATAGTTGTAGGAAGAATGTGTACCTGGGACATCGTCAATTTCTTCCGACAAGGCAGCCCGTAAGAAATAAAGGCAAGCATTTCAAAGGTGAGGCAGATCACCGGACGAAGCCTCGCCACCGTACTGGTGCTGATGTACATGATATGGTCAAGGATTTGAAGGTAATCTTTGGAAAGGGTCCTGGCGGACAACCTGTTCCGAAGGACGCTGACGGACGCGCATCCATGTGGAAGAAGAAATCTATATTTTGGGACCTGCCATACTGGAAAGACCTAGAGGTCCGCTCTGCAATCGATGTGATGCACGTGACAAAGAATCTTTGCGTGACCCTGCTTGGCTTTTTTGGCGTGTATGGGAAGACAAAAGATACACCAGAGGCACGGGAAGACCAGCAACGTATGCACAGAAAAGACGACATACATCAGGGTCAGGCCAGCTACGCTCTTACCAAGGAAGAGAAGGAAATCTTCTTTGAATGCCTGCTCAGCATGAAGGTCACGTCTGGCTTCTCGTCGAATATAAAGGGAATAATAAATATGGCAGAGAAAAAGTTCCAGAACCTAAAGTCTCATGACTGCCATGTGATTATGACGCAACTCCTTCCGGTTGCATTGAGGGGGCTTCTACCGAAAAACGTTCGATTAGCCATTGTGAAGCTATGTGCATTCCTCAATGCAATCTCTCAGAAGGTAATCGACCAGAAATCATACCAACGTTACAGAATGATTTGGTGCAATGTCTTGTCAGTTTCGAATTAGTGTTCCCACCATCCTTCTTCAACATCATGACGCGCGTCCTAGTCCACCTTTGCGAAGAGATTAACATTTTGGGTCCTGTATTTCTACACAATATATTCCCCTTTGAGAGGTTCATGGGAGTCTTGAAGAAATATGTTCATAACCGTGGTAGGCCAGAAGGAAGCATCTCGAAGGGCCATGAAAATGAGGAGGTCATTGAGTTTTGTATTGACTTTATTCCTGACCTTAAGTCGATTGGTGTTCCTGAATCGCGGCATAAGGGCAGACTGGATGGAAAAGGCACGCTAGGAGGGGATCAAATAATATGTATGGACGGGCATTCTCTCACTGAAGCACACTACACAGTTCTACAGAATTCCGCCTTGGTGGCTCCGTACATGGAGGAGAAAAAGAATTTTCTACACTCCAAACACCCGGAGAAGTCTCACGATTGGATTACACGTGAACAAATGAGGACTTTCGCCGGTTGGTTGCAGAAACATGCCATACATGATGGAGATATTCAAGATGAACTGTACTCGCTGTCCCAGTTACCATCTTCGAATATAATGACTTTCAAAGGGTACCAGATAAATGGGAATACATTTTACACGATCGCCCAAGATAAGAAGAGCACCAACCAAAACAGTGGTGTCCGCTTTGATGCAACAACCAACACGGAAAGGAAACATATTATGGTTACATAGTGGACATATGGGAACTTAACTATGGAGGTGATTTGAAGGTCCCTTTGTTTCGGTGCAAATGGGTCAATTTGACACGAGGCGGGGTAACGGAAGACCCGCAGTACGGAATGACAACAGTGGATCTCACCAATCTTGCGTATGCAGACGAACCATTCGTCCTAGCCAATGATGTGGCGCAGGTTTTTTATGTGAAAGACATGTCTACCAGGCCGAGAAAAAGAAAAGATAAGGAAGCGAATGGATCATACGAAGAGCCAAAGCGCCACATAGTTCTTTCAGGAAAAAGAAACATCGTGGGAGTGGATGACAAGACAGACATGTCAGAAGATTATGAAAAGTTTGATGAAATTCCTCCATTCACAGTGAATATTGACCCGAGCATCCTGTTAAATGATGAAGATTTTCCATGGCTACGGCGCAAAGGGACACACGTGAAGAAAAAGTTTCACACCCAAAGATCTGGGATGTGATCGGCTTCACTATCATCACTTTCTTCTGTGTTTCACACCCAGGAGGGAATCTCTGTAATAGTTAGGGTAGTTATGTGTTTTGGCATTTGAAACGCGAAGAAATTTTATGTGCAAACAAAAGTAGAGAGGGTTACGTCAAAAACTGGATGCACTTCGTGTACAAAATGGACAATCTCTTTTGAAGTATCAGGGTTTCCGACGAAAACTCAACTGTTACAAAGGCATTTCATTTTTTAAATAACCTAAGCATTACCAAATTGAACATAATGATAAAACACACTAATATTAAACATAAGAAAAAAGAATCACTGAAAATCTTTTTCAAAGTTAAGTTATTCACAAACTAGTGATTCACACAAATTTCAAATAATTCAAAATTTAAACTATTCAAATTTGAAAACTACCGCACTAACAGAAAGTTTGTAATTTTTTGTACCTAAAGCAAAAATATTCACAAATAAACTCTAAATACAGCAAAAAAACAACTCAAAAATAAATAAAACAAAATAAATAAAGCAAAAAAAATTAAGAAAATAAAAAAGCCCGCCTACTGGGCCAAAGCGGCCTGCATATGACTATTAACCCAACCTTTTGTTGGGCCAGGATGCAGGCCCGCAAAGGCCCAGTAGGCCCACTAGGTAGAAGAGAACAGGTAGGCCCAGTAGGCCTGCTTAGGAGAGGAGCTCGAGAGAGCTACCGCACTGGGGCTTATAAACCAGTGCGGTAGCCCCTCGGCTAGCGAGGTGGGACTAAACTTGTCGCTCCGCACTGCGCCAGCGCACCCCCTTTAGTACCGGGTCATGGCCCCAACTGGTACTAAAGGGTGGGTCTTTAGTACCGGTTGGTGCCACGAGCCGGTACTAAAGGGTGGGTGCTTCCCGCCGCTTCGGCTGGCCAAAACAGACCTTTAGTACCAGTTGGTACCACCAACCGGTAATAAAGGTCCAACCTATATATACAACACTTGAAAAAAATTCACTTTCCCTCTCTTTCCTCCCTCCATCGCGCCGCCCTGCCCCGATTGATGCCGTCCCCATCAACATCGCCACCCCCGCCCCTCGTCGCCGACCCCGGCCGTGCCCGCCCTAAATCGCCGCCCGGCCGTCCCCGTCCCGTCTTCCCGCTGTCCCGTCGCGCGCCCGCCGCCGACCGCCCTATATCGCCGCCGTCCCATCGCTTCGCCATCGCTGCCCGTCCCGTCGCCGCCGCCCGTCCGTCGCCCGTCGTCGCCGCCCCGCCCCCGTCGTCGCCTCGCCGGTGAGCTCACCCCGGCCGCCATGTCTAGTTGTCCACACACACACTACACACACACACACACACACACACACACACACACACACACACACACACACACACACACACACACACACACACACACACACACACACACTACACACACACATGATATACATATTAGAAATGTTAGTTATATAGAAATGTTATAAATGTTTTCTGTTTTTTAGTTATAGAAATATTTATAGAAATGTTAGCAATTTTTCTGTTTTTTAGTAATATAAATATTAGAATTGTTAGTTATATAGAAATGTTATAAATGTTTTCTGTTTTTAGTTATAGAAATGTTAGCAATTTTTCTGTTTTTAGTAATATAAATATTAGAATTGTTAGTTATATAGAAATGTTATAAATGTTTTCTGTTTTTAGTTATAGAAATATTTATAGAAATGTTAGCAATTTTTCTGTTTTTAGTTATATAAATATTAGAATTGTTAGTTATATAGAAATGTTATAAATGTTTTCTGTTTATTAGTTATAGAAATGTTAGCAATTTTTTGTTTTTAGTTATATAAATAGTTTTTATGGCCTATAGTATTTGTTAAATTTTATAATTAGTTTTAGTTAGATGAATTAGATTAATGTCAAATTGTTATAATTTGCATATATATAGAATTTTAGTTATCACAATCAAATCATTTAAAAATGTTACTTTTTGTGGGCATATAGTATTTTTCTCAACGATATGCCGGCCGCATCCTCGCCGTCGACCCGCTCGCGATGACGCCCTGCTTGAGAGGACCCATGTCCGGACTGGCTCCGTCTGGCTGGCACTAGGAGGTGCTACTCGAGAGGCGCGCGCTTGGTGAGGAACCCGACCTCGGGTCCCGTCGTCGACCCTGATCTTCTTTGGTGGCGTTCGCGTGGGCCACATTCGGTGCAGAGGCAGCCGGCCCCGCCGGAGGTGGTGCGTCACCGTGTCAGGGAGGAAGATGAGCACGTCCATCGCTACATGGCTGCTATGGACGACGTCAGGTTCTCTACTACTTGGCGGGTTCTTTGGGCAGATGACCGGAGATATGATCCTGATGGTTCCTTCTCTTTGGGTGTGCACCGCCCGCGCCCTAGGAACCGCAAGTGGCGCCCTAGATTCTTCTGTAGTACTCGATCTTTATTAGGTACCTAGCCAGTGATGTATTTGATATATAATATTCGAGACGATGTATTCGAGATTATATATATTAAGACGATGATGTATTCGAGATTATATATATTAAGACGATGTATTCAAGATTCAGTTTTTACTTATTGATTGCATCCATGCATTGTAATTTGAATACTAATTAAATTGTTTTATATTTCTTCTGTATTAGTTAAGTAAAAGCTATGGCGGACAATACCGGCAGAGAGAGAGAGAAGAGGAATTGTTCGACATCATACGCAGCCCTCACAGGCTAGATGATCTGAATGAAGCAGATGACGGCTCCCAATATCTGAACAATACCGGAGAGGGTGATGAAAAGATATTCGATCTCGACGACCGAGCTGATGAAGTCATGAACTATGATTATGATTATGATGACACATACAATGTTTGTGATGACACAGACAATGCTGATCTTCAAATAACAAAGACTACCGGTGAGGTATATTTATATAAGAAGGCATCATGGTGATCATCACATGTTTTTTTATTGAAGATGTATTAACGAATCGATCATTCTTCTTTCAGCCCTCTGGATCGAGAAAATCTGCTTCTACAGACAGTAGGACAAAGCGAGGCCCAGGGAGATTGTTGAAGGATGGTGTAAAGTACAACATCGAATCCATCAAACCTAGTGGTGAACCCCTCACGGCTAAGAACATTGCGAACAAGTGCACTCGTCAGTGCGGAGTTCTTGTGAAGGACAAACTCCCGATCTCCATTCAAGAATGGAAAGAGCCAAAGACTAAACGTCCAGGTGTTACTTGGTCGACGACAGAGCCAAAAAGTCCTTTGAAATCTCGATGGAACATTTCACCCTACCAGATCATTTCACTGAAGCAGATGTGGAGAAAGTCAAGGGCGCTGCTCTTAGGAAGATGGCAATTGCATTCAACACCCACAAGAAAACTGTATGGGCCAACTACCTTGCTAATGAAAGGAAGACTCCAAAATTCACGGGAACACTGGAGAAGCAAAGATCGGACTGGGACGATTGCGTGACCTTCAAGGATTCAGAATTAGCTAAGGAACGGTCGATGAAAAACAAGGCAAATGCCGCAAAAAAGACGCAGTTCCATAGGCTGGGTCCAGGTGGCTACGCGGTGGGATTGCCTAAGTGGGATAAGTCTGAGCAAGAGATGGAGGATACATGGGTCACACCGGTTACTAGGAACTGGCCCCCAGGTGTAGAACTTGGTTCTATGCGCATGGGGGGGCGTTGGACCCGAAGACAGGTGAAGTTTCGCGGAAGGCAAGTCTAAAATGAGCCGAACAAAAAATAATTGACGCAATAGAAGAAGCTCGAAAGGGGGTGTTCACGCCCAACAAAGAGAACGACGAGCTTACGCATACAGAAATCTGAACACCGGAAGAACACGAGGCAAGGGCGTTATTCCTGGTATGAGGGCTTTTCAGAATGGAACGAGGACTACAGGACCCGTGCAAGAAGGAAGATGGAGGAGGAGAAGAAAAGGAAGCTGGAGGAGGAGCAGAGGAAGCAGAACGCAGAACGCCTTCAAGGCCTAGAAGCAAGGCACGCAGACCTGTCACTCAAATTCCAGCAGCAGCAGCAGCAGATCGACTCACTTAGCCAGGAAAGGGGGTCTCAGCAGCGGCAACAGCAAGCGGATGATCGTCCAGCATTGGATAGCACCGTTCCATCCATGCCGAGAAGCAGCGTTGGTTCTGCCCCGGGCGACACACTGCTGGATACATACCCTGTGGATGACATCATAGAGAACACTAACTGTGAGCTACACTCCAAAATGAAGAACATATCCATGAAGGTGGCGGACGGCGTTGCTTTTCCAGTTACCCCCGAAGCAACCTTCCATTGCATCCCGATTCAAGAGGGCTATGCTCGTGTCATGGTTGATGAAGTGGTGGACCCATATTCGGGGCTACAGCTTGACTTTCCTGGAGGTGAAGACGAGCGCACACTGGGAGAGGCCATACATCGTATCATCCTATGGTGGAAGGATTGCATCACCCTTCGAAGTCCACCAACACCGCGTCGTCTGCCGACTCCGCCACCGAGTCAGCAGACTCCCGCTCCTCCAAGTCCACGAACGCGTGAGCCGACTCCTCCTTGAAGTCTGCCACCTCCTCCAAGTCCTCGAACGCGTGAGCTGACTCCTCCGGTTTCAAGTCCGGCACAGCGTCATGCCACTTCTCCTGTTTCAAGTCCGGCACCGTGTCAGGCCATACCTCCTGCTTTAAGTCCGGCACATCGTCAGGCCACTTCTCCTGGTCCAACTCAGCCACATCAGCCGTCTCCGCCGTCTCAGCAATCACAGAAGAGACATGCCGCAGCTATGGTGCGTAGCGGTACGAGTCGAGGTAGTTCAGGAAGTACAGGCGGAGACAAGCGATGTAAATATGGTCCAAGCCTCGCTCCTCTTCCTCAGAGGCCTTACGACATGACTAAGGAGCAAAACGCAGCCATAGTGCAGGCCCAAGTGGACGCCCATTTTGGACCGAAACCGGCATCGCCGCCAAAGGAGAAAGTGCCTGAGAAAGTAATTGACCACTTCATTAAAATGGCTAGAGAACCAGCTCCCAAGCCTGTTGACTCGGACTATGAGCGCCAAATCAGGAAACTACATCGAGAAAGGCTAAAGAAGGAAGCGAGCTCGAGCTCGAGCCAACAAGCAGCGGGCAAAAAATGCGGGAAAACCGTTCCCCAGCTGGGAGAACAGGCGGCGCAATAGATCTCCCCGCTTGTTGTGCCAACAACAACACATGAGAGGAGGCCGCGTGCCCAATATTATTGTGGGCAAACCGTTAAAGTTCCCCAGCTAGGCGATGTGGTAATAACGGAGGAGCATATCATGCAGGCTGAAATGCTCAAGATCTCTGTTGGACAACTCCTCGAAATTGAGCCCATGTCTCCGCTTAGAGAGGAGGAAATAAAATGGAAATATGCCCGGGGCAAAGCTTTGGTCCACCCAGACAAGGTCAAGAACCTCCCAACAAGAATGTATGAATTGCATCAATGGTACATGAACATTACCAAGATTTCCAATCGAGAGTCCCTCATGGTGAATGTCAAGAAGGAGCATTACTACCATGAGAAAGCTCTGTGTGTTGAGTATTCAGAACTATATCAGTTATACAATCAAGACGCACTCGACAAATCTCTCGTCAGTTGCTATTGTTTGTAAGTGATTTCTTTCTGTAATTTTTGATCAATCATTACATGTAATTATCCTCACTATATATTCTTTTCTGTGGTATTATATGCAGGATGAAGATGTCTGAAATGAAAAATTCTGGACGCTATGGCATTGGGTTCATTGACCCAAATACCATTTATGAGTACACATCGAATCTTGCAACTTCTAAAGCAGGTGTAGAGGAAAGCATGCTAGAGTTCTTGAAGTGCCTCAATACCAATGAAGATATACTACTTCCTTACAACTTCACGTGAGTTAATACAAATTCTGTTTTTGCTTACTAGCTAGCTAGATGTTAATAACTAAGTGTATACGGTTTACGATATATAGTTGATTAATTTTATGCACATGCCTGCTTAATTAAGAGATGCAAACGTGTGCGCATGCAGTTTCCACTAGATCTTGTTAGTCATTAAAGTTGACAAAGCAACAGTCGAAGTACTCGACTCGCTACTTAAATAAGATAAAGACTACACCATCATGAAGGGGATAGTCAACAGGTAATTTCAATCATTATTAACTATATCTCGGCCTATTATTAGTTCGTCATTTCTTGATATGAACTATTTAATAACCCCTTTATTGATTTTCTTTGCTGGCGGGCAGGGCTTGGGCAAAGTTCATCAAGGTGACTCCAGGCAATTGGCCAAAAAAGTTGTTTGGGCATCGACCAAGGGTAACTAATTAAGTAGTACTAGCTAGCTAGCCATCTCTTCAATTCTTGTTTCAATACCATTAATTAATTATCATGCTTGATTAATCATTATCTGATTCAATTCCATTCTCGTAAAGGCCACAAGCAGCGCCGGGAATGATCTGTGTGCATTCTACGTTTGCGAGAACATTCGCATGATGGCGTCCGAAAGGAGCAGATCTCAAAGACAGGAATGGGTACGTTGTCAGAACTCTATTCACACCATTATCGATATCTTGTAACACAACTAATACACATGCATATTGATCTCCTTCTTAACAGTTCAGAGAGGTGCGGGATAAGCTCCTATCCGAGGAGCGCATACTAGAACTTCAAGGGGAAATAGCCGGATTTTTGCTCGACCAGGTCATAGATCCCAAAGGAGAATACTATTACCCGCTACCGCCCCCATAAACCACTTGTCATCGTGCATGCTCCGAAGGCACCAAGGCAACATGTAGGAGAAATTGTATATGTATATACATGTGTATGTGTGAATAGTTAATGGTGTTGGCTGTGAGACATTCGATGATATATATATATATATAAATATATATATATATATATATATATATATATATATATATATATATATATATATATATATATATATGCGGTTCTACGACGAGAAAATCTATTTATATATATGCATAACGTGTACAATTTGTAGTATCATGAAATACCAGCAAACAAAAAAGAATTAAATGGAAAATAAAGCCAAATTGAAAACACAAAATTAAAGCAAAAATTAAAAAAAACACCCAAACATTTAGTACTGGTTGGTGTTACCAACCGTACTAAAGACCTACGCCAAGACACGGGCCTGGCTCGTACACACGTTTTGCATTTTAGTGCGGTTCGTGATTTAACCGGTACTAAATGGGGGGACCTTTAGTCCCCAATCTTTAGTGCCGGTTGGCGAACCGACACTAAAGGCCGTCACGAACCGGCACTAAAGGCCGGTTTTGCACTAGTGACTCATCATTTAAGCACAAGTGGGGTTACCACTTTTACATAAAGCATTGTTGTGTTCACACCATTAGAGTTGCTCTAACTCAATTCTTTAGAGTAAAGATCCCCCTAGATGTGAGATCCCCCAAAGAGGGATGAACTAACCTTGGGTTTTGTCGATGATGACTTCATGTAGGTGTTGAAGATTTGGTTGCTCAATGTTGTTGTAGATCATTTGGAGCAATCCATTAGAGTGAGTTGTACTTTCAATACCTACACGGGTTAGTCCCACAAGGAACATACAAGAATATCCATACACATAGAGTGATGCACACACAAGATGATGTCCATGAAAGCATTAGGTTACCTTGTCCCTTGTCTTACCAACAAGAGGGTTTGTGACTCCTTGAACTAGTGCAATATGTGGAAGTAGATTGCACTTGTCCTTGCCAAAATTATGTGAGTGAGGTATATTGGCGGAGTCACCCTCAAGAACTCTCTAGTCCTTCTTCTTTGGGATCCACACCATCTTGATGGGAATCCTTGGGGTTGTATTGGAACTTGATGAAGTAGAACTTGATGTAGTCTTGGGAACCCACTTGACCAAGGCCTTGGGAGCTTCTTCAAATGCATCAATCTCCTCTTGAAGCTTGTCCTTGCCTTTTTGCTTGTGGTCTTGTGGTGGAAGATCATCTTGAGCTTGTGTCCCTTGGAAAGAAGTAGGATCATACTTCTCTTGTTGGGGAACAAACTTCGTCTTGGGGTATTGATCTTCTTCCCACTGAACTACATTGGCATTGAACTTTCGTTCAAAACCAACACCTTGATTCTTCCGGTGCCTTCCTTGCTTGCGTACAATTTCCTCAAATTGGTTACTTCCGGCAAGACTCTTGTAGACACCCTTCTCTATAATTTCCCTTCAATAAGCTATTTTCTTGCTCAAGTGTAACTTGGCTAAGAGAATCATTAGTGGAATCAAGAGAACTACTAGAAGTAACAACATTGGATTTAGCATGATTATTGTTACTACTAGAAGAAGAATCTTTCTTACTATTGTAGCTAGATTTTACTTGAGGCATGTAAGTAGATAAGAGTAAACGCTTGGAAATGTAAGAAGAACTTTTCTTGCGAAGATCATCATTGATTGCCTTTAAAAACTCATTCTCTTGCTCAAGGTTGAGTTTTTCAAAGCATAACTTCTCACGAGTCTTTAAAAGTTCTCGATGATCTTCCAAGGTAGTTTCATGAGCTAACTTAAGAGTGTTTAGTTCTTTAGTTATACGCTCAATCTTCTCCTTATCATTGTCATTCGTTTTATCTTGATTAGCATGATTAATTGACGTTTCATCATAGTATTCATCACTAGAGTTGTCAACAAGTAAATCATCATCACTTAACAAGTCATCTTAATCACTATCGAAATCAACATACTCGGGGTTTGATACCTTTGGGCCTTTAGCCATGAAGCATCTTCCAAGTCCTTCATTTGGTGAGTCAAATATGTCGTAGGAGTTGGTCGACACAAGTGCTAGACTAGCAACACCTTCATCTTGAGTATATTCGGAGTCGGAGTGATAGCTTCTCTCGGAGTGATGGTCGAAGTCGGAGCCGGATACCCATTCACCAACATGAGCTTGATTTCTTCGCTTTGTGTAGCTATTTGATGATTTGTCCTTCCTTTCCGAATCCTTGCTTCTCCGGGAGGTTCTTTGTTCATAATGATCATCTCTACTCCTCCTCGCTCTTGGTGGTGATTCTTCTCTTCTACTTCTCCTTTTAGGTGAATCTTCTCTCGTTCTGTAAGGAGCCGTACACTCATTGGAGTAGTGTCCGGGTCTTCCACAATTGTAGCAATTATGTTCAGAGTCGAAGGTATTTTGTCATTGTAGGACCTTGACTTGGAACTTCTTTCCTTGCTTCTACTCTTGTAGAACTTGTTGAAGTTTTTCACCATTAGGCTCTTTCCTCATTGAAGGTTTGTTTCTCACTTGATGATGTAGGAGCATCACAAGAGGCTTTGTAAGCACCACTTGACTTGTTGTGAAGCTCTTCCTTATCCTTGATTGACATCTCATGAACAACAATTCTTCCAATGACTTCCGTTGGCTTCAGATCTTTGTAATTCGGCATCATTTGGAGCAATGTGCACACGATATCATATTTTCCATCCAAGGCTCTTAGGATCTTCTTGATGATGAATTTGTCGGTCATCTCTTCACTTCCTAAGCCGGCAATCTCATTTGTGATGAGAGCAAGCCCAGAGTACATTTCAGCGACACCTTCACCATCCTCTATTTTGAACTTGTCAAGTTGATTTTGACGCGCATCCAATTTGCATTCCTTGACAGAGTCGGTACCTTCGTGCATGTCAATCAAAGTATCCCAAATTTCCTTTGCATTCTCAAGACGGATGATTTTTTTGAATTCTTCAGGGCACAATCCGTTGAAGAGGATATCACAAGCTTGAGCATTGTATTGCAGCATCTTCAACTCTTCCGCGGTAGCTTCACGGTTTGGTTCTCTCCCATCGAAGAATTCACCTTGCACACAATAGCCCAAACGGCGGGGTTATGTCCAAGAATATGCATTTTCATCTTATGTTTCCAACTAGCAAAATTAGTACTCTCCTAGGTTGTGAAACCAAGGCTATGATCACCAAAAGCTATGGAAATCAAGGCAAATGGAGACCAAAGCTGTGATACCAATTGTAGGATAGAAAGTTTGTCTAGAGGGGGTGATTAGACTACTTGACCAAATAAAAACTTAACCTTTTCCCAATTTTAGTTCTTGGCAGCTTTTAACAACTTAGAACAAGTCAAGCAATCTTAACACAATTCAAGCAAGCATGCAAAGAGTATATGAGTAGTAGAAAGTAAAGCATGCAACTTGCAAGAATGTAAAGGGAAGGGTTTGGAGAGTGCAAACGCAATAGGAGACACAGATGTTTTTGTCGTGGTTCCGATAGGTTGTGCTATCGTACATCCACGTTGATGCAGACTTCAACCCACGAAGGGTAACGGCCAAGCGAGTCTACGGAGGTCTCCACCCACAAAGGGTCCACGAAGAAGCAACTTTGTCTATCCCACCATGGCCATCGCCCACAAAGGACTTGCCTCACTAGGGTAGATCTTCACGAAGTAGGCGATCTCCTTGCCCTTACAAACTCCTTGGTTCACTCCACAATCTTGTCGGAGGCTCCCAAGTGACACCTAACCAATCTAGGAGACACCACTCTCCAAAAAGTAATAGATGGTGTGTTGATGATGAACTCCTTGCTCTTGTGCTTCAGATGATAGTCTCCCAAACACTAAACTCACTCACATAGGATTGGATTTGGTGGAAAGATGATTTGAGTGGAAAGCAACTTGGGGAAGGCTAGAGATCAAGATTCATACGGATGGATTAGAATATCGTGGCCTCAACACATGAGTAGGTGGCTCTCTCTTAGAAAATGGGTAGTGGAAGTGTAGGCACGTTTTGATGGCTTCCCTCACGAATGAGGAGAGGGTGGAGGGGTATATATAGCCTCCACACAAAATCTAACCGTTACACACAATATACCAAACTCGGTGGGGCCGAATCAGAAAACTCGGTCGGACTGATTCAGTACATATGTGACCGTTAGGCAATTTCGGTGGGACCGACATGTCAACTCGGTGGGACCGATATCATTAGGGTTAGGGCATAACGTAATCTCAGTTGGATCGATTACACAAACTCGGTTGGACCGACTTTGGTAATAAGCTAACAGAGAGTTGGTCAGGCAAACTCGGTGGGACCGATTCGCTCGTCTCGATGGGACCGAAGCGTTACGAAAAGGAAACAAGGACTTTGCATTGCAGACTCGGTGGGACCGATCGCTCATCTCAGTTAGACCAAAATGTTACGAAGGAAAATAGAGAGTTTGGAATCCCATATTGGTGAGACCGAGATCCCTATCGGTGAGACCGAACTGACTAGGGTTTCTGGCAGTGGCTATGTCAAATGAACTCAGTGACGCCGGATGGATCAAATCTGTGGGGCCGAGTTTGACTTTTGGTTTGCGACATATGTGGATATGAGAAAGTGGTTGAGAGCTTTTGGAGCATATCACTAAGCATTTTGAGAAAGCAAGCCATTAAGCAACACCTCATTCCCTTTTAATAGTATTGGCTTTCCTATAGATTCAATGTGATCTTGGATCACTAAAATAGAAAATGTAGAGTCTTGGACTTTAGAGCTTGAGCAAATCTTTTGTCCTTCGCATTTTGAGGGGTCCACATTCCTTATCCATGCCATGCCAATCATCGAACTTTCCTGAAATATTTATCTTGAAATGGCATTAGTTCAATGAGCTATATGTTGTTAATCATTACCAAAACAACCCAGGGATAGTTGCACTTTCACAAACACTTTGCCATCGGATCTGAGATAGAAGGTATACCCAATTGTCTCATTTGGGTATCCAATGAAGACGCATTTGTCCGCTTTGGGTTCGAGCTTTTCCGGCTAAAGCCTTTCGACAGAAGCATCGCAACCCCAAACCTTAAGGAACGACAACTTAGGTTTCTTGCCAAACCACGGTTCATCCGGTGTCGTCTCTACGGACTTAGATGGTTCCCTATTTAATGTGAATGTAGTTGTCTCTAATGCATAACCCCAAAACGATAGTGGTATATCAGCAAGAGACATCATAGAACACACCATATCCAATAAGGTACGATTACGATGTTTGAACACACCATTACACTATGGTGTTCCAGGTGGTGTCAGCTGTGAAACAATTCCACATTGTCTTAAGTGATTGCCAAACTCATAACTCAGATATTGTCCCCTTCAATCGGATCGTAGGAATTTAATCTTCTTGTTACGATGATTCTCACCTTCACTCTAAAATTGCTTGAACTTTTCAAACATTTCAGACTTATGCTTCATTGAGTAAACATACCCATATGTACTCAAATCATCGGTGAAGGTGAGGAAATAATTATATCCGCCGCACCCGACAACACTCATCGGGCCACACACATCAGTATGTATGATTTCCAACAAGTCACTTGCACATTCCATTGTACCGGAAAACGGGGTCTTAGTCATCTTGCCCATGAGGCATGGTTCACATGTGTCAAATGATTCGAAATGAAGTGACTCCAAAGGTCCATCAACATGGAGTCTCTTCATGCGTTTTACACAAATATGATCTAAGCGGCAGTGCCACAAGAAAGTGGTACTATCATTATTAACCCTACATCTTTTGGCCTCAATATTATGAACATGTGTATCACCACAATCGAGATTCAATAAACCATACACATTGGGTGTATGACCATAGAAGGTATTATTCATGTAAACAGAATAACCATTATTCTCTGATTTAAATGAACAACGGTATTGCAATAAACACGATCTAATCATGTTCATGTTCAACGCAGATACCAGATAACATTTATCTAGGTTCAACACTAATCCCAAAGGTAGAGGGAGCGTGCGATGGTGATCACACAAACCATGGAAACACTTCCAACACACATCGTCACCTTGCCCTTAGCTAGTCTCTGTTTATTCCGTAGCTTTTGTTTCGAGTTACTAATATTAGCAATTGAACTGGTATCTAATACTCATGTTCTACTAGGAGTACTACTATAAGGTACACATCAATAACACATATATCAAATATACTTTTGTTGAAGTTGCCAGCCTTCTCATCTACCAAGTATTTGGGGTAGTTCTGCTAACAGTGATCGTTCCCCTTACAATAGAAGCACTTAGTCTCAGGTTTAGTTTCAACCTTGGGTTTCTTCACTGGAGCGGCAACTAGCTTGCCATTCATGAAGTTTCCCCTCTTGCCCTTGCCCTTCTTGAAACCAGTGGTCTTGTTAACCATCAACACTTGATGCTCCTTCTTGATTTCTACCTTCGCGGCCTTAAGCACCGCGAACAGCTCCGGGATCACCTCCATCCCTTGCATGTTATAGTTCAGCACAAAGCTCTAGCTGCTTGGTGATAGTGGCTGGAGAACTCTGTCAATCACTATTTTATCTGGAAGATTAACTCCCACTTGATTCAAGCGATTATAGCACCCAGACATTGTGAGCACACGCTCACCGGCTGAGCTATTCTCCTCCATCTTGTAGGAAACTGAGGGAGTCCTGGATTAGGGGGTGTCCGGATAGCCAGACTACCATCATCAGCCGAACTATCATTTGCCGGACTATCATCATTGACCGGACTCCAAGACTATGAAGATAGAAGATTGAAGACTTCCCCCCGTGTCCGGATGGGACTTTCCTTGGCGTGGAAGGCAAGCTTGGCGATACGGATATGTAGATCTCCTACCATTGTAACCGACTCTATGTAACCCTAGCCCTCTCCGGTGTCTATATAAACCGGATGGCTTTAGTCCGTAGGACAACAATTACAACAACCCTTACAATCATACCATAGGCTAGCTTTTAGGGTTTAGCCTCCTTGATCTCGTGGTAGATCCACTCTTGTAAACATCCACAATATCAATATCAATCAAGCAGGACGTAGGGTTTTACCTCCATCAAGAGGGCCTGAACCTGGGTAAACATCGTGTCCCTTGTCTCCTGCCTAGACGCACAGTTCGGGACCCCCTACCCGAGATCCGCCGGTTTTGACCCAGACAGCAACGAACTTGTCAGAGGTCTCATACCTCTCAACACGGGCATGAGCCTGAAGTACAAATTTCAGCTCTTGGAACATCTCATATGTTCCATGGCGTTCAAAACGCCTTTGGAGCCCCGATTCTAAGCCGTAAAGCATGACACACTAAACTATCTAGTAGTCATAAAAACGTGTCTGCCAGATGTTCACAACATAGACAGACGACGCTAGAGGGGTTGGCACACCGAGCGGTGCATCAAGGACATAAACCTTCTGTGCAGCAGTGAGGACAATCCTCACACTACAGCCCTAGTCCACATAATTGCTTACAATATCTTCCAACTTAGTCTTTCTCTAGGAACGTATTAAAACAAGGAGCTACAGTGCGAGCTATTGATCTACAACATAATTTGCAAAGCTTGGACTATTTTTCATGATAAATGAGTTCAATTAATCATATTACTTAATAACTCCCATTCAAATCAACATGCCTTTGGTTGTCCAAGTGTAACACGATCCAAATTCACCAACCCAAGTCTGATCATCACGTGTGATGAGGTGGTTTCAATGGTGAACATCTCCATGTTGATCATATCTACTATATAACTCGTGTTTGACCTTTCGGTCTCTTGTATTCCGAGGCCATGTCTGTACATGCTAGGCTCGTCAAGTTTAACCCAAGTGTTTCGCATGTGCAAAACTGGCTTGCACCCGTTGTATGTGAACGTAGAGTCTATCACACCCGATCATCACGTGGTGCTTCCAAACGACGAACTTTCGCAACGGTGCACACTTGGGGAGAACACAATTTTATGTTGAAATTTTAGTGAGCGATCACCTTATAATGCTACAGTCGTCCTAAGAAAAATAAGATGCATAAAAGGATTAACATCACACGCAAATCATAAGTGACATGATATGGCCATCAACTTGACCTTTTGATCTCCATCTCCAAAGCACCGGCATGATCTCCATCATCACCGGCACGACACCATGATCTCCATCATAGTGTTGCCATAGGGGTTGCCACGCCAACCATGCTTCTACTACTATTGCTACCACTTAACGATAAAGTAAAGCATTATGTAGCGCTTAATGATTTACACGCATGTCATACAATAATTAAAGACAACCCTATGGCTCCTGCCAGTTGTCGTATGCATCGACATGCAACTCGATATAAACTATTACAAACATGATCATCTCATATGTCGTGGAATTGTCACGGCAGATGTCCTCTTGCAAGGACTTAGTCGTGGAGCCATCGCAACTAGGAAGCTTAAAGGGGTTAATCGGGACAAAGGACACGAGGGGCTTTATACTAGTTCGGCCCCTTACGGTGAAGGTAAGGCCTACATCTAGTTGGGTTGGTATTGCTTGAGGTTTCGATGACCAGGGAGCGAGATACGCTATGCCCGGTTCTCGATTGGTTGTTTCTTGCCCTAAGCCGCCAACAGGTCGTCCCCTTATATACACGGGTTGACGCCATGTAGCCTACAGAGTCACGGCCGGCTTATAAACAATGTCCGGCTCGGTGACTAGTCAAGTCTACCTTATGATACAAGTCTTGCCATTATGGCGGTTTACTACAACGGGCCTTAAGTCGCCTATGGGCCTTAGGCCCAATGTTGAGACACCATCTTCATGCTTGGACTTGGGCTTCTGTCTGGTAATCTCTTTACGTAACCCGGCCCCTCCTGGGCGGCTTACACAAATAGTTATATCCCCAACATTAGGCCCCAGATTGATTTAAACCTGTTCATGTCAATTTTAAAATAACTTAAAACATAAAGCTTCAGTCTTCTGACTACGCAAAAAGACTTTCTTTAACCCGCCGTGACGTCATTATTTGGATCCGTGTTAACCCGTCATGACGTCATCTTTCCTTTTATTCCGCCGTATCACCCAACGGATCTCTGTCTTTATTGTCCGTTCCGGAAATCGAGGCGTCGGGGCCACTGGATAATAATTCTTATCTCCTCGCTTCCGCTGCCCCGCTTATGCTCTCCTTATAAATAGGCGCGACCTAGGTTTCATTTTCACCCTTCCATTCATCTTCTTCCTCTTGCCTCCTCTCGAGCTCCGCCGCCGCCGCAGTCAAGCTTCTCGTCTTCACCGACCCAGGCCGCCGCATCAACCTGAGTCGGACCAGACCAACGTCGGCGAACCTCCACAGCTCCTCCAGATCCGTAAGTTTCCTTTCCTTCCCTGCCTAGATCTGCATTAGAGCTTCTTCGAGTTCGCCGTAGTTCATCACCATTAGAGCCATTTCCTTGTTAGTTTTTCCTCCTAGATACCACTTCCGACCCGAGAATGATATAAAACAGCTGCGGTAGTTGTTTTCACCTTTTTCTTGGATACGAAGCAGATCTTTTTCTCTGTATGAAGGCCTTATTCGAGCCTATGAATGCATTTGCGTCGGTTTTTAGGTCTAGAAAAACTTCTTATCAGAATAGCCCTTTGATCTCAAATCATAGCAGAAGATTATGAAACCTGTTTTTATCACCCGGAAAACTTCTTATGTTAAATGCCTTTAACATAACTGTCCAGGTATCTGGTTTAAATGCATTCCACTTGATCTGTGAACCTTGGCGCCTTCTCAGGTCTTTAAAACTTTTGTACTGTTGCTAACACTTGTGGCGGCTTAAATAATGTTACTCAATTATCCTTATGTCATTAGGCCCCTTTAAGCCGCTACCTTCAGTACTTTGGATATTTTCTTCCGGGATAAAATTTAAACCGGAACTTCTTATTTTGTAATAGGCCAATCTGTTGTCATGGCTCCTAAGTCGACCAAAGCTCCTGTAACCTGCAACTGGGTCCCGTCCACTGTCACTAAAAGCAAACTAGCCGAATTTGTGAAGTCTGGCCATTTGCCAAAGAAGGAAGTCATGTCTTATCGCGTCCCTGACCCATCTGAAGAGAGGCATCAACCCAAAGAAGGGGAGGTAATAGTTTTCACGGATCACATGAGCCGGGGATTTGCCCCTCCCGGCTCAAAGTTCTTCAGAGAAGTTTTAAATTTCTTTGACCTTAGACCTCAAGACATTGGACCCAATTCCGTGTCCAATCTTTGCAATTTCCAAGTCTTCTGTGAGGTGTACCTGGGAGAGGAGCCAAGCCTGCTCTTGTTCAGAGAACTTTTTTACTTGAACCGCAGAATGAGATGCGCTAACGGGCCGAGTCTTGAACTTGGCGGTATCTCGATCCAGCGACGAAGAGACTGTCTGTTTCCTTATGCTGAGCTGCCGAGTCACCCCAAATATTGAAACCAGTCATGGTTCTACTGTCAGGATACTTCTCCAGCTGATGAACCGCCTCTGCCCGGCTTTCGCGCCCTGCGCCTTGAGTCCAACCATCCGCTGGCGGATAAACTGACCGCTGGTGAACGTCTGCCACTCAACCCCACCATCAAGAAGATTAAAGCTCTTCTGGGAAATGGTTTAAATGGCATCGACTTGGTCCGGGTCTGGGTCACTTGGCGTATACTCCCATTAAGCCGCCGCTCCGGCTTAATGTGCACCTATACAGGCGAACAGAACGACCCAATGCGCCACAGTTGTGACGACTTACCAGATGATGTGGCAGATGCCACAACCCAGTCACTGCTGAAGGAGGGTACTGTTATCAACAATACCTTCGGGTTACTTCCCTTCTGCAAAAAGAATCCGGCCCCTGCAGTAAGTTACCAATCTTAATAAATACTTTTTAATATGTTTGCCTCTTTGCACTTATAATTCCTTATCTTTTCCACAGGCCAGTGATGATTTCTAGAAAGTCAAATATGACCACGAGGCCGCCCAACAAGCCAGAGCAGCCAAGAAAAATGAAAGGAAAAACGCCAAGACGGGGACTTCAAAAAAGAAGAAACCTAGCGCCTCTGAATTGCTCAAACTGGATGACTCTTCTTCGGATGAGGAAGAGGTAATCCCTTATTCTCTTAACTCATTTGTTACTATTTTATTAATATTTCCGCCTTTTAGGAAGACACTGGAAACAGCCAAGCTCATGGCGAAGAGGTAACTATAATCTCCTCCGACTCAGAGCCTTTGCCAAAGCACAAAACCTGGCGGGTGACCCGAAAAGTAAGATTTTCACATCCCTTAGCTTATCAAGATCCTCAATTTCTTTTGAAGCAACAACAGCTTGAGAGCCGGAGGCAAACCCGGACAAGTAAAGATGTAGAGCTCTCTTCTGGATTACCGGATGTGAGCAGGAAGCGTCGAACTGAGGTCATCTCTACTTTGCATTCTGTTTATCCTTTGGCGGGTTTAATTCATCAGCCTCTCAATTCATCTGACTCCAATTATCAGGATACCTCTCCTTCCTCTAGCGAGTCTATGCAATCCAACATGCCGGCTTTCAAGACTGCCCCTGGGTAGTGTACCTTTATTATCCTCATGCTTTGCCTTACTCATATTTTGTACTCATCCCTTTGTTTTATCCACAATGTGCAGGTGAAACCCAGTAAGAGGGCGAAAAAGAATAAGCCGATTGAAGACCCGGTAGCAACGGAGCCAGAACCCGGAACCACTGCCACTGATGCTTCTACTCATCAACCTCCTCCTGAGCCGGCCCATGAAATTCCGACACCATCTTCCGACCCGCCTCAAGAAGACACTCTTGATAGCTCTGATAAACCGGAAATTCCTAGCTCGTCCGGACGGCTGAGCCGGAAGTTGAATTCTTGAAAAGCCAAGATGTTGAACCGGGCGGCCTATCGTTCTTGCCGGATGTACCGCTAAGGAAGAACTTGTCAAAAGCCGAAGACCAAACAGACATCGCTGATTATGCCCACTTAAGCATCGGCGTTATAGTCTCAAAGCTATCTGAATCAAGTGCATAACAGCCGCGACCTGAAATTGACATGGTGAAACAGATAAAGATAAATCGAGGTATAACTTATATTATTTCTCCTGAATCTTACTTATCAGTACCAGCCCCCAAGTCATCGCTTATAGGTAAATATGACGAGACTTAGATACTCGCTTATCGTTAGTTCACCCGGTTTACAAGAAAGGATATTTAACCCGGCTATAATATAGCAACTTAAAACAAGCGATACACATTAGCCCCCAAGTGTCAAGTATCTTTACTTCTAAAGTGCTTGAGACTTTAATATGCATAATCTGACATTATAAAGTAAAATTTTCTTCAGCATGCATTAGCCCCCAAGTGTCAAGGGTCTTTACTTGTAAAGTGCTTGAGACTTTAATAATACCTTACCATAACCTTACTTGTAACCCGGCGTTATTGTAGGTCTCCACCAGTCAATTTGAATTGGAGATTGCTGACCTGAAGACCCGGCTGGCGGCCCAAGACCTTGAGATTCAAAAAGCCGACTCCAAATTCGCATTCAGCATCTCTGAGCAAGAGAAGTTGAAGAAGGATTTGGCCACGGAGAAGAAGGCCTGGGCGGATGAAAAATCTTCACTTGTGACCCGGGCCGAGACAGCAGAAGCAGCTCTTGCCGAAGCAACTGCTGAGCTGTCCGGCTTAAAGCACCAGATATCCCAAATGGTCTCAGCAATTTACGGTAAGTTACTATGTGTAACTTTTGAACATCACCATGATTTATTTGATAACTATTCAGACATTACCTCCGGCTTAATCTTATGTGTATAAACGCAGGTCCCAGGAGTACCAACCTGAAGCAGAATATGCTGATCAAGCTTAAGGCAGTGTACACTCTAGTGGAACAGTTGTACACCGGGTCACAACGTGCCTTGGCCGTTGTGGCTTTATCAAATGATACTCCTTACCTCCTGCAGGATGTGCTCAAACGGCTTGCCGTGTTACCTCAACGGATTCAGGAGTTAAGGCGGGCATCTGGTAGAGCCGGGGCCATAGCCGCCTTAAGCCGGGCCAAAGCGTTGGTTCTAGAGCTAGACTTAGCTGATGTTGCTCTTGGATATCCTAGCTTGAAGGAAGATGGCTCTGCATTCAATAGGTCAGACTTCACCACCTGTGTGAGAGTCGTACGTCCTGTGGCCACCATCATCGGCAACGATATTGATCTTACGAAGTATCAGCCGGGTTATGATAACGAGAACCGGAGGATTCCAACTCCGCATTATGATGATGTTAGCCTGATCCCTCCAACTTGTAAGCATACCTTTGCTCCTGAAGTTGACCCGGCCAGTTTAATAGATGCTGAAGCTGAATTTGAAGCCTTAAGCGACATTGACTAGACCTCGTCAACCTTCCAGGACAAAGCAGCAGACGAAGAGGCAGAGAAGGATAACCCGGAGTCGTCAAGTCCACCAAAGGAGTAACCCGCCTGGCACTTAAGTCTTTGAAAAAACCATGCTTCATTATTCAGACTCGGGGAGTCTTGTAATAGGGTAGAAAAAACTTCTTAACTCTGTCATGCCTTCACGCATGTTTGTGGTGCTTAACAATGTCTCAAGCCGCTATCATTATATACTGCCGGCTTACATGAATTGCTTCCTGACATCCAAAAGCTTTTTGCTTTACCCTGTGTATAAAAACAAAAAATTCCTTTGGCGTCTCACCACATCCGGGGTCGTGTAAAATAATGTTAACCCGGAGTATGAACCAAAACATCATAAGTATCAGCCGGTTTAAGGCGTACATTACCGCTTACGTGATCCCAAAAAGCAGATAGTTACACTTAACTTCTGAAAATTGGCACATATAATGTTTACCTGGCCCTTAATATTATTTACTCTTATAGAATAAAGTAAACCTAATTTTCAAAGGCCTCTGATTCGAATACGATCAGTAGAACCGTTCCAAAGGGGTTAAGCTAAGATTCGAATACGATCATATAGCCCCCAATGGCTTTGGCGATGCTGATCAAGTGGGTATCGATAGCTATGTTCTCTTTGGTTCGAATACGACCTATGTTTGAACAGGAAGCCCCCAAGTGACCATGAGAGTTGTTTAATGACGCTGATTCGAATATGATCCACGTCAGACCCAAAGAGGTTAAGCTATGATTCAAATATGATCAAGAAGCCCCCAAGTGGGTTTGGCAGTGTGCCAATCAATTGGGTATCGACAGCTATGTTCTCTTTGGTTCGAATATGACCTATGTTTGAACAGGAAGTCCCCAAGTGACCGTGGCTAGACTCAGATATGATCATAAGCCGGACCAAAGGGAAAAGCCGGATTCAGATATGATCTGCTCCCTGTTAGTTGTTTCCACCACCTGGTAAAGAAAACACATAAACCTTGTAGGATGGAAAGGAAAGAGGTCCTGCTTTATTGCTTTATATAATATATACATTGTTAAAAAAGAAAACAATGTACTCGAGAGCCGATGGCTCAAGTATAGTAGGGCCGAGATGCGCTTATGTTCCACGGTCATGGTCTCTTCCTCCGACTTACGTGAGTCTTTGTGCTCTCGAACATCGATATGGTAATATGACCCGTTGTTGAGATTCTTGCTGACCACAAAAGGTCCTTCCCAAGGAGGGGACAGCTTGTGCATATCAGATTGATCCTGGATGAGCCGGAGCACCAAATCGCCTTCCTGGAAAGTTCTGCTTCTGACCCGGCGGCTATGATAACGGCGCAGGTCTTGCTGATAAATCGCTGAGCGGGCAACTGCCAAGTCTCGCTCTTCATCCAACAAGTCAAGTGCATCCTGACGAGCTTTTTCATTATCAGCCTCAACGTAAGCCGCCACCCGGGGTGAATCATGCCGGATATCACTAGGCAGAACCGCCTCTGCTCCGTACACCATGAAGAAAGGTGTATAACTAGTAGACCTGTTAGGCATTGTGTTGATGCTCCATAGCACAGAGGGTAACTCCTCCACCCAACAACCCGGAGTTTGCTGCAAGGGAACTAAGAGCCGGGGTTTGATACCTTTCAAGATCTCTTGATTAGCTCTTTCTGCTTGACCATTAGACTGGGGGTGAGCAACAGCCGAAACATCAAGCCGGATGTGCTCTTTTTGACAGAACTCTTCCATGGCAGCCTTGGAGAGATTAGTACCATTATCAGTTATAATGTTGTGCGGAAAACCAAAGCGAAAGATCACCTTTTTGATGAACTGAACCGCCGTGGCTGCATCACACTTGCTGACCGGCTCTGCTTCGACCCACTTGGTGAATTTATCCACTGCCACTAACAGGTGTGTCTTCTTATCCTTAGACCTTTTGAAAGGTCCAACCATATCAAGCCCCCAGACTGCAAATGGCCAAGTAATCGGAATCATCCTCAATTCTTGAGCCGCACATGCGCCGTCAGTGAGAATTTTGACATCCGTCACATTTGCTCGACCAAATCCTCCGTGATCAAGATGAGCCGTCACCAATAAAAACCATGACGAAAAGCCTTGGCTACCAGAGACTTTGAACCGGTATGATGACCACAATCACCTTCATGAATCTCAATGGCATCTCCCGACCCTCCGTAGGTGATACACAACGTTGAAACGCCCAAAGGACGCTGCAGTGATGCAACTCGCCATGAACAATCGTCATGGATTTGGACCGCCGATGATTTGTCGTGCAAGGTCTCGATCCTCGTGCAACTCTCCCGGTCATATAGGCCAAATATGGGACCGTCCAATCCGGGATGGCATGGAGAGCCGCCACCAGCTGCGCCCGGTCGGTGCAATCGCAAGCTCTTCCTCTGTAGGCACTCGACGTAAGGGTTATGCAAAATGTCAAGAAAAGTATTAGGCGGCACCGGCTTACGCTGAGACCCCAGCCGGCTTAAAGCATCAGCCGCCTCATTCTTCCTTCGATCAATGTGCTCTACTTGATAACCTTTGAAGTGCCCAGCCACCGCATCAACTTCGTGATGATAAGCCGCCATAAGGGGATCCTTAGAATCCCACGTGCCTGACACATGTTGAGCGACGAGGTCTGAATCACCCAACCATCTTACCCGGCTCAAATTCATCTCTTTGGCCATCCGGAGGCCATGAAGTAAAGCCTCGTATTCAGCTGCATTGTTAGTACAGGGAAACATAAGCCGAAGCACATAACAAAATTTTTCACCTCAGGGGGAAGTTAAAACGACTCCGGCCCCCGAGCCTTCCAACTGCCTGGACCCATCGAAGTGAATAGTCCAATATGTGTTATCCGGCTTCTCCTCTGGTACCTGCAACTCCGTCCAATCATTGATGAAGTCCACTATGGCCTGAGACTTGATAGCTGTGCGCGGCATATACTTCAAACCGTGAGGCCCAAGCTCGATGGCCACTTGGCAACTCGCCCCGTGGCTTCCCTGCTCGATGATGTCTCCCAAGGGGCTGAACTTACCACGCTTATAGGATGACCCAGAAGTACTGCTTGGCTTCCGCTTGCCATGAACACCCCATAAACAAGTTTCGCCAATGCAGATACTTTTGCTTGGATTCTATGAGTACCTCATCGATGTAATAAATCGTCGCTGAACTGATGCTCCTTGCCGCCTCCTTACGCTCCACCACAATGGCCACACTAACAAAGACGTGAGTTAGCGACAACATACAATAGCAACGGCTCTTTATCAATTGAGCTGCACGAACTGGCGGCTCGCATAATTGTCTCTTTAATCTTCAAAGGCAGCATCAGCAGTTTCACCTGCATAAAAGTGTCTTTCTTCATCATCTCGATACAAAGAGAGAGCCTTCTCCCTAGCTGGCTTATGAATCGGCTTAGCAAAGAACGCGACCGCCAATCGCCGAACATCATTGATGCACACCGTTTAGCAGAGAGGTAATCGCTTTGATCTTCTTCGGGTTAGCTTTAATGCCCTCGTTTGAGACCGTGCATCCCAAAAGTTTGCCCGCAGTACACCAATACACACTTGTCCGGTTAAGCATCATCTTGTAGACCCGGAGATTATCAAAGGTTTCCTTTAAGTCGGAGATCAAGGTTTCCTTCTCTCTGGACTTCACCACAATTTCATCCACATAAGCATGAACATTGCGCCCAATCTGATTGTGGAGACAATTCTGCACACACCGCTGATAAGTCGCCTGGGCACTCTTGAGCCCAAACGGCATAAACACATAGCAGAAGGCTCCAAATGGAGTAATGAAAGCCGTCTTCTCCTGGTCCTTAACTGCCATCTTGATTTGATGATAACCAGAATAAGCATCCAAAAAACTCAACCGCTCGCAACCCGCTGTAGCATCGATGATTTGATCATTGCGGGGTAGAGAAAAGGGATCAGCCGGACAAGCTTTATTTAAGTCCGTGTAATCCACACACATACGCCAGGTGCCGTTCTTCTTGAGCACAAGCACCGGGTTAGCCAACCACTTCGGGTGAAAAACTTCCATGATGAACCCAGCCGCTAAGAGCCGAGCGACCTCCTCCCCTATAGCCTTTCGCCTTTCCTGATTGAATCGCCTGAGAAACTGCCTGACCGGCTTATACTTTGGATCAATATTAAGAGTGTGCTCAACGAGTTCTCTCGGGACACCCGACATGTCAGAAGGTTTCCATGCAAAGATGTCCCTGTTCTCACAGATGAACTCGATGAGCGTGCTTTCCTATTTGGGATCCAAATTGGTACTGATGCTAAACTACTTGGAAGAGTCGCCTGGAGTGAAGTCAACCAGTTTTGTCTCGGTGGCCGACTTAAATTTCAACGCCGAGTCTTGCTCTGTGGTTGGCTTCTTCAAAGAGGTCATATCTGTCGGGTCAACATTAGTTTGATAAAACTTCAGCTCCTCTTCAGCACAAACAGATTCAGCATAAGCCGCATCGCCTTCCTCGCACTCCAACGCCACCTTTCGACTCCCATGCACAAAGGATGGTGCCCTTGTAACCCGCATCTTGAGCTACAGATAAACATAACACGGCCGTGCCATAAACTTGGCATAAGCCGGCCGTCCAAACAGAGCGTGATATGGGCTCCTGATTTTGACTACCTCAAACGTCAGCTTCTCAGCCCTGGAATCATATTCGTCTCCAAAAGCCACTTCCAGCTCGATCTTTCCAACTGGATATGCCGACTTACAAGGTACCACCCCATGAAAAACAGTGTTAGACGTCCTCAAGTCCTTATCAGTCAGACCCATGCGGCGACAGGTCTCATAATAGAGAATATTGATGTTGCTTCCTCCGTCCATGAGCACCTTAGTAAATTTATATCCACCAACCTGAGGGGCCACCACTAAGGTTAACTCGACCGGGTTATCAACCCGAGGGGTGATCTTCTACTCCAAATGATAGGCTGCTCGACCACCTCAAATAACGGGAACCGCTGGCTCAACCGATTTCACAGCCCTTTGTGAACCTTACCGTCACGTTTATACAAGTTAGTGGTAAACACATGGTATTGCCCAGCTGTTCAACTACTTTGGATGGCTCGATAACTCGATCGCTGCCTGCTGCCCTCCTTGACCAAGCTGCTCATCGATTATAGCCACCTTGACCACCTTGAAAACCGGAACTTGAGCCGCCACCCGGCCATGGAAACCACCTGCCTGGACCGCCACCGATCCATGATTGCCATCAAACATGTTTGAATTCTTGAAAGCCTTCATGATCGCGCAGTCCTTCCATAAGTGGGTGGTAGGATTTTCCCGAGTACCGTGTCTTGGACAAGGCTCATTCAGAAGTTGCTCAAGAGATGGACCTGAGCCACCAGATCGAGGGGGTGCTCTCCCCTTACGCTTCTTGTTATTACCTTGGGCATTAGCATTGGCCACAAACGCCGGGTTACCCTCCGGCTTACGCTTGTTGCTACCTTGACTTACCGGGTGCTGCTGCTGACCCTTTCCATTGCCGTTCTTCTTTCCTTTCCCTGTCTATACCTCCTTAGACGCGGGATCGTCGGTAGTATCAGAATCGGCATATTTAACCAAAGCCGCCATCAGCGTACCCATGTCATTGCAATCACGCTTAAGGCGCCCCAGCTTCTGCTTCAGCGGCACAAAACGGCAGTTCTGATGGAGCATAAGTACCGCAGAGCTGGCGTCCATCTTATAAGACGAGTGTATTATTTCCTTGACCCGGCGTACCCAATGAGTTGTGGACTCACCTTCCTCCTGCTTACAATTGGTCAAGTCCACAATGGACATAGATTGCTTGCAGGTATCCTTAAAGTTCTGAATAAACCGGGCCTTTAGCTCTTCCCATGAACTAATGGAATTGGGAGGCAAACTTTTCAACCAAGATCGGGTCGTTCCATCTAACATCATGGTGAAATACTTAGCTATTGCCGCGTCGCTGACTTCCAATAACTCCATGGCCATCTCGTAACTTTCAATCCATGCCCCGGCTGTAAGTCGGCCGTGTAATTCGGCACCTTTCGAGGTCCCTTGAAATCCTTGGGCAGACGATATCCCGCAGAGCCGGCACCGCATAAGGGACACCACCGGTTCTATGGCTACTCCTGCTCCAATGAAGTCGTTGGATACCGGGAGACCATCATATGTCGTCGCTGAGCCGCTTAATTGAGCCTCCTGCTCATCTTCCCCGACGAATCGATCCTGCACGGGTTATAGCCACCGGGTTGGTTACGACGCTGGGCATTGCTTGATAAAGCTTCGACTCCATGTGCCTGCCAGAACTCGGACTCGGTTAGGGACGAGGTGCTATCCAAGGCTGAGGAGTGGAATGAATCCTCGTCCCCGCAGAAGAATAGGTCTCTTTGCTGTGCCAAAGCCGTCGAAGAAGATCCCTAACCTCAGGGTTTCCACCGTCGGGTCATCACCGCCCACCGGAAGAGCCGCCAGACGCGCCGATGTTGCTATCAAGTTCTCCATGGGGTTGGAGAAGTGGCCGGAGGTGTCGGTATGTATCGGGCGGGGCCATGCTCCCGTGAAGAGGTGCCATCTCGAGGCTAAACCGCCCTCCAGCTCCGGTGTCACAAATTGATTGGCTTCAGCGGATTGTTAGGACCAGCTCGGTGTCGCGAAGAGATTCCGAGGATCGTAAATCGGAGGCAGACGGACTGGTCTTCGATGTCTCCTTCTCATCACCTCATTGGACGATTCAGACTCATGTTAAGCTGGAAAGCCTCATTTGGAGTCGCTGCGCCCATGCATCCAAAGCCGCCCGCCCGCAGCTAGCCTCGATGTCCTCACCGCCAAGGCCTCCTCGCCAGTGGCTATCTCCTCACGCACCTTTGCCACCTCCGCTATGCTCATCCGGTTTGCAGGAATAACCGTGGTGGTTAACAGAGCCGTCAACTTGTCCATAAGATCTATCAGCACCTGAGCCGGCGGGCGCGCGGGGCCTCCTGCCCCGGCCGCTCCTGACCCGGACGTTATTGCTATCGCAGCCGTCGAGTTTTGGCCGGGTTGGGTACCAGCCATGAAGACTCCTTCCCAGCTTGGCGGCTCAGAGTAACTGGAACGCTAGAGTCGCCGTAACAGCCCCAAGCATGCCTTCTTGGACCTGATCTGAGAATCTGCTGAACCGGAGGACTAATCATCATCGATGGGACGGCCGTCTCTTCGCCGTCTTTAGATCCTTCAGAAAGTGCCTCTCCGTGAATACATCCCACAAAGGCACGCTTCATGGTAGGTTGAATCCGGGCGGGTCTCGACGCTGAGCCGCCTCAATGAGGTCGGTGCAGCTGTCCGGCTCGGGGCCGGCCACCAATCCGCCGATGAAGACGTGGATTCCGCCAAAGGGGACCCAGACCAGACTCAATTGAGTCAGCCTCGGGGCCCAGCCTTCGTTGTCGATGTAGATCTTGCCGCGACGACTCTTGGTCATCCGCCCATCACGTATCCCTTGAGCCCTTGAAGCTGCCCTTCAAGAACTCAACCACCGTCGCCGCCCCACGTGGGCGCCTAACTGTCTTGGAATTGTCACGCAGATGTCCTCTTGCAAGGACTTAGTCGTGGAGCCATCGCAACTAGGAAGCTTAAAGGGTTAATCGACAAAGGACACGAGGGTTTTATACTAGTTCGACCCCTTACGGTGAAGGTAAGGCCTACGCCTAGTTGGGTTGGTATTGCTTGAGGTTTTGATGACCAGGAGCGAGATACGCTATGCCCGGTTCTCGATTGGTTGTTTTTGCCCTAAGCCGCCAACAGGTCGCCCCTTATATACACGGGTTGATGCCTCAGCAGTTTCTGAGTCCCGCCGCTTATAAACAATGTCCGCTCGGTGACTAGTCAAGTCTACCTTATGATACAAGTCTTGCCATTATGGCGGTTTACTACAACGGGCCTTAAGTCGCCTGTGGGCCTTAGGCCCAATGTTGAGACGCCATCTTCATGCTTGGACTTGGGCTTCTGTCTGGTAATCTCTTTACGTAACCCGGCCCCTCCTGGGCGGCTTACACAAATAGTTATATCCCCAACATCATACATCATATATATTTCGTCATGTCTTTGGCCATATCATATCACAACACACCTTGCAAAAACAGGTTAGACGTCCTCTAATTGTTCTTGCATGTTTATGTGGCTGCTATGGGCATCTAGCAAGAACGATTCTTACCTACGCAAAGCCACAACAGTGATATGCAAGTTGTTATTTAACCTTCTACAAGGACCGCCTTTGTCGAATCCGATTCAACTAAGGTGGGAGAGACAGACACCCGTCAACCATCTTTATGCAGCAAAGTCACATGTCTGTCGATGGAATCGGTCTCATGTACGTGGACATGTAAGGTTGGTCCGGGCCGCTTCATCCGACAATACCACTGAATCAAGAAAAGACCAAGGAAGGAAGCAATCTGAATATCAACACCCACAAACTCCTTTGTGTTCTACTCGTGATGTCATCTACGCATAGACCTAGCTCATGATGCCACTGTTGGGGAACGTAGCATGGGAAACAAAAATAGTCCTACCCTCACTGTCGGTGTCAAAACCGGCGGATCTCGGGTAGGGGGGCCCGAGCAGTGCGTCTAAGGCTAATGGTAACAGGAGGCTGGGGACACAATGTTTACCCAGGTTCGGGCCCTCTCTATCGAGCTAATACCCTACTTCCTGCTTGATTGATCTTGATGAATATAGGGTTACAAGAGTTGATCTACCACGAGATCATATGTTGTGGTCTAAACCCTAGAGGTATGATGAGTAATGTCATAATGATCTAGCCTATCTATCGACTAGCCTAGCCTCGGTTTATATAATGCACCAGAGGCCTAGGATAACAAGAGTCCTAGCCAAATACGCGGGTGGGGAGGAGTCCTTGTCTTGATCACTAAGTCTTGTGGAATCTTCCTTGTATGCGGCAGCTGTCCGAACTGGCCGATGAGTGTACGGCCATGGGGGTCCTCGGCCCAATCTAACTGATCGGGAGACGACGTGGTGAGTATCCCCTAGTCCAGGACACCGTTAGTAGCCCCCTGAACAGGTCTTCAAGTTGGGGACGCTCCTCGATTCTTCTGAACTGTTCTTCATCTCCGGTCGTCGGTCTTGAAAACTGGTTCAACAAATCTTCTCATCTTCGATCTTAAGGATCGCCGAAGTGCATCCGAAGAGTTCACACGTCGGGTATCCAAGGAGCCCCTTTAAGTTTCCGGCCTTTGTCAATGCCTTGTTATTTTTATGCCACACCTTAGGCTTGAAGTTGTTCCCGTGCGGTGGTTTCCTCTTACATCCGAGCTCCAACGCCGAACTATATTCGAGGTATCTTTTGCAGCCAAGCACCAACGCTGGGCTGTATCCGAGCTCCAACGTCGAATAGTATCCGAGCTCCAACGTCGGACTATATCCAAGCTCCAACGCCGGACTATATCCAAGCTTCAACGCTGGACTATATCCAAGCTCCAACGCCGTACTGTATCCGAGGTGTCATAGATTACCTTGTTTCTAAAAAGTTGAAGGAGTTTAGCCGTGCTTAATGCCGGAAATGCCCTCTATGGAGCCAGCCACTGGCGCCCGAGCTTTATGCCGGACTGCTTCTGAGGTGGTGCACCACCCCGACCGCGGGCTGATTTTTTGTGAATATTTTGACTGGTGCAATTTATTCTCTGCCGAGATATATAGCCAGTATATGTATATCCAGTAGCCCTCAAGGTGTGTGTCAGTCTAAAACCCGAGATGCACCTGAAGGAAAACATGAAACTGTTGTTCCTAGTAGCCCCTGAGACTCAGGTGGATGCACGAAATCGGCCTGAGGATCAACTCCTAGCTTGGCAGCATACGTAGGAATAGAAACACAGTGTAATATATTAGGGATAATAGTGATCGGCAAACGGGCCCTTGAGAGAGGGTCTTGAGAAGTTGCCACAATATACTTAGCTTGATGCCAGATAGGTCCCAGATGGTGCCTATTGTTCGGTCATGCTGAACACTGAGCACTTTGAATTCTCTGCATTGAATAAACGATGCAGTAAGCACTCGAGACCCTGGTCGGGTGGCAACACCAGATCAGGGGATCGATGTGCCCCTTTAATATTTATAAATAATGAGCGCAAAGCCCAGTAGCCCCCGAGCCTTAATTGTTGGGGAACATTGCAGAAAATAAAAATTTTCCTACGGTTTCACCAAGATTCATCTATGAGTTCATCTAGCAACGAGTGATAGGAGTGCATCTACATACCTTTGTAGATCGTGAGCGGAAGCGTTCAAGAGAACGGGGTTGTGGGAGTCATACTCGTCGTGATCCAAATCACCGATGACCAAGTGCCGAACGGACAGCACCTCCGTGTTCAACACACGTACGGAGCGGATGATGTCTCCCGCACCTTGATCCAGCAAGGAGGAGGGAGAGGTTGAAGAAGATCCAGCAGCACGACGACGTGGTGGTGGATGCAGCAGGGTTCCGGCATAGCTTCGCCGAGCTTCTGCGAGAGGGAGAGGTGTAGCAGGGGAGAGGGAGGCGCCAAGACTTGGGGTGTGGCTGCCCTCCCTCCCCCCTCCCCCTTTATATAGGCCCCACGGGGGCGCCGCCCTCTAGATCCCATCTAGATGGGGGCGGCGGCCAAGGGGAGGCATGCCCCCAAGGCAAGTGGGCGCCCCACCCTAGGGTTTCCAACCCTAGGGCTGGGGCCCAAAGGGGCGCACCAGCCACTGGGGCTGTTTCCTCCCACTTCAGCCCACGGGCCCTCCGGGATAGGTGGCCCCACCGGTGGACCGGGACCCTTCCGGTGGTCCCAGACAATACCGTGACCCCGAAACTCTCCCGATGGACGAAACAGCACTTCCTATATATAATTCTTTACCTCCGGACCATTCCGGAACTCCTCGTGACGTTCGGTATCTCATCCGGGACTCCGAACAACTTTCCGTTTGCTGCATACTCATATCTCTACAACCCTAGCGTCACTGAACCTTAAGTGTGTAGACCCTACGGGTTCGGGAGACACGTAGACATGACCGAGATGGCTCTCAGGTCAATAACCAACAGCGGGATCTGGATACCCATGTTGGCTCCCACATGCTCCTTGATGATCTCATCAGATGAACCACGATGTCGAGGATTCAAGCAACCCCATATACAATTCACTTTGTCAATCGGTATGTTACTTGCCCGAGATTCGATCTTCGGTATCACAATACCTCGTTCAATCTCGTTACCGGCAAGTCACTTTACTCTTACCGTAATGCATGATCCCGTGACCAAACACATGGTCACTTTGAGCTCATTATGATGATGCATTACCGAGTGGGCCCAGTGATACCTCTCCGTAATACGGAGTGACAAATCCCAGTCTCGATCCGTGTCAACCCAACAGACACTTTCGGAGATACCTGTAGTGCACCTTTATAGTCACCCAGTTACGTTGTGACGTTTGGTACACCCAAAGCACTCCTACGGTATCCGGGAGTTACAAGATCTCATGGTCTAAGGAAAAGATACTTGACATTGGAAAAGCTCTAGCAAAACGAATTACACGATCTTGTGCTATGCTTAGGATTGGGTCTTGTCCATCACATCATTCTCCTAATGATGTGATCCCGTTATCAATGACATCCAATGTCCATAGTGAGGAAACCATGACTATCTGTTGATCAACGAGCTAGTCAACTAAAGGCTCACTAGGGACATATAGTAGTCTATGTATTCACACGTGTATTACGATTTCCGGATAATACAATTATAGCATGAATAAAAGACAATTATCACGAACAAGGAAATATAATAATAATCCTTTTATTATTGCCTCTAGGGCATATTTCCAACAGTCTCCCACTTGCACTAGAGTCAATAATCTAGTTACATTGTGATGAATCGAACACCCATAGAGTTCTGGTGTTGATCATGTTTTGCTCGCGGAAGAGGTTTAGTCAACGGATCTGCGACATTCAGATCCGTATGCACTTTGCAAATTTCTATGTCTCCATCTTGAACATTTTCACGAATGGAGTTGAAGCGACGCTTGATGTGCCTGGTCTTCTTGTGAAACCTGGGCTCCTTGGCAAGTGCAATAGCTCCGGTGTTGTCACAGAAGAGTTTGATCGGCCCCGACGCATTGGGTATGACTCCTAGGTCGGTGATGAACTCCTTCACCCAAATTGCTTCATGCGCTGCCTCCGAGGCTGCCATGTACTCCGCTTCACATGTAGATCCCGCCACGACGCTTTGCTTGCAGCTGCACCAGCCATCGCTCCACCATTCAACATATACACGTATCCGGTTTGTGACTTAGAGTCATCAAGATCTGTGTCGAAGCTAGCGTCGACGTAACCCTTTAGGACGAGCTCTTCGTCACCTCCATAAACGAGAAACATGTCCTTAGTCCTTTTCAGGTACTTCAGGATATTCTTGACCGCTGTCCAGTGTTCCTTGCCGGGATTACTTTGGTACCTTCCTACCAAACTTACGGCAAGGTTTACATCAGGTCTGGTACACAGCATGGCATACATAATAGACCCTATGGCTGAGGCATAGGGGATGACACTCATCTCTTCTATATCTTCTGCCGTGGTCGGACATTGAGCCGAGCTCAATTTCACACCTTGTAATACAAGCAAGAACCCTTTATTGGACTGATCCATTTTGAACTTCTTCAATATCTTATCAAGGTATGTGCTTTGTGAAAGACCTATGAGGCGTTTTGATCTATCTCTATAGATCTTGATGCCTAATATATAAGCAGCTTCTCCAAGGTCCTTCATTGAAAAACTCTTATTCAAGTAGGCCTTAATGCTGTCCAAAAGTTCTATATCATTTCCCATCAAAAGTATGTCATCTACATATAATATGAGAAATGCTATAGAGCTCCCACTCACTTTCTTGTAAACGCAGGCTTCTCCATAAGTTTGCATAAACCCAAACGCTTTGATCATCTCATCAAAGCGAATGTTCCAACTCTGAGATGCTTGCACCAGCCCATAAAAGGATCGCTGGAGCTTGCATACCTTGTTAGCATTCTTAGGGTCGACAAAACCTTCCGGCTGCATCATATACAGTTCTTCCTTAAGATAGCCGTTAAGGAATGCCGTTTTGACGTCCATTTGCCATATCTCATAATCATAGTATGCGGCAATTTCTAACATGATTCGGACGGACTTTAGCTTCGCTACGGGAGAGAAAGTCTCATTGTAGTCAACCCCTTGAACTTGCTGATAACCCTTAGCGACAAGTCGAGCTTTGTAGATGGTAACATTACCATCCGCGTCCGTCTTCTTCTTAAAGATCCATTTGTTTTCTATCGCTCGCCGATCATCGGGCAAGTCTGTCAAAGTCCATACTTTGTTTTCATACATGGATCCTATCTCGGATTGCATGGCTTCAAGCCATTTGTTGGAATCTGGGCCCGCCATCGCTTCTTCATAGTTCAAGGTTCACCGTTGTCTAACAACATGATTTCCGTGACAGGGTTGCCATACCACTGGTGTGGACGTGTCCTTGTGGACCCACTGGCACAGAGCAACTTGATCCAAGTACCTTGATCATCATCATTAATTTCCTCTCCGGTCGGTGTAGGCACCACAGAACATTTTCTGAGCTGCACTACTTTCCGGTTCAAGAGGTAGTACTTCATCGAGTCTGCATTCCTCCCACTTACTCCTTTCGAGAGAAACTCTTTTCCGTAAAGGATCCGTTCTTGGCAACAAAGATCTTGCCTTCGGATCTAAGGTAGAAGGTATACCCAATGGTTTCCTTAGGGTATCCTATGAAGACGATTTTTCCGACTTGGGTTCGAGCTTTTCAGGTTGAAGTTTCTTGACATAAGCATCGCATCCCCAAACTTTTAGAAACGACAGCTTAGGTTTCTTCCCAAACCATAATTCATACGGTGTCGTCTCAACGGATTTAGACGGTGCCCTATTTAAAGTGAATGTAGCTGTCTCTAGAGCGTATCCCCAAAATGATAGCGGCAAATCAGTAAGAGACATCATAGATCGTACCATATCCAATAGAGTGCGATTACGACGTTCGGACACACCGTTATGCTGAGGTGTTCCAGGCGGCGTGAGTTGTGAAATGATTCCACATTTCCTTAAGTGTGTACCAAATTCATGACTTAAATATTCTCCTCCATGATCTGATCGTAAGAACTTTATTTTTCGGTCACGTTGATTCTCTACCTCATTCTGAAATTCCTTAAACTTTTCAAAGGTCTCAGACTTGTGTTTCATCAAGTAGACATACCCATATCTACTCAAGTCATCAGTGAGAGTTAGAACATAACGATATCCTCCGCGAGCCTCAACGCTCATTGGACCGCACACATCGGTATGTATGATTTCCAATAAGTTGGTTGCTCGCTCCATTGTTCTAGAGAACGGAGTCTTGGTCATTTTGCCCATGAGGCATGGTTCGCATGTGTCAAATGATTCATAATCGAGAGACTCTAAAATTCCATCAGCATGGAGCTTCTTCATGCGCTTGACACCAATGTGACCAAGGCGGCAGTGCCACAAGTATGTGGGACTATCGTTATCAACTTTACATCTTTTGGTATTCACACTATGAATATGTGTACCATCACGTTCGAGATTCATGAAGAATGAACCATTGACCATCGGAGCATGACCATAAAACATATCTCTCATATAAATAGAACAACCATTATTCTCGGATTTAAATGAGTAGCCATCTCGTATTAAACGAGATCCTGATACAATGTTCATGCTCAAACTTGGCACTAAATAACAATTATTGAGGTTTAAAACTAATCCCGTAGGTAAATGTAGAGGTAGTGTGCCGACGGCGATCACATCGACCTTGGAACCATTCCCGACGCGCATCGTCACCTCGTCCTTCGCCAGTCTCCGCTTATTCCGCAGCTCCTGCTGTGAGTTACATATATGAGCAACAAGCACCGTATCAAATACCTGGGAGTTACTACGAGTCTCGTAAGGTACACATCAATTACATGTATAGCAAATATACCTTTAGTGTTGCCGCCTTCTTGTGCGCTAAGTATTTGGGGCAGTTCCGCTTCAAAGGACCCTTCCTTTGCAATAAAAGCACTCAGTCTCGTGCTTGGGTCCATTCTGTGACTTCTTCCTGGCAACTGGCTTACCGGGCGCGGCAACATCCTTGTCGTACTTCTTGAAGTTCTTCTTACCCTTGCCCTTCTTGAACTTAGTGGTTTTATTGACCATCAACACTTGATGTTCCTTCTGATTTCTACCTCTGCTGACTTCAGATTCAAAATACTTCAGGAATTGTTTTCACCATCCCCTGCATATTGTAGTTCATCACAAAGCTCTTGTAGCTCGGTGGGAGCGATCAAGGATTCTGTCAATGACCGCCTCGTCCGGGAGGTTAATGTCCACTGGGACAAAGCGGTTGTGCAACCCAGACATTTTGAGTATGTGCTCACCGATGTAACTATTTTCCTCCATCTTACAACTATAGAACTTGTCGGAGACTTCATATCTCTCGACCGGGCATGAGCTCGGAAAACCATTTTCAGCTCCTCGAACATCTCATATGCTCCGTGTTGCTCAAAACGCTTTTGGAGCCCCGGTTCTAAATCTGTAAAGCATGCCGCACCGAACGAGGGAGTAATCATCAAGACGTGATCGCCAAGCGCTCATAACGCCTTGGTTCTCAGGATGGGTGCTTCACCTAGCGGCGCTTCTAGGACATATTGTTTCTTGGCAGCTATGAGGATGATCATCGTGTTCGGACCCATCTCAATAGTTGCTGCCATCATCTTTTAGCTTGGTTTTCTAGGAACGCGCTGAAGTTCATGGTGACATGAGCGTTGGCCATTTGATCTACAAGACATTTTGCAAAGATTTTAGACTAATGTTCATGATAATTAAGTTCATCTAATCAAATTATTTAATGAACTCCCACTCAGATTTGACATCCCTCTAGTCATCTAAGTGTTACATGATCTGAGTCGACTAGGCCGTGTCCGATCATCACGTGAGACGGACTAGTCATTGTCGGTGAACATCTCCATGTTGATCGTATCTTCTATACGACTCATGTTCAACCTTTCCGTGTCTTGTGTTCCGAGGCCATGTCTGTACATGCTAGGCTCGTCAAGTTAACCTAAGTGTTTTGCATGTGTAAAACTGTCTTACACCCGTTGTATGTGAACATAGGAATCTATCACACCGATCATCACGTGGTGCTTCAAACGATTTAACTTTAGCAACGACTTACGTTAGGGAGAACACTTCCTTGAAATTATTATAAGGATCATCTTATTTACTACCGTCGTTCTAAGTAAACAAGATGCATAAACATAATAAACATCACATGCAATTATATAGTAGTGACATGATATGGCCAATATCATATAGCTCCTTCGATCTCCATCTTCGGGGCTCCATGATCATCTTGTCACCGGCATGACACCATGATCTCCATCATCGTGTCTCCATGAAGTTGCTCGCCAAATATTACTTCTACTACTAGAGCTAACAATTTAGCAATAAAGCAAAGTAATTACATGGCGTTGAATCAATGACACGCAGGTCATACAATAATTAAGACAACTCCTATGGCTCCTGCCGGTTGTCATACTCATCGACATGCAAGTCGTGATTCCTATTAAAAGAACATGATCTCATACATCACAATATATCATTCATCATTCATCACAACTTTTGGCCATATCACATCACAAGGCAATTGCTGCAAAAACAAGTTAGACGTCCTCTAATTGTTGTTGCATCTTTTACGTGGCTGCAATAGGGTTCTAACAAGAACGTTTTCTTACCTACGAAAAAGCCACAACGTGATTTGTCAACTTCTATTTACCCTTCATAAGGACCCTTTTCATCGAATCCGCCCAACTAAAGTGGAGAGATAGACACCGCTAGCCACCTTATGCAACTAGTGCATGTCATCGGTGGAACCTGTCTCACGAAGCGCACGTGTAAGGTCGGTCCGGCCGCTTCATCCCATAATACCGCTGAAGCAAAATAAGACTAGTAGCGGCAAGAAAGTTGACAACATCTACGCCCACAACAAATTGTGTTCTACTCGTGCAATAGAGAACTACGCATAGACCTAGCTCTGATACCACTGTTGGGGAACGTTGCAGAAACCAAAAAATTTCCTATGGTTTCACCAAGATCCATCTATGAGTTCATCTAGCAACGAGTGATAGGAGTGCATCTACATACCTTTGTAGATCGCGAGTGGAAGCGTTCAAGAGAACGGGGTTGTGGGAGTCGTACTCGTCGTGATCCAAATCACCGATGACCAAGTGTCGAACGGACAGCACCTCCGTGTTCAACACACGTACGGAGCGGATGACGTCTCCCGCACCTTGATCCAGCAAGGAGGAGGGAGAGGTTGAAGAAGATCCAGCAGCACGACGGCGTGGTGGTGGATGCAGCAGGGTTCCGGCAAAGCTTCGCCGAGCTTCTGCGAGAGGGAGAGGTGTAGCAGGGGAGAGGGAGGCGCCAAGACTTGGGGTGTGGCTGCCCTCCCCCCCCCTTTATATAGGCCCCCTGGGGGGCGCCGGCCCCTCTAGATCCCATCTATATGGGGGGGGGGGCGGCCAAGGGGGAGGCTTGCCCCCCAAGGCAAGTGGGGCGCCCCCACCCCTAGGGTTTCAGACCCTAGGCGCAGGGGGGCCCAAGGGGGGCGCACCAGCCCACCAGGGGTTGGTTCCCTCCCCACTTCAGCCCACGGGGCCCTCCGGGATAGGTGGCTCCACCCGGTGGACCCTCGGGACCCTTTCGGTGGTCCCGGTACAATACCGGTGACCCCCGAAACTCTCCCGATGGACGAAACAACACTTCCTATATATAATTATTTACCTCCGGACCATTCCGGAACTCCTCGTGATGTCTGGGATCTCATCTGGGACTCCGAACAACTTTCGGTTTGCTGCATACTCATATCTCTACAACCCTAGCGTCACCGAACCTTAAGTGTGTAGACCCTACGGGTTCCGGAGACACGAGACATGACCGAGACGGCTCGTGTCAATATCCAACAGCGGGATCTGGATACCCATGTTGGCTCCCACATGCTCCTCGATGATCTCATCGGATGAACCACGATGTCGAGGATTCAAGCAACCCCGTATACAATTCCCTTTGTCAATCGGTATGTTACTTGCCCGAGATTCGATCGTCGGTATCCCAATACCTCGTTCAATCTCGTTACCGGCAAGTCACTTTACTCTTACCGTAATGCATGATCCCGTGACCAAACACTTGGTCACTCTGATCTCGTTATAATGATGCATTACCGAGTGGGCCCAGTGATACCTCTCCGTAATACGGAGTGACAAATCCCAGTCTCGATCTGTGTCAACCCAACAGACACTTTCGGAGATACCTGTAGTGCACCTTTATAGTCACCCAGTTACGTTGTGACGTTTGGTACACCCAAAGCACTCCTACGGTATCCGGGAGTTACACGATCTCATGGTCTAAGGAAAAGATACTTGACATTGGAAAAGCTCTAGCAAAATGAACTACACGATCTTGTGCTATGCTTAGGATTGGGTCTTGTCCATCACATCATTCTCCTAATGATGTGATCCCGTTATCAATGACACCCAATGTCCATAGTCAGGAAACCATGACTATCTGTTGATCAACGAGCTAGTCAACTAGAGGCTCACTATGGACATATAGTAGACTATGTATTCACACGAGAATTACGATTTCCGGATAATACAATTATAGCATGAATAAAAGACAATTATCACGAACAAGGAAATACAATAATAATCCTTTTATTATTGCCTCTAGGGCATATTTCCAACATTAATGTGGGCACGGGTGGCCGAATTAAGGATCAATTTCCGTAGTAAAATCACAAATTGTGTGTAATGATTCTATGTATCCAAGTACTTTACATCATTAATGCTTGGAGCCGCATTGTAAAAAACTTTATTGACCGACCATCGGCTTCCACCTCCTCGGCCAGGAGCTGAGGAGTGTTTGTCCGACTTTATAAAGCCTTTATGAGGGCAAAGATTTACGACAAACAAGGCAATCCGGCCATACGGTTTTATAAACAAAGTTATGCTGAGAGATATGTTATATTATTTAATGTAAGAAACATCTTCCAAGGAAAATAGTCCCGCTATTGGTTCCTTTCTTTAGGTCGTCATGCTTATCATGATCATGAAACCTCACCTCCGATCAATGTGGGAGGAAAATATTGTGGATTAGTTTGGGGAAAGTTCCCGAACTCTATGGCATTAATGAACCAAAATTTTCACTTCCATCGTTTCCGACCAATGTGATCCTTTAAGATTGCTAGCTTTCGCCTTCACCCAGTCTGAGGTACTAACTCGGATGACCCGGTAGTAACAATCACAGAGGTGCTCCCTTTACCACCTAGCCGAACAATCGGGAACGTAGGGGTAAGCACAGGAGCCAGGCAACCCAGCTTTGCAAAAATCTTAAGTCAAATTGATGCATATTTATGGCTTTATAACTATGATTACGGAAGGCGGCCCTTGTATATTAAATACAAATGTCGATGATATGTTTATTTTGACTCCGTTGCGACTGTTTAGCAGTTGAAAGTGGCCCATCATCGACTTCTGCCCCTTTGTAGATACTACGCAGGGTGTTTCCGCAATAACAAGACAACCCTTAGCCGACGTCTCGGTGCCCGAAGGCGGTTGTGTTAGCGGAAGCGAGGCAATTAGATATGCGGGCTTTATAACTTCCGCTTAGTCATAGGAGTTTTAAACTGGGGAAGGTAGCTACGAGCCCCCGGCTAGTTTTCGGCGACAGCCGAGGTCAAGCCGTAAACACTTCGGCCAATGTTATGCACGACCCGTCATTTAACATAATCATTGGATCGCTGACCAGTTTACGCTTATTGTGGCAGTCAGTTTTCGGCTTTCTCCACTGAGGTGTTTAACCATACGAGCTGGAAGCACAATCGCAGTGGTTCTCCCTTTGCACACCTAGCCGAACAAAGTGGAACGTTGGAGGCAAGCACAGGAGCTGTTCAACCCAATTATTGACCGAAGACACAATTTGAAATCGATGCATATATAGAACTATCCGAGAATGTTTTTGCCGAATCTCTAAAGGTGTCCGGCGTTGCACTGCGAGACTTATGCTGGAAACACACAAATAGTTTAAAAGTGCCATAAGCTTAGAAAGCCAAAAAAAATGTCAGTAAAAACTGGACTTCCGAACAAGATCAAGTGTTCGGTGCCAATCCGAAAATTGGAAAAAAAATTGTGCTTCTGTCGTGCTTTAACATGACACATTCGATCTCAAGACTTTACGCGGGTCAGCCTACGGCTTTATCCAAAAAGGAGCGGTAGAAAAAGACTTTGCAACGATCAAGAAGAAAATACATTTACTATAAAACAGCTCATATAAATTTTAAGAGACCCCAAGTGACTTGGGTAAAAGAATTTTGTGTATAATGATTGTATGTACCGAAGTACTTATATCATATATGTGTTCACCCGAACTTTAAACGCATCTTAACCGACCGTCGGCTTCTCCCTCTTCGGTCAAGGGCCGAAAAGTGGTATTTACTCCACCTGTCGAGAATATCGACGGTGTTTCTGATAACCAGGCAATCAGGCCATAAGGCTGTAACAGACAAAGGGCGCTCAGGGAACTTATGCTATATTACTGACGAAGTGTAAGAAGCATCTTCAAAGAAAATAGTACCCCCACCGATACCTTTCTTCGGTTGCTCATTGTTACTATGAGACTTGTGCAATAGATTTTTTGTACTCATGAGTTCCGTTGAGTGCTGACCATGATTGAAAACAATAAGAGCGCTAGCTTTCGGCTTCACCTAGTCTGAGGTTCGAGCTCGGATGACCGGATCGTGACAATCGCAGAGGTGCTCCCTTTACTCCCTAGCCGAACAATCGGGAACGTAGGGGTAAGCACAGGAGCAAGGCAACCCAGCTTGCGGAACACTTAAGTCAATATGGTGAATATTGTGGCGTAATACACGAACAAGGAACGAAGCCTTACAAGTATAATCATATGCAAGAGGAAAGGCTTCATGAAGGAAGCCATTTGAATTTGTGTGTCACAAACAAAGTTTTGACAAGGAATTTTGTCACAAACAACTTTTTGCCAAAAAAGTATAATGCTTGGTCGAATCGAACAAAATTTAAAATAGAAAGTCTTTAAGAATGAAAGCGACTTAGCAGGTTAATATGCTCGGTGTTGATGATGCGATTCGGGCTTGTGGCGGGACGAAGACGCCCATTGATTTGTGACAGATCCGACGAGGTTCACATCCTCGGCATGGCCGAGGTCCCAGCCCCCAAGCTCGAGGTGTCCGAGCAAGGAGTTCGGCACTTCGGAGTAGTGACCGCGTAACGCAGTCAAAATCGATTACCTACACACATAAAACAGTGCGGTCTAGAAAATTATATATATATATATATATATATATATATATAATCCTTGCATAATTGCTTTACGCAAAATTAATTTATTTAAAGAAATGTGGCCTGGCGCCGAAGCCAATGTCGATGCAGGGCGTCAGTGTGATGCAGTAAAGGCGTGACAAAGCCTGAATTTGCAGGATGGTCCGGGCTTTAAATGCGGATTTCGCCGAACTACGGACGGGAAACGGACCGAACCATCGCGCAACCATCGTTAATGCGGCCATCATCTGACAGACCTGGTTTATCCGTTGTAGCAATCTGAAAAAAGGTTACTCCCAAAATTGGGACTTGATCCGCACACCCATTGCCTGGTGAGCAATGGAGCGGCGGCATAGCGATGCTGGCAAAGGTTGGCTTGCCGAAGTAAAGCCCCGGTCCAGCTAACGTGACGAAGTTGGCCGGTTGACGATGCCGAAGTCTCCGGAGTAAGTCGATGAAGGGATGACGAAGCCCCTGGTCCAGACAAGGAGACAGAGCAGGTCGGTGAGGAGATGTTGCAGCTGCCATGTTAGCCGAAGTGTTGAAGTAGTTTCGCGTGATGGACATCGGCTCGATGAAGCAACGGTTCGGTCATGCCGATGCAGGTCGTAACTCGTGACGTGGTCAATGTTGGCTTGATGAAGTGACCGTGCGGCGATGCCGGTGTGCCCGCTCTGTGTAATCCGTGGGGTGGCGATGTTGGTGACGATTTATCCTTCGTGATGCCGAACTCTTGTTCGGTTTGCCGAGATGATGATCCGAAGAATTTGAGCTCGGCTCAACAAAGCGACGATGCGTCTAGCGCAGGTCGGCAGCCGTAGAGCCACGTTGTTGGGCTGGTTTGACACCGGCGCGATGGTGAAGATCATATTGGAAAAGACTTCAAAATTAGCGGGACGTGTTTGAGAACAAAACACAATACCCCATACAAAACTTCCTTCAAAAAGGATGTCTAAAATCCCGTTCGTAAAAAAGATGAACTCGGGTCGGATTCGCTCTCGCTTAGAAAACATATCTGAAAAGTGATGCACTAATCGGAAGGTTCCCGGAGTTTGGACGGTCGGATCGAGCTGAAATTTTGAGGGGTGGTAGATATGGGAATTACGCAGCAAATGAACGGTTGGATCTTCAAAAGGACCTCCGAGCTGTGCTCTGGAGACCACGCCCTAAACTCGTCAGGATTCCCGTCCAGATTTGAGAGGGCTCCGGTATATCGTAGATCGCCGGAGATTCCTCTATCGGAACTCGAGGAAATTTTGCATGGTTGTTGTAGACTTAATTATGCACAATTTTCACCGAAGGAATCATCAAAGCGATTCTTGAGGAGGTGGTGGCAGCGGATACAAGTTCGTTGTCCGGAAAAACAGCACGGTCGCCCGAGGACAATGTTGACGTTGAGCCCCCGAGCTCCGAGGGTAATTCCTCCATGATCATGATAGAGATCGGAGTTGATGTTTGATGAAGGCCCTTACCCGAACATGACGATCGGAGGTGGGGTGCGGTCCTCGGTCAAGCCAAGGTGACCAATCGAGCCGGCGACGAAGAAGCGGCGTTGTAGTTGACCTGCAGTCGAGCCATTGATCCTTTGCCGATAGCACAACGGAACTCTCAATGAAAGCACAAATGTCGGTGTCAAAACCGGCGGATCTCGGGTAGGGGGTCCCAAGATGTGCGTCTAAGGCTAATGGTAACAGGAGGTGGGGGACACGATGTTTACCCAGGTTCGGGCCCTCTCTATCGAGGTAATACCCTACTTCCTGCTTCATTGATCTTGATGAATATAGGGTTAAAAGAGTTGATCTACCACGAGATCATATGTTGTAGTCTAAACCCTAGAGGTATGATGAGTAATGTCATAATGATCTAGCCTATCTATCTACTAGCCTAGCCTCGGTTTATATAATGCACCAAAGGCCTAGGATAACAAGAGTCCTAGCCGAATACGCCGGTGGGGAGGAGTCCTTGTCTTGATCACCAAGTCTTGTGGAATCTTCCTTGTATGCGGCAGCTGTCCGAGCTAGCCCATGAGTATACGGCCATGGGGGTCCTCGGCCCAATCTAACTGATCAGGAGATGACGTGGTGAGTACCCCCTAGTCCAGGACACCGTCACTCACCAAGATCGATCTAGGAGATGACCATCTACGAGAGGAGAGATTGGATCTACATACCCTTGTAGATCGCTAAGCGGAAGCGTTAAGAAACACGGTTGATGTAGTCGAATATCTTCGCGATCCAATCACGATCCATCCCGCGAACGTCTTCGCGATCCAATCACGATCCGTCCCGCGAACTCCCGATCCAAGTGCCAAACGGACGGCACCTCCGCGTTCAACACACGTACGGCTTGATGACGCCTTCACCTCCTTGATCCAGCGAGCGATGGTGAAGTAGTAGCTCAAGTACTCCGGCAGCACGACGGCCTGGTGGCGGCGGTGGTGGCGGAATCTCAGCAAAGCTCCGCTAAGTACTAAGAAGAGGAAGAGGGATGCGACGGAGAGGAGAAGCAGCGCCGCGGCATGGAGATGTGTTCTCTGGGGTGCAGCTGCCCTCTCTCTAGCTCTCTATATATATGGTAAGGGAGGAGGGGTTGGCGCCCCTAGGGTTTCCCCTAGGGGGTCGACGGCCAGGGCAAATGGGATCTCCCCTAGGGTGACTTGCCCCCCAGGCCGGGAGGTGGGAAGCCCTAGGGGGCGCCCCCAACCCTCCTGATTACGTGAGATGGGGTGAGGGGTCGCTCAGCCCCTTAGTGGGCTGGTTTGCCCCCTTCCCTTGGTCCATGGGGCCCCCCAACACTTGCCGGGGCCCCTCGAAACCCCTTTCGGTGACGCTGGTCATCACCCCGTACCCCCGGAACAATTCCGGACTCCAATACCTTTCGTCCAATATATCAATATTCACCTCCGGACCATTCCGGAGTCCCTCGTCACGTCCGGGATTTCATCCGGGACTACGAACAACCTTCGGTAACCACCATAATGACTCAACTATACTTATATCGTCACCAAACGTTAAGTGTGTAGACCCTGCGGATTCGAGGACTATGCATACATGACCGAGACACCTCTACGGTCAATAACCAATAGCAGGAGCTGGATGCCCATATTGGTTCCTACATATTCTATGAAGATCTTATCGGTATGTTACTTGTTCGAGATTCGATCGTTGGTATCTCCATACCTAGTTTAATCTCGTTACCGACAAGTCTCCTTACTCGTTCCGTAATACAAGATCCCGTGGCTAACTCGCTAGTCACATTGCTTGCAAGCTCATTGGGATACTGTATTACCGAGTGTGCCCTGAGATACCTTTCCGCCATACGGAGTGACAAATCCCAGTCTTGATCCATGCCAACTCAACAGACACCCTCGGAGATACCTGTAGAGCACCTTTTAGTCACCCAGTTACGTTGCGACGTTTGGTACACACAAGGTACTCCTCCGATGTCAGTGAGTTGCATGATCTCATGGTCATAGGAACATATACTTGACATGCAGAAAACGGTAGCAATAAACTTGATACGATCATATGCTACGTTTATGGTTGGGTCTTGTCCATCACATCGTTCTCCTAATGAGGTGATCCCGTTATCAAATGACAACTCATGTCCATGGCTAGGAAACCATAGCCATCTTTGATCAACGAGCTAGTTCGGTAGAGGCTTACTAGGGACATGTTGTTGCCTATGTATCCACACATGTATTTGAGTTTCCGATCAATATAATTCTAGCATGGATAATAAATGATTATCATGAACAGGAAATATGATAATAACCAATTTATTATTGCCTCTAGGGCATATTTCCAACACCTAGGGGATAGATTGGTAGGAAAAGACCATAGCTCGTCCCCGACCGCCACTTATAAGGAAGACAATCAATAAATAAATCATGCTCCGACTTTATCACATAACGGTTCACCATACGTGCATGCTACGGGAATCACAAACTTTAACACAAGTATTTCTACCAATTCACAATTACTCACTAGCATGACTCTAATATCACCATCTTTATATCTCAAAACATTCATAAGGAATCAAACTTCACATAGTATTCAATGCTCTTATATGAAAGTTTTTATTATATCCCTTTTGGATGCCCATCATATTAGGCATAAATTCATAACCAGAGAAAATTACCATGTTGTTTAGAGAGACTCTCAAATAATATAAGTGAAGCATGAGAGTTCAACAATTTCCATAAAATAAAACTGCCGCGGTGCTCTAAAAAAATATAAGTGAAGCACTCGAGCAAAATTGCCTAGCTCAAAAGATATAAGTGAAGCACATAGAGTATTCTAATAAATTCATGATTCATGCGTGTCCCTCTCAAAAGGTGTGTACAATAAGGATGAGTGTCGCAAACTAAAAAGCAAATACTCATATCATACAAGACGCTCCAAGAAAAACACATATCATGTGGTGAATAAAAAAAATAGCCTCAAGTAAATTTACCGATAGAGGAAGACGAAAGAGGGGTGCCATCCGGGGCATCCCCAAGCTTAAATGCTTGGTTGTCCTTGAATATTACCTTGGGATGCCTTGGGAATCCCCAAGCTTAGGCTCTTGCCAATCCTTATTCCATAGTCCATCAAATCTTTACCCAAAACTTGAAAACTTCACAACACAAAACTCAACAGAAAAATCATGAGATCCGTTAGTATAAGAAAATAAATTACCACTTTTTTGTACTGTTGTGAACTCATTCTTATTTATATTGGTTTAATATCTACTGTATTCCAACTTCTCCATGGTTCATGCCCCCTGATACTACCCATAGATTCATCAAAAGAAGCAAACAACACATAGAAAACAGAATCTGTCAAAAACAGAACAGTCGGTAGCAATCTGTAAACTTTGAATACTTCTGCGACTCCAAAAGTTCTCAAAAATTAGGAAAACAGAGGCAATTTATATATCAATCTTGTGTAAAAAATTAAGGATTTTATCGGGCTCCTGTGATTTTTAATAATTCTGGCAATGAGGACAAAAAGTTCTGTTTTTTCAGCAATATCAAATCAACGATATACGAAAGTATCCTAAAGGCTTTACTTGGCAAAAACACTAATTAAAAACACCAAAACACAATTACTACAGAGGTAATAATGTGTAATTATTGAAGAATAGTAAAAAAACAAAACACAAAAAATAAAATTGGGTTGCCTCCCAACAAGCGCTATTGTTTAACACCCCTAGCTAGGCATAAAACATAGATCTAGGTATTATCATCTTTGGTAAGCAATTCAACGATAGCCTCCCCAAATTCAGACATAGTGGCAACAAACTGATCTAGCACACGAGCAACCAAAAAGCAAACGAATAGATGAACGGAAGAAGGGCGAATAAAAAGGCAAAAAAAAATTTATTTTTTGAAAATGTTTTAGAAGTGGGGGAGAGGAAAAGGAGAGGCAAATAGCAATTAATGTAATGCTAGAGATGACATCATATGATGGGTACTTGGTAGGATTGATGTAGATCTCCCCGGCAACGGCGCCAGAAATACTTCCTGCTACTTCTTGAGCTTGTGTTGGTTTTCCCTTGAAGAGGAAAGGGTGATGCAGCAAAGTAGAGATAAATATTTCCCTCAGTTAAAATCCAAGGTTTCAATCCAGTAGGAGATACAAGCAAGTCCCCAATCTATGCACCTGCACAAACAATCAAACACTTGCACCCAACGCGATAAAAGGGTTGTCAATCCCTTCACGGTGACTTGCAAAGGTGAGATCTAATAGAGATAGATATAAGAGATTACTAAAACGTAAAACAAAATAAAAGTAAATAAATTGCATCAAGATATTTTTGGTATTTTTGGTTTATAGATCTGAAAATATATAATGAAAAATATACCCGGGGGCCATAGGTTTCACTAGAGGCTTCTCTCTTGAAGGTAAATAATATGGTGGGTTAACAAATAACTTTCGAGCAATTGATAGAAAACCGTAAAATTATGACGATATCCAAGGCAATAATTGTGAATATAGGCATCACGTCCGTGTCAAGTAGACCGACTCCTGTCTGCATCTACTACTATTACTCCACACATCAACCGCTATCCAGCATGCATCTAGAGTATTAAGTTCATAAGAACGGAGTAACACCTCAAGCAAGATGACATGATGTAGAGGGATAAACTCAAGCAATATGATGAAAACCCCATCTTTTTACCCTTGATGGCAACAATACAAATACGTGCCTCGCTACCCCTACTTTGTCACAGGGTGAGGACACCACAAGATTGAACGCCAAAACTAAGCACCTCTCCCATTGCAAGAAAAAACTAATCTAGTTGGCCAAACCAAACCGTAATTCGAAGAGAAATACAAATATATCAAATCATGCATATAATAATTCAAAGAAGATTCAAATAATATTCATAGATAATCTTATCATAAATCCACAATTCATCGGATCTCGACAAACATACCGCAAAAGAAGATTACATCGGATAGATCTCCATGAACATCGAGGTGAACATTGTATTGAGGATCAAAGAGAGAGAAGAAGCCATCTAGCTACTCGCTATGGACCCGTAGGTCTGTGGTAAACTACTCACGCTTCATCGAAAGGACAATAGAGTTGATGTAGAAGCCCTCCGTGATCGAATCCCCCTCCAGCAAGGTGCCGAAAAAGGCCCTAAGATGGGATCTCACAGGTACAGAAGGTTATGGCGGCGGAAAAGTATTTTGGTGGACGCTTCTAGCCGTTTGGGAATATTTCTATATTTATAGGCCAAAGATTAGGGTTGAAGGACTGCCATGGGGCCCACAAGCCGCGGAACTAAAAACCGCGTTTTCAGTTCACAGAAAACACGTTTTAAGGGTCGGTTTGAGCTGCAGCCGAACAGACCCCTTAAACTCAAAATGTAAAACCGAATACTTGCTTATATTTTTTTCCACGTCTTTTTCTTTCTCTCGCTCGTGTCCACGATCAGATAGCTCGCTCCTATGAAACCAGCAGAAAACACACGAAGCGGCCAAATACGAAGCCACCAGCGTCCAGCTAGCTGGAAGCGACCAAATACGAAGCCGCCGGCGACCGAATACAGCGCACGAAGGTTACTCAATCCATGAGCTAGCTCCTCTGTCGGGCGGACGGCGGCCGGGCGGGCGGCCGGGCGGCCGGCGGGCAAGCGCAGCGGACAGCCGGGCGGCAGCGGTGGTCGGGGCGGGCGTGGCGATTGGGGCGGGAGAGCAGTCATGAAGGTTTCGATGGCAATTGGATTCTCGCTAACGGTCTTTCGCATATACAGGCCACCCTCGGGTTGCCTCCGAAATCCTTATTTTCATAGGTTTGACGGGGATGTTTTTTGTGCACCTTAAAAAAATTACAGGTCGGAGTCATTTACGAGTTTTATTCATGTCGTTTTTTGCGTCTAAAAAGAGGTTGATAGAGATGCTCTCAGTTTGACGACCAGATAAAACGGGAGAGCGTACTGCATGGGTGGTGCATAAATAAACCGGAGGGAGCGCGTCATGGCGACTGTAACTTGGCAACTTCTAATTACCACGTATCAGTGGAGTATGACCACGGCGATCTCGGAAAACGAAGCCGGAGACTGAGCTAGTGAGCGAAGTTACCACGCCAGTTCGCTGGACAATCTGTCGGTGTTTGGCCCCGCGCCTCCGCCTCTGCTCTGCTGTACACCACGACCTGCCTCTGAGTATCTGACCGCCATGCCAGTACATGCATACCGTGAGAAGAATGAGCTAGCGGTTCCTGACCGAGCATACGTATTAGTCCCCACGACCTGCCACGCGAGCATCCATGCACGTGATGGATCTGCGACCCGGTAGTGCATGCAGCGCATGCGTATTGTATGTAGTATGTTTTCTCTTGGTTCAGACGGAAATTACGCCGCCCACGTCGCCCCAACATACACCAAACCTCTGACACCGCCACTTGTGTATATTCTTACACTGCTTGCACGTTCCGGCGATCGCGTGAATCACCGGCGTCTTGCCGGTTGGAGAGTTGAAAGTTGAACTGGTCGTGCCACACTGATATTTCTGATCTAATCTATCTATAGACTTGTCGCCCCGCACAGTGCCCAAGGTCAAGAGATCAACTACAGCAGCTAGCAGGGAGTACATTTGCTCTACAGACTTTGTCACCACTCTCCACACAGACAGTGCCCGAGGTCTAGCGATCAGCTGGAATCAGCAGTGCAAATTGGAGCGCAAGTGGCCAAATTGAACTTGCGAAGAGCCAAGAGCCAACCAACTCTGGACCGACTCACACTCACGTCGAAACTACTCCAACTCAACGGTACTGGTACTTCATGTATATCTAGCTGGGAGTTGTGTGGTTTTTACTCCAACTATAATTCAGGTCAATATGATGTGACCAGCAGCCCGGCTGCAGGCATGCATACTAACTTAACTTGCGTATACAGTTCGTGTTGGTATCAAAGTTATGATACTGCAAACTAATTAAACTTTCACCAACGTTTTCTCCTAGTTTGTCAAGGGAGTGTCAGGCCAGCGGCCAGGCAAGATAGAGCCAGAGCGCATGCCGTGGTCGATTAGCCTCCATTCAAATGCCCAAACAAGTTTGATTGGGTGCGTTGTGTTGCGGAGCCGGGAGTTTATCACATGCCAAAGTCAAACTAGCTAACGTCGACCAAGACCTAGAGCTTATCTCGTCCACATGCATTTGACGACAACAAATTAATTGTGTTCGCAGTCATGCTACTGTGTGCATATCGCTCACAGGTTACTGGCCAGTTGGGATTATTAGTTACCTGTGCATCAGGTTCCAAATTTTAACAAAATTTTGACTAGTCCGGTGGGTACAAAATATCTGTGATCTCGACCACTTGATGTACGTGTACGGTTAGCTATGTTAAAACCAACAATAGAAAAAGTTCTAATGTTAAACTTTGGACTATATTTAAACTGTTTCCAAACCAATTTTAAAATAGCAAAAATGAAAATTAAATGAAATTTGATACACATATTTCCAACGAATACATCTGAATTTTTTTATTTTAAACTTTCCATGCATGCATGATGAGAGTGGTATCATCAAGCTAGTTAGACCATCTTCCCGCAAAATATAAAGCTACTTAGACCATCAATTAATCCTCACAAAAAAAAAGAGTTGGAATTATCTATAGTAAATTAACTGAGCTTAATTATCTCAGACCTCCTTGCATATGTGCCTATTTACTTTTGCTGACTAGATAATTGCCAGTGCGTCGCCACGGGTAACAAAATATTCTAGTATATTAGCCCGTGATTTAACTGCGCATATTAATGTGATTTCTGCAAATAAATGATACCGAATTGTCTGTGATTTAACTACCAATTTTTTTTTGTTATTTTCTTTTGTAATCCCTTATTTATTATATAAAATAGAACATAAGTTTATTTGGTAAGTTGATAAAATATGAATAATCAAGGTGGTTATCAAAGGAATGATGTTCAGAAAAATATGGAAGATTGGACAAAGGTCTCCGCTAAAAAGAAAAAGGAACAATACTTATTTTTAAAGTAGTAGAGAGAGATAGAGATAAAGATTTGTTAAGATAACACAACTACTAGTTCTGACGAAGAAAATTAATTGCCGTTTATATAGAACATGTACATGTATGATCAGTGCGGCATCGCCAAGCTAGTTTGACCATCGGTTTGGAATTATGTATATTACAGTACTAATAAACCAAGCTTATCCATCTCAAAAAGCTAAAACAATCAAGCTTATCTGGAACCTCCTTGCATATGCGCATATATTGGGAGTGGCTTGTTGCGCCCACTTATTTCGCCATTTTTGTAAAGATAACACAAAAATGGAGCTAATAAAATTCCAACTGCCCGTTCATGCATGTGTGGGCTTATCCACAACTATGGGATAAAAAGTAAACTCGTTGATAACATTTTCAACACAAGGATTCCCTATATATGGGTTGTTACTGCCCCCCTGGATGCACAACATACGTATGGTAAAAAGCAACATACGGTAAAGAACAAATTCACCTGCTGATAGCATGCACTGAGAGAGGGACAGGCAAATAATAAGTGGACAGCAGAGCTGCATGAGCATCCAACTTGATGAAAAATGGCATAGAAAACGTAGATCACGTACAATCAAGTTAATTGTGTGCTTAATAAGCGATCGTCATCGATCTACCGACGTCGGAAAGAGAAGCCCGACCCATGTCCTTTGATCTTTAGACGAACATGTTACCCGTATTAATCATATCTATCTATCTTTCTTTCTTTCTATCGAACAAGAACAGCCTTTCCACAATCAAGGTAGGGAGTGCGTATGTGATGCAAAGTGCCACATCAGTTGGATAAACCCCCTCACACGTCGGATCGCCGAATCTCCAATCAAGTACAGGGTTAGTGGATGCTTGCGTACGCACCCATGTGCACATGTGAGATAACCGTACCCAATGAATATATTCATGCATTTATATATACCATATCTATTTATCGGATGACTTGTAACAATCCGTGCATGTGTAAGCAGGCACTCAAGTGCGTAATAACCACATAAAAGTGTGCCCTTTCAGATGATGATACAATCAGCAGGTGATATATTCGATCATGCATGCATCCGTCCATAATAAACTATGTAAAGATCGATCAATAAGCATAAATAGGAACGTTGATATAATAGTTCGTTATAGAGGTGTGTGAGGTAAGCATGTTCGATTCAGTTGGAGGAATATATCGTGCACACAGATATTGATAGAAAATCGATGACCGGTGCATGTTGCATAGCATAAACTATTGATAAGCCGCGGGAGAATCACGTGTAAAGGCGTGACCTGGACACACATGCATCACGCACGCGAGATAAGGATGGCTCTCTGGACAAGTATTTTATGCTACCGGCCACATGCATGAGCATGACCAACAGTCGACGGCGTCTCTCTCTCTCTCCGTGCGTCTTTTGTATATGATGAAAGGCAATCGCCTGAACGGCCGGGGCTTATGAGGTGACGACACATTGAAGCGCAACACAAATGGATATAAAGGAGGTAGCTGCCGCAACCATATCGATCCATGGCTTCACACCTTTAGACGCCCACGCAAATTAGAAAGCTGCGGCCGTCACCCAGGCGCGCCAAGTATATAATCTATCTAGCGCATCATCGTATATATCTGTTCGTCGACGACCAACCCACGCACGCCACTTCGCTTTGTAGAAAGCAAAAGCAAAACCATGTTCATCGCCAAAAAAAAGAAGCAAAACTATGTAAGGGCATCTCCAAGGGCGACCCGTAAATTTTCTCCCGAATCCATCCGTAGACAGAGAGTTCTCTCCGCCGATACGGATGCCGGAGGCGGCCATCCAACCATAGCCGCATACATTTCAACCCGCATTTGAACTAACGGGACGAAATTCATGCAAACCGGCCGATATTCATCAAATTTCGGATAAAAATAACACAAATCATCCATATATAGCATGCAAATTAAGTCTAGTACAATAATGTCTCAAATTCGACTAATTTAACCGGATGTCCAACAAATTTTTCATCAATGGAGCAGACTGTCCCATACATACTCCTCCTCCAGCTTCATCCAACAGTGTGTGCACGTAAATGTTGATCCCTCTATCCTATGTTACACCACGGTAGCGCGTGCGGGCTACATAATGTGTAGACCAACATTGAGTGAACGAAGCAATCAACAATTTGAGCAAGAGGAAACAAAACTTACGATCTCGTCCTCTGCCGCGTGCAATGCCCACATTGCCTCCAGCTGATGAACCATGTCATAAAACTTGGTGGTGGATGTCTGGCAATACCTTTGTTGCGGCCTGAGGCGTACATCAGCTGCGGGAGAGCTGGAGGATGCGGATGCAAAGCAAGGGGAAGAAGGGGCGGAGTTTAAGGAAATGAGATCGGGAGCGGTGGACTGGGTGGCCCGAGGGTATCAGAGTCCTACGGTCTGCTGTTTGGACTGCCGCAAAGCTCCCCCCCTCCCCCCACTATATCTCCAATTTACGGGAGAAAGTGCGTCTAGACCACCTGGCGGACCGATACAGATCCGTCTTGGATGGCTTCCGCGGTCTGGACAACACGATCTGGATGGATGCGGGTGGTTTGAGGGTCGGCATTGAAGATGCCCTAAGCGTATATGTACATGCTGGTCGATCCACATCCTACAAAGTGAATGCGCTTTTCAAATTTCAAAATTTATCCAGGCATCTCCTTAGACAAACCAACCGAAATCGCCAGAATAAAAATGATAATGTCTGGCTAGGCTAATTTTTTAGGGGAAGTGTCTAGCTAGGCTTTTGATGAGAAAAAATAAGAGAAATATTTAGGATCATGAGAAGAAAACTAAGATTTTTTTAATTTTTACATATTAGTTTTGAAAGCTGATCTTTTTACCCCTTAGTTAGCATCTTGCGACCACATGTCTTTACGGCAGAATCATGTGTCAAGATGTATGGATGATGTGCAAGCTAATTATTAGGCGGACAACTCAGACCCATATTCGCTAGGATGTATCTAATTAATATGAATCCATAAAAAAATCTAATTAATATGATACATGAGCAGTGTGATGTGGCTAGCGGCATTGTTTGAATTTGATGAATTCCAGGGAAATTAGACATTTTTTTAAATGAGGTAAATTTTTGCATAACTTGGTATTGCCCCAAGTGAATATATGTCCAAGTTGTCTACACGGTTTGGTGACATGTCCTCCTACAAGATCCATTTTTTTATTTTGTGGGGATAAAGTAAAATGAGGTAAATCCTGTCACACCTCGCGGAAGATATTTTATAAATAGAGGGTTAAAGTTGTCGATGTCACACATTAGGCTGTAAAAAGAAAATTTTACAGTAGAAACAACGGAGAGTTTTGCAAGATACCATATTTTAGTTTGTCCTCATCAAATGCGGCACTCATGTGTCACCGACATGTGGGGCAGCGGCAGTTTTAGCAAAATAGATGCAAAAGCGGGACATATCTTATCAACCTTCAACAGACTAAAATGTGAAGAAGAAGAAGACTGGAATGTTAATCGAGCTAGTACTAGATGCTAATCTCGACCGACGGCGACGTCCGGTGCACATGCAACTGAAAATCTCTACCACCCTGGTCTTTGATATCACTGTTCCACTGTCCACCAAGCAGTACGCGTGCGACGTTCGAAAAACCTTTATCATCTTTAAAAAATGTTTGGAAAAAAGAGAGCAAGAGTAGCATGGCGCATGCAGCGCTGGCTAGCGGCAACAGTGCGTGTCAGCTGGAAGACGACGGACGCCGCGAGCCGTTGCTAGGGAGCACTGTGGCACTATGTACGTATGGCGGCAGCATGCGCGGCCGGGCGAGGGTGATCATCATTCGTTTCAGGGGGAATGCACCTGATCGACCAGAGGATCGGCATGGGGCAGCTGGTTGGCGTCACTCGCGCGGCGGTGCCCCGCCCGTACGTGGCCCCCGCGCTGCATGTGAACACCACGCGACTCCTTCGCGCGCCTGCCCCCTCCCTCCCACCCAACTTTCTTTCCTCCACCCACCATTGGCACACACACGTCGTGCTCGGGCATGCCGTACCGGTGCAACTCAGATGGTTCTGCTGCGTGCTGCTGGCCGGCCCTGCCGGGTTCAATTAATCATTGGCATGTGGCACCTGTTGCCGCCTCATAGGGCTTCCCCCTGCCCCTGCCTGCCTCTTAAGAGAATCTACGGTCACGTAATTCGACCCCTCAGACATCCGGGGAAGCGCCCGATCAGCGACCGGACGTGTCCATTTTGATCTTTTATTTGTCTGTCTGTGCAGTCATAATTCTCATTTTCTTCCTCATATGTCCAGTCACTTGTAAATGATTGATGGAGATTAAAAGGGAGAAAGAAAAGAATAAAGAAAGAAAGAGAAAAGGTGGTTCAGGGTGGGTCCTCGTCCGACGTGGCGTATCCTCCCTACATTATTTGAGATGGGTACGAGGGTTCGCGGACAGCCCGAATGAATAATATGAGGGATCCGGTTGGGTCACTTTTTTTTCTTCTCTCTCCTGTCCGGTCACTAATCCGACGCGTCCGCGGACGTATGAGAGATGGTTTAAAGCGTCCGGCTATAGATGCTCTAACGGATCTTGGAAACATAGTGTCGGTTCTTACATTACGGCTCGTGCAAAAGCAGAATACAACAGATCAATGATGCTAATAATCGCAGAGTAAATCTTGGAGCTACAACAAATTATCATGATGGTACTACCATATTCTGGCGATGCAGGCACGTGGCGGTGTCCAAAAATTTCATGTCATGTTTGTTTTTTGGTTTTTACCAAAGATGGTAATTATCTATCTTCACGCCAGATTTGAACTCTAAATTCTGTTCATACATTCAGGAGCAAACACAGATACAACCATTACGATATTGAACAAAATTCAGAACCTGTTGTCAATAAGGTTTTCCCATCTTTTTTTTAACTGGGCTTAACTCCTTTCTATTATATGAATAATAGAAATATAGCCGTCCCGAAAGATGTTCAGGATACGAGAAAGGGAAGAAGCAAGTCCAACACATCGCGTGAGAAGGTGCTCACATTCGAGACACCTGCTATGGGACGAAGACCCTGCGACACCACATAAATCACTATCCTATCATAGAAGTTTTAACACTCTAAAAGGAGCAAAGACGAATGAAACACAAAAGCAACATTCGGGATCTAGGGAGAACACACGCAAAAGTGACAACAGGAGTGCATCATCTAAACTCAACGAAGCCCATCAGTTTGTAGATGTATCCTCACGTGCTAATCCTCATCATGCTAGAAGTGTTCTCCCGAAGCATTAGAGCCCCATGCTCAAGCATGCTCCAGTCCTCAAATTTCTGTAAACCTGCCCATGATAGAAGAGACACACACGAAGCGAACAAGACTTCAAAAGGGGTTTAGGATACATGAACTCAAAGTTCGCACGAGATTGTGGCAATTCAAAATAGCCGAGCAAACAACTAATAATCCCAATGTGTAAAATCTATTTCCACTAATACCACATGAAAAATTGCCATAGATTGGTAGGGCAGAGCTCAATACCAAATACCGCTCCCACCGTACGCCAAACTACTCTAGCTACCGGACATAGGAAAAAGAGGTGTTGAGAAGTTTCCCTTTCGCCACAAAAAGAACATTGAGGATTTTCATCCATGTTACTCCTTTTAAGATATTTCGTTTTCCAACTTGGGTGACCACCTAATTTTTCTTTCACCGTTGGTACATAATTTCTTTTTAGATATTTAGCAAAAAGGACACGATGCCAATGGCCTTTTTTATTATCAAGTTTCCAACACCACTTGACCTGCAAACTAATGTTTTTTTGTCACTATTAGAAAACGGAGCTTTAATACCGGTTCATAAGGGCCTTTAGTGCCGGTTCTGCAACCGGCACTAAAGAGTGGAGACTAAAGCCCCCCCCCCCCTAGTACCGGTTCGGCACGAACCGCCACTAAAGGCCCACCACGTGGCATGAGCTCACGCCGTGTTATGGGGGACCTTTAGTTCCGGTTGGTGTTACCAACCGGTACTAAAGGTTTTTTTTTTTATTATTTTTTGAAAATTTTGGAAAAAAAATTGATTTTTTTTTCGACTTTCAATTTTCTGAATTATTTGATGATTTAGTCTCTAATCGCCCCTCTTAACTACTCAAGTGTGGATCACTCATTCCAAATCGTCTAACTTCCCGACCGGTCGCCCATCCTCTCACTCACCCAGCCTGAGCACGCTTAACTTCGGAGTTCTATTCCCCTACTTTTCAAGTCTGCACTTGTTGTTTTTCTAACAAATGTAAGCTGTAAATCCTATTAACCCGCAGCAGTTTAGCTTGAGCATTAGGTCACACATTTCACCGTTTGAGTTTGAAACTATTATTCTAAAAAACAGTAATTATTTAGTAACACTAATATTTCTTGAATAAGGTTGACCATATTTTGACCAGATTTGACCAAAATTCAAAAAATTGAAATAATTATTTAGTAACATACTTCTTGAATAAGTAGTTTGACCATAGTTTGACCAGATTTAATCAAAATTAAAAAAACTTAAATTTCAGCATATCTTTTTCTCCTTTTAGAATTTGAGGATTCTAAAAATTGCAAACATGCCGTAGGCGGTCAAAATCGTATGCGGATTTTCGTGCTGAATTTTTTGATATATTATACATTTTTTTCCGACATCGTATGCAAAAGTTATAGCCGTTTTACATTTTTCCTACACTTTTTTACAAAACATGTCCAAATTTAAGTTTTTAATTTTCCTAACTAGTAGATGTAGTAATATAACTACATCTCAAGAATTTTATTTTTGAAACTTTTATCATTTTCTTTTGTATTTTCAAAACTGAAATGGCGATAGGGGGTAGAGTTTGAAAATTGTTTTAGTACCGGTTTGTGCCACAAACCGGTACTATAGGGTTAACCTCTTAGTACCGGTTCGTGGCACAAACCGGTACTAAAGGTTAAGTTTTAGTACCGGTTTGTGGCACGAACCGGTACTAAAGGTCATCAAGGCCCCGCCCGACGCCAGCCTGCCATCATTTTTAGTACCGGTTCGTGGCACGAACCGGTACTAAAGGTTCAAAACGAACCGGCATTAATGCATAGCCGTTCGAACCGGCACTAATGGTACCATTAGTATCGGGCCAAAATTGAACCGGGACTAATGTGTCTCACATTAGGTCCTTTTTCTACTAGTGTGTAAATCCTTAACACCGAGGTCACCTTTACATTTCAATCCACAGACTCAAGACATTTGATTAGATAGTAACGTTTACCATTCCCCCTATGCCAGAGAAAAACGCCGCTATCAAGCCTTTCAATAAAGGTCTTGGACAACAACAAAATAGACATGTAGTAATAAGCAATACTTGACAAGGAGGAATTAAGGAGAGTTAATCTACCACCCGTAGAAGCAGCATTCCTAATCTAGGATTCACATATCTTAAGATGCTTAGTATCAACATATTCTCAATCCACATTTCTATGAGCAGTATAGCCAACAGGAACACCAAGATATTTCATGGGAAAGTGGCCAATCTGATCAATTGAATAAATCAGCATAGAAATTAAGGATATCATCACTGCCTCCCACACATGGTATTTCACTTTTCAGGAAATTTAGTTTCAACCTTGACATGAACTCAAAGATGTACATCAGTAACTTAAGGTTAACGACTTTCTCAGGATCATATTCTATGCAAAGCATAGTATCTCCACATACTATAGGACGACTACACCATGATCGGTCAGGTCAGGTGCCAGACCCGTAAGAAGGTTTTTCTTTTGAGCATTTGTTACCATTGTAGACAAACATTGCGCAACCAAATTGAACAAAAGGGGGGAGAGAGGAGGAGGAGATAAGGGATCTCCTTGGCACACAACCTTGTGACTCTGAAATAAGCAGCAGTCGCGGTGTTTAGTTTAACGCAAACCATTCCTATTTTTAATCCATCCACACCAAACAGGTCCGAAACCACACGTCTTTTCACAATCCAAAAGGAAGCCCCAGGAAACTGATTCATAGGCCTTTTCGAAATCTAATTTAAGCACGTTGCCCACTCTTTTCTAAGCCTAGGTATGGTGTAAGGTCTCGTGGAGGGATAAGATTCCATCCATAATTTTTTTTCAATGAACACTGATCAGTTTATTAGTATAAACCACAATCAAATTGCCTAAAACTTTAGTGATCAACTTGTATGGACATCTAATTAGACAAATGGGACGAAATTGTTGAAGCTTTTGGCGCTAGTAAACTTGGGGACAATGGCAATAATATCGTAATTAAGTCGCTCTACCTCAAGGGTGCCAATATGAAAGCAAAAAACAGATGCACAATATCGAATTTAACAATCTCCCAGCAACACTGATAATTTTTTGCTGGAATATTGTCTGCTCCAGGTGCTCCGTTATAGTCCATGCAAAATAAATATATCTAACTTCCTCATCGGTAAATTCTTTGATTGGAAACACATTATCTTCCTCAATATGCCTTTCATGGTCACCCCCGATATCAGGGGAAAGTGAAATAGATTGCATGGAGCAGGCCCAAAAAGGTCTTTCTAGTAAGAGGTAACATGCTGCAACAATTTATTGGTGCCCTCTATGATAGTACTCCCTCCGTTTTTATTTATTTGCATATTAGCTTTGGTCAAAGTCAAGTTTTACAAACTTTGACCAAATTTATAAACAAAAATATTAAGATATACAATAAAAAATCAACAACATTAGATTTATTATTGAATGTACTTTCACATTGTATAGATTTATTACGACAAATGTCTATATTGTTTTTCTATAAACATGGTCAAACTTTACAAAGTTTGACTTCAGTCAACTATAATATGCAGAGTAAATAAAAACGAAGGGAGTATATGATATTGTCACTTGTGTATACTTTTTATACTATATTATATTATATTTTTGGACTAACCTATTAATTTAGTGCCCAGTGTCAGTTCTTGTTTTCTGCATATTTTTTCTTTACAAGAGATTAATATATACGGAGATCAAAATAAATTTTTCGGGCAACGAAGGACCCATGAAGCTTCAGGAGAGAATGAGAGGAGCCATAAGGGGCCCACAAGGCCACTTGGGGCGCCCCTGCCCTAGGGCATGCCCCTAGTTCGCATGGGGCCCACCTGCTGTTGGGGAACGTAGTAATTTCAAAAAATTTCCTACGCACACGCAAGACCATGGTGATGGCATAGCAACGAGAGGGGAGAGTGTCTGTCCACGCACCCTCGTGAGACCGAAGCGAAGCGTTATAACAACGCTGTTGATGTAGTCGACGCCTTCACGATCCGACCGATCCAAGTACCGAACGCACGGCACCTCCGAGTTCAGACACGCTCAGCTCGATGACGATCCCGTGCTCGATCCAGAAAGCGTCGGGGATGAGTTCCGTCAAGACGACGGCGTGGGACGATGATGATGCTCCACCGACGCAGGGCTTCGCCTAAGCTCCGCGACAATATGACTTCACGGCGCAGGCTTCGCCTAAGCTCATGACGATATGACCGAAGTGGAATATGGTGGAGGGGGCACCGACACGGCTAAGGACGATCACGTAGATCAACTTGTGTATCATGGGGTGCCCCCTGCCCCAGATATAAAGGAGCAAGGGAGGGCCGGCCAAGGAGGAGGAGGCGCCAGGGGGAGTCCTACTCCCACCGGAGTAGGACTCCTCCTTTCCTAGTAGGAGTAGGAGAGAAGGAAGGGAAGGGAGCAGGTGCGGCCCTCTCCCCTAGTCCAATTCGGACTAGGCCTTGGGGGGCGGCCTGCCCTAGGCAGCCCTCTCTCTTTCTGCAGGGCCCAATAAGGCCCAATACTTCTCCCGGCGAATTCCGTAACTCTCCGGTACTCAAAAATACCGAATCATTCGAACCTTTCCGAACTCGAATATAGTCGTCCAATATATCGATCTTTACGTCTCGACCATTTCGAGACTCCTCGTCCTGTCCCCGATCTCATCCGGGACTCCGAACTCCTTCGGTACATCAAAACTCATAAACTCATAATATAACCATCATCGAAACCTTGCGTGCGGACCCTACGGGTTCGAGAACTATGTAGACATGACCTAGAACTATTCTTGGTCAATAACCAATAGCGGAACCTGGATGCCCATATTGGCTCCTACATATTCTACGAAGATCTTTATCGGTCAAACCGCATAACAACATACTTTGTTCCCTTTGTCATCGGTATGTTACTTGCCCGAGATTCGATCGTCGGTATCCAATACCTAGTTCAATCTCGTTACCGGCAAGTCTCTTTACTCGTTCCGTAATACATCATCTCGCAACTAACTTATTAGTTGCAATGCTTGCAAGGCTTATATGATGTGTATTACCGAGAAGGCCCAGAGATACCTCTCCGACAATCGGAGTGACAAAACCTAATCTCGAAATACGCCAACCCAACATGTACCTTTGGAGACACCTGTAGTACTCCTTTATAATCACCCGATTACGTTGTGACGTTTGGTAGTACCAAAGTGTTCCTCCGGTAAACGGGAGTTGCATAATCTCATAGTTACAGGAACATGTATAAGTCATGAAGAAAGCAATAGCAATATACTAAACGATCAAGTGCTAGGCTAACGGAATGGGTCATGTCAATCACATCATTCTCCTAATGATGTGATCCCATTAATCAAATAACAACACATGTCTATGGTTAGGAAACATAACCATCTTTGATTAATGAGCTAGTCAAGTAGAGGCATACTAGTGACTATATGTTTGTCTATGTATTCACACATGTATTATGTTTCCGGTTAATACAATTCTAGCATGAATAATAAACATTTATCATGATATAAGGAAATAAATAATAAATTTATTATTGCCTCTAGGGCATATTTCCTTCAGTCTCCCACTTGCACTAGAGTCAATAATCTAGTTCACATCGCCATGTGATTTAACACCAATATTCATATTTGTATATGATTAACACCCATAGATCACATCGTCATGTGACCAACACCCAAAGGGTTTACTAGAGTCAATTAATCTAGTTCACATCGCTATGTGATTAACACCCAAAAGAGTACTAAGGTGTGATCATGTTTTGCTCGTGAGAGAATTTTAGTCAACGGGTCTGTCACATTCAGAGCCGTAAGTATTTTGCAAATTTCTATGTCTACAATGCTCTGCACGGAGCTACTCTAGCTAATTGCTCCCACTTTCAATATGTATCCAGATTGGGACTCAGAGTCATCTAGATTAGTGTTAAAACTTGCATCGGCGTAACCCTTTACGACGAACCTTTTTTCACTTCCATAATCGAGAAACATATCCTTATTCCACTAAGGATAATTTTGACCGCAGTCCATTGATCTACTCCTAGATCACTATTGCACTCCCTTGCCAAGCTTAGTGGTAGGGTATGCAATAGATCTGGTACACAGCATGACATACTTTATAGAACCTATGGCTGATGCATAGGGAATGACTTTCATTCTCTTTCTATCTTCTGCCGTGGTCGGGTTTTTGAGTCTTACTCAATCTCACACCTTGTAACACAGGCAAGAACTCTTTCTTTGACTGTTCCATTTTGAACTACTTCAAAATCTTGTCAAGGTATGTATTCATTGAAAAACTTATCAAGCGTCTTGATCTATCTCTATAGATCTTGATGCTCAATATGTAAGCAGCTTCAACGAGGTCTTTCTTTGAAAAACTCCTTTCAAACACTCCTTTATGCTTTGCAGAATAATTCTACATTATTTCCGATCAACAATATGTCATTCACATATACTTATCAGAAAGGCTGTAGTGCTCCCACTCACTTTCTTGTAAATACAGGCCTTTCCAAAAGTCTGTATAAAATCATATGCTTTGATCAACACATCAAAGCGTATATTCCAACTCCGAGATGCTTGCACCAGTCCATTGATGAATCGCTGGAGCTTGCACATTTTGTTAGCACCTTTAGGATTGACAAAATCTTCTGGTTGCATCATATACAACTCTTCTTTAAGAAAACCATTTAAGGAATGCAGTTTTGACATCCATTTGCCAGATTTCATAAAATGTGGCAATTGCTAACATGATTCGGACAGACTTTTAAGCATCGATACAAGTGAGAAAATCTCATTGTATTCAACATCTTGAACTTTGTCTAAAACCTTTTTCGACAAGTCTAGCTTTGTAGATAGTAATACTACTATCAGCATCTGTCTTCCTCTTGAAGATCCATTTATTTAACATGGCTTGCTGATCATCGAGCAAGTCAATCAAAGTCTATACTTTTGTTCTCATACATGGATCATATCTCAGATTTTATGGCCTCAAGCCATTTCACGGAATCTGGGCTCATCATTGCTTCCTCATAGTTCGTAGGTTCATCATGGTCTAGTAACATGATTACCGTACCACTCTGGTGCGGATCTTACTCTAGAAGACCTACGAGGTTCGGTAGCAACTTGATCTGAAGTTTCATGATCATCATCATTAACTTCCTCACTAATTGGTGTAGGAATCACCGGAACTGATTTCTGTGATGAACTACTTTCCAATAAGGGAGAAGGTACAATTACCTCATCAAGTTCTACTTTCCTCCCACTCACTTCTTTCGAGAGAAACTTCTTCTCTAGAAAGGATCCATCTTAGCAACGAAAAACTTGCCTTCGGATCTGTGATAGAAGGTGTACCCAATAGTTACCTTTGGGTATTCTATGAAGACGCACTTCTCGATTTGGGTTCGAGCTTATCGGTGAAAACTTTTCACATAAGCATCACAACTCCAAAATTTTAAGAAACGACAGCTTAGGTTTACTGTTAAACCATAGTTCATACGGTGTCGTCTCAACGGATTTAGATGGTGCCCTACTAAACGTGAATGCAACTATCTCTAATGCATAACCCCAAAACGATATTGGTAAATCGGTAAGAGACATCATTGATCGCACCATATCAAAATAAAGTACGGTTACGACGTTCAGACACACCATAACGTTGTGGTGTTCCAGGTGGCGTGAGCTGTGAAACTATTCCACATTGTTTTAATTGAAGACCAAACTCGTAACTCAAATATTCATCTCCATGATCAGATCGCAGAAACTTTATTTTCTTGTTGCGATGATTTTCCACTTCACTTTGAAATTCTTTGAACCTTTCAACTATTTCAGACTTTATGTTTCATCAAGTAGATATACCCATATCTACTCAAATCATCTTGTGAAGGTCAGAAAAATAACGATACTTGCCACGAGCATCAACACTCATTGGATCGCATACATCGGTATATATGTGTTATTTCCAACAAGTCAAGAGCTTGTTCCATTGTTCCGAGAACGGAGTTTTAGTCATCTTGCCCAAAAGGCACGGTTCGCAAGCATCAAATGATTCATAACCAAGTGATTCCAAAAATCCATCCTTATGGAGTTTCTTCATGCGCTTTATACTGATATGACCCAAACGGCAGTGCCACAAATAAGTTGCACTATCATTATTAACTTTGCATCTTTTGGCATCAATTTTATGAATATGCGTATCACTACGATCGAGATCCAATAAACTATTTTCATTGGGTGTATGACCATCGAAGGTTTTATTCATTTAAACAGAACAACAATTATTCTTTGACTTTAAATGAATAACCGTTTTGAAAACTATTTTCATTGGGTGTATGACCATGGAAGGTTTTATTCATGTAAACAGAACAACAATTATTCTTTGACTTTAAATGAATAGCCGTTTTGCAATAAACATGATCAAATCATATTCATGCTCAACGCAAACACCAAATAACATTTATTTAGGTTTAACACTAATCCCGAAAGTATAGGGAGTGTGCGATGATGATCATATCAACCTTGGAACTACTTCCAACACTCATCGTCACTTCCCTTCAACTAGTTTCGCTCATTCTGCAACTCCTGTTTGAGTTACTACTCTTAGCAACCGAACCAGTATCAAATACCGAGGGGTTGCTACTAACACTAGTAAAATACACATCAATAATTTGTATATCAAATATACCTTTGTTCACTTTGCCATCCTTCTTATCCGCCAAATACTTGGGGTAGTTCCGCTTCAAAGGACCAGTTCCATTGTAGCAAAAGCACTTAGTCTCGTGCTTAGATCCAGACTTGGGCTTCTTCACTCGAGCAGCAACTTGCTTGCCGCTCTTCTTGAAGTTCCCTTCTTCCTTTGCCCTATTCCTTGAGACTAGTGGTCTTGTCAATCATCAACACTTGATGCTCTTTCTTCATTTCTACCTTCGTCGATTTCAACATCACGAAGAGCTCGGGAATCGTTTTCGTCATCCCTTGCATACTATAGTTCATCACGAAGTTCTAGTAACTTAGTGATGGTGACTAGAGAATTCTGTCAATCACTATCTTATCGGAAGATTAACTCCCACTTGATTCAAGCGATTGAAGTACCTGCATAATCTGAGAACATGCTCACTAGTTGAGCGATTCTCCTCCATCTTTTAGCTATAGAACTTGTTAGAGACTTCATATCTCTCAACTCGGTATTTGCTTGAAATATTAACTTCAACTCCTGGAACATCTCATATGGTCCATGACGCTCAAAACGCCTTTGAAGTCCCGATTCTAAGCCGCTTAAGCATGGTGCACTAAACTATCAAATAGTCATCATATTGAGCTAGCCAAACGCTCAAAACGCGTCGCATCCGCTCCTGCAATAGGTCTGTCACCTAGCGGTGCATCAAGGACATAATTCTTCGTGCAGCAATGAGGATAAACCTCAGATAACGGATCCAATCCGCATCATTGCTACTAACATCTTTCAACACAGTTTTCTCTAGGAACATATTAAAATAAACATAACAAACATAGGGAAGCAACAACGCGAGCTATTGATCTACAACATAATTTGCAAAATACTACCAGGACTAAGTTCATGATAAATTAAAGTTCAATTAATCATATTACTTAAGAACTCCCACTTAGATAGACATCCCTCTAATCTTCTAAGTGATTACGTGATCCATATCAACTACACCATGTCCGATCGTCACGTGAGATGGAGTAGTTTCAACGGTGAACATCAATATGTTGATCATATCTACTATATGATTCACGCCGACCTTCGGTCTCCGTGTTCCGAGGCCATATCTGTTATATGCTAGGCTCGTCAAGTTTAACCTGAGTATTCGCGTGCGCAACTGTTTTGCACCCGTTGTATTTGAACGTAGAGCCTATCACACCCGATCATCACGTGGTGTCTCAGCACGAAGAACTTTCGCAACGGTGCATACTCAGGGAGAACACTTCTTGATAATTTTAGTGAGAGATCATCTTATAATGCTACCGTCAATCAAAGCAAGATAAGATGCATAAAGGATAAACCTCACATGCAATCAATATAAGTGATATGATATGGCCATCATCATCTTGTGCTTGTGATCTCCATCTCCAAAGCACCGTCATGATCACCATTGTCACCGGCGCGACACCTTGATCTCCATCGTAGCATCGTTGTCGTCTCGCCAACTATTGCTTCTACGACTATCGCTACTGCTTAGTGATAAAGTAAAGCAATTACATGGCTTTTCCATTTCATACAATAAAGCGACAACCATATGGCTCCTGCCAGTTGCCGATAACTTCGGTTACAAAACATGATCATCTCATACAATAAATATAGCATCACGTCTTGACCATATCACATCACAACATGCCCTGCAAAAACAAGTTAGACGCCCTCTACTTTGTTGTTGCAAGTTTTACGTGGCTGCTACGGGCTGAGCAAGAACCGTTCTTACCTACGCATCAAAACCACAACGATAGTTTGTCAAGTTGGTGCTGTTTTAACCTTCGCAAGGACCGGGCGAGCCACACTCGGTTCAACTAAAGTGAGAGAAACAGACACCCGCCAGTCACCTTTAAGCAACGAGTGCTCAAGCGGTGAAACCAGTCTCGCGTAAGCGTACGCGTAATGTCGGTCCGGGCCGCTTCATCTCACAATACCGCTGAACCAAAGTATGACATGCTGGTAAGCAGTATGACTTATATCGCCCACAACTCACTTGTGTTCTACTCGTGCATATGACATCAACGCATAAAACCTGGCTCGGATGCCACTGTTGAGGAACGTAGTAATTTCAAAAAATTTCCTACGCACACGCAAGACCATGGTGATGGCATAGCAACGAGAGGGAGAGTGTCGTCCACGCACTGTGAGACCGTGAAGCGGAAGCGTTATAATAACGCTGTTGATGTAGTCGACGCCTTCACGATCCGACCGATCCAAGTACCGAACGACGGCACCTCCGAGTTCAGCACACGCTCAGCTCGATGACGATCCCCGTGCTCCGATCCAGCAAAGCGTCGGGGATGAGTTCCGTCAGCACGACGGCGTGGTGACGATGATGATGCTCCACCGATGCAGGGCTTCGCCTAAGCTCCGCGACAATATGACTTCACCGGCGCAGGGCTTCGCCTAAGCTCCGCGACGATATGACCGAAGTGGAATATGGTGGAGGGGGGCACCGCACACGGCTAAGGACGATCACGTAGATCAACTTGTGTATCATGGGGTGCCCCCCTGCCCCCGTATATAAAGGAGCAAGGGGAGGGCCGGCCAAGGAGGAGGAGGCGCGCCCAAGGGGGGAGTCCTACTCCCACCGGGAGTAGGACTCCTCCTTTCCTAGTAGGAGTAGGAGAGAAGGAAGGGAAGGGAGGAAGGTGCGGCCTCCCCTAGTCCAATTCGGACTAGGCCTTGGGGGCGGCCTGCCCTAGGCAGCCCTCTCTCTTTCCGCAGGGCCCAATAAGGCCCAATACTTCTCCCGGCGAATTCCGTAACTCTCCCGGTACTCTAAAATACCGAATCATTCGAACCTTTCCGAACTCCGAATATATTCGTCCAATATATCGATCTTTACGTCTCGACCATTTCGAGACTCCTCGTCATGTCCCCGATCTCATCCGGGACTCCAAACTCCTTCGGTACATCAAAACTCATAAACTCATAATATAAGCATCATCGAAACCTTAAGCGTGCGGACCCTACGGGTTCGAGAACTATGTAGACATGACCTAGAACTATTCTTGGTCAATAACCAATAGCGGAACCTGGATGCCCATATTGGCTCCTACATATTCTACGAAGATCTTTATCGGTCAAACCGCATAACAACATACTTTGTTCCCTTTGTCATCGGTATGTTACTTGCCCGAGATTCGATCGTCGGTATCCAATACCTAGTTCAATCTCGCTACGGCAAGTCTCTTTACTCGTTCCGTAATACATCATCTCGCAACTAACTTATTAGTTGCAATGCTTGCAAGGCTTATATGATGTGTATTACCGAGAAGGCCCAGAGATACCTCTCCGACAATCGGAGTGACAAAACCTAATCTCAAATACGCCAACCCAACATGTACCTTTGGAGACACCTGTAGTACTCCTTTATAATCACCCAGTTACGCCAGACGCTTGGTAGTACCCAAAGTGTTCCTCCGTAAACGGAGTTGCATAATCTCATAGTTACAGGAACATGTATAAGTCATGAAGAAAGCAATAGCAATATACTAAACGATCAAGTGCTAGGCTAACGGAATGGGTCATGTCAATCACATCATTCTCCTAATGATGTGATCCCATTAATCAAATAACAACACATGTCTATGGTTAGGAAACATAACCATCTTTGATTAATGAGCTAGTCAAGTAGAGGCATACTAGTGACTATATGTTTGTCTATGTATTCACACATGTATTATGTTTCCGGTTAATACAATTCTAGCATGAATAATAAACATTTATCATGATATAAGGAAATAAATAATAACTTTATTATTGCCTCTAGGGCATATTTCCTTCACCTGCACCTCCATTCGTCCATTCCACTATCATAAATTCCTATAAATACGGAAACCAGGATATTTCTATAACAATTTTTCAGCCGCCACAAGTTCCCGTTTCGCGAAGATCCAGTCTGGAGGCCTATTCCGGAGCTCTGCCAGAGGGGGAATCCATTGCTGTAGGCTTCTTCATCAACCTTGCCACATCCATGAAGGGACCTTAGGGTCTATAACAGTAGCAAGATGACTCTCTACATTTGGATCTTTCAATACCATGTTCCCATTAGCTGCCTCACATGATCGGATTCAATTCGATGTAATCGGTACTGTGTTTGTTGGTAGATGATGGATTATCACTTTATGAATCATATTGTTCATTGAAATCAATTGAATATTTTGGGGGTTTTTTTGTTGTATAATTAAATAACTTTGCATGCTCTCTAATCTATTTATCTTCTTTGCCCAGGTTCAATGAGTTCTTCTTCAGAGGGAGTGGTGCTTTCTAGTGGGTATAATCTTGCCGTGCTCTATATCCCAGTGACAGAAAGGTACAAGACACGTATTTATATTGTTACCACCAAGGATAAAAATAGCAGTGTCTCGCATATTAATTGATGCATTGTTGTCTGTATTATGTCTTCATACTTATTGCAATGTTCTGTTTCTTGTGAACTTAGTACCTCGAGATGCATGCTGGATAGTGATTTTAGAGTGGAATACTAGTAGTAGATGCAGTTGGATTGACAGTCAACTTGTCACAGACGAAATGCCTATATGAGATTACACCATGGATGATCATAGTCATAATTATTGCAATATTAATCGGTGTCCAATTGTAATTTGTTTACCATGTGACTTGCTTTTTGAAAGAGAGAGAGAGAGAGAGAGAGAGAGAGAGAGAGAGAGAGAGAGATGTCACTAGTGAACCTATGCCCCTTGGGTATATTCTCCTTTATTGAAAATAAATATTTTCCTTGCTGCTCTATTTTATTTTAGCTACCAATTATCTCTATCTGTTGCGTTTAATTTTATGACTAGCAAGACAAGGGCTTGACAACCCTCTTGACATGTTAAGGACAAGTTGTTCTGTGTGTTGTGTGCAGGTATTGTTTACTTTATTCGCTGGGAGAGCTCCTACTGGATTGATAGCCTTGGTTCTCTAACTGAGAGAAATACTCGCTGCTGGGCTACTTTACCCTTATACTTGGGGGAATCCCAACAACTCCTGCTGGAGCAAGCAGTATCACCAACAGTAAAAAAGTGAATTGCGATTTTCCTTTTCCTACCATTGCAGTCTGGTGAAAGTAAGTAGTGTGTTGTTCACCTTTGAGTATCCATCATTCATTAGATTGTTGCAACCAAAAAAAATTCTTCATTAGTAAGAACCTCATTAAGTTCAACACACAATGAAGCTCTCCTACTTTAAAGATCAAGACTGATTTCAGCATGCTCTTCCAGGTTTTCTATAACAACCGTCCCCTCTTAATTTCTTTTGTTTTTCTTGGCATGGCCAAAGGAATTAGATCCCTAGCCTTTGAAAAAAATTATTAACACTTTTCAATTTCTTAAAAGTTCCTGGGTAGCCCATCTACCCAAGAGCTTTCATGGCGACATCAAACATGTGGTAGGAAGTGTGATCGTGGCAGAGCGTGCCCTGCAGCTCCGACAGTGGTGTAGCATAGCATAAGAAACCCATCATAATCAGATACATTATGTTACCGTTGCTACCAGACAGTTCAACTCGGAGAACTCAAAGGAAGTGGTAGCAAACAAGGAAGAGTGAGGAGAGGATGCTTACGCAGAGGCAGAATACATATATGGTGCATGAAAAGATGATGTAGTGCGTGGATTCCAAAAACAGAGGACAACTATGTGGCCTCCTCCGGCGGCTCTGGCCGTGATCCTGATCTGGACCTGACCGAGGGGCGGGAAATTAAGGGAGAAGAGGTGATGTGACTCCATGTCCGCTTGAAGCTACCTTCAGTTGTGGAAGGGGCATGGAAGAAGTGGGGAGGCAAGGGCCAGCATTGTGCCTATGGTGCCATTTCTGGTGTCGTCATCACCCGGTAAGTATGGGTGTACTATACTTGTCCTCAGTGTGTTGACCGAAGTAGGGGGTGTACTACACATTTAGGGCCAGCAGCATGTCTTATTGACCGAAAGTAAGGATAAACAAAAGAAGTTAGAACGAATGGCCAGAAACGCCCAATAAATCTGATTGGACGGCCAAAAATGTTGATTGTGTGAGAGGGCTGGAAAGTAATTCGATTCTACTGTCCTAAATGTGTATTCAGGGTAATGCCCTGGATTTCTAGATGCACATTAATTTCCAAATTGCAGTAGACTCTTGATATATGTGTTTAGAAAAAACTTAAAATTTTAAATTTGTGCACTGATCATTCCCAAGGATAATTTTGCCTCATAAAATAAAAAATATCGGTCCACCCTGCATTTCTCGGTCATCGTGTTCCTGAAGCAATATGTTTGTGTTGACCATGTATTGTATTACAAGGTGGTAAACTACCAAGAGATTAGCTGATGCTCATTGACAACTTCCAATTCTCCGGAGACCAGAATTTAGTGAATATATGCACTGCAATCCGGCCACTCGCCGTCCATCCATGAAGAAAGTCTCCGGTCTGAGTTAATTAGCTAGGCCCTGGATAGACGCATGCTGGCTTTAGTAGTATGTTTTTTCTATACATACATTTTATAATTCAACGATCTTTCTTGCAAACTGCACATCTTGATTAATTCCACGAGCCTTGCGGTGGACTTTGCGATGCCAAGTCTTCCACCAAGTCGTCGTCTATGGCAATTACTCTACTGCCTGCTCCCCACACCAGCTTGCAAACATGGTCACCACATGACAGCGCAAGCAGGCACGGATACGTAGCAAGCAGCCTGACCATGCATGCATAGATCTTGAGACTATGAACTGATTAAACTCTTGGGCTCATCTATACTATCCAGCTACATAGGTTGTACCTACCTATCGACTTTATTGTACTAGTAATTGAAGAGTCAACTAGTTCCAAACTATATAAACAGACACACATACGAACGCGTATATTTTTTTATTTGCCGAGATACGGACACGTATATAAAATGGTCTGTTGAAATGGTCCGACATTTGCCTGCTAAAATCCAACGCTAGTTGCCGACTTGATCCCAAATATCATACTGTTGCAATGTAATTGATTAACTATACATAACAAGTAAGGTACACGTGCATTGTATGCATGAGATTTGACAATCAAATTATGAATAAATACCACACTATAGCAATGTAAGCTTTCATTCATATATGCATGTAGACATTCGTATAATTCCTATAGTTCATCTCATTCAAGATTAATTACTTTTTATAAAAAATAGTTAATCTATTTTATGATTCATGGATTTGTGCGTTGTAAAGTATAAAGTAAAAGCAAATAATGTCAATTCAACTAGAAAAAAGTTTGGGCAATTATGATACGGAAGATTTTAGAACAAATGAGAAGTACTTGTGTTTTGAGGTTTGTGCATTATGCTTAAGTTCAATCATGGAGTCTTTTAGATTGTACATGTGGCAGAATCTAGTGGAATATAGATGATATCCAACGACCAATAGTGATCGGATTTGCCATCTCTGCACCGTCGCATTGGCTTCATCCAACGACCATCTTTCAAAGTTATTCACACACTATATAGGAGTCTAGATACGCGCAATAGGATTGGCCGTTGACTTGCGCCTTTATGTTTGGTCACTGATCATTATCGTCACCTAGCTGCTCGTATTGTTTTGTGTTTTTAATTTTTATTGATAAAGAAATTCCATGTGTATACAGTGAATGTTCAAGTAAAGCATCAAACATATGGTTACCTTGTAAGTGTTGTTTCATATTTTTGGTGATGAAGAAATTCCACACACGTACGGTGAATAGTCAATAAAAGATCAAAAATACCGAATAGGAATCGACAATGAAAAAACTAACGCCTACACTTGTGGCATCTTGCACATCACCAACACGCCTCCATCATCACTCATTTTGCCACGTATGAACAGATAATATCAGCAAGAATCTTTTTGTTTTCGACTTAAAAATGTTTTATATCCTAATTAAAAAATTGAATTAATAATCCATTTTCACCATTAAATCCGTCTCGACGAGATCTTCAAAACTAGACTCCATGTTGATATCTTTCGATGAATTTTTTTTACCCAAAAGTTGCCATGATATTTACACCGTAATTGCCATAGTGATTAAACTAAAGTTGCCATGTGGTAATTTTAGTTTGTAGAGTATGACAATTTTATTTTTTTATGATGTCAATTCCAGTACTTTGACCATAAAAATTATTTCTGTATGAACCATGGCAATTTTAAGTGCATGTATCATGGCAATTTTAGTTTATGGTTCATGGCAAGTCTAGTTTCTTAATTCCCTATTTTATAATATGTCAAAATTTATTTTTAAATATAGAAGAAAATAGCTGAAACATATCATGGCAACTTCAGTGTAAACATCATGGCAATTCATGTGCAATAGACATGGCAATTTTTAATCAAAAAAAATTGGTCGAAATATATTGATATGAGATCTAGTTTCGAAGATCTCATCGTGTGGGATTTAATGGTGAAAGTGGATCTTCAATCGGATTTTTCATTTAAAAGAAAAAAACAATTTAAATACTGAAAATTCAAAAGAATTCTCACATGCATGTATGCGGTGACGTGACACAGTCTGTGTGCTATAGGGCATGTGGACGAGTTTGATTCCCATCACATGTGTGAGCGTTAGCGTTGTCCATCGACAGTCGATCGACCGATGCGGACATGCATACCCATCGATCTAGAACTCCCAGAAAATTCTACGGCAACATCGGCCTCATCGTTTTCTACGAGTGACGGGCACACAACAACGTATTACCTGTTGCATAAGCGCCAATGGGTCAGCAGCGAGCTCAGCTCACACATTTTGTTCTTCCACTTGTAAGCGTTGCTAGTAGGAGGAGATGCGTTACTTGCGTGCTACTACTTTTCTTCCTCCCAAACAAAGTTAAAACTAGAAGGCAACAAAAGGAAATGCAAGAATGGCACTCTGAATTTCTCACGCAACCACACCATACCATACTGTGTGCGTAGCTTGGCCAACGGGTGTGTTCATCTCATCATCATCCACATCGTCAAATCTTGGATCTTTTTACATTTCCTTTCCATGAATGCATTAAAATATCTACTAGATGACCCGTTGAAATATATTGCCTCGTTTTCTTCATTAGTTCAGACTTTTGAATGAGTTGGCTGAAATATAAATTCAACATGGTATCACCCATAAGGTCTTGAGTTCAAGACCCTGCCAATGTAGTATTAAAAAAAACTGCGACCGACATAAATCCTACGTCTAAGGACTAAATAAGCCTAGACGTGAGTGGGTGTTAAAATATATTGCCCGCCTCTCTTCATCAGTACGGATTTTTAAATGAATTGACTGGAGAGTGAATTCAATATGACCCACACCAACACAAGCGACCATGAGGCCTATATAAATACCTAATATTTGAATCAGAATCCAAAGTTCAAAACAAAAATTTTAAAACAATACTAATATCTACTATGCCGATATAAACAACTCTAGCATGCGAGCTCCGGTCCATGACGACGACGACGACGATGACTTTTGTCAACGCGACAGCGGCCACTCCGTCGCCCGCACCCGTGATGCGGACCGTGCGTCTCTTCGGCGTCGACCTTCTCACGGCGCCGGCGTCGAGGCACGTGCCAGAGCACGAGGACTACAGCATGGACAAGGCAAAAAAGAGATTCGTGGACGCCAGCGTAGCGCGCCCACTCCGGCGCGCTCGGTCTGGAAGAAACTCCCTTTGACCTATAGACTTACCACCGCCCCACAGTACCCGAGGTCAAGAGATCAACTACAAGGAGCAGGTACTCCCTCTCTCTCAGTTTGCAGGGCGGTTGCGTACCCCTAGGTCGTCAATTTGACCAACCTAATACAAGTCATATATTACAAAAAATTATATCAATATAAACTTCAGATGTTTTATTTTCAAAAGGTATAATTTTTGTATTATATAGTTCATATTAGGGTGATAAAATTGGCAACCAAGGTATACGCGTAGAACTTGTAAACTGAAACGGAGGAAGTAGTACATTTGCTCTATAGATTTGTCACCATTCGCCACACAATGCCCGGGGTCAATAGATCCGCTGGAATCAGCAGCGCAAATACTTTTGACCGACTCACATTCTCCTAGTAGTAGTGTAGTATATGCCGTGGAATTTTATTTTTGAAAATATTCCGATGCGTTCGTCAAACTTTATGTATAAAGAACATCACAAGTTACAGAAATTGCATATAGTCCGATAGATCATCTAGCAATGACTACAAGTATTGAAGTAAGCCGAAGATGCACCGCGTCGTCTCTCCTTTCTCATCGAAGCTAGTCAAACCTGATGGTATAGTAGACAGTCGGGAGGTTGTCGTCCTAAGGCCCCAACTGACCAACGCAGCAGTACAACAACAGTCGCTGGCGAAGAGAAGCATAAATTAGAAGGATCAATTCTGTAGACACACGAAGAATGTCGAATCCAAGTTGAACGACCGCAGACAAACACTGAAAAAGTCTTGAGAGATCCACCAGAGACAGACCTGCACAGCTCTCCGACGAGACTAGCATCACTAGGATGCACTAGTAGAAAAGGGGGCAATGGTCCAGGCAGGGCCAGCCCATTAGACCCGGTTCAGTCCAGAAGCGGGACCAATGGGAGCATTTGACCCGGTTCGTGAGCCCCGGGGGCCGGCCGGGCCACGTGGGCCATTGGTCCCGGTTCGTCTGGACCTTTTGGTCCCGGTTGGTGGGACGAACCGGGACGAACCGGGACCAAAGGCTGCCCGTTAGTCCCGGTTCGTGCCACCAACCGGGACCAATGGGTTGGTCCTCGTTGCGGTCAGAGTTTAGTCCCACCTCGCCAACCGAAGGGCGCTCACACCGGTTTATAATCCCCTCCCTCTCTGCCATGTTGAGCTCCTCTCAAAATGAAAATAGATGCCCTTATACAGGGAATTTGACCTAAATTCATACTGAATTTCTCTGAAGTTAGTAGAAATTTATTATGAATTTAGGTTGAATTTTCTCTATAAGCGCATCTATGTTTATTTTTTTAGTAACGTTAATCACAACTATTTTTTATTCTATTTATTTCTGAGTTGTAATAAGTCATTAAAAATAAGCATCTATGCTCATCTTTTAGTAAAGTTAATCACAACTATTTTTCTTCTATTTATTTCTGAGTAGTTTTTATATAGTTTTTTCTTTTCTACTATATTTATTTTTTCTATTTATTTCTGAGTTGTATTAAGTCATTAAAAATAAGCATCTATGCTCATTTTTTAGTAAAGTTAATCACAACTATTTTTTTCTATTTATTTTTGAGTAGTTTTATATAGTTTTTTCTTTTCTTCTATATTTATTTTTTCTATTTATTTCTGAGTTATAATAAGTCATTAAAATAAGCATCTATGCTCATTTTTTAGTAAAGTTAGCCACAACTATTTTTTCTTCTATTTATTTCTGAGTAGTTTTTATATAGTTTTTTTCTTTTCTGCTATATTTATTTTTTTCTATTTATTTCTGAGTTGTAATAAGTCATTAAAAATAAGCATCTATCCTCATTTTTTAGTAAAGTTAATCACAACTATTTTTCTTCTATTTATTTATGAGTAGTTTTTTATATAGTTTTTTTCTTTTCTGCTATATTTTTTTCTATTTATTTCTGAGTTGTAATAAGTCACTAAAAATAAGCGTCTATGCTCATTTTTTTTGTAAATTTAATCACAACTATTTTTTCTTCTATTTATTTTTGAGTTGTAATAAGTCATTAAAAATAAAAAAGAGCCGCAATGTCCGTTAATTAGCTTCAAGCCTTTCGGAATAGTGTAAACTGCACTATACATAGATCCGTGCAGTCTACCCTATTCCTCAAGGCTTGAAGCTAAGCAACGTGCAGGTGAGCATTGAGCCTCTTCTTCATCGTCTCTGCACTCAGGGCTTATAAACCGCTGCGAGTGCCTCTCGCTTGGCGAGGTGGGACTAAAAAATAGCTGCAGAAAGAATCAACTAAAAAACAGCTGCAGAAAATAAATAAATAATTAGACGGGTCCATTGGTACCGGTTGGTGGCAACAACCGGGACCAATGCCCCTCTTTAGTCCCGGTTGGTGGCATCAACCGGGACCAATGCCCCTCTTTTGTCCCGGTTTGGGGCACCAACCGGGAACAAAGGTCTTTGTTTCCCGCCCTTTGGGCTGCTGAAAAGAGGCCTTTGGTCCCGGTTGGTGGCTAATCGACTAAAAGCATTGGTCCCGTTTGCGCCACTTAACCGACCAAAGCCTTTGCTATATAAGTAGCACTTAGGAAAATTTCACAACCGCAAGATCCCCACTTCGATCTCCTCTCCCCCGGCGGCGAATCCATCCTCGACGCGGCAGCTGCCCGAGCCAGCCTCGCCCGACGCCCGCCTCCCCGCCGCCCGATGCTGCCGCCTACAAGACCGCCTCGACGCGTCGTCTCGCCGCCCCGCCTGCCCAGCGCCATCGCCGCCCGCCCGCCGCTCGCCCGCCGCCGCCGCCCGCCGCCCGCCGCACCACGACCGTCGTCTGCCGTCGTCGTCGCCGTGAGCAACTTTTTATGATTTTTGTTAGATTTTGTTAGATTTTATTTAGATTTTTGTAGTTCATAGACTTTTTTGTTAGATGTGTAGTTCATAGATTTTTCTGCTATATTTTTTCATATTGTGTAATTAATTTGTTCATATTGTGTTAGATTTTTTTCTGTTAATAGATTTTTTGGTGATATTATTGTTGAATATGCATGTCTGAATGTTCATATATATGCAAAGATCGAATATGTCAAATTTTTATGATTTTTTTCTGTTCATAGAATTTTTATGATTTTTTCTGTTGTAATTTTGTTCATAGAATTTTAATGATTTTTTGTTCATAGTATTTAGAAAAAGGAAAAAATAAGAAAAGAAAGTGTTTAATATAATTAGTTAGAAAAATACTAGTTTATTTTTAGTAAATACTACTTTATTTTATTTATAGTAAGTGCTTCATATATAGTTGAACTAGCTAGTTGATTTAATAAACTACTTTATTTTACTATATATAGAAGTAGTTTGTTTTTAGTAAGTACTACTTTATTTATTTATAGTAAGTGCTTAGTAGTTGAACTAGCTAGTTGATTTAATTAATAAAACTGCTTTATTTAACTATATATAGAAGTAGTTCCCGCATCGACTTCGGTGATGCCTATCCCGCGTCCTCGTCGTCGTTGACTCGGCGGTGGAGGCCTGCTTGATCAGGGCCATGTTCGGGACTGAGCTCCGCCGGGCTGGTATTGGGAGGTGCTACCTTCCGGGGGACGTAGGTTGGTGAGAAGGCAGCCCGTTGTTGACTCGATCCTTGTTTGGTGGCGGTCGCGTGGGCCAGTGACGGTGCCGAGGCTTCCGGACACAGCGGAGGTGGTACGTCACCGTGTCAGCGAGGAGGACAAGCACGTCCGTCGCTACATGGTTGCATTGGAGGGCAGGTTCGACAATACCTGGAAGATTCTTCAGGGATCTCACTGGAGCTATGATTCTGTGATGGTTCCTTATCTTTGGGTGTCCACCGCCCGCGACGATACCCATCAGGCGCTACGGTTCTAGTTGTATTAGTGATGCTATATTATTGATAATATTCGACGATGTACGGTCACCAAGAGATGATGTACTTTTGCTTATAATTATTGAATGCATGCTAATTTGAATACTACTTTATTTTATGATTTGGTTTTGCTTATTTTATGATTTGGTTTTGCTTATTTTATGATTTGGTTTTGCTTATTGAATGCTCATATTGGAAAAGTTCTCCTTCATTCCCGTATGCTAGACAATTTGATGTAATAATGCACTCGGGAATGAAAGGAGGAGCTACGTACATCACCGATAGTCAACCCGTGATTAATAATAATGATCTAGTTTAATATTTGAATTATGAACATAGGCCGGAAATGTCGTACTCGGACGATGAAAACCGCCCGGGGGAGTGCTACTGGTGCCACGACGACCGAGGTATGTGCGACAGGTTCATTGAGCTGGACGAAGATCGGCGCTTCAACATTAAGCTCAAGGAGACCTTCGATGTTCATACGGTACGCAACAACGACAATAGTTTTTTTCGTAATTAAGCACGACCTCAACTATTTTAACATTTATTTTTCATCTTTTCCAATTCGACTAGCTTATCTCATGCTATGCAAGACGCTATGTCTTGGAGAGGATGGGTTTTGAAGACCATGAAAGTATGGAAACCAAAAAAATTATCCTAAGTACCCATCGTGGTATGGATTTTCAAGTAAAGCTGTACAATGCTGAGAGTGTAACCCATTTTGGTTGCAAAAATTGGGAAGCACTTTGCAAGATGTATGGTTCTGATAAGGGTATGTCTGTCACCATGGATCTTGGTGATCCTACAATCGAGTAAGAGGGACCTTCGATTTGGGTACTTATGGATACACCTCCAATTCTTCCCCCATGTGAGCTTAACATAGTTATTAAGTAATTTATATTATTTATTTCAAAATAGTTGACATCCTATTTCCATTGACAGCTTATTTTCATTCTTCAAAGAATGTGCGGAAGATGGTAGACAAAACCCACTACACCGATGGCTCCGAATTAACTTATAGGGAGAAAAATCATCTGATCGCATTTTGTACTGATCTTGAGAATTACAATGTCTACAATCGAACTCCTCAACATTATGGTCAATACGTGCCACTAGTGCACATGTTGAACTACGGTAACTACCATGGAGATAACCTGGTAAGAGTTTTTACGACATCGGTGCATCTTTTTGCACACTTCTAAAACTAATACATCATTGCTAACTACGAAGTTATTACTATTTTTTCAACAGATAATCCCGAATGATTGTGTGCCTCATCTGATGTATACGCACGGTACCCTTCATGTTTTGAACATACAACCAGGTCTTCCTACGAATCTGAACTGTCCATACCGGGTTTCTAAAAGAAGTGGAGACATGACAATCAAAGAATGGAAAAATTGTATGGACAGTCGTAAGGAGCTTCTTGGAAGCAAAAGGCAGCGAAGCGCAAGAATTGGAGACAGGATGATCTCCATTCTTCATAATGGAGAGTCAGGGTCTATATTATTTTATGCTATTTTACCTTAAGGGTGTTTAGGTCCTACCTGATACTGATGATCATGTGCTAAGAATAATTATGTAGGGTTGGGTTCTATGACTATGAGGATGATGATCGTATGACTTATTATTAATAACGAGTAGAAGTTGTATGATGATGCATGATTAGTAGGACTTGTTATTATATATGATGATGTATGATGCGAGCATGCATGAGTTATTATATCAGCGGGTGAAATGAACATAGCAGCAGCGTTGGTAAACCAAGGACGAAGATATAAGAGAGGACACTTCTCTCTATTAGCTAGCTAATAACAACCTAAAAATAACCCCCAAAACCCCTAAAGCGGCCACTTTTTTTTAAAAAAAAGAAAAACATCGACTTTTGGTCCCGGTTGGTGCCACCAACCGGGACCAAAGGCCCCCCAGCCTGGGCTCGGCGCACCGGCCACGTGGAGGCACATCTGTTCCGGTTCGTGTTTGCACCGGGACTAAAGGGGGGAGGTATTAGTAACGACCCATTAGTCCCGGTTCATGAACCGGGACTAAAGGCCCTTACGAACCGGGACAAATTCCCCCTTTTCTACTAGTGATGGGGCTAAGCGGCGAGAACCTTATTCCATCTTGAGGAAGCCGGGCGCCTCCTAGTCTTTCCGGGCAGGTCAAAACCGTTGCATGGTGTTTACTCCAACTATTAGTTACATGACAGTGATCTGACCACCAGCAGCCCTGCATGCATACCAACTTGCGAATATCATTCATGTCAGTATTTAAAGTTAATATACTGCAAACCAAACATTAACCAACATTTTCATAGTAGATTGTCAAGAAAGTGTCAAACTGGGAGAATATCTTACGAAAACCAACATTGTAGAAATCAACATCCTAGCAAAACATGTTCGAAAATTCCAAAAAAAATCGGAGACAAAAATGTGGGATGTTAAGAGGATGACGTTCTACTCTCATGTGAAATTTCATGTTAAACACATTACGGAATGTGAGCTATGAAAAAGACAAATTCAGCAATGAATAGCCACATTACTGTTTCGCACTATTCAAGACTTATTTGGTTTTTCTCATAGCTCATATCTCGTAGTGTGTTTGAAATTGAAATTTTGCTAGGTAGTAGAATTATAGAACATCACTTTCTTAACATCCTGTATTTTTCTCGGAGTTTTATGAAACTTGAAAACATTTTCTTCGTGTGGTTTTCACCGGTTTTACCGAGTGTTAGTTTCCACATGATATTTTCTCGTGACAAACCAGCCCATGTAACATTGAGGGTATACGCGTTTGGTCGACTCGTGTCGGGCAGCACTTTGTCTCGCCAGCAGTAGCGAAACAAAAGCAGGTCTCGCCTCAGCGAGCATCACACATCACTACTATTGGGCTGGTCCGGTAGTAGCTCCGGGCGCATTCATTTGTTTCTTCTTTGCTTCTTTATTCATCATTTTTTTGGTTTTCTTAAAACACTTATATTCCAAAATAAAATAACAACGTTGGCCGCACATTAGAAAAACATCTTAACACATAGAAAAAAAGTGTGCGCTAAATTTTAAAAATGTTCATACTCTTCAAAACAATGTACGTGACATATAAATGTTCATGCATTCCAATAAAGTGGTTCTGTTTTTTTAAATCTTTATAAAATGTAAAAATGTGCATATAATTTAGAAAAAAGGGTACATAATAAGGATCTTTGTGATATTTTAAAAAAATTTAACGCGTTACAAAATAGGTTTGTGATTTGAAAAAGATGTGTACACAATTGCAAAAAAATCATGGATTTAATTTTTTTGTTTCTTAACGTCCAACCAAATCTTCAACGCATATTTTGAAGAAATTAATATATATTCATACAAATTAAACATATATTTGAAGAAAACTTCAAACATGTATTTCAAAAAGGTTCATAATGTATCAAACAAATATTCCATGTGCATATGAAAATGGTCAACATATATTTGAAAAAAATATTTATCACATATTTTTTTAAATGTTCAAGGTGTATCTGAAAAATGTTTCGCATGTATTGAAAAATGGTCAACCTGTATTAAAAAAATGTTCACATTTATTTATTTATTTTTAAAATGTATTCAACAAATGTTCAACGTTCAAATATGTATTTGAGAAAAAATTCAATGGGCAACCAGAGAAGTTACCTAAACTTAGTAGTAACCTAAACGTCTTACGTTTTACATATGTTTAGAGAGGGAGTAGTTACCGCGTGTAAAAGTCAAGGAAATGAATCGTGTAGCTCATGGGTGGTCCATGAGGGAACGCGCCATGGCGACAGCAACTTGGCAACTTCAAATTACCACGTATCCGTGGAGTATGACCATGGCGATCTCGGACAAACCAACAGTGAAGTTACCATGCAGTTCGCCGGACAATCTGTCGGTGTTTGGCCCCGCGCCTCCGCCTCTGCTATACAACACGACCTGACTCTGACTGCCAATGCCATGCCAGAAGAATGAGCTTGCCGACGACCTGCCACGAGAGCATCTATGCATGTGATGGAGCGGGCGACCCAGTCGTGCTTGCAGCGCATGCGTGTGTATGTAGTATGTTTTCTCTTGGTTCGGACGGAAATTACACCAAACCTCTGACACTGCAACTTGTGTCCTATATTCATACACTGCTTGCACGTTGCGGCGATCGCGCGAAGAATCAGCGGCACCTTGCCGGACGGAGATCGAGTTGAAACGGTCGTGCCGCACTGATAGTTCTGATCTACTAATATATATGTAGACTTTGTCACCACCCCACAGTGCCCGAGGTCAAGAGATCAACAACAAGCAGCAGTGAGTACTCCTACATTTGCTCTATGGTCTTGTCACAGCTCACCACACAGTGCCCGGGGTCAAGAGATCAGCTGGAATCAGCAGCACAAAGTAGGAGCGCGAGTGGCCAAGTTGAACTTGCGAAGAGCCAAGAGCCAACCAACTCTGGACCGACTCACACTCAAGTCGAAACTACTCCAACTGAACGGCACTGGTAGTTCATGTATATCTAGCTGGGAGTTGTGTGGTGTTTACTACAACTATAATTGCAGGTCAATGATGTGACCAGCACCAGCAGCCCGGTTGCAGGCATGCATACGCATACTAACCCTAACCCTTGCGTATACAGTTCATGTCGGCATCAAAGTTAAGATATTCCAAACTACGGAGTACTAATTAAACTTTCACCGACGTTTTCTTCTAGTTTGTCAAGGGAGTGTCAGGCCACAGCCAGACAGAGCCAGAGCGCATGCCGTGGTGTTGAGTGGGTGCGTTGCGGCGCCGGGAGTTTATCACATGCCAAAGTCAAACTAGCTAACGTCGACCAAGACATAGAGTTTATCACGTCCACATGCATTTGACGACAACAAATTAATTGTGTTGGCAGCCATGCTACTGTGTGCATATCGCTCCCTCCGTTCTTTAAAGAGTGTACTTCCAACTTTGTTGGAGAGTCAAACTATCTTAATGTTTGACCGAGTTTGTGCAAAAATATATAAATGTTTATGAAACCAAATAGGTATATAATAAAAATATATTTTATCATGAATCTAATGCTACTAATTTGATGGCATAAATGTTGGTGCATTGTTGTATAAATACGGTCAAACATAAAAATGTTTGACTTTCCAACAAAGTTGGAAGTACACTATTCAAAGGACGGTGGGAGTAAATTTAACAAATTAATCCTCGCAAAAAAAGAGTTGGGATTATCTATAGTAAATTAGCCGAGCTTAATTACCTCCTTGCATATGCGCCCATTTTTTTTTTGCTGACTAGATAATTGCCCGTGTGTTGCCATGGGTTACAATATATTCTAGTATATCAGCCCGTGATTTAACTGCTCATATTAATGTGATTTGGTAAATAAATGTTACCATATCTTGCCCGTGACTTGACTACCTAAATATTTTTGTGATTTTCTTTTGTAATCCAATCTTTCTTACATAAAATAGATCATAAGTTTATTTGGTAAGTCGATAAAATATATATAATTACAGTGGTTATCAAAGGAATGATGTTCAGGACAAATATCAAAGATTGGACGAAGGTCTCTGCTGTCAGAAAAAGAAACAATACTTATTTTTAAAGTAGTGTAGATAGAGATAGAGATAAAGATTTGTCAAGATAACACAACTACTAGGACCGATGAAGAAAATTAGTTGCCGCTTATACAGAACATATACATGTATGATCAGTGCCGCGTCATCAAGCTAGTTTGACCATCGGTTTTGGAATTATGTATACACAGTACTAATTAACCAACCTTATCCATCTCAAAAAGCTAAAACTATCAAGCTTATCTGGAACCTCCTTGCATATGCGCATATATTGGGAGTGGCTTATTGTGCCCATTTATTTTGCTATTTTCGTAAAGATAAGACAGACAATGGAGCTAACAAAATTCCAACAGCCCGTTCATGCATGTGTGGAGCTTATCTGAACTATGGGATAAAAGATAAACTTTTTTTTGAACACAAAAGATAAACTTGTTGATAACATTTTCAGCAACAAAAATTCCCTATAAATGGGTCGTTACCACCTCAGTGGATGCACAACATACATAAGGTAAAAAGCAACATACGGTAAAGAACAAGTTCACCTGCTGATAGCATGCACTGAGAGAGGGGCAGACGAATAATACGTGGACAGCAGAGCTGCATGAGCATTCGAATTGTCAAAGATGGCATAGAAAAAGCTAGATCTCCCATACAATCAAGTTAATTATGTGCCTAATGATCGATCGTTATCGATCTGCCTACGTAGAAAAGAAAAGCCCCACCCTTGTCCTTTGATCTTTAGACGAACATTTTTTTTTGGATAAAGATCTTTAGATGAACATGTTACCGTATTAATCATATTGATCATATCTATATATCTATCGAACAAGGGCGGCCTTTCCACAATCAAGCTAGGTAGTGCGTATGATTTAGATGTTTGGTTTGGCTGAGAGGTCTATTTGGTATTAGGCCCAGACTATCAGCATCCCTTCATCAACTGGATAGGAGTAGCGACAGATGTCGCCTAGACGGTGGCTTTAGCCTGACTGTTGTATGACTTTGTAAAGTCTTGTGTGAATAATTAATAAAGTGGCTGCATGCATCGTCCAGATGCAGAGGCCGGGGTCCTCCTCCTTTTCGTAAAAAAAAGAAAAAAAAAGGTAGTGCGTATGATGCAAAGTGCCACATCAGTTGGATAAACCCCCTCACACGTCGGAACGCCGAATCTCAAATTAAGTACAGCTGTACAGGGGTAGTGGATGCTTGCGTAAGCAGCCTCGTGCACATGTGAAATAAACGTACCCAATGGATATATTCATAAATATATATACATATGCCATATCTATTTATCTGATGACATGTAACAACCCGTGGATGTGTAAGCAGGCACTCAAGTGCGTAATCTCCACATAAAAGCATGCCCTTTCTGATGATGGTACAATCAGCAGGTGATATATTCGATCATCCATGATAAACTATATGTGAAGTGAGCATAAATGGAACGGTCATATAATAGTTCGCTATAGAAGTGTAGTATGAGGTAAGCATGTTCGATTGAGCTGGAGGAATATATCGTCCACGCAGATATTGATCGGAGATCGACGATCGGTGCATGTTGGCATTAAGGCTAACTCCACCGCGCGACCCTATCCTGTCCACCCCCGTTCGTTTGGGGTAAAAGGGACAAAAGAGGCGGCCAACGCGCGGGTGTAAACGGACTTTTGTCCGCTTTGTGTCCGCTTTCGACCCATCCCGGCCCAAGTATGCGCCGGTTTTGGAGTGAAACGGACAGCGCGCGGACGGGCGTGACGCGCGCGCTTGTCCTCCCCTGGCCCGTCTGTCGGTGGGAGAAACCAAAACCCCCCCACGCCCATTTGGCGCCATTTGCCCCAAACCCTCCCACGTCCCTCCCACCGCCCCCTCTCTCCCCCGTCCATGACCGACGCCCCGCCGAGTTCCGGCGGCCTGGCCGTCGACCCACCCGCAAAGGTGAAGAAAAATGCGCCAAGAAAGCCGCGGTCGGAGTGCACGCCGGAGGACATCGCCAAGTTGGACGCGGAATCGGCGAAGAGGAGGGAACGGAGAGCGGTCGTCAAGGTCAATGCCGCCGCTAAGTTCGCCGCCCAGCGAGGAGCTGGAGGCAGCGCGCGCAAGGCCGCCGCCGACGAGAAGGAGGACCTCGTCAACAAAGCGCACGCCATCCTCATGCTTGGCATGGGCCGCCCCGCCGGGTTCCTCGCAGCGGCCGCCGCCCGGCGAAAGCACAGGCTCGTCGGTCGCCCGCCCACGACCGCCAGCCGCCGACGTCGCGACCGCGCCATGTCGCCTGCTTCCCTCCGCCAAGGCACGGCGGCCAGACCCGTTTCTCGGGGTCGTCAGACGTGGGCTTGTTTGCGCCGTCCACACCGCACCCCGCGGCCGTCATCGACCTCAACGTCACGCCTGGGTCCAGCCGCGGCGGGCGGCTGTCCGTCGAGATGCTAAGAAATCAGGCACGGGCACCGTTCACGGGCACCATGCCGGCCCCCCGCGTCTTGTTTGACGGAATGCCAACCCCAACGCCAGCGGTCGACGACCCCTTCTACAACCGCTACATGGAGGACGTGATCTTCGACGGTGGGCATGGCCGTACCTACGACCCCGATGAGACCCAAAGTCAGGATGGCCGCGCCGAGTACGTCCCCGATGAAGAGGCCGACGACCGTGCTGACTACGACCATGGTGACTCGTGGCATGAAGACGATGACATCTATGTCGAAGGTGATGAAGAAGAAGAAGAAGGCAATGACGTTGATATTAGTGGTGCGCCATTGTTCATCGACGAGCTCACCCAAAGAGCGGAGGCACAAAAGAAGAGGAAGAGCATCCGCACGGGTTCATATACACAAGATGAGGACAAGTTGATTTGCCAAGCTTGGATGGATATTAGCCAAGATCCGAGGACTGGCGCGCAACAAAAGGGCATTGTTTTTTTGGACGAGAGTCCACAAAAAAACATTCCATGAAAGGAAGATGTTTGAGCCCTACCAAATTACAAGCAACAGTGGCATCGGCTCGATTCAAAAAAAGATGGTTGTTCATCCAACAAGAGTGCAACAAGTATTGTGCCGCATTTGAGAGCGTTGAAGCACGACCCGAGAGTGGTCTCGGCATTGGGGACATGGTATGATCTCCTCTTTCTAGCCCTTTCCTTGCTACGGCCATGAGACTTCGGCCGTGTATATGTTTGCATGTTCACTTGTTATTGATCATGTGGTGTAGGCATTCCAATCTTTGGAGGCATTCAAGGCCCGGCACAATGACAAGCCATTCACTCTTACGCATTGTTGGACGATCATCAACAATTTCCCTAAGTTCAAGGATCAATACCGTGAACTTCAAAGAAAGAGAGGCAAGAAGACGGCCAAGTTCGCCGGAGGTGGGGATGGTGAGGAGTTGAAGAGGCCGAGGGGTAAGACCAACTCCAAGGTGGACGACATACGTGACGCCTCATCCATGGCCTTGCACAAGACTTTGCATGGCATGGTGTCCCAAAAGGATGTGAGGGACGAGAAGAAGCGGCAAAGCAAGGACGAGCAAATGAAGCAATACCTAGACCTTCAAAGACAGAAGCTTGAGATGGAGGAGGCGGCCAAGAAGAGGAAGATCGACATGGAGGAGGCGGCCCGGCAAAGGCAGCTCGACATGGAGGAGGCGGCCCGGCAAAGGCAGCTCGACATCGAGGCCGACAACGTCAAGGCCAGGCAGAGGCAGCTCGACATCGAGGCCACCAATGCCGCCACCAAAGCGAAGGAGGTGGCCCTTGCGATCATGAGCGTGGACTTGTCGAAGATGAGCGACAAGACGAGGGCCTGGTTCGAGGCCAGGCAGAAGGAGATGCTCGATGCCGAAGGCCTGAACTAGGTCGTCCGATCGGCGTGGCTGTTCTTTTTGAGGCTGACATGGGTGCCGCCCGCCCGCCCGTCGGGCCGCTGGTAGTGTGCCGGCGAGAAAACATTCATTTTGGAGGCCGGCTGTGTTGCCGGCCGCTGGCTGTGTTGCCGGCGAGGAAAACTATTCATTTTGGAGGCTGGCTGTGTTGCCGGCCGCTGGCTGTGTTGCCGGCGATGGACGTGTAGGCCGATGGCTCTGTTGCCGGCGTGTGAACCGGGGCTGCTGGCGTGAACTAGAAGTTGGCATTTGAATTAGTTTTTTAAGTAGACACGGACAGGATGGAGCAAATGGATGCGGCCGCGCGCTGGGCGCACGGCCACCGCATCCCGGAACAGGCCCGGACACGACCCCAAATCCCTATCCAAACGGACAGAATCCGGACAAAACAGACGTCCGTTTGGGGTCGCGCGGTGGAGTTGGCCTAACTATTGAGAAGCCGCGGGAGAGTCACGTGTACAGGCCTGACCTGGACACGGACATGCATGCATCACGCACGATAGACAAGGATGGCTCTCTGGGCAAGTATTTTATGTTACCGCCGCCACATGCATGAGCATGACCAACACTCGGCGGCCCCTCTCTCTCTATCTCCGTGTGTCTTTTGTACATGATGAGATATGATGAAAGGCATGCGCCTGAACAGCCGGGGCTTATGAGGTGACGACAGATTGAAGCGCAACGCAGATGGATAGAAAGGAGGTGGCTGCCGCAACCATATCGATCCATGGCTTCGCACCTTTAGACGCGCATGCAAATCAAGAAGCTGCGGTCGTCACCCACGCGCGCCAAATACTATAATCTATCTAGCCCATCATCGTATCTATCTGTCCGTCGACGACCAACCCACGCAGGCCACTTCGCATTGTGGAAAGCAATAGCAAAGCGTATATGTGCACGCTGGTCGATCGGTCAAAGAAATCGCCCTTTTCAGATTTCAAAAATTACCCAGACATCTCATGAGACCAACCAATCGAAATCGCCAGAAAAAAAATGATACAATACGATACATGAGTAGTGTGATGTAGCTAGCGAAACTTTTTTTGATAAAATTGACAACATTTCGCGTAATTTGATAAATTCTACAGAAATTTTGACACATTATTTTTTGAAATGAGGGAAAAAACTAAAATGTGAGGAAGAAGAAAACTGGAATGTTAATCTAGGCATCTAGCTAGAGGCTAATCTCGACCGACGTGGAAATCCGGTGCACATGCATCTGAAAATCTCTGCCGCTCTGGTCTTTGATATCACTGTTCCACTGTGGTCCGAGCAGTACGCGTGCCGACGTTAAAATAACCTTTATCATCTTTTAGAAATGTTTGGAAAAAAGAGAGCAAGAGTAGCATGGCGCATGCAGCGCTGGCTAGCGGCAACAGTGCGTGAAGACGATGGACGCCGCGGGCTGTTGCTACGGAGAAAGCAGTGTGGCACTATGTACGTATGGCGGCTGCAGGCGCTGCTGGGTGAGCGTCACCATCATTCGTTTCAGGGGGAATGCACCTGATCCACCAGAGGAGTAGCTGGTTGGCGCGTCACTGGCGCGGCAGTGCCCGTACGTGGCCCCCGCGCTTCATGTGAACACCACGCGACTCCCTCGCGCGCCTGCCCCCTCCCTCCCACCCAGCTTGCTTTCCTCCACCCACCATTGGCACACACACGTCGCGCTCAGGCACGCCATACCGGTGCAACTCAGATGGTTTTGCTGCATGCTGCACAATCATTGGCATGTGGCACCTGTTGCCGCCTCATAGGGCCTGCCTCGTAACGGATCTGGGAGACATAGGTTTGGTTCTTACATTACAGCTCGTGCGCTTTTGTTAGTAAGTACGGTCCAGCGTCGTGTGTGTGCAGAAGCAGAATACAACGGGAATTGTCCTGATCAACCATGCTAATCATCGCAGAGTAAATCTTGGGAGCTACAGAAAATTATCATCATGCTACTACCATATTCTGGCGATGGTGCTTTTAGCACGTGGGTGTGTCCAAAAATGTCTTGTCATGTTTTTTAACCAAAGATTAAGCCTAATGGCAAACTATTTATCTATCTTCACGCCAGATTTTAATTCCAAATTATGTTCATACGTTCAGCAGCGAACACAGGTACAGCCATTATGTACAAAATTCAGATCCTATTGCCAATAAGGTTTTTCGTTTTGTTTGTTTTAGCTTGGCTTAACCCCTTTCTATTACATGCATAACCGAAATATAGCCGACCCGAAAGATGTTCACGAGACGGGAAAGGGAAGAAGTGAGCCCAACACATCGCACGAGAAACCCACTACAGGTCCTCGCATTCGAAACACCCGCTATGGGACAAAGACCATGTGATACCACATAAATCACTATCCTATCATAGAAGTTTTACTGCTTATGAAGAAACAGAAACGAACGAAACACAAAAGCAACATTTAAGATCTAGGGAGAACAGACGCTAAACGTGACAACAGTCGTGCATTAGCTAAGCTCATCGAAGCCTCTCGCTTTGTACATGCATCTTCGCGTGCCACCACACAAATCCTCATCATGCTAGAAGTGTTCTCCCAAAGCATCAGAGCCCCATGCTCAAGTGCGCTCTAGTCCTCAAATTTCCACAATCCTGCTCATGATAGAAAAGACATACACGAAGCAAACATAATTTGAAAAGGTGTCTAGGATACTTGAACTCAAAGTTCGCACAAGACCATCATAGTTCCAAACAGCCCAGCAAACAGCTAATAATCCCAATGTGTAAAATCTATCCCCAGTGGAAAATTACTCTCTCTGTAAAGAAATATAAGAGCGTTTAATGAGTAAATATAGAAGGAAATATGCCCTAGAGGCAATAATAAAGTTACTATTTATTTCCTGATATCATGATAAACGTTTATTATTCATACTAGAATTGTATTAACCGGAAACTTAGTACATGTGTGAATACATAGACAAAATATAGTGTCCCTAGTATGCCTCTACATGACTAGCTCATTAATCAAAGATGGTTATGTTTCCTAACCATAGACATGGGCTGTCATTTGATGAACGAGATCACATCATTAGGAGAATGATGTGATGGACAAGACAGATCCGTTAGCTTAGCATTATGATCGTTACAGTTTCATTACTACTGCTTTCTTCATGACTTATACATGTTCCTCAGACTATGAGATTATGCAACTCCCGAATACCGGAGGAACAACTTGTGTGCTATCAAACGTCACAATGTAACTGGGTGATTATAAAGATGCTCTACAGTTGTCTCTAGATGTGTTTGTCGGGTTGGCATAGATCGAGATTAGGATTTGTCACTCCGTGTTTCGGACAGGTATCTCTGGGCCCTCTCGGTAATGCTCATCACTATAAGCCTTGCAAGCAACGTGACTAATGAGTTAGTTGCTGGATGAAGCATTACAGAACAAGTAAAGAGACTTGCCGATAACGTGATTGAACTAGGTATGATGATACCGACGATCGAATCTCGGGCAAGTAACATACCGATGACAAAGGGAACAACGTATGTTGTTATGCGGCTTGACCGATAAAGATCTTCGTAGAATATGTAGGAGCCAACATGAGCATCCAGGTTCCGCTACTGGTTATTGACCAGAGATGTGTCGCGGTCATGTCTACATAGTTCTCGAATCCGTAGGGACCGCACACTTAACGTTCGATGATGATTTATATTACGAGTTATGTGATTTGATAACCGAAGTTTGTTCGGAGTCACAGATGACATCACGGACATGACGAGGAGTATCGAAATGGTCGAGAGGTAAAGATTCATATATTGGAAGGCTATATTCGGACATCGGAAAGGTTCCGAGTGATTCGGGTATTTTCGGAGTACCGAGGAGTTACGGGAATTCACCGGGAGAAGTAATGGGCCTTAATGGGCCATACAGGAAAAGAGGAGGCAGGCCAAAGGGGAGGTGCCCCCCCATGGTTCCGAATTGGACTAGGGGAAGGGGGCGGCGCCCCCCTTGCCCTTTCCTACTCCCTCTCTCTTTCCCTCTTTCCTTCTCTCCTACTCCTAAAAGGAAAGGGATTCCTACTAGGACTTGGAAGTCCTAGTAGGACTCCATACTCTTGGCGCGCCCCTAGGGGGCCGGCCTCTCTCCCTCCCTCCTTTATATACATGGGCAGGGGGCACCCCAAAGATACACCAAGTCTTCTCTTAACCGTGTGCGGTGCCCCCCTCCACAGTTACACACCTCGATCATATCACCATAGTGCTTAGGCGAAGCCTCGCGCCGTAGCATCATCATCACTGCCGCCACACCGTCGCGGCCGATGTAACTCACCTCGTCCTCAACTGGATCAAGAGCACGAGGGACGTCATCGAGCTCAACGTGTACTGACCGTGGAGGTGCCGTACATTCTGTACTTCGATCGATCGGATCGCGAAGAAGTTCGACTACATCAACCGTGTTACTAGACGCTCCCGCTTTCGGTCTACGAGGGTACTTGGACACACTCTCCCGTCTCGTTGCTATGCATCTCCTTGATAGATCTTGCGTGGTCGTAGGAATTTTTTTGAAATTACCGCATTCTCCAACAAGTGGTATCAGAGCCATGTTGTGACGCCCCCGATTCAATCGTACACTAATCATACACGCAAACATGTACGTTCAAGATCAGAGACTCACGGGAAGATATCACAAACAACTCTAAAAACATAAATAAGTCATACAAGCGTCATTTTACAAGCCAGGGGCCTCGAGGGCTCGAGTACAAGTGCTCGATCATAGACGAGTCGGCGGAAGCAACAATATCTGAGTACAGACATAAGCTAAACAAGTTGCCATAAGATGGCTAGCACAAACTGGGATACAGATCGAAAGAGGCGCATACCTCCTGCCTGGGTTCCTCCTAACTACTCCTGGTCGTCGTCAGCGGCCTACACGTAATAGTAGGCACCTCCAGTGTAGTAGTAGTCATCGACGGCGGCATCTGGCTCCTGGGCTCCAACGTCTGGTTGCGGCATCCGAGAAGAAGAGGAAAACGAGGGAAAAGAGGGAGCAAAGCAACCGTGAGTACTCATCCAAAGTACTCGCAAGCAAGGATCTACACTACATATGCATGGGTATATGTGTAAAGATTCAATATCGGTGGGCTGAACTGCAGAATGCCAGATTAAGAGGGGGATAGCTAGTCCTATCGAAGACTACGCTTCTGGCAGCCTCCGTCTTGCAGCATGTAGAAAAGAGTAGATTGAAGTCCTCCAAGTAGCATCGCATAGCATAATCCTCCCGGCGATCCTCCCCTCACCGCCCTGTGGAAAAGCGATCACCGGGTTGTCTGTGGACCTTGTCTGGGTGTGTTTTATTAAGTATCCGGTTCTAGTTGTCATAAGGTCAAGGTACAACTCCGGGTCGTCCTTTTACCGAGGGACATGGCTATTCGAATAGATAAACTTCCCTGCAGGGGTGCACCACATAACCCAACACGCTCGATCCCATTTGGCGGACGACTTTTCCGGTCATGCCCGCCTCGAAGATCAACACGCCACAGCCCCACCTAGGCACAACAGAGAGGTCAAGACGCCGGTCTAACTCCTATGGCGCAGGGGTCTGGGCCCATCGCCCATTGCACACCTGCACGTTGCAAGGGCGGCCGAAAGCAGACCTAGCCTCCCTAATACAAGAGCAGGCGTTCCAATCCAATCCGGCGCGCGCCGCTCAGTCGCCGACGTCACGAAGGCTTCCTCCCATTTCTTGCTGAAGGAAATAACACAAGCTCGAAGCATGTCTTCGAGAACTTGGTTGACACGTTCAACTTGCCCTTGCGACTGAGGATGAAAAGCAGTGCTGAAAGACAGATGAGTCCCCATAGCTTCTTGGAAACTTGCCCAGAATCTTGAAGTGAATAAACTGCCACGGTCAGAACTGATTACCAATGGAATACCGTGAAGCGAGACAATTCTGGACATGTAGAGGGTTGCCAGCTGACTAGCAGTGATAGTTTCTTTGATAGCCAGAAAATGTGCAACTTTGGAAAGCCGGTCAATGACAACAAGAATAGCATCATTACCTTTCTGCGATTTGGGGAATCCAGTGACGAAGTCCATTTCAACATGGTCCCATTTCCATTCAGGAATAGAGATAGGTTGCAGAGTTCCAAAGAGGCCTTTGATGCTCGCTTTGATACGACGACAAACGCCACACTCAAGAACATAACGAGCAATATCTTGCTTCATATTAGACCACCAGAATCTCTGACGAATGTCTTGGTACATCTTGGTACTACCGGGATGAATAGACAAAGGTGTATCATGAGCTTCTTTCATAACCCTTGAGTCGATTCAGGTTTTCCTCTTACTCGGTACCACTAGGCTACCTTTGAAGAATAAGGTGCCTGCGTCATCAACAGTGAAGAATGAGGGCTTTCCTTCTGCGAGATAACGTCTAATCCTCTCGACTTCATCGTCACATTTCTATATCCATTTGATGGTGTCCACAAGATCTAGTCTAGCAACTATGGTATTGAGAGAACCCCGGGAAACAACATGGAGGTTCATCTTGCGACACTCCAGAGGAGGGGGAGCGAGTGCACCAGGAGGAACAATATGGAGGTTCAGCTTTCTGGATTCTTCAACAAGCGAGGGCTGAACTTTGTGAACCTGGAGGTGGTTGCAGTAAGACATGCGGCTCAAGGCATCAACCATTACATTAGCCTTGCCTGGGTATACGAAATACCTAGGTTAAAATATGCAACAATCTCCATCCACCTCTGATGACGGAGGTTCAGATCTGGTTGAGTAAACAGATACTTCAGACTTTGATGGTCGGTGAAGATCTCGCAACGATTACCGAGAAGGAAATGTCGCCACTGTTTTAGTGCATGGATAATAGCAGAAAGCTCGAGGTAATGAACTGGATAGTTCTCTTCGTGAGGGCACAATTGACGAGAGGCATAAGCAATCACTTTACGCTCCTGCATTAGGACAGCCGCCAAGGCCTTGACGTGAAGCATCACAATAAATGACGAAGTCCTTAGTATCTGGAGGAGCAAGCACTGGGGCAGAGGTCAACTTGTCTTTGAGCGCCTGGAAACTTTCCTGACACTTTTATGTCCACTCAAACTTGATGCCCTTATGAAGCAGGTTAGTCAGAGGTCTAGCGATCTTGGAGAAGTTCTCGATGAATCGACGTCAATAGCTGGCGAGTCCGAGAAAACTTCTGACTTGCTTGACATTCTTCGGAGGAGTCCAATCGAGAATAGCCTGAACTCGTTCATGGTTGACGGCAATACCATCCTTAGAAATGACATGCCCAAGATAGGTTACTTTGGGGAGCCAGAATTCACACTTGGAGAACTTGGCATAGAGTTGATGCTCTCTAAGATTTTCCAGAACAAGACAAAGATGTTCAGCATGTTCTTCTTCGTTCTTGGAATATACAAGGATATCATCCAGATAAACCACGGCAAACTTGTCGAGGTATTCCATAAAGATATAGTTCATCAGACGAGAGAAGGTGGCTGGAGCATTGGTTAATCCAAAATACATGACGGTGTACTCGTATGAACCATAGCGAGTCACAAATGCGGTCTTCGGGATATCTTCTTCATGAACACGGATCTGGTGGTAACCCAACCTCAAGTCGAGTTTAGAGAACACTGACGAACCAGCCAGTTGATCATATAGATCATTGATCCGAGGAAGAGGATATTTGTTCTGAATGGTAGTCTTGCACTAATCGGTTTGTCCCATCCTTCTTCTTGACAAAGAGAGAAGGTGCTCCCCAAGGAGAGCAACTTGGGCGAATGAAACCACTTCGAAGAGATTTTGTCGATTTCCTCCTTAAGCTCAATGAGTTCATGCGGCGGCATCTTGCAGGGTCGTTTGGCTATAGGAGTGGTGCCTGGTTTCAAGTCGATGATGAATTCGACAGCTCTAGCAGGGGGAATCCCTGGAAGTTCTTCAGGAAAGACATCTTGGAATTCGTGAACGACAGGAATGTTATCAATGCCCTCGAGTGGTGTAGCGTTCAATGCATTCAAGGCATAAAGCCTTGCCTCGGCTTTCTGAACTAGACGAGCATTGTAGCTAATTATTTCATCAGAAGGGTGTAGCAGATGGACGGTCTTAGTGGCGCAAACTATAGAAGCAGTATGCGCCTTTAACCAATTCATTCCCAGAATGAGATCAATGCTTCAAGACTTCAGTACGATGGGAGAGACAAGGAATTCTAGTCCTTCAATTTCAGTGGGGACGTTGTTGCAAATCATGGAGGTACGACATTGGCCCGCAGGGGTGTGTACTAATAGCGAAGCGTTCATGTATTCTCTTTTAATGCCATGCATGAATGCAAAATCTTCTAACATGAATGAATGTGATGCTCCTGTATCAAATAAAATGGATGCTGGTACTAAATTTACGAGGAGTGGTGTACCCATCACAGTAGCAGGCTGGTCTTGAGCTTCGTTCAGATCAACATGGTTGGCATGAACACGACCATAAGACTTGGCATTGTTGTTGCGGGGCTGGTTGTTACCACGACCAGCTGCTGGAAGGGACAGTTGATTCTGGTTCTGGTTGCATTCCCTAGCACGGTGTCCTGGCTGACCACACCTGAAGCACAGACCATTATTGGGAGTGGGAGCAGGAGCTCGGGGTGGTGGAGCTGGAAGCCTTGGCTGCCTAGATGGTGGAGGAGGCAGACGAGGTGCAGCATAGGTCTGCCTTGGGGCAGGTGCATTTGGACGGTACATGTTGTTTGGGATCCATATCTTACACTTATGTGAGGGCGGGCCCGAAGATGAGCCCGTGTCACGGTTGCGCCTGTGAGAGCTCTGGTGTTCCTGCAGACCAGTCTCGACATTGATGGCCTTGTTCACCAAGGTGGCGAAATCGGCAAAGTCATGCACTAGAAGTGCGAGCTTGATGTCGCCTTGAAGGCCGCCACGGAACTTCGCCGTCTCACGCATCGCTTGCAATGTCTTCTTCAAAGATAGCGGACAAGTCCGTAAACTCCCGCCGATAAGCTTCCACAGCTTTGTTGCCCCGGTGAGGTTATGAACTCACGCTTCTTCCTGTCCATGATCCCCTGAGGAATGAAGCGGGCACGAAAGACAGCTTGAAAATCTAGCCAGGTGATGATTGTCCCAACTGGCAGAGTACGCCTGTGGCTGTCCCACCATTGAGCTGCGGGTCCCTTCAGAAAGAAGGAAGCAAAGGTGACATAGCGGGCACGGGCTACATCAGCAGACTCCATCTCATAGGTGATGTCACGAAGCCAGTCATCAGCATCCAGCGGCTGAGTTGAGCTGCGGTACACGGTTGGGTTGAGGCGCATGAAATCTTGCAGAGTCACTTGGGCTGGCTGCTCGTTCATATTGGGGCGAGGGAACTGAGCCATCATATTCTCGATGAACTGGCGATTCATCTCGAGCTGTTGGACCATACCAGCCATGTACTCAGGCGGTGGTGGGGCGTTGCCGCCACGACCATGACCACCTGGTCTAACCATCCTGTTAATATATAACAGGGGGTAGTTCAGCATTGAGAAATTTTGCATAGACAAGAATCATTCATGATGGAACATGCATAATGAAAGGAGCACGACAGATACTACATAGTAGTCGGCATAACTTACAAAAGGGGTCGGACATATAATTGAGTACACATAGTTCAGTACATAAACTAAGTCATCATAGGCGGCACGCAGGCTCGTAGCGAATGCATCTAATAATAATGAGCAAGACTACATCAGTCCCAGGAGGTACTGTGGAGGTAGTCGTAGCCTGACAACTGGTAGTGAGGCAACGGATAGTCCACATCAGCGGCCTGGGGGCCGCGGATACTCTGGTGTAGAACCCGACGCTCAGGTGGCAGAAGAGGACCAAGTGCGGGAGAGTAGCCTCCCACCTCTGTCCAACCGACACCGTGGGGCATCACGGTCCTAGCTAGGTAGATCGCAGAACGCGACAGCTGTCTAGATAGAACAAAGGGGTGCAACAGCGTTAGAGCCCTGTAAAGGTGCTGACGAGTGGTGTACAACTCGGGGCGAAGAGCTCCGTTAGCTCGGTCCAGCCCATCAGCATGCAGAACCAGGGTCTGATGGTGGAAGGGCTCTTGGGTGACGGTGCAGTAGGCAGCAGTGTAGTATCCCTCCGCACCAACGTCGGATGCGATAGCAATGTGCCTGAAAGGGGAAGTGTCCAACGCCCAATACTCTTCACGAAGACGTGTCAGAGCAGCATAGGCAGCATCGTGAACTGCCATCTCAATGGTCACTCCAACACCATGAGCGGTGTGCAGCACAGTAGTGGATTCATACTCCTGAGAGTAGAGGTGGACGATGGCACGGTACTGCTCCTGGTTAAAGTCCTAGTACTCCTCGTAGACGGTGTACTCAGGGTGCCAGCGATAACCCAAATAGGTCATCATCTCAGCTAGCACAGCAGGTGATCCTGAGGCACCAATGGCCGCCGTGTGGCACACGACCTGCCTCGTGGGTTCCATCTGAAAACAAAGATGTTTCAATGGAGTCAAATGACAATGTGGGTACTATTCAAAATACTATCCTACAGAATAACTATGGCTTATCCAACTTTGGGGTGAACGTGGTAACGGGATCCTAATGTTAGAGTTAGTAAATTCGTTTAACCCGAGTAGGAGAGAGTTCAGAGCCCCAGAGTAAAGGTCGAGAAGTAAAAGATACTAATACCACCCAATGGTGACGTGGGCCCGTAAGGCGCACATCCAAGTTAGTAAAAGTTTTGTAATGACTAGACTCGACTTCAGCCAAGGAGTGTGGAAGGGGGATTCCTACAGGAAGTCGGCTCTGATACCAACTTGTGACGCCCCCGATTCAATCATACACTAATCATGCACGCAAACGTGTACGATCAAGATCAGGGACTCACGGGAAGATATCACAACACAACTCTAAAAACATAAATAAGTCATACAAGCATCATTTTACAAGCCAGCGCCGAGGGCTCGAATACAAGTGCTCGATCATAGACGAAGTCAGCGGAAGCAACAATATCTGAGTACGAGATATAAGTTAAACAAGTTCCCATAAGATGGCTAGCGTAAACGGGATACAGCTCGAAAGAGGCGGACGCCCCGCCTCGGATCCTCCTAACTACCCGGTCGCCGCCGCCGCCCGCACGTAGTAGTAGGCACCTCCAGTGTAGTAGTCGTCGTCGACGGTGGCGTCTGGCTCCTGGGCTCCAACGTCTGGTTGCGGCATCCGAGAAGAAGAGGAAAACGGGGGAAAAGAGGGAGCAAAGCAACCGTGAGTACTCATCCAAAGTACTCGCAAGCAAGGATCTACACTACATATGCATGGGTATATGTGTAAAGAGGCAATATCGGTGGGCTGAACTGCAGAATGCCAGAATAAGAGGGGGATAGCTGGTCCTATCGAAGACTACGCTTCTGGCAGCCTCCGTCTTGCAGCATGTAGAAGAGAGTAGATTGAAGTCCTCCAAGTAGCATCGCATAGCATAATCCTACCCGGTGATCCTCCCCTCGTCGCCCTGTGGAAAAGCGATCACCGGGTTGTCTATGGAACTTGTCTGGGTGCGTTTTTTTAAGTATCCAGTTCTAGTTGTCATAAGGTCAAGGTACAACTCCGGGTCGTCCTTTTACCGAGGGACACGGCTATTCGAATAGGTAAACTTCCCTGCAGGGGTGCACCACATAACCCAACACGCTCGATCCCATTTGGCCGGACACACTTTCCTGGGTCATGCCCGCCTCGAAGATCAAAGACGTCGCAGCCCCACCTAGGCACAACAGAGAGGCCAGCACGCCGGTCTAACTCCTATGGCGCAGGGGTCTGGGCCCATCGCCCATTGCACACCTGCATGTTGCGAGGGCGGACGAAAGCAGACCTAGCCTCCCTAATACAAGACCAAGCGTTCCAGTCCAATCCGGCGCGCGCCGCTCAGTCGCTGACATCACGAAGGCTACAGCTGATACCACAATGTCAAGTGCCCATATCTTTCCCGCGTAGTTGGTTAGTGCGTATAGGCCAGTGGCCAGACTCAGATCAAATACCAAGATCTCGTTAAGCGTGTTATTATGAAGCAACCGCGAACGCCGACCAGGGCCAGGCCCACCTCTCGCCTAGGTGGTCTCAACCTGCCCTGTCGCTCCGCCACAAAGATCCACACAGAGGGCCGTCGGGACAAAGGTCCTTTCAGCCCCCAATCCGTGAATCACTCGCGGGTACTCAACGAGCCGACCCGAATTTAGTCACCAGCTGTATAGTATGTATATATGTATAGTATATACCCGTGATCAGCTCCCGAGTGATCACAGCCCGATAGTATAGCAAGGCAGACTGACAAGAATGTAGGGCCAATGATAATAAACTAGCATCCTGTACTAAGCATTTAGGATTGCAGGTAAGGTATCAACGACTGTAGCAACAATGACATTCTATGCAACATAATAGGAGTAACCGAACAGTAACATGCTACACTACTCTAATGCAAGCAGTAGAGAGAAGAATAGGCGATATCTTGTGATCAAGGGGGGGGCTTGCCTGTTTGCTCTGGCAAGAAGGAGGGGTCGTCAACACCGTAGTCGAACTGGGCAGCAGCAGCGTCGGTCTCGTAGTCTACCGGAGAGAAGAGGGGGAAGAAACAGTAAATACAATGCAAACATAAGCATGACGATGCATGACATGACAATGAGCGGTGTTAGGTGTGCCCTAACGCGATACTAGGTGATACTGGCGAAAGGGGGAAACATCCGGGAAAGTATCCCCGATGTTTCGCGTTTTCGGACAGGTGAACCGGAGGGGGAAAGTTGCGTGTTCGATATGTTAGGGATGTGTGCGGACGAACGGGTTGCGTATCCGGATTCATCTTGTCGTTCTGAGCAACTTTCATGTAGAAAGTATTTTCATCCGAGTTACGAATTATTTTATATGATTTTCTAAAGTTTTAATCATTTTCTGATTTTAATTATTTATTTAAATCCAACATTATCCAGAACAGTGCATGATGACACAGGCATGACATCACAGTGATGTCAGCAGGTCAACAGGTCGGTTGACCAGTCAAACCAGATAGGTGGGTCAAGTGGGACCCACATGTCATTGTCAGGGGCACTAACAGGGGGTTTAGACTAACTAAATGGGTTAATTAGTGGGTGGGTCCCAACAGTTAGTGACTATTTAGTTAACTAAATTAATTAAGGAAATAATTAGCATATTATTTATTTACAAAAATGTTTTAAACAGCGCGGGCCCGCATGTCAGTGGCAGTAGCTGCCACATCAGCGCAGTTGACTTCGGTCAACGTGGCTAGTTGGGCCCCCTAGGCCCATAGGCAGTGACCCAGGGGGTGGGCCCCGGTGTGCCAGCTCACCGGAGCCGCCGGAGTAGCTCCGGCGAGCTCGCACACAGCAGCCAAACGCCGGCGAGCGTCGGGTTTCGCCTATGGGGCACCAAATCGGGCGCAGCCAGGCTCTATGGAATGGCCTCTTCGGGCCGCGTCCGATGGAGGGGAGCACGACGGCGGGGGTGGCCGGAATGGTCGCCGGCGACGAGCGCAGCGGTCGACAGTTCGGGCGCGGACAGGGATCGCGCTACAGGGCGTTCGAACAAGGCGGGTTTGGGACCGAACAGACGAGCGTGTCGAGGTGCGTCGAACGGTGGAGGGGGCTTGGCCGGAAACAGCCGGAGACAGCGGTGGCGAGCGGCGGAGCGGACGCCGGAGTTTGGGCATCAGTGGATCCATCGCTAGGGGGCACGGGAAGACGTGTGCGCGTGCGCGTTGGGTTCCTGGAAGTGCCAGGAACACGGTGACGGGCTCAGGCGAGCATGACGACGGCTGTGGTGACGGCCACGAGCCCGCCGGCGGCGGACAGAAATGGGCGTGGTGGCAACTAGCTACGGCACGCGAGGAAGCTAACGGAGAGGGGCGGAAGATGGGGGAGCTCACCGAGCGGCACACACGAAAGGCCCTTGCGGGTTTAGTAGCTACAGAGTCAACGGTGCTCGTCGGAGATGCGCCGGGGATCCGAGGAAGAAGACGAGGCCGGGGCAGCGTTCGTGGGCGCCCGGCGTCCTGCGGCTCGTCGGGGAGGCGTAGTCGAGGGAGGTGGAGCGAGCGGACACGTCGGAGAGGTGCAGAGGTCGCGGTGGCCGCGAGTTCTACGACGGCGAGGTCATGGCGGCACTCGAATGCGATGGGGAGCGAGGGGGAGAGCGATGTGGATCTGAGGGGGAGAGGGAGGCGCAGGGACCGAGAGGGCAGCGCGGGCGAGTGGGAGAAGGAACCGAGGAGGCGGGGGCATGGCGGCATTATCCCCTCCCGGCGGGGACGGCGAGGTGGTGCGGCGGGGACGCGCCCCTGTTCCGACCCTGGTCGGGGGAACGGGGAAGGGGGACGGCAGGGGGGCCGGCTAGGCCAGGTGGGCCGGCGTGGTGCGAGCTGGGCCGTCTGGTCCAGTCGGGGGGGGGGGGGGTCCTTTTTCTTTTCTTTCTTTTGTCTTCTGCTTTTGTATTTTCTTTTCTTTTATTTCTTTTCCTTTTATGTTTTATTTAATTTAGGAAATTTAAGTGTTCTATAAAATTGTGTCTTCTACACCATAATTACCTATGCCATATTTGGCACTGTTCGAACATTTTTACTGCCACTTTTGAAAACTTTGGGTGTTTGTCACTAATTCATTTTTGAATTTCAATTTTTTTGAACTAACATGTGATTAGCAACAGTAACGGAGGTGGCGTGGCATCATTAGCATAGGTTCACTATAGCATAATTATCCGGGCGTTACACATGTTTAGGCGTAGATGTTTTATGCACGAGTAGAACACAAAGAGTTGTGGGCGATAATAGTCATACTGCTTACCACCAATGTCTTACTTTGATTCGGCGGTGTTGTGGGATGAAGCGGTCTGGACCGTCATTACATGACCGCGTTCATGAGATTGGTTCTACCGACGTGCTTTTGCACATAGGTGCCTGGCGGGTGTCTGTTTCTCCAACTTTAGTTGAATCAAGTTTGACTACGGCCAGTCCTTGTTGAAGGTTAAAACAGCACACTTGACGAAAAATCGTTGTGGTTTTGATGCGTAGGTAAGAACGGTTCTTGCTAGAAGCCCGTAGCAGCCACGTAAAATTTGCAACAACAAAGTAGAGGGCGTCTAACTTGTTTTTGCAGGGCTTGTTGTGATGTGATATGGTCAAGACATGATGTGATATAAATTGTTGTATGAGATGATCATGTTTTGTAACAAAGTTATCGGCAACTGGCAGGAGCCGTATGGTTGTCGCTTTATTGTATGCAATACAATCGCCATGTAATTGTTTTACTTTATCACTAAGCGGTAGCGATAGTCGTAGAAGCAATAGTTTGCGAGATGACAATGATGCTACGATGAAGATCAAGGTGTCGCGCCGGTGACGATGGAGATCATGACGATGCTTCGGTGATGGAGATCATGAGCACAAGATGATGATGGCCATATCATGTCACATATTTTGATTGCATGTGATGTTTATCTTTTATGCATCTTATTTTTCTTAGTACGGCGGTAGCATTATAAGATGATCCCTTACTAAAATTTCAAGGTATAAGTGTTCTACCTGAGTATGCACCGTTGCGACAGTTCTTCGTGCTGAGACACCACGTGATTATCGGGTGTGATAAGCTCTACGTTCACATACAACGGGTGCAAGCCAGTTTTGCACACGCAGAATACTCGGGTTAAACTTGATGAGCCTAGCATATGCAAATATGGCCTCGGAACACTGGAGACTGAAAGGTCGAGCGTGAATCATATAGTAGATATGATCAACATAGTGATGTTCACCATTGAAAACTACTCCATCTCACGTGATGATCGGACATGGTTTAGTTCATTTGGATCACGTGATCATTTAGATGACTAGAGGGTTGTCTATCTAAGTGGGAGTTCTTAAGTAATATGATTAATTGAACTTTAATTTATCATGAACTTAGTCCTGATAGTATTTTGCAAATTGTGTTGTAGATCAATAGCTCGCGTTGTAGCTTCCCTATGTTTTTATATGTTCCTAGAGAAAACTAAGTTGAAAGATGATAGTAGTAATGATGCGGACTGGGTCCATGATCTGAGGTTTATCCTCATTGCTGCACAGAAGAATTATGTCCTTGATGCACCGCTAGGTTACAGATCTATCGTAGGAGCAGATGTAGACGTTATGAACGTTTGGCTAGCTCAATATGATGAATACTTGATAGTTTAGTGCACCATGCTTTACGGCTTAGAATCGGGACTTCAAAGACGTTTTAAACGCCATGGAATATATGAGATGTTCCAGGAGTTGAAGTTAAATATTTCAAGTAAATGCCTGAGTTGAGGGATATGTAGTCTCCAACAGGTTCTATAGATAAAAGATGGAGGAGAATAGCTCAGGCAGTGAGCATGTGCTCAGATTGTCTGGGTACTACAATCTCTTGAATCAAGTGGGAGTTAATCTTCCAGATAGGATAGAGATTGACAGAGTTCTCTAGTCACCATCACCAAGTTACTGGAACTTCGTGGTGAACTATAATATGCAAGGGATGACAAAAGCGATTCCCGAGCTCTTCGTGATGCTGAAATCAACGAAGGTAGAAATCTAGAAAAAGCATCAAGTGTTGATGATTAAACAAGATCACTAGTTTCAAGAAAAAGGGCAAACGAAAAGAAAGGGAACTTCAAGAAGAATGGCAAGCAGGTTGTCACTCCCATGAATAAGCCCAAAGCTAGACCTAAGCCTGAAATAGTCACTGGAAAGGAAATGGTCACTGGAAGCGGAACTACCCCAAATATTTGGTGGATAAGAAGGTTGGCAAAGTGAACAAAGGTATATTTGATATACATGTTATTGATGTGTACCTTACTAGTGCTCGTAGTAACCCCTGGGTATTTGGTACTTGTTCGGTTGCTAAGATTAGTAACTCAAAACAGGAGTTGCAATATAAGCAGAGACTAGTTAAGGGTGAAGTGACGATGTATGTTGGAAGTGGTTCCAAGATTGATATAATCATCATTGCACAACCCCTATACTTTTGGGATTAGAGTTGAACCTAAATAAATCTTATTTGGTGTTTGCGTTAAAGCATGAATATGATTAGATCATATTTATTGCAATACGTTATTCATTTAAGACATCAAATAATTGTTATTCTGTTTACATGAATAAAACCTTCTATGGTCATACACCCAATGTTGATTGTTTATTGAATCTCGATCGTGGTAATACACATATTCATAATATTGATGCCAAAAGATGCAAAGTTGATAATGATAGTGCAACTTATTTGTGGCTCTGCCGTTTGGGTCACATCAATGTAAAACGCATGAAGAAACTCCATAAAGATGGACTTTTGGAATCACTTGATTATGAATCATTTGATACTTGCGAACCATGCCTTATGGGCAAGATGACTAAAAACTCCGTTCTCTAGAACAATGGAACGAGCTAATGACTTATTGGAAATAACACATACCGATGTATGCGGTCCAATGAGTGTTGAGGCTCGTGGCGGTATCGTTATTTTCTGACCTTCACCGATGATTTGACCAGATATGGGTATATCTACTTAATGAAACACCAGTCTGAAACATTTGAAAAGTTCAAAAAAATTCAGAGTGAAGTGGAGAATCATCGTAACAAGCAAATAAAGTTTCTACGATCTGATCGTGGAGCTGAATATTTGAGTTACGAGTTTGGCCTTCATTTAAAACAATGTGGAATAGTTTCACAGCTCACACCACCTGGAACACCATGGCGTAATGGTGTGTCTGAACGTCATAACCGCACTTTATTAGATATGGTGCAATCTATGATGTCTCTTACCGATTTACCACTATCGCTTTGGGATTATGCATTAGAGACAGCTGCATTCACTTTTAATAGGGCAACATCGAAATCCGTTGAGACGATGCCTTATGAACTATGGTTTGGCAAGAAACCAAAGTTGTCATTTCTTAAAGTGCGGGGCTGTGATGCTTATGTGAAAAAGCTTCAACCTGATAAGCTCGAACCCTAATCGGAGAAGTGCGTCTTCATAGGATACTCAAAGGAAACTGTTGGGTACACCTTCTATCACAGACCCGAAGGCAAAATATTTGTTGCTAAAAATTGATCCTTTCTAGAGAAGGAGTTTCTCTCGAAAGAAGTGAGTGGGTGGAAAGTAGAACTTGATGAGGTAATTGTACCTTCTCCCGAATGGGAAAGTAGTTCATCACACAAATCAGTTCCAGTGATTTCTACACCAATTAGTGAGGAAGCTAATGATGATGATCATGAAACTTCAGATCAAGTTACTACCAAACCCCGTAGCTCAACCAGAGTACGGTCCACACCAGAGTGGTACGGTAATCCTATTTTGGAATTCATATTACTAGACCATGATGAACCTACGAACTATGAGGAAGCGATGATGAGCCCAGATTCCGCTAAATGGCTTGAGGACATGAAATCTGAGATGGGATCCATGTATGAGAACAAAGTGTGGACTTTGGTGGACTTGCCCGATGATCGGCAAAGCCATATTAAATAAATGGATCTTCAAGAGGAATACGGACAGTGATATTAGTGTCACTATCTACAAAGCTCGACTTGTCGCAAAAGGCTTTCGACAAGTTCAAGGTGTTTACTACAATGAGATTTTCTCAATTGTAGCGATGCTTAAATCCGTCCGAATCATGTTAGCAATTGCCATATTTTATGAAATCTGGCAAATGGATGTCAAAAATACATTCCTTAAATGGTTATTTCTTACAGGAGAGTTGTATATGATGCAAACAGAAGGTTTAGTCGATACTAAAAGTACTAACAAGGTGTGCAAGCTCCGGCGATCCATCTATGGACTGGTGCAAACATCTCAGAGTTGGAATATACGCTTTGATGAGTTAATTAAAGCACATAGTACATAGTTTTACACAGACATGCGGTGAAGCATATATTTACAAGAAAGTGAGTGGGAGCACTACCATTTTTCTGATAAGTATATGTGAATGACATATTGATGATCGGAAATAATGTGGAATTTTCTGGAAAGCATAAAGGAGAGTTTGAAAGGAGATTTTCAAATAAAGACCTCGGTGGAGCTGCTTACATGTTGGGCATCAAGATCTATAGAGATACATCAAGACGCTTGATAAGTTTTTTCAATGAGTATATACCTTGACAAGTTTTTGAAAGAGTTCAAAATGGATCAGTCAAAGAAGGAGTTCTTGCCTGTATTACAAGGTGTAAAGTTGAGTAAGACTCAAAGCCCGACCACAGCAGAAAATAGAAAGAGAATGGAAGTCATTCCCTATGCCTCAGCCATAGGTTCTATAAAGTATGTCATGCTATGTACCAAACTAGTTGTGTGCCTTGCTATAAGTTTGGCAAGGAGGTACGATAGTGATCCAGGAGTAGATCACTGTATAGCGGTCAAAGTTATCCTTAGTTACCTAAGAGGACTAAGGAAGTATTTCTCAGTTGTGGAGGTGATAAAGAGTTCATCGTAAAGAGTTACATCGATGCAAGATTTTACACCAATCCAGATGACTCTAAGTCTGAAGCTGGAAACATATTGAAAGTGGGAGCAATTAGCTAGAGTACCTCCATGCAGAGCATTGTAGACATAGAATTTTTGCAAAATACATACAGATCTAAATGTGACAGACCCGTTGACTAAACTTCTCTCACGAGAAAAACCTGATCACACCTTAGTACTCTTTGGGTGTTAATCACATAGCGATGTGAACTAGATTATTGACTCTAGTAAACCCTTTGGGAGTTGGTCACATGGCGATGTGAACTATGGGTGTTAATCACATATAGATGTGAACTATTGGTGTTAAATCACATGGCGATGTGAACTAGATTATTGACTCTAGTGCAAGTGGGAGGCTGAAGGAAATATGCCCTAGAGGCAATAATAAATTTATTATTTATTTCCTTATATCATCATAAATTTTTATTATTCATGCTAGAATTGTATTAACCAGAAACTTAGTACATGTGTGAGTACATAGACAAAACAAAGTGTTCCTAGTATGCCTCTACTTGACTAGCACATTAATCAAAGATGGTTATGTTTCCTAACCATTGACATGGGTTGACACTTGATGAACGAGATCACATCATTAGGAGAATGATGTGATGGACAAGACCCATCCGTTAGCTTAGCATTATGATCGTTACAGTTTCATTTCTACTGCTTTCTTCATGACTTATACATGTTCCTCAGACTATGAGATTATGCAACTCCCGAATACCGGAGGAACACCTTGTGTGCTATGAAACATCACAACATAACTGGGTGATTATAAAGATGCTCTACAGGTGTCTCCGAAGGTGTTTTTTGGGTTGGCATAGATCGAGATTAGGATTTGTCACTCCGTGTTTCGGATAGGTATCTCTGGGCCCTCTCGGTAATGCTCATCACTATAAGCCTTGCAAGAAATGTGACTAATGAGTTAGTTGCGGGATGAAGCATTACAGAACGAGTAAAGAGAGTTGCTGGTAACGATATTGAACTTGGTATGATGATACCGACGATCGAATCGCGGGCAAGTAACATGCCGATGACAAAGGGAACAACGTATGTTGTTATGCGGCTTCACCGATAAAGATCTTCGTAGAATATGTAGGAGACAATATGAGCATCTAGGTTCCGCTACTGGTTATTGACCAGAGATGTGTCTCAGTCATGTCTACATAGTTCTCGAACCCGTAGGGTCCACACGCTTAACGTTCGATGTTGTCTTATGAGTAATGTGATTTGATAACCGAAGTTTGTTCGGAGTCACGGATGATATCACGAACATGACGAGGAGTCTCAAATTGGTCGAGGTAAATATTCATATATTGGAAGGCTATATTCAGACATCGGAAAGGTTCCGAGTGATTCGGATATTTTTCGGAGTACCGGGGAGTTACGGGAATTCACCGGGAGAAGTAATGGGCCTTATTGGGCTACACGAGAAAAGAGGAGGCAGGCCAAAGGGGAGGTGGTGCCCTCCCACTGGGTCCGAATTGGACTAGGGGAAGGGGGCGACGCCCCCCTTGCCCTTTCCTACTCCCTCTATCTTTCCCTCTTTCCTTCTCTCCTACTCCTAAAAGGAAAGGGATTCCTACTAGGACTTGGAAGTCCTAGTAGGACTCCATACTCTTGGCGCGCCCCTAGGGGGGCGGCCTCCCTCCCTCCCTCCTTTATATACATGGGCAGGGGGCACCCCAAAGATACACCAAGTCTTCTCTTAACCGTGTGCGGTGCCCCCCTCCACAGTTACACACCTTGATCATATCACCATAGTGCTTAGGCGAAGCCCTGCGACGGTAGCATCATCATCATCGTCGCCACGCCATCGTGCTGACGGAACTCACCCTCGTCCTCAACTGGATCAAGAGCACGAGGGACGTCATCGAGGTGAACGTGTGCTGACCGCGGAGGTGCCGTATGTTCGGTACTTGGATCGGTTGGATCGCGAAGAAGTTCGACTACATCAACCGCATTACTAAACGCTTCCACTTTCATTCTACGAGGATACGTGGACACACTCTCCCCTCTTGTTGCTATACATCTCCTAGATAGATCTTGCATCATCGTATAATTTGTTTTTTCAAATTACCGCGTTCTCCAACAAATATAACACCGAGTGATGAAAAATTGTCATAGATTGTTAGGGCAGAGCTCAGTACCAAATGCCGCTCACACTCAATGCCAAACTACTCTAGCTACCGGACGAACGAAAAAGATGTGTTCAGAAGTTTCCCTCTTGCCATAAAAAGAGCATTTATGATTTCCAGCCTGGTTACTCCTTTCGATTCCCAAATAAGGGGGCCACCCAATTTTTATTTCACCATTGCTACATAATTTCTTTTTAGATTTTTTCGAGAAGGAGAGCTCCCAATCGGATTTCCATTAACAGAAACCCCAATGTCTTACATACTGCTAACTACCACTACAGGCTACACTGCCAACACATAAGCAAGAACAGATCGAAAAATGATGTTCTCTCGTGATGATGCAAAGCTGGGCATCTCCACCCTCACTAGGATCGCAAACCCAGGGTAGGCCACATGCAGCTGACGCCCTGGCAACGAAAGTTCTAACACATAGTCTGAAACTACGCAGTCCTCCTGCCAAGTCCCACACATCAGGCTCTCCAGGCAAGAGGATGTTATTTAGCATCAAGCACAACACAACCAAGGGTTCACCAAGTGCAAATACATCTAGGAAAGTATAAAAACAAAGGTGGAGCAACTAGAACAACATGCGAGGTGCAATAAGAGAAAAATCTTCACCCAACAGTGATCATGTGGGTCATCTTCCACCCCAAAGTTGCTATGAAGATCTCCCCCGCTATCATCTCAACCTTTTTTACGCCCTCCATCATTGTTTATCGTCTTTTTGGGTTCATCCACAAAACAAGCCAATCATACAACATTTAAATGATCAGATTAACATGCATACAAGGACCAGAAACCTTTTTATTATCAAAAACCACTACATTTCTAAGTTTCTAGATAGTCCAGAATATGGCAGCACTCCCAACACTAGCTAGAGATTTTTCATCTTTGTTGAACTGTCTCAACCACCCATTGAACTGGGCATGAACAGTATCAGGCACCTGCTGTAACCAAAGGCACATTGTATAATATTCCATAACATTTTTGCTCTAGAACACTTCGGGAGTACATGGTCAACACTCTCATCCTGCATACAAAAAGAACATTTTTTGTCCTCTTCCAACCTCTTCTCCGCAAGTTATCTCTGGTTAGAACGCTATTGTGCAATACTAACCATAAAAAATTTAACTCTAGGTGGCATATTAGTTCTCCAAAGAAATTTATGAGGGTCTTTCACCCCATTTTCAGTTAGGTATCTATAGTAAGATTTAACTATATATACACCCATTTTTTACATAGCGTCAAGAAAATTTTAGCTCGCTCTTTCAAAACCACACCAGAGCAACTCTCTTTTATATGCTGCCATAATTCTAGGGATTCTCCATATAAAGTTCTTCTTTTTAGATATTTAGCAAAAATGACAGCCCACCAATGGCATTTTTTATTATCAAGTTTCCAACATCACGTGACCAGCAAAGTAATGTTTTGTTTTTGTAAATCCTTAACACCAAAGTCACCTTTACATTTTGATCTATAGACGCAAGACCATTTGATTATATAGTAATGTTTGTTACCAGTCCCCCCATGCCAGAAAAAACATCGCATGTATTGTTCAAGCCTTTCAATAAAATGCCTTGGACAATAAAAACATAGACATGTAGCAATAAGCAATACTGGACAAGGGGGAATTAAGGAGAGTTAATCTACCAGCCCTAGAAGCCACATTCCTAATCTAGGATTCACATATGTTAAGATACTTAGTATCAACATATTCTCAATCCACATTTCAAAGAGTAGTATAGCTAAGAAGAATCAGAAGATATTTCATGGGAAAGTGAACAATTGAATAAATCGACATAGAAATTAAGGATATCACCACTTCCTCCCTCAAATATTAGTGCACTTTTTAGGAAATTTAATTTCGACCTTGACATGAACTCAAACATGTACGTCAATAACTTTAGGTTAACAGATTTCTCAGGATTTTGTTCTATGCAAAGCATAACATCATCTACATACCATAGGATGGCAACATCATGATCGGTGAGGTTAGTTGCCACACCAGTAGACATTGGCGGAGCTTGAAACGAAAAACTGGGCAGGCCGGGCAGGCTAATCTGAAGGGAATTGCTCTTGAGCTGGCCATCACTTCATGCACAGTGTGAGACTATTGCTCTTATGCTGGGCGGGCCAGGGCCACCTTTTCCCCCCACGTAGCTCCGCCATTGCCAGTAGAAGGTTTTTCTTTTGGGCATTGGTTACCATTTTAGTAAGACATTTCACAACCAGATTGCACAAAAGGGCGGGGAGGGGGATAAAGGATCGCCTTGACACACACACTTGTGAGTAGGAAAATAAGCACTAGTCTTTTTTTGCGAAATAAAATAAGAAATAGTTGTGTTGTTTATTTTAATTTAACACAAACTGTGACTATTTTTAACACCAAAGAGGTCCAGTACCACGCATCTTATGACAATCCAAAAGGAATCCCTAGTCGGTCAAATGGTAGGCCTTCTAGAATTCTAATTTAAGCATGAAGCCCACATTTTTCTTAGCATGGGTATGGTGTAAGATCTCATGGAGTGATAAGATTCCATCCATAATATTTTTGTTTTCTATGAACACATTCTGACGAGCACTAATGAGTTTATTAGCATTAAACGCAACCGGATTATCTAAAACTTTAGTGATCAACTTGTATGGACATCTAAGTAGACCAATGAGACGAAATTGCTGCAGTTTTTAGAGCTAGTAAACTTGAGGATAAGGGAAATAATACCATAATTAAGTCGCTTGATATTTTTAGAAGAATTTTCGAGTGCCACAAGTTCTGTTTTGCAAAGATCCAATTTGGAGGAATGTTTCAGAGCTCTGGTTGAGGGGCAGTCCATTGCCAGAGACTTCTTCATGAACCTTGCCGCCTCCATGAATATATGTGAGTAGTTCCATCTCAGGACCTTAGGGTCCATAGTAGTAGCTAGAAGACTCTCTCTCTCTCTCTCATATCATGTTCCTGTGAGATGCCTCACATGATTGGGATCAATTTGATGTAATTGGTGGTGTGTTTGTTGGGATAAATAGTTCATTGAAACCAATTGAATCTTTTGAGGTTTTCTTGTTGTATAATTAAATAGCTTTGCATGCTCTTCGATCTATCTATTTGTTGGGGAACGTAGTAATTTCAAAAGTTTCCTACGCACACGCAAGATCATGGTGATGCATAGCAACGAGAGGGGAGAGTGTTGTCCACGTACCCTCGTAGACCGAAAGCGGAAGCGTTAGAATAACGCGGTTGATGTAGTCGTACGTCTTCACGGCCCGACCGATCAAGCACCGAAAGCACGACACCACCGAGTTCTAGCACACGTTCAGCTTGATGACGTCCCTCGAACTCCGTCCAGCCGAGTGTCGAGGGAGAGTTCCGTCAGCACGACAGCGTGGTGACGACGATGATGTTCTACCGTCGCAGGGCTTCGCCTAAGCACCGCTACAGTATTATCGAGGAGGACTATGGTGGAGGGGGGCACCGCACACGGCTAAGAGATCAATGATCTGTTGTTGTTCTGTCTAGGGCCCCCCCTTCCCCCGTATATAAAGGACCAAGGGGGGAGGTGCGGCCGGCCAGGAGGAGGCGCACCAGGAGGAGTCCTACTCCCACCGGGAGTAGGACTCCCTCCCTTCCTTGTTGGACTAGGAGAAGGGGGGAAAGAGGAGGGAAAGAGAGGAAGGAAAGGGGGCGCCGCCTGAGGCGGTCCTGGATTAGGGGGTATCCGGACAGCCGGACTATATACATCGTACGGACTATTGGAGCGTGAAGATACAAGACTCAAGACTCCGTCCCGTGTCCGGATGGGACTCTCCTTTGCGTGGAAGACAAGCTTGGCGATCTGGATATTGTACTTCCTTCCTTGTAACCGACTCCATGTAAACCCTAGCCCTCTCCGGTGTCTATATAAACCGGAGAGGTTGGTCCTTAGAAGGCCGATCACAATTACAATCATAATCATCATAGGCTAGCTTCTATGGTTTAGCCTCTACGATCTCGTGGTAGATCTACTCTTGTCCTACTCATATCGTCAATATTAATCAAGCAGGAAGTAGGGTTTTACCTCCATCGAGAGGGCCCGAACCTGGGTAAACATTGTGTCCCTTGCTTCCTGTTACCATCAGCCTAAGACGCACAGATCGGGACCCCCTACCCGAAATCATCCGGTTTTGACACCGACATTGGTGCTTTCATTGAGAGTTCCTCTGTGTCGTCGCTGCAAGGCTCGATGGCTCGTCTCGTTGTCAAGGACAACATTACCTCTGGGGGAGCGCTGGCTGTAGGCCAAACTCTCCGACTTGGCGGCTTCGTCATGGCCGCCCCATCGGCTATCGCGCCGACGGTGGCCTCTCGGGTCGTCACGCACAACCTTCGCATCAATTCGGAACTCGCCGAACAGATGGATCTGATAGAGCTCTCATCCCTAAATGACCTCTTGGATCGCATCGCCGCTTTGGGAGTCGCTACGGACTATGACCGGATCGGACTTAAACTCGACCAAAGGGACATTAGATCCCCGCCGGCCACCCATGAGATAGCGGTAGTGGAGGAACCACATACGGATTACCCCTCTATTTTGAGGACGAATTATGTCCGGATCACGGAGCTCCCTAAGCCGAACTCCCGCTCAAGGGAAGACATGACCCAGATCCCGGATTTAGGATCGGGCATTTGGCCGGAAAAATTGGGCAGCACCTCGGATCCCGAGCTGTCGAACTCCGAAGCTCCCCTGCCCCTAGGCGCTAGATCGGATCAGAATCCGGATTCAGCCACGAACACCCACCCGTACTTAAACCGTATCTCCCATATCAAACAAGATCCACATGAGACAGTACATCGCTACTGGGCCAGATTCCTCCTTGTGCTAAATAAGGTCAAGGACTGTCGTGAGGAGGACGCAGTCTCACTTTTCTGCAAAAACTGTATGAATAAAGGGATTCTTAATGCCATAAGTCGCCGTGACATAGTACACTTCACTGACTTGGCAACCATAGTACAGAAATACTGTGCGATGGAAAGCGCCTGGAAAACCCAAACAGAATTTTGGGATAGTCCGGCTCTCACCAAAACCTTTGTTCGAGCTAAACGGGCGAACCCTCGAAAGTAGACCGATCCAATCCCCAAGAAGCCAAAGCCAACCCCAGGGGGTGGAACCGTATTGGAAGAATGGCTCAACGGGCCATGTAAACTCCACAGTACGCCGGACACAACACCAACCCATAGCCTTAGGGCATGTTGGATACTCCGGCAGGTAGCAAAAAGTGGCGAGGATCTTCTTGTAAGCCATAAAGCAGAACAATATCCCGCTAAAGAACACGATACGGTACTAACAGTCTTCGAGACTTCCGCCTCAAACAGTAGGCGCAAGCGAGCTCATAGAAGCTCCGCTGAAATCTACCATGTGGAAAAAATAAATCCGTTGAACGACACTGTTATAACCTTCAATGCCAGCGACGAACCTCGATTCCAGACCGTCCGGGCACCAGCCGCTCTGGTCCATAGCCCAATCATGGACGGCTTTCGGCTCACTAAAGTACTCATGGACGGCGAAAGCGGATTAAACTTGATCTACGAAGAAACACTCAACAAGATGGAAATGGATAAAAGCTGCATTGAACAAAGCGGCACAACCTTCAGGGGAATTATCCCTAGTCGGGAAGCGCGGTGTGTGGGAAAAATCACACTCGATGCGGTATTCGGCACCCCGGAGAACTACAGGTCCGAAGAAATCACGTTCCAAGTGGCTCCTTTCAGCAGCGGATACCACGCCCTCTAGGGCGAGACGCATTTACAAGATTTCAAGCTATACCCCATTACGCGTACATGAAGCTTAAAATGCCTGGAACCAATGGAATCATCACTCGAGCCAGTGATCCGGACGTCGCACTTCGCGCCGAAAACAAAATCGCAGCGCTAGCCCGGGAAGCGTTATCCGAAGCCCTAGCAGCTGAAGAATTAACAACACTGCATGCCACCGTGGACAGGGACGACATGATACTCGACAAGCGACCCGAGTCCACCTCATTTAAAGCCGCAGACGAGATAGTCAAATTCCAAGTCCATCGAATGGACACCACGAATACAACTTTCATCGGGACAAAGTTGAGCCCCACAATGGACGCCGCACTGCGAGACTTCTTATGCGAAAATCAGGACATTTTTGCCTGGCATCCATCGGACATGCCGGGCATCCCACGCAGATTGGCCGAACACAGCCTCAATATACTAAAAGGATACAAACCTGTCAAGCAGACTCTAAGGTGGTTTTCAGAGCCCAAAAGGCAAGCCATGGGGGAAGAGCTAGCCAAGCTACTCGAGGCCGGATTCATCAGAGATATCAAGCATCCGGATTGGCTGGCAAATCTGGTAATGGTACCAAAGAAGGACAAATCCTGGCGCCTATGCGTCGACTTCAAAGACCTCAACAAGGCTTGCCCCAAGGATCCCTTTCCCCTCCCTGGCATCGATCAAATCATTGACGCCACAGCAGGACATGATTCGCTGTGTTTCCTCGACGCATACTCTGGATACCATCAAATAAAGATGGCAGAGTCCGACCAAGCTGCAACAGCTTTCATAACGCCATATGGCCCTTTCTGCTTCAACACTATGCCTTTCGGGCTTAAGAATACCGGTGCAACCTATCAACGCATGATTCAAACATGCCTAGAAAAGCAAATTGGCAAAACAGTGGAGGCATATGTGGACGACGTGGTCATAAAAACAAGACACGTCGAAACCCTAATAGATGACTTGAGGCTTACGTTCGATAACCTCCGAACATACGACATCAAGCTTAACCCGGAAAAATGCGTTTTTGGCGTCCCCTCTGGGAAACTGCTGGGCTTCATTGTTTCCAATAGAGGAATTGAAGCGAATCTGGCAAAAATCCTAGCTTTGTTGCAGTTGGCTATACCAACAGACCTCAAGCACATCCAGAAACTAGCTGGATGCGTGGCTGCTTTGAGCCGCTTTATCTCCAGGTTCGGAGAAAAGGCATTACCTCTTTACCGCCTTCTTCGGTGCACCGAACACTTCGTGTGGATGGATGCAGCCGCGGCCGGACTCGACGAAATAAAGACCTTATTGGCCAGTAATCCAGTCCTAACAGTGCCAAATATCGGCGAACCTATGTTGCTGTACATAGCTGCAACACATCAAGTTGTAAGTGCAGTGCTCGTCGAACGAGAGGTTGACGGATACAAATTCCCGCTCCAGAAGCCGGTTTATTACGTATCCACGGTCCTCACCCCATGCAAAATCCTGATACCCACACTATCAAAAAATAGCATACGTGGTCTTCATGGCATCCCGGAAGCTACGACACTACTTTCAAGAGCGTTCGATTACGGTGGCCTCCACTCAATGACATAATAAATAACCGCGACGCTACGGGCCGGATCGCTAAACGGGCCATCGAGCTCCTTCCGTTCGACATAACATACAAGCCACGGCGGGCCATCAAGTCGCAAGTACTAGCTGACTTTGTCGCCGAATGGACAGAAGCCGAATTCCTTAAAGAGTACGACGCGTACTCTAATTGGATCATGCACTTCGACAGCTCTAAAATGCTGGCTGGATTGGGAGCAGGTGTAGTCCTGACGTCTCCCACCGGAGACACGGTCCAGTACGTCCTCCAAATATTATACACAGACTCCAACAATGCAGCCGAATACGAGGCTCTGTTGCACGATCTTCGGATGGCAGTCTCCATGGGCATTCAACGCCTAGAAGTGCGCGGGGATTCAATCCTCGCAATATCGCAAATAAACGGAGACTTTGATGCCAAGGATCCAAAAATGGTGGCCTACCATAATGCCGTCCTCAAAATGTCAGCTCGGTTCGAGGGGCTCGAATTCCACCATGTGGCTTGAGAAAACAATCAAGCGGCAGATATCCTCGCCCGCATCGGTGCTAAACGCGACCCTGTCCCACCTAACATATTCCTGGAAAGGCTGTTCAAGCCATCCGTGGTATGGGAAGGGGAGTCCGGCAATACTAGCCCGGATCCGAATACACCCCCAGATTCCGAACTATCAGACATAATCGGAGGCTCTACCACCGAAATAACATCTTCAGCCCACGAAATCATGGCTGTAATCGCCCCGTGGATTGAGCCTTTCTTGGCCTACCTAAATAGGCAGGAGCTCCCCGAAGACCAAAATGAAGCACGCTGCATCGCCCGGCGTTCTAAAGCGTACAAAGTGCATGAAGGGGAGCTCTATAAGAAAAGTGCGACCGGAGTGCTCCAAAGGTGCATCTCCGAAGAGGAAGGGCGGCAGCTCTTGGCTGAAATCCATGCCGGACTGGGCGGGCACCACGCCGCGGCTCGAGCACTAGTCAGCAAGGCCTTCCATGCAGGCTTCTATTGGCCGACGGACCGAGCAGACGCACATGACCTTGTCCAACACTGCGTCGGTTGCCAGCTCTTTGCCAATCAGAGTAATATGCCCCCTACCGCTCTCCAAACAATCCCCATAAATTGGCCCTTCGCGGTCTGGGGGCTGGATATGGTCGGACCTCTTAAAGGGGAAGCCATAATAAAAAATACTTATTGGTCATGGTGGACAAGTTCACCAAATGGATAGAAGCCAACCCAGTCAAAACGGCCGAACCCGGACCAGTAATAGACTTCATATCCGGGTCGCATAATCGACACGGCCCCACAAAGATCATCATCGATAATGGCTCAAATTTCACAGCCGATGAAGTGAAAACTTGGTGCTGCAAAATGGGCATTAAGCTTGATTACGCTTCCGTCTACCATCCCCAAACAAACGGCCAGGTCGAACGGGCAAACGGTTTCATCATGAGCGGCATCAAACCCATACTAGTGCAATCCTTGACAGAGTCGGACACGCACTTGGTCGAAGAGCTCGACTCCGTACTCTGGGGGCTGCGGACCACGCCGAATCGCACCACCGGATATACACCATTTTTATGGTGTACGACGCGGAAGAAGTACTACCCTGCAACATAATACATGATTCGCCACGCGTACGCATGTACGAAGAGAAGGAAGCCGAGTTAGATCAGCAGGATAACTTGGATGCCCTGGAGGAGGAGCGCGACGTCGCAAAAGCCCGCTCCGCATTCTATCAGCTGCAGGCTCGACGATACCAAAGCAGAGAAGTGGAGGCCAAAACTTATAATATTGGCGAGCTCGTTCTACGCCTAATGGAGAAGAAGAAGGACAAGCTCAAACCCAAGTGGGAAGGTCCCTTCGTCATTGACAAAGTTCTCACCGGAGGAGCGTACCGTTTACGTAACGCATCTGATAACAGACTCGAGCTGAACCCATGGAACGCGGCCAGACTCCGGAGATTCTACGCCTAGCGCCGAACTCAGTGTTCGTCTCCTTACCCCCTCCTTTTTAATTATGCTCCCTCCCTTTTCTTTTCTCGACCTTTTTCCTCTTCACACAAAGTATTTAATACAGTACGGACTTCCGGATCATTCCGGCCGCACTATGTGTGTAAGCAATACCTGGGGGCTTCCTATACGGAAGCTAAAAATAATTACTCTAATGGCTTTTTGCCCATCACATATATGTTTCTTTTTCCATATGTGCCTTTTCTTCACCATTATATGCATCGATATGACTTAAGATGTGGCCAAGCTGGGTTGCCTGGCTCTTGTGTTTATGCCCTACGTTCCCGTTAATTCGGCTAAGGCATAAGGGGAGCACCTCTGCGATTGTTACAGCCGGTTCAGCCAGATGTGTACCTCAGACTGGGTGAAGCCGAAAGCTAGCGTCCTTAAGAGGATATTCGGTCGGTGAACAAAAGATGTATCCGTTTATTACAACGTAAATCCTCAGATGTTTTGTATCATGCGCCCTTGTTCGAAGTTCGGACATGTGCATGGTCGCATGCGTACCCAGGGAAAGGAACCCCTAACGGAACTATTCTCCCTGGAAGATGTTTCTTACTATAAATGTAATATAACATAACTAGTTGGGCACTTATGACCCCTACGCCTGGTTTCCACGCATACCCCGGTTCTGTATAACTGAGCGGGTATTCGGACACACCCCGGACTGTAGGATCCGGGGGCTGAAGCGAAAAGGTCCGCCATGACAAATGATTTTAATCCTGCTAGGGACTACTTATGTCCATTGAATTACACAGTCACTTGGACTGACTATATTCCTCCTCTATACCATCCAATAGGCTATCTAGCTTACAATCCTGTTGAGAATATTTTGCGGCTCACGCTACCTGGTCATATACCAAACTCACGGGAATTTCTTGCCCATCTGGCCCCGTCGGTCCAACTTCGGCCATATGGTTCGGGTCCATCTTGGTGTAGCGTGTCTTCACCATAGCCCAGGCTTCTCTTGCACCTTGCCAACAGGCTGACATCTTCCACAATCGGAAACACCTCCGTGCTCCTTGAAGCATATCCACAAGCTCCCCCATGCCATTAGGCAGGAAGCTTGATGGCCACAAGGCCTGAGCAACGCCCTGCATCACCTGCCGAGCTCGCTTGTGCAGTTGTGAGAGTCTTGCAGTAAATCGCCTGCAGATGAGGGCTTCTCCACCTCAGGGGCGACCCGTTAACATTCCTACAAGCAAAATTCTTTCAATATACTTCCTCGCCGAACTATACTATAGTTCGTCTAGGAACTTACCATAAATGTCGCGTCGAAGCCTTTTGTTCTCCTTCATGGAGTCCGCCAGCTGAGCGCGGGATGTCTTTTAACTCCATGTTCAGCCGGACATTGGCATCTTGAAGATTGTTCTTCTCCTGCCTAACTTGCATAAGAACGCGCTCGCCAGAATTTAGCTGCCTTTTGAGATGTGGCTCGTCATCTCTTACGCCCTCCGGATTCACCCCAGGATTGTCTGCAGAATTTTCTGTTAGACTTGTCATACCAGCCATTTACTAATTGGTGCATCTTCGTACAATTGAGACAAATGTTACCAGATGAGGCCTTCTGGGATTCCTCTAACTTGGCAACCGTGGCCCTCAGCTGGGCCTTGTACTCCTCCAGCTCCCGAGACAATTGCTCATTCTTATCTACAAGGACCTGTGCATAAATTGGTCCTTAAAACAGTTGTTCCAACCATTTCAAGTCTCAGGGGCTACTACTATACATGCTTATCAAATTTTCTTACCCGTATTTCTTTGGTATACTGGTCCGTCGCTCGGGCAAGCCCGCCTTGAGCAGCTCGGATGTATGCGTCTCCTGAATTGAAAGCATTAAATGCCTCTTCAGAAAAGATGTTGTTGCGAAGTACGGCCCGTCGGCGCCGGTGATTGATGGCGCTCTCTACTTCAGAATGCATGGCAGAGAGCATATCCGCGTCCTCTGTCGGAGAACTATGCGCCATCGGCCCCACGTCCGCCTCCGCTCTCGAAGCCGGTTCTGGAATCCGGTTGGTGGAGGCATGATTGGCAGGATCCCCGGATATAGTCCGGCTACTCCTCTTCCTGCCGAGACAGAAAGGGCGCTGTTATACTTCAAATACAATAATCGCAGGACAGGTTTTTGCCTTACCTGTGTAGCGGCGTTTCGACCCTAACCGCCTTCCTCTTGAGCCAGCCCGATCCGGACGCCCGTGGCCGACGGGTCCCTAGGGGCTCGGCCCCGCGCTCCAACCGTCGTCTCTGAAAAACACGACACTTCAGGGGTAAGGCATGACATGAGAAAGGAGTCCTCTTCGGAGGATAGGGTTTTCGGCTTAGTGTAAGTGCATATTTATCCCTTAGGTGTTTTGGTGATCGATGACAATGCTTTTGCGGACTAATCGTGTGCCTTTGAACTTCTCAGACATTTCTTCACTAGGTACAAGACGGTTTGGTGCCCCTCGAAGACTGTTGAAGATGGTGTTTCTCTACGTTTCTTTTTGGTGGATTTGAGTCGTAGGGAAGCCGTACTATTAAGAGGGGGTCCGCGTCGGAAAGGTTTGGGTGGAATCATCACGTACACGATCCCTTCCTTGTCTCCACCTTTCCCTTGCACTTTGGAGCATCCCCCGTTTATCCTCGTTGTGATTGCCTTGGCTGCTGTTGTTGTGTGCTTGCGGTAGTCTTGCTCCTCGAGCGGTAGTACATGAGCACCCGCGGTAGTACCGTGGCTCAGGCCCGGTAGTACCGCGGGAGCCCACGGTAGTACCGCTCCTTTGGAGCCGTACTACTGTGGCCCCTCAGGCCAAGTACCGCTGCGTTGCGGTAGTAGGAGCGGATGTAATTTTTACATCCGCGCCTCCGCGGTAGTACTGCGCCCTGCGCGTACCGTGCGCGGTCTGATCCAGCAGCCACGCGGTAGTACCGTGCGTGGTCTGATCTAGCAGCCACGCGGTAGTACTGCTCTCCAGCGTTAGTACTGCGTCGGGTTTTTGCACCGTTTGTTTTCCAGTGGAAGTAGGGACGAATGTATTTTTATTCATCCCCGCCCTTCCCAGGCTAGGCCTTCCTGCCTTGCGGTAGTACCGCAAGGAGGGAGCGGTAGTACCGCGCTCGCGGTAGTACTGCCCCCTGTCAGGCTCGCTGTACCTCCCGCTGCTGCAGCGGTAGTACCGTGGTGACCCACGGTAGTACCGCATGGCCATGCGGTAGTACCGCGCCCCTGGAGCGGTAGTACCGCGTGTCGCGGGCTGGTTAAGTGGATAACGGTTGGATTTCGTCCACCACTATAAAAGGGTCGTCTCCTACCTTTAGTTGACCACCTCTTCCAACCCTAAGCTCCATTGTTGCTCCTAAGCTCCATTTTCGCCCGATCTCACTCCCTAGCCAATCAAACTTGTTGATTTGCTCGGGAGTGGTTGAGAAGGCCCCGATCTACACTTCCACCAAGAGAAATTTGATTCCCCCCACTAATCCCTTGCGGATCTTGTTACTCTTGGGTGTTTCAGCACCCTAGACGGTTGAGGTCACCGCGGAGCCACAGTCCATTGTGGTGAAGCTTCGTGGTGTCGTTGGGAGCCTCCAATTAAGTTGTGGAGATTTCCCCAACCTTGTTTGTAAAGGTTTGGTCACCGCCTTCAAGGGCACCAATAGTGGATTCACGGCATCTCGCATTGTGTGAGGGCGTGAGGAGAATACGGTGGCACTAGTGGCTTCTTGGGGAGCATTGTGCCTCCACACCGCTCTAACGGAGACGTACTTCCCCTCAAAAGGAAGGAACTTCAATAACACATCCTCGTATCCACCGTCACCACTCTTGGTTATCTCATCCCTTTACTTATGCAAGCTTATTTGTGTTACATTCATTGTGTGCTTGTGTGCTTGTGTTTGTTGCATCATATAGGTTGTCCACCTAGTTGCATATCTAGACAACTTACTTTGATGCAAAGTTTAATTTGGTAAAGAAAAACTAAAAATTGTTAGTTGCCTATTCACCCCCCTCTAGTCAACTATATCGATCCTTTCAATTGGTATCAGAGCCTCGTCTCTTTTTAAGGACTTCACCGTTCAAAGAGTATGGTTGACGTCGTAGACGATGTGGGTGAGCACTCCGGTGCGAATCCGATATCGTCTCTGGGAGATGGGGGTAACTCGATCTCACCGGAGGAATTCAATGTGGCGTTGGACACATTGAAAACCTCCATGACGACCGAGGTCAAGGACATGTTTAAGGTCTTAGAAGGGCTTAAACTTTCCACCGCACCCGTGAAAGTGGGTGATCCCACCAACACGGAGACGGATGCTAACCCCGACAAGGGGGAAGCTACTAGTGATAAAGCTCCAATGTCTAGTGGTAAAAATGGCACCGGCATCTTTGCCCATGTGCAACCTCCACCCGTTTATGGTGGACCGATTCCTTCTACTCATTTGAATCATGCCGGTCCTCCCCCCAAGATTGATAAAAAGGAGGATTTTGATTCTTGGGTCTATCGTTTTAAGCGTCATTTAAATCATGTGAACACTAACCTTTGGAGAATCATTGAAGAAGTTTTTTTCCGCATGACCGGAGCAACTTCACTCCTAGAGAAGCAGTGGATGATCAATTCAATGAAAATGCTCTCTTCATCATCCAAGAAGCAATCCTTCTTGAAGACCTCCCGCATCTTCGGCCCTACTCATTCGCCAAAGAAGCTTGGCACAAAGTGGTTTCCCTCTATCGAGGAAGCGCAAGCATTCAACGTTCCAATTATGAATTGGTACAAGATGAAGCCGATGAGTTTGCAATGAAAGAAGATGAAGAATCTCGTGAGCTCTATCGGAGAGTTACCAAGCTCGCGGTCTCTCTCCGGGATCATGGAAGTAAGGACACGGATGACAATTGGATCAAGCGCAAATTTCTCAAGGCAATGATGCCCTACCACAAAGCCATGTCCTCCGTCATCCGTCAAAGGCCGGACTTTCACACCTTGTCCTCAAGTGATGTGTTGGATGAGTTTGTGGCTATGAGCATATTGGACAAGGCAGCCGACAATGCGGTGCTTCGCTCCCAAAGAGCAAAGAAGCCCAACCTTGCATTGAAGGCCAAGGTTTGTGTTGAAGAAGAATAAGAGGAGGAATAAGAAGAGAGCAACCTCGAAGATACGAAGTATGCCTATCATGAACACATGGCCCTTGCCTCAAGGCAATTTTGGAGCAAGAAGAACTCAAGGCCAAATTTCAACAAGAGCAGCTCAAGTGGCGCAAAGGGCAAGCAACGAGTGAGGACTTGCTTCAATTGTGGCAATGTGAGTCATTTTGTTGCGGAGTGCCCGTATGAGAAGAGGGAAGACAATGGTGGCAAGCTCATCCGTAAGGACAAGGCTAAGTCTTTCCCCAACAAGAGCAACTTCACCAAGAAGACTCCTCACAAGGCTTTGGTGGTACAAGAAGAGTACAATGAGGATGATGATAATGATGAAGATGGTGAGTCGATTGCCATGGCCTCCGTTGCCATTGCGACGACTCCCCGGGTGTCTCTCTTCGACTCACCCAATGAGAGCATCACCGCCAAGTGCCTCATGCCTAAAGCCACCAACAAGGTAACCCCCAACATCAAAACTACAATCATCAATCATTCTTCTTCGACGGATTGCATTGATGAACATGAGGGAACTAATGTGGAGGAGAATGAGTTTGAGGCCTTTATGGGTAAACTCAAGGGCAAATCCAAGAAGCACTTCGTTGCTCTCTTGGAACAACTTGGTGAAGCCAATGACTTGATCGAGGCTCATGAAGAAACCATCTCTAAGATGGAGGGGCATAGTCATGACTATGCCGATGAGATTTCGGATCTTTCCAATGCTCTTGAGGAAGAGCGTGGTCTTCGTTTGGCTCTTGAGGAGTCATACAACGATGATCATGCTAAATTAAAGAAAGATCTTGATCATGCTCTTGTTGTGTCTCGTGTGCTAAGCTCCGAGAAGGCGAAGCTTGGGGTTGATCTTGCTAGACTCAACGAGGAGTTTGACATTCTCAACAAGGCTCACAAAGTCTTGAAGGGTGTTCAAGCTAGCCTCAAAGAGTCTCATGATCAACTCCAAGTGAAGCTAACCAAAGAGAAAGCCACTTTTCCTCATATGGTGTTGATTGATAATGCAAATGCTACCAACCCTTGTTGTGAGCATGTGCATCTTGTTGAGGAGAATGCTAAGTTTAAGGAACAACTTGAGAAAGGCCTTGTCACATGCATACAAGGTGAGAAGAACCTCAACGACCTTTTGAGTATTCAAAAGGAAGTTGTGGCCAAGGAGGGGATTGGGTTCGCACCCACGCCCAAGAACAAGAAGAAGAATGACAAGACCAAACGACCTCCTCCTCTCAAGCAAAATTTTGTGAGGGAGGGAGAGGGTGCTTACAAGGAGAAGAAGAACAACGCAAAGGGTGGCAATGTCAAGAAGGGCAATGCCACCCCTCCCAACAAAGCCGGCGATTTTAATCCCTCTTATGTGTTATGCCATGCTAGTGATGGGCACGTTTATGCCAAATTTGTTGGTTATCCTCATGAGTACATTGAATGGTCTATTTGGGTTCCTAAGACCCTTGTTACTAACATCAAAGGACCCATTACAAAATGAGTACCTAAAACCAAGCATTAATCTCTTGTAGGTGTTTGCTTCCGGTGGGGGATCATGGTTGCTCGATAGTGGAGCTACAAATCATATGACCGGAAGCAAGGACTTGGTGGTGGACGTGCACAAGATTCCTTCTATGGCCACCAATGTCGAGTGGGGTGATGCCTCGTCTTCTAAGGTATTGGGACTCGGCAAGGTTGTCATTTCTCATGATCTCATGATCGAGAAGGTCATGCTTGTGGAGTCCCTTGCATAAAATTTACTTTCCGTTCGTCAACTTGCAATCATGGGCTTTGCCACTTTCTTTTATATTGATACCGTGGCCCTCTTGTGGAGCAAGACTCTTAAAGTAGCCTTTGTTGGGCATGTCGAGAATGGTCTCTATGTGATTAACTTTTTGGAGGTACCCACTAAGACCGCGACATGCCTAATGGCTAAAGTTGATGTGGGATGGCTTTGGCATCGCCGTTTAGCCCATGTCAATATGAGATCTTTGCAAAGTCTTCTCAAGGGGGACCATGTCCGTGGACTAACGAATGTTAGTTTTGCTAAAAGATCGTGCTTGCAGTGCTTGTATTGAAGGAAAGCTTCATGAAAAGGCTCACCCTCCCACGACTATCATTTACTCGAAGAGGCCTTTGGAGCTCCTTCACTTGGATCTCTTTGGGCCTCCATCCTTTGATAGTCTTGGGGGTAGGAAGTATTGCTTGGGGATTGTGGATGACTACTCAAGATATACTTGGGTGTATTTCTTCAAGAGGAAGAGCGAGACCCAACAAACCGTCATTGACTTTGCAAATGAAGCGCAACGTCAACACAATGCAAATATCTTGACAATAAGAAGTGATAACGGCACCGAGTTCAAGAACTACACTTTGGATGAGTTTCTTAGTGATGAGGGGATCAAACATCAATATTCTGCACCCTACACCCCTCAACAAAACGGTGTCGCGGAGAGGAAGAACCGGACGTTGATGGATGCGGCAAGGACCATGATGGCGGAGTTCAAGTCTCCATACAACTTTTGGGCCGAAGCCATCAACACCGCATGTCATGCATCCAATCGGCTCTACCTCCGCAAGGGCTTGAACAAGACTCCATATGAGATACTCACCGGTAACAAGCCCAACCTCAAGTACTTTCGGGTGTTCGGGTGCAAGTGTTTCATTCTTAAGAATGGTGTTTGGTTGTCTAAGTTTGAAGCTAGAGCTTATGAGGGCATATTGGTTGGTTATGCTACAAACTCTCATGCTTACCGTGTCCTCAATAAATCCACGGGACTTATTGAGGAGACGTGTAACATGGAGTTTGATGAGAATAACGCTCCCAAGTGGAGCAAAGTGGCACTTGTGATGTAGGTGATGAAATTCCTCCTCAAGCCATAAGAAGAATGGGTGTTGGTTTTATCCTACCCGTTGAGGAACCCCTTGGGCCGAAGGAGAAGGACAATGCTCCACTCAAGTGGAGCCATCACCAACCCAAGGCCCACACGCTTCCGAAGAACAAAGTGAAGGCCCTCAACCTCATGAACAAGACCAAGGGCAAGATCATGCTCAAGACGATGTTGACACACCAAGTGATGCCCAAGGTCAAGTTCTCTCCCCCGAGCAAGTTCAAGATCAAGAACAAGCTCAAGACGACGCTCAAGATGATCAAGTGACCCCTCCTCGACTCACCTCCGAGGAGGAATTAGAGCGTCGTGCCGCCAAGATTGCTTCCAAGCTCACCACCAAGGGTCATCTCATGAAGAATGTACTTGGAAGCATCCAAAAGGGGGTAAGCACTCGTAGACAATTGGCAAACTATTGTGAACATCACGCGTTTGTTTCTTGTGTTGAACCCCAAAAGGTATATGAAGCTCTTGAAGATCCGGATTGGCTTAATGCCATGCATGAAGAACTCAACAACTTCGAGTACAACAAGGTGTGGAGATTGGTGCCAAGGCCAACGGGGAACCACAATGTCATTTGGACCAAGTGGATTTTCAAGAACAAACAAGATGCTCGTGGAACCATCATTCGCAACAAGGCAAGATTGGTGGCACAAGGTTATTCCCAAGTCGAGGGTATCGACTACGGTGAAACCTATGCTCCCGTTGTTCGTCTTGAATCCATTCGTTTGTTGATTGCTTATGCTTCTCATCACAACTTTAAGTTGCAACAAATGGATGTGAAGAGTGCTTTTCTTAATGGTCCTATTAATGAGTTGGTTTACGTCAAACAACCCCCCGGGTTCGAGGATCCCTACTTTCCCGATCATGTGTATCAACTCGATAAGGCACTCTATGGCCTTAAACAAGCCCCACGTGCGTGGTATGACCACCTTACCGAGTTGCTACAAGATCGTGGGTTTGAAGTTGGGCTCATCGATCCCACTCTTTTTACTAAGAAGGTCAATGGGGAGTTGTTTGTTTGCCAACTATATGTTGATGACATTATCTTTGGTTCCCCTAACAAAGCTTTCAATGATGAATTTTCCGCACTAATGACCTCAAAGTTCAAGATGTCTTCCATGGGAGAGTTGAAGTTCTTTCTAGGTTTCGAAGTGAAGCAAAGAAGAGAAGGTACCTTCATCAACCAAGCAAAATACAGTCAAGACATGCTCAAGAGATTCAAGCTAAGCGATGTCAAGCCGGCTTCCACTCCTATGCCCACTAAGTGCCAACTTGACATCGATCCAATGGTAAAGCGGTGGATCAAAAGGTATATCGCTCCATGATTGGATCCTTGCCTTACCTTTGTGCATCTAGACCGAATATCTTGTTGAGTGTGGGAATTTGTGCATGGTTTCAAGCCGCACCTAAGGAAAGCCACTATGTGGTGGTCAAGCGAATCTTTCGATATTTGGCTCATACCCCAAACTTTGGCCTATGGTACCCGAGAGGTGCAAACTTCAAGCTTGTAGGATATTCGGATTCCGACTGGGCGGGAGACAAAGTGGATAGGAAGTTCACTTCCGGAGGGTGCCAATTCCTTGGTTGCTCTTTGGTAAGTTGGTCTTCCAAAAAGCAAAGTTGTGTGTCTCTCTCGTCCACCGAAGCGGAGTATGTAGCGGCCGGTAGTTGTTTTGCACAACTCTTATGGATGAGGCAAACTTTAAAGGATTACGGTGTCATTTGTGACAAAGTGACTCTTTGGTGTGACAATGAAAGTGCCATCAAGATTTCTCTCAACCCGGTGCAACACTTCAAGACGAAGCATATTGAGCTTCGGTATCACTTCATTCGGGATCACATTAGGCGAGGGGAGATCGAGCTCAACTACGTCAACACTCATGATAACCTTGCAGATATCTTCACAAAGCCTTTGGATGAAGCAAGATTTCGCGAGTTAAGGCATGAGCTAAATATCATTGATTCAAGCAATGTTGCTTGAACCCTTGCACACCCCACCATACTCAACTTGTTATCTTGTTTAGGTGTAGGCATGGACATAGGGGGAGTGTTGTTCTCTCAATGAACTCTCCCTCCCCCCATTATGCATAAATTGATCAACTCTTTCACATTAGCCATTTTTTATGGTACTTTTGCTTCAAAGACGAGCTTTGGTCATGGGCCCAAGGATAATTCTTCACGGTGCCATACCAATTGACTCAAACATAGGTGGCTCCGGCCACCACCCTCTCGTTGGAGAGGTGGTGTCGCGTGGTTGTTTTTTTTTGTTGTCGGCTGCCGTTCTGCCTTTGTGTTGTGCGTGTTCTTGTGGTGTCTCTTGTGCTCAAAGTTTCTTTGCAAAGACCCTTTTTCGTGTGTTAGAAACCAACTTTTTCTTGAGCTCACGGTACTACCGCAGCTTGCTACGATACTACCGCGTGTAGAGAGCATGGTACTACCGCCCCAGCGCGGCCGTAATTTTTTACTACCGCCTGGGAGAGCAGCACTACCGCTTGGGTGCGGTTTTTTCAGCCCGAGTGGTACTACCGCGATGACGTGTGGTACTACCGCGCCGTCGCAGACGCGTGGGGGATAAGGACGGGCAGGGGGAGTTCTAACTCCCCCATACCATTCGTCAGTTTTCCCCACTCCGTCTCTCTCTCTCTCTCGCTCAAGAACGAGGGCCAGGGTCCCTCACCGGATCTCCGCCTCCGGCTGCTCTCCTTCGATTCCAACCGGTGGGATCATTCCCCACCACGTACTCTTGCCATGGAACAAGGTCTTTCCCCAAATCCCTTTCTCTTTTGGTTGTTTTCTTTGCCTCTAGGCTTTTGGGGAGATGCATGTGTTCTTGAGATTTTAGGCTAAATCGTTGCAAGAGTAGGATTTTGGAGAGTAGTAGTGTGTAGGGATTATACCTGCTATGTTGTCTTGTGATAGATTTGATCAACCGTAGTACCGCTGTGGTTTCGCGGTCCTTCTCAGATTCAAAATCCCGTTCGGATCTAACGCGGTGCGGTACTACCGCCCCACATGTGCGGTACTACTGCTGGTCCGGTACTACCGCCCGGTCGGTGCGGTACTACCGCACGAGCGGCGGCACTAAAATCTTTCTACCGCTCCCAGGCACGGTACTACTGCGACTTGGGGCGGTACTATAATTTTAGTACCGCAGCACCCGGCAGTACTACCGTTTGGTCAAATCTTTCTCATGGCATTCATCATGTATGCTTCCTAAGTGTTTCTTCTGCTTTGTCGTGGTCTTTGCATTGATCCTTCTTGGTTTTCGTGTGTGTTTTGCTTTTTGTGTCTCAGGTGGTGGCTCTCGCCGTTCCAATCCCAGTCGCGACACTGGATCCAAGCGTTTGCGCAATCCAGGTGAAGCCGCAGAGGGCCCCAATGCCCCCAAGCGCAATGTCAAGACCACCGCTAACAAGGACAAGGAACACGCTAAGAGCTTGGACGAGATACCCTCCGCTAAATATGTCCATCGCAGGCAGATGAACCCGTATGTGAACCCTCGTGCTATCCTCAGAGGCTGTGAGTTGTTGTGGACCAAGCAGTAGAATCTCATCTATCTGGATGTCATCAAGAACAAGCAGAATACCTACGTGGAGGTCAAGTGGATTGATATGCATCACATGAGGATGGAACAGTATCGTGAGTACTTTGGAGAGGCTCTGGACTTGGTGGAGCAGTTTAGCATTGAGCATGTGATCTCCTTTCATCTGGACTTTGACCCTGAGCTAGTTTGTCAGTTCTTTGCCTCTGTGTACTTTCACCCTCGGGAGGAGCGGCGGATGACGTGGATGACCAACGGCCGTCGGTTGACCGCTACCTGGAAGGAGTTCATGGACCCGCTGCATGTTCCCGATGACGGACTCGACACTCCTGTTGGTGTTCGTCCCCATGCCAATTCTGAGTCTGCTAACAAGGCCAAGCTCCGGCAGTACTTTGTTGAGAAGGTGCTCGCCAGTGGCAAGTCAGCTTGGGTGCTGAACCCCTTTCTGGATATCATGTATCACATCTTCCGCAACTCTCTGTTCCCGCGCATTGGCGACAAGGATAAGGTTCATGCATTTATGGTGGATATGATGCTCACGTGCGAGGAGGCCCGGGTGTCTCAGACTCAGCCTCTTGATGTCTCACACATCATGTGGCATGAGCTTCGGTTTGCGGTGTTCAACCGCAAGGTGCCTATCTACGGGTCATACCTGTTTCTGCTGATCTCCAAGACTTGGGAGAAGATGTACCCTGGAGATGAGTTCCTTGCACCAGACTGGATTAGGCATGATCCCATATGTCTCCGTGTCAAGCCCAACTGGGCCAACACTACCACTCGTGTTGAGGCGTCTGCTGCTAGGAGGCATGTTGGTGAGGAGGAGACTGGAGCTGAGTATGTTGCTGAGGACCGTGCTGCTAGGTCTTCCCAGAGTTCCTCTATGCCCTCGTGGGCCAAGAAGCTGAAGGACAAGATGAAGACTCTCTTCTGCATGCAAGCTAAGGGGCAGTACAGGACTCACGTTGCCTCCAAGGAGGCTCGCCGCCGTGACTTGCACATCCTGAGGGTCTTTGGTGAGGCTCATTCCAGCGGGTCAGAGAGGAACATCAATCCAGAGGCCGAGTGGATGGCGAAGCAGGGCTTGAAGTGGAGTGATTCTGACGAGGACTTCGAGGAGGACATCCCTGCTGCCGAGTCTGAGGAGGAGCGTTGGGATGAGTTCTCCGCTTGAGCCACCCCGAGTGGGTAGGTGTCCTCTCTGCCTTTTAGGCGTCTCGATGCCAAAGGGGGAGAGAGTGTAGGGATTTGCTCGTGTGTCGTTGTGTTTGGTGTGTTTGCTGGTGTGTTTGCAGTCTCGTTTGAACCTCGTTCGTTGTTTTGGTTTGGTTTGAGACTTATCCTTCATATGGTGTAAGACATATGCACTTTATCCTTTCTTAGCGAGTTTATGTTATATTCTGCTACCTATGTGTTTTATGCTCGTTAATAGTTTTGCTCGTTAGTAGTTGTTTAGCCTTATCATTGCTAGATATGCCTTGTCTCTAAAATATAGGGGGAGTGTTGATCCTAGTTGTGTGCTATGCATTCCAAAGCATTTATCTAGTTTGCACACATCTATGGGGAGCCCGTCTATATTTTAGAGAGGAGGGGTTTGCCTTTGCTATAGTTTATTTCCTTTTTGCGCAAATCCCGTATTGTCATCAATCCACCAAAAAGGGGGAGATTGTAAGTGCATATTTATCCCTTAGGTGTTTTGGTGATTGATGACAATGCTTTTGCGGACTAATCGTGTGCCTTTGAGCTTCTCAGACATTTCTTCACTAGGTACAAGACGGTTTGGTGCCCCTCGAAGACTGTTGAAGACGGCGTTTCTCTACGTTTCTTTTTGGTGGATTTGAGTCGTAGGAAAGCCGTACTATTAAGAGGGGGTCCGCGTTGGAAAGGTTTGGGTGGAATCAGCACGTACACGATCCCTTCCTTGTCTCCACCTTTCCCTTGCACTTAGGAGCATCCCCCGTTTATCCTCGTTGTGATTGCCTTGGCTGCTGTTGTTGTGCTTGCGGTAGTACTGCTCCCTGGAGTGGTAGTACCGCAGGCACCCGCGGTACTACCGTGGCTCACGCGCGGTAGTACCGCGGGAGCCCACGGTAGTACCGCTCCTTTGGAGACGTACTACTGTGACCCCCCAGGCCAAGTACAGCTGCGTTGCGGTAGTAGGAGCGGATGTAATTTTTTACATCCGCGCCTCCGCGGTAGTACCGCGCCCTGCGCGTGGTAGTACCATGCGCGGTCTGATCCAGCAGCCACGCGGTAGTACTGCTCTCCAGCGGTAGTACCGCGTCGGGTTTTTGCACCGTTTGTTTTCCAGCGGAAGTAGGGACGGATGTATTTTTATTCATCTGCGCTTTTCCCAGGCTAGGGCCTTCCTGCCTTGCGGTAGTACCACAAGGAGGGAGCGGTAGTACCACGCTCGCGGTAATACTGCCCCCTCTCAGGCTCGCTGTAGCCCCCGCTGCTGCAGCGGTAGTACCGTGGTGACCCATGGTAGTACCGCATGGCCGTGCGGTAGTACCGCGCCCCAGGAGCGGTAGTACCGCTTGTCGCGGGCTGGTTAAGTGGATAACGGTTGGATTTCGTCCACCACTATAAAAGGGTCGTCTCCTACCTTTAGTTGACCACCTCTTCCAACCCTAAGCTCCATTGTTGCTCCTAAGCTCCATTTTCGCCCGATCTCACTCCCTAGCCAATCAAACTTGTTGATTTGCTCGGGAGTGGTTGAGAAGGCCCCGATCTACACTTCCACCAAGAGAAATTTGATTCCCCCCACTAATCCCTTGCGGATCTTGTTACTCTTGGGTGTTTGAGCACCCTAGACGGTTGAGACCGCGGAGCCATAGTCCATTGTGGTGAAGCTTCGTGGTGTCGTTGGGAGCCTCCAATTAAGTTGTGGAGATTTCCCCAACCTTGTTTGTAAAGGTTCGGTCACCGCCTTCAAGGGCACCAATAGTGGATTCACGGCTTCTCGCATTGTGTGAGGGCGTGAGGAGAATACGGTGGCCCTAGTGGCTTCTTAGGGAGCATTGTGCCTCCACACCGCTCTAACGGAGATGTACTTCCCCTCAAAAGGAAGGAACTTCGGTTACACATCCTCGTCTCCACCAGCTCAAATCTTGGTTATCTCATCCCTTTACTTATGCAAGCTTATTTGTGTTACATTCATTGCGTGCTTGTGTGCTTGTGTTTGTTGCATCATATAGGTTGTCCACCTAGTTGCATATCTAGACAACTTACTTTGATGCAAAGTTTAATTTGGTAAAGAAAAGCTAAAAATTATAAGTTGCCTATTCACCCCCCTCTAGTCAACTATATCGATCCTTTCACTTGGCTTACACGCGACGCATGTATCTGTCCGGGATAGTCGGCAATAATAGCCACTGAGGCGCCATCGCAGCTCGCCTGATAAAATGTCCCGTTGAGAAGCTCCACGGTAATATCCGGATCTTTTTCGAGTCCTGGATCTAGGCCCCTTCTGGGGTCCTCCGGCTGCGGGGAGGGGCTGGAGATTCCTTCTACGGCCCTCCTCAGTTCCTGCTCGGAAATATCGAGGCAGATAATCTTAGCGAAGAAACGCCACAATAAGTGAAGTGGGGAAAGGAATGACGACTTACCTAGTCTGGGGGGTTGTACATGGAGAAGCCATCCCGCGGTTTAATGTGAAGGAAGTCTTCCTCTTCTCCTTTGTATAAATCGGACAATATCCTTGCTAGAGCAAGGCGGAGTCCGGACCCTTACGGCCACAGCGGGTGGCATCATCTTCCCTGTTGAAGTGCCACATGGGCTTCCCCCGATATTGAAGCGGTTGCACTCCCCGCATTTTGCGTATTGCCATAACCTCGACTATCGTCAGTCCGGATTTGGCCAGTAAATTTATCCTGCTCATCAGGAAGTGTATTTCCCTGGTGTCCTCCTCTTGGGGGCCCCGGGGGCGCCATCTTAGACGTGCCCTCGGCGGGGCGTTACTAAACTTGGGGAGACCTGTCCGGACTGGACCCGGAAGGGGAACATCGTCAATATAAAACCACTCCGAAGGCCAGTTCGCTGGAGCATTCTTGGGAGTGCCGGATAGGTATCCGGTCTCGGCAATGCGCCATACTTCGGCCCCGCCCACTTGACATAGGGATTCTCCCTGGTTGCGGGGGACAAGGCAGAACAGCTTCTTCCATAACCCGAAGTAAGCCTCGCAGCCTAGAAATAACTCACAAAGGGCAACGTACCCTGCTACATGTAGTACGGAGGCAGGGGTAAAGTTGTGCAACTGGAGGCCGTAGAACTCCAGGAGCCCGCGAAGGAACGGGTGGATGGGAAACACGACGCCCCTTAGCAGACGCGGGATGAGGCATATTCTCTCCTCTGGAGATGGATTAGGAGATCCCTCCGCTTGTTCCCCGCCATTATAGGTGGCTATTCCGGCTCGGATGGGAACCACGAACGCCGGTGTGAGAAACCCTTGGGTTTGTAACTCTATCAAACGGCTATGAGGAACTGAACATTCTTCCCAGTCCCCCGGCTTGGAGCAAGGAGAGCGAGCAGAAGAGCTGCGACGATCGGCCATGTTGGAATGGTTTTTCCGGAGTGCTCTGTTGGATGCTTGCTCGAGGGGGGAAAGTGAGGTTTGGATCTGAGAATCCCCGTCTCTTCAAATAGACGGTTAGCCCGAAGGATCGGGGGTGGAAAATGCAAAAATGCCTCGGCTCCTCGCATTCGCTCGACATGTGGAGATGGTCTTTATTGAGGCACTGAAGCCGAGGAGTACAACATTGATGGGAAGCCGAACACTATTCGTCGTAACAGGTACTTTGGAGTATTCGGAGATGGAACCCGCCTTGCAATGCCGAAGACAAGACTGCGCGCCGGACTCATCGTCATTGAAGCCTGGTTCTGGGGCTACTGAGGGAGTCCTGGATTAGGGGGTATCCGGACAGCCGGACTATATACATCGTCCGGACTATTGGAGCGTGAAGATACAAGACTCAAGACTCCGTCCCATGTCCGGATGGGACTCTCCTTTGCGTGGAAGAGAAGCTTGGCGATCTGGATATTGTATTTCCTTCCTTGTAACCGACTCCATGTAAACCCTAGCCCTCTCCGGTGTCTATATAAACCGGAGAGGTTGGTCCTTAGAAGGCCGATCACAATTACAATCATAATCATCATAGGCTAGCTTCTAGGGTTTAGTCTCTACGATCTCGTGGTAGATCTGCTCTTGTACTACTCATATTGTCAATATTAATCAAGCAGGAAGTAGGGTTTTACATACATCGAGAGGACCCGAAGCTGGGTAAACATTGTGTCCTTTCCTTCCTGTTACCATCAGCCTAAAACGCACAGATCGGGAACCCCTACCCGAGATCCGCCGGTTTTGACACTGACACCGCCCCCTCTCCTTGTACTATTCGGACTAGGGGGAGGGGCGCGCGGCCCTGCCCTGGCCTCCTCTCCTCTTCTCCACTAAGGCCCACTATGGCCCATTAAGCTCCCGGGGGGTTCCGGTAACCCCTCGGTACTCCGGTAAAATCCCGATTTCACCCGGAACACTTCCGATATCCAAATATAGGCTTCCAATATATCAATCTTCATGTCTCGACCATTTCGAGACTCCTCGTCATGTCCGTGATCCCATCCGGGACTCGGAACAATCTTCGGTACATCAAAACTCATAAACTCATAATATAACCGTCATTGAAACTTTAAGCATGCAGACCCTACGGGTTCGAGAACTATGTAGACATGACCGAGACACGTTTGCGGTCAATAACCAATAGCGGAATCTAGATGCTCATATTGGCTCCTACATATTCTACGAAGATCTTTATCGGTCAAACTGCATAGCAACATACGTTGTTCCCTTTGTCATCGGTATGTTACTTGCCCGAGATTCGATCGTCAGTATCTCAATACCTAGTTCAATCTTGTTACCGGCAAGTCTCTTTACTCGTTATGTAATGCATCATCCCGTAACTAACTCATTAGCTACATTGCTTGCAAGGCTTATAGTGATGTGCATTACCGACACGGCCCAGAGATACCTCGCCGACAATCAGAGTGGCAAAACTTAATCTCGAAATACGCCAAGTCAACATGTACCTTTGGAGACACCTGTAGAGCACCTTTATAATCACCCAGTTACATTGTGATGTTTCGTAGCACACAGTGTTCCTCCGGTAATGGGAGTTTCATAATCTCATAGTTGTAGGAACATGTATAAGTCATGAAGAAGAAAGCAATAGCAACATACTAAACGATCAAGTGCCAAGCTAACGGAATGGGTCAAGTCAATCACATCATTCTCCTAATGATGTGATCCCGTTAATCAGATAACAACTCATGTTTATGGTTAGGAAACATAACCATCTTTGATCAACGAGCTAGTTAAGTAGAGGCATACTAGTGACATTATGTTTGTCTATGTATTCACACATGTATTATGTTTCCTGCTAATACAATTCTACCATGAATAATAAACATTTATCATGATATAAGGAAATAAATAATAACTTTATTATTGCCTCTAGGGCATATTTCCTTCAGTCTCCCACTTGCACTAGAGTCAGTAATCTAGATTACACACTAATGATTCTAACACCCATGGAACCTTGGTGCTAATCATGTTTTGCTCGTGGAAGAGGCTTAGTCAACGGGTCTGCAACATTCAGATCCGTTTGTATCTTGCAAATCTCTATGTCTCCCACCTGGACTTGGTCCCGGATGGAATTGAAGCGTCTCTTGATGTGCTTGGTCCTCTTGTGAAATCTGGATTCCTTTTCCAAGGCAATTGCACCAGTATTGTCACAGAAGATCTTCATTGGTCCCGATGCACTAGGTATGACACCTAGATCGGATATGAACTCCTTCATCCAGACTCCTTCATTTGCTGCTTCCGAAGCAGCTATGTACTCCGCTTCGCATGTAGAGGCTGCCACGACGCTTTGTTTATAACTGCACCAACTTACAGCTCCACCGTTCTATATAAACACATATCCGGTTTGCGATTTAGAATAGTCCGGATCTGTGTCAAAGCTTGCATCGACGTAACCATTTACGACTAGCTCTTTGTCACCTCCATAAACGAGAAACATATCCTTAGTCCTTTTCAGGTATTTCAGGATATTCTTGACCGCTATCCAGTGATCCACTCTTGGATTACTATGGTTCCTCCCTGCTAAACTTATTGCTAAGCATACATCAGGTCTGGTACACAGCATTTCATACATGATAGAGCCTATGGCTGAAGCATAGGGAACATCTTTCATTTTCTCTCTATCTTCTGATGTGGTCGGGCATTGAGTCTGACTCAACTTCACACCTTGTAATACAGGCAAGAACCCTTTCTTTGCTTGATCCATTTTGAACTTCTTCAAAACTTTATCAAGGTATGTGCTTTGTGAAAGTCCAATTAAGCGTCTTGATCTATCTCTATAGATCTTGAAGCATAATATGTAAGTAGCTTCACCGAGGTCTTTCATTGAAAAACTTTTATTCAAGTATCCTTTTATGCTGTTCGGAAATTCTATATCATTTCCAATCAATAATATGTCGTCTACATATAATATCAGAAATGCTACAAAGCTCCCACTCACTTTCTTGTAAATACAGCCTTCTCCAAAAGTCTGTATAAAACCATATGCTTTGATCACACTATCAAAGTGTTTATTCCAACTCCGAGAGGCTTGCACCAGTCCATAAATGGATCGCTGGAGCTTGCACAGTTTGTTAGCACCTTTTGGATCCACAAAACCTTCTGGTTGCATCATATACAACTCTTCTTCTAGAAATCCATTCAGGAATGCAGTTTTGACATCCATTTGCCATATTTCATAGTCATAAAATGCGGCAATTGCTAACATGATTCGAACAGACTTAAGCATCGCTACGGGTGAGAAAGTCTCATCGTAGTCAACCCCTTCAACTTGTCGAAAACCTTTCACAACAAGTCGAGCTTTGTAGGCAGTAACCTTACCATCAGCGTCAGTCTTCTTCTTAAAGATCCATTTATTCTCGATGGCTTGCCGATCATCGGGCAAGTCAACCAAAGTCCATACTTTGTTCCCATACATGGATCCCATCTCAGATTTCATGGCCTCAAGCCATTTTGTGGAATCTGGGCTCATCATCGCTTCCTCATAGTTCATAGGTTCGCCATGGTCAAGTAACATGACTTCCAGAATAGGATTACCGTACCACTCTGGTGCGGATCTAACTCTTTTTGACCTACGAGGCTCGGTAGTAACTTGATCCAAAGTTTCATCATCAATATCATTAGCTTCCTCACTGATTGGTGTAGTTGTCACAGGAACAGGTTTCTGTGATGAACTATTTTCCAATAAGGGAGCAGGTACTGTTACCTCATCAAGTTATACTTTCCTCCCACTCACTTCTTTCGAGAGAAACTCCTTCTCTAGAAAGGATCCAAATTTGGCAACGAAAGTCTTCCTTCAGATATGTGATAGAAGGTGTACCCAATAGTCTCTTTTTGGGTATCCTATGAAGACACATTTCTCCGGTTTGGGTTCGAGCTTATTTGGTTGAAGTTTCTTCACATAAGCATCGCAGCCCCAAACTTTAAGAAACGACAACTTTGGTTTCTTGCCAAACCACAGTTCATAAGGCGTCGTCTCAACGGATTTTGATGGTGCCCTATTTAACGTGAATGCGGCCGTCTCTAAAGCATAACCCCAAAACGATAGCGGTAAATCAGTAAGAGACATCATAGATCACACCATATCTAGTAAAGTACGATTAGGACTTTCGGACACACCATTACTTGTGGTGTTCCGGGTGGCGTGAGTTGCGAAACTATTCCACATTGTTTCAAATGTAAACCAAACTCGTAACTCAAATATTCTCCTCCACGATCAGATCATAGAAATTTTATGTTCATGTTATGATGATTTTCCACTTCACTCTGAAATTCTTTGAACTTTTCAAATGTTTCAAACTTGTGTTTCATTAAGTAGATATACCCATGTCTGCTCAAATCATCTGTGAAGGTGAGAAAATAACGATACCCGCCGTGAGCCTCAATGTTCATTGGACCACATACATCAGTATGTATGATTTCCAACAAATCTGTTGCTTGCTCCATAGTTCCGGAGAACGGCGTTTTAGTCATCTTGCCCATGAGGCACTGTTCGCAAGTACCAAGTGATTCATGCGCTTTACACCAATATGATTCCAAACGGCAGTGCCACAAATAAGTTGCACTATCATTATCAACTCTGCATCTTTTGGTATGGAGTTTCTTCATGCGCTTTACACCAATATGACCCAAACGGCAGTGCCACAAATAAGTTGCACTATCATTATCAACTCTGCATCTTTTGGCTTCAACATTATGAATATGTGTATCACTACTATCGAGATTTAATAAAAATAGACCACTCTTCAAGGGTGCATGACTATAGAAGATATTACTCATATAAATAGAACAACCTTTATTCTTTGATTTAAATGAATAACCGTCTCGCATCAAACAAGATCCAGATATAATGTTCATGCTTAACGCTGGCACCAAATAACAATTATTCAAGTCTAAAACTACTCTTGAAGGTAGATGTAGAGGTAGCGTGCCGACCGCGATCACATCGACTTTGGAACCATTTCCCACGCGCATCGTCACCTCGTCCTTAGACAATCTTCGCTTAATCCGTAGTCCCTGTTTCGAGTTGCAAATATTAGCAACAGATCCAGTATCAAATACCTAGGTGCTACTGCGAGCATTAGTAAGGTACAAATCAATAACATGTATATCACATATACCTTTGTTCACCTTGCCATCCTTCTTATCCGCCAAATACTTGGGCAGTTCCGCTTCCAATGACTAGTCTGCTTGCAGTAGAAGCACTCAGTCTCAGGCTTAGGTCCAGATTTGGGTTTCTTCTCTTGAGCAACAACTTGTTTGTCGTTCTTCTTGAAGTTCCCCTTCTTCTTCCCTTTTCCCTTTTTTCTTGAAACTGGTGGTCTTATTGACCATCAACACTTGATGCTCCTTCTCGATTTCTACCTCCACAAATTTTAGCATTGCAAAGAGCTCGGGAATAGTCTTGTCCATCCCTTGCATGTTATAGTTCATCGCGAAGCTCTTGTAGCTTGGTGGCAGTGATTGAAGAATTCTGTCAATGACACTATCATCGGGAATATTAACTCCCAATTGAATCAAGTGATTATTATACCCAGACATTTTGAGTATATGTTCACTGACATAACTATTTTCTTCCATCTTGCAGCTATAGAACTTATTGGAGACTTCATATCTCTCAATCCGGGCATTTGCTTGAAATATTAACTTCAACTCCTGGAACATCTCATATGCTCCATAACGTTCAAAACTTCGTTGAAGTCCCGGTTCTAAGCCGTAAAGCATGGCACTCGAACTATCGAGTAGTCATCAGCTTTGCTCTCGCCAGACGTTCTTAACGCCGTCGGCCACATCTGCGATGAGGCCTGGCACCCAGCGGTCCTTCCAGGATGTAATTCTTCTGTGCATGAAAGTGCAACTATCCCTAGGTGGTTTTGGTAATTCATAACAACATATAGCTCATTGAGCTAATGCTATTCCAAGATAATTATTTCAGGAAAGCTCAATGAATGGCATGGCATGGATGATGAAAGTGGATCCCTCAAAATACTAAGGACAAAGGCTTGGCTCAAGCTCAAAAGCTCAAGACTCTTCATTTTACATTTTTAGTGATCCAAGATCACATTGAGTCTATAGGAAAAGCCAATACTATCAAGAAGGGATGAGGTGTTACTTACTGAGCCTTTTGCTTCATGTGCTTAGTGATATGCTCCAAAACCCTCAACTACTTTCCCACATCCACAAATGACCTAAACCTAAAGCCAAATCGGTCTCACCGATTCTTTCTATCCGGCGCCACCGATTCCAAAAGTCATAGCCACTGCCACAAACCCTAAGCAAATCGGTCTTACCGATAGGGATCTCGGTCTCACCGAGATGGGGTTGCAATCTCTCTGTTTCCCTTCGTAACGTTTCGGTCTAACCGAAGTGAGCGATCAGTCCCACCGAGATTGCAATGTAAACTCTCTGTTTCCTTTTTGTAACATTTCGGTCTCACCGAAGAGAGCAAATCGGTCCCACCGAGTTTATCTGACCAACTCTCTGGTTAGCTAATTACCAAAATCGGTCTCACCGAGTTTGTGTAATCGGTCTCACCGAGATTACGTTATGCCCTAACCCTAACCATATCGGTCTCACCGAGATGCATGTCAGTCCCACTGAAAATCACTAACGGTCACTAGGTTTACTAAATCGGTCCGACCGAGTTTAACGATTCGGTCCCACCGAGTTTGGTAAATTGTGTGTAACGGTTAGATTTTGTGTGGAGGCTATATATACCCCTCCACCTCCTCTTCATTCGTGGAGAGAGCCATCAGACTGAACCTACACTTCCAACATACCATTTCTGAGAGAGAACCACCTACTCATGTGTTGAGGCCAAGATATTCCATTCCTACCATATGAATCTTGATCTCTAGCCTTCCCCAAGTTGCTTTCCACTCAAACCCTCTTTCCACCAGATCCAAATCCTATGAGAGAGAGTTGAGTGTTGGTGAGACTATCATTTGAAGCACAAGAGTAAGGAGTTCATCATCAACACACCATTTGTTACTTCTTGGAGAGTGGTGTCTCCTAGATTGGCTAGGTGTCACTTGGGAGCCTCCGACAAGATTGTGGAGTTGAACCAAGGAGTTTGTAAGGGCAAGGAGATCGCCTACTTCGTGAAGAGCTACCGCTAGTGAGGCAAGTCCTTCGTGGGCGACGGCCATGGTGGGATAGACAAGGTTGCTACTTTGTGGACCCTTTGTGGGTGGAGCCCTCCGTGGACTCGCGCAACCGTTACCCTTCGTGGGTTGAAGTCTCCATCAACGTGGAGGTACAATAGCACCACCTATCGGAACCACGACAAAAACATCCGTGTCTCCAATTGCATTTGATTTCTCCAAACCCTTCCCCTTACCTTCTTGCAAGTTGCATGCTTTAATTTCCGCTGCCAATATACTCTTTGCATGCTTGCTTGAATTGTGTGATGATTGCATGACTTGTCCTAAATAGCTAAAATCTGCCAAACTATAAAATTGGGAAAAGTTTAAGTTATTTTATTGGTCAAGTAGTCTAATCACCCCCCCTCTAGACATATTTCAAGGTCCTACAAGTGGTATCAGAGCTTTGGTCTCCATTTGCTTTGATTTCCATAGCTTTTGGTGGCCATAGCCTTGGTTTCACAACCTAGGAGAGTATGGCGTCTAGTGAGGGAAATTATCACCGTAGAGGTCCTTACTTTGATGGTACTAATTTTGCTAGTTGGAAGCATAAGATGAAAATGCATATTCTTGGACATAACCCCGCCGTTTGGGCAATTATTTGTATTGGCTTGCAAGGTGAATCCTTCGATGGGAGAGAACCAAACCGTGAAGCTAATGCGGAGGAATTGAAGATGTTGCAATACAACGCTCAAGCATGTGACATCATCTTCAATGGATTGTGCTCCGAAGAATTCAACAAAATCATCCGTCTTGAGAATGCAAAAGAAATTTGGGATACTTTGATTGATATGCACGAAGGTACCGAGTCCGTCAAGGAATCCAAGTTGGATGTGCTCCAAAGTCAGCTTGACAAGTTCAAAATGAAGGATGGTGAAGGTGTCGCTGAAATGTACTCTAGGCTTGCTCTTATCACAAATGAGATTGCCGGCTTAGGGAGTGAAGAGATGACCGACAAATTCATCATCAAGAAGATCCTAAGAGCATTGGATGGAAAGTATGATACCGTGTGCACATTGATCCAAATGATGCCAAACTACAAAGATCTCAAGCCAACGGAAGACATTGGAAGGGTTGTTGCTCATGAGATGTCACTCAAGGACAAGGAGGAACTTCACAACAAGTCAAGTGGTGCTTACAAAGCCTCAAATGAAGCCCCCACATCATCAAGTGAGAAACCAACCTTCAATGAAGAACTGAGCTTAATGGTGAAGAACTTCAACAAATTCTACAAAACTAGAAGCAAAGAAAGAAGCTCCAAGTCAAGGTCTTACAATGACAAGAGGTCTTCAAGTCGAGAGCGAAATTGCTACAATTGTGGGAGACCCGGACACTACTCCAATGAGTGTACTGCACCCTACAAAAGAAGAGAAGATTCTCCAAAAAGAAGAAGCAAAAGAGAAGAACCACCGCCAAGAGAGAGGAGGAGTAGAGATGATCATTATGAACGAAGACCCTCACGGAGAAGCAAGGATTCGGAAAGAAAGGACAAGTCATCAAGGAGCTACACAAAACAAATACATCAAGCTCATGTTGGTGAATGGGTTTCCGGCTCCGACTCCGACATCACTCCGAGAGAAGCTATCACTCCGACTCCGAATATACTCAAGATGAAGGTGTTGCCGGTCTAGCACTTGTGTCAACCAAGTCCTACGACATATTTGATTCACCAAATGAAGGAATTGGAAGATGCTTCATGGCCAAAGGTCCAAAGGTAACACATCCCGAGTATGTTGATTTTAATAGTGATGAAGATTACTTGCTTGTGGATGATGATTTACTTGTTGACAACTCTAGTGATGAATACTATGATGAAACGTCAATTAATCAAGCTAATCAAACGAATGACAATGATAAGGAGAAAAATGAGCTTCTAACTAAAGAACTAAACACTCTTAAGTTGGCTCATGAAACTATCTTCGAAGATCATCGAGAACTTTTAAGGGCTCATGAGAAGTTGCGCTTTGAAAAGCTCAATCTTGAGCAAGAGCATGAGTTCTTAAAGGCAATCAATGATGATCTCCGCAAGAAAAGTTCTTCTTACATTGCCAAGCGTTTACTCTTATCTACTTACATGCCTCAAGCCAAGTCTAGTAACAAGTACAAGAAAGACACTTCCTCTAGTAGTAACAATAATAATGTCAAATCCAATGTTGTTGCTTGTAGTAGTTCTCTTGATTCCACTAATGATTCTCTTAGCCAAGTTACACTTGAGCAAGAAAATAGTTTATTGAAGGGAATTATAGAGAAAGGTGTTTACAAGAGCCTTGCCGGGAGTAAGCAATTCGAGGAACTTGTACGCAAGCAAGGAAGGCACCGGAAGAATCAAGGTGTTGGTTTTGAATGAAAGTTCAACGCCAATGGAGTTGAGTGGGAAGAAGATCAATATCCCAAGACAAAGTTTGTTCCTCAACAAGAGAAGTATGATCCTACTTCCTTCAAGGGGACACAAGCTCAAGATGATCTTCCACCACATGACCACAAGAACAAAGGCAAGGACAAGATTCAAGAAGAGATTGATGCATTTGAAGAAGCACCTAAAGCCTCGTTCGAGTGGGTCCCCAAGACTACGTCAAGTTCTACTTCATCAAGTACAACTACAACTCCAAGGATTCCCATCAAGATGATGTGGATCCCGAAGAAGAAGAACTAGAGAGTTCTTGAGGGTGACTCCGCCAACATTCTTCACTCATATCATTTTGGCAAGAACAAGTGCAATCAACTTTCACATCCTACACTAGTTCAAGGAGTCACAAACCCTCATGTTGGTAAGGCAAGGGACAAGGTAACCTAATGTTTTCATGGACATCATCTTCTGTGTGCATCACTCTATGTCTATGGATATTCTTGTTTGTTCCTTGTGGGACTAACCCATGTAGGCAAGTTGAAAGTGCAACTCACTCCAAAGTATTGCTCCAAAATGATCTACATCAACTTTGAGCATCTACATCTTCAACACCTACATGAAGTCATCATCGACAAAACCCAAGGTTAGTTCATCCCTCTAAGGGGGGATCTCACATCTAGGGGGAGCTTAACTCTAAGAATTGAGTCAAAGCAACTCTAATGGTGTGAACACATTAAAGAATTATGTAAAAGTGGTAACCCCACTTGAGCTTAAACGATGAGTATGACCTATGATCAAATGCTCTCAATTGACTCCTAAGTCAATATACTCATATAAGATGACCTGGTCATCGCCAATTGTTTGATAGATACTAGAATTGGTTGTGCATGCTTTGCCACATATTTCATTTGCCATCTTATTGTGTGAGCATGTTGGTGCATATTTTACTCATTTAAGGACATCCACTTGTTGTTTTGTTTGTTTGGATTCTCCTTTTTGTGCCAAGTGGATGGACAAGAATGCCTAAGAACCTTCTTTAGCTATCTATGCTTTTCTCGTCTGAAACTCTATTCATGCTACATCACAAAATTTGATCAAGTCAGATTCGAACCACTCTGTGTGAGGAGCACTCGAGTCCCGATTCGTCATAGACTTAAACTTCCAAAACCTCTTAGTGATTCTCGGTCCGACCGATCCTTCCATTCGGTCCTACCGAGATCATCAAGTTGATCTGAGTTTTCAATCTCGGTGCAACCGATTTGAACTTTCGGTCTCACCGATTTCTTTGAACGAACACGTTATGCATCTCGGTGCCACCGAGTTGTTCCACTCAGTCACACCGACAGGGTCGGGCTATATATAGTCACGGGCAAAATTTTGGAAATTTCTCCGAAACCCTTCGCCCGCGCATCAACTCGCTCTGCCATCGTGGTCTCCGGATCGTCTCCTCGTCGCCATCAGCCTCCTGTCGCTGGTCTTCGCCGCCATCAACGGATTTCATCCCCGCCATTGCTGCCGTAGCAAGTCCACCGCCAAGTTAGGGTATGGACTTGATCTTTGTGCTATCCACGTCTGATTCCTAGCACATTGTTTACATATTGAATCTTGCCACGATTGAAACTCTTCTATCCAGCCAAAGTAGTTCTTAGATTAGATGTGATTCAAATTTTTAGGTTTAGGTTTCTGTCGAAACTATCTCGGACCCACTGAGTTGAAAAACTCGGTCTCACCGATTTGGCTTATGCCATTGCACTATTGACTCTCGGTCTGACCGAGAATTACTAATCGGTGCAACCGATTTGAGGATTCTGTGAAACCCTAGCAGTCTCGGTACCACCGAACTGAAACTCGGTCCAACCGAGATCATCAGTTTAGGTTCCAAAAGCTGCTTCGGTATCACCGAGTTTGAAAATCGGTAGATCCGAAATGCTTTCTGTGGAAAACTAAGACTGAACTTTTGAGTCATTCTTTTGCAAAAACCTCTGCATTTTGTGATGCTCATCTTTTCTATCTCATCTATAAACTCTTCACAGGGTCAGCAGTCAGTCTTTGCAGTATGTCTGATCAAAGTGACAGCCAGAACAAGTCAGAAGAGCAGATAGACTTGAGTGAGGGCACTAGTCCCTCAACTTCATATGAAGGGAGCAGAAGTACTCCTAGCAATTTGCCTAAGGCTGCTACTAGGCAAAGGAGGAAAAGAAATTCAGATTCAGAGGATGAAGATTACAGGGCTGAGGAAGATGAGGCAACCTCCAAGAAAGTTGTGCTCAAAAAGGAAAGGGTCATGAAGACCAAAAGGACTGCAGGAAGACAACCAATGTCTAAGGCCAGAACATCAACTCAACTTCCTGAAAATCCTGATCCCAAAGAGCCAGTTGCTGAGAGAAAGAAGAGGAAGGAAAGGGTCAAGATGACCATGGCCAGAGTTATTGGGAAGCCTCCAATGATGGAAGAGGAAGAGCCTGCTGCACCAGCACCAAAGGCACCAAAGCTTATGGGTGATGCTATTAGATCAGGGGCTGCCACATCTAAGCCCAAGGAAGCACCCAAAGCTGCCCCCAAGGCCAAGTCTGCACCAAAGAGGAATACTAGGAGTATTCCAGCTACTGAGAAGAACAAGGCCCTAGTGCCTGAGGTTGATGAGGAAGATGAAGAAGGACAAGTTCTGATGAAGCTTAAGCCAAAGATACCAGACCACAATGATGCCCATCATGTGGCTGAGAACATGAGAATCAGGAAGGATTCAGGGCTGAGACTGTGGAGAATGGAAGATCCATATGCTTCAAGGAGAAGAACTGCTGTTGACTACAGGTTCCATACAAAGGAACAACAGGACTTCTATGAAACAATCTTGTTGGACAAGAAGCCCATTGTGTGTGATATGAGGTGGGTCGACTGTACTTACATGAAGGAAAATGAAGAGCACTATCCTGGAGTGCAAGACAGCTTTGTGAGTTGTGGAGTTGCAGATTTTGTCGGGCAAAAGCTCACAAATTGGAATGATGATCTTATCATGCAGTTTTACTCCACAACACATTTTTACCCAGATGGGAGAATTGTTTGGATGTCTGAAGGTACAAGGTACCAGTCAACTGTTGAGGAGTGGGAAAAGCTGATAAATGCCCCAGAGGAGAATGATGATGATCTAGACATTTATGCCAAGAAGAAAAAGGATCACAATTCAATGGCTCACATGTATAAGGAAATTCCAAACAAGGCATTAGCAACTCACAAGTTTGGATTAGTTCACTTTCTTCTGTCAGGGTTGCCAACCATAAATTGGATTCTGAGGCACACTTTGTTGCCCAAGTCTGGTGACCATAACATGATCAGAGGGCATGCCATCAACATGTTGCATGTGTTTGATGTGCCACAAAATTTTAAAGTCATGAGCCTGATCATTGAAACTATCAAGAGGACTGCAGCAGATCAGAAGAGGAGATGTGGATATGCACCTCAGATTCAAGAACTGATAAACTCAAAGATGGGCACAGGAAAATATTAGTTGGATAAGGAACACGTTCCTCTTTATCCAGACTTTGAGGACAATGAGGTTGTCATGAATGAAGATGATCCACAATCAGTTCAAGCTCAGGAGAAGAAGGAGAAGGCAAAGATGGAGAAGGCTGCCAAGATGCCAACTCAAGAGGAGGCATCTGAGTATTTCTTGACGAACAAGCAGGAGCAGCTCGGGTACTTGATAGCATCAACCCTAAGGATTGAGAAGGGATTGGACACCCTAACTCAAAACCAGGAGAGCCTAGAGAGAATCATAGAACAAAAGTTCTATAACTTAGATGTGAAAGTAACTGAGATTCAGACTGTAGTGGAGGAACTACAAGATGACATGCAGGAGAGGAAGGGCAAGACTACCACCAATGTGTTTGCCAGAGTGCCTAGAGCCCAGAGGTCATCAGTTGTGCCAGTTTCTGACACAAGAGCAACTTCGTCTGCACCAGCTACAGCCTCAGTGTCATCAGCTCCAGCACCTACATCAGCTCCAGCTCCATCTACATCAACTGAAGTCTTCGTCCAAGGAGCCATCTCTACACCACCACCAGAAGATCAAGCCTGAGAGTCGATCTAGCACTATGCATTTTCTATGAACTTTTTGGTAACTTGTTGCCAAAGGGGGAGAAAAATGTATAGATCATAGGCTTCGAGAGAGAGAGTGTTGCTTTTGTTCTCTCTTGCTTTATTTGGTGGTTTTTCAAACTTTGTTTGCTTTTGGTTGAGATACTATGCTTGTGAGACATTGATGATCATGTGTTTGATCATAAGCTACACTTATGCATGCTTGATATTATCCTATCTATCTTATGTGATCACTCACTATGCTTGGTGATGAGTGCATGTATTCATTGTTTATTATTTTGAGCGCTCCACCAAGATGTATGTGACATGGAAGAGTAACCCATGAGCCTAATTCATTGTGCATTTGCAGTCCAAAGCAAATCTAAAACTATGCACAAATTTAGGGGGAGCTCTTGCTTATCACATACTTCTCAAAGCGACGATGTTATTTAATTCTTATTATCTTTTGTCAAAGCTTTGATCTATGTGTTGTCATCAATTACCAAAAAGGGGGAGATTGAAAGTGCAACTATCCCTAGGTGGTTTTGGTAATTCATAACAACATATAGCTCATTGAGCTAATGTTATTCCAAGACTATTATTTCAGGAAAGCTCAATGAATGGCATGGCATGGATGATGAAAGTGGATCCCTCAAAATACTAAGGACAAAGGATTGGCTCAAGCTCAAAAGCTCAAGACTCTTCATTTTACATTTTAGTGATCCAAGATCACATTGAGTCTATAGGAAAAGCCAATACTATCAAGAAGGGATGAGGTGTTGCTTAATGAGCCTTTTGCTTCATGTGCTTAGTGATATGCTCCAAAACCCTCAACTACTTTCCCACATCCACAAATGACCTAAACCTAAAGCCAAAATCGGTCTCACCGATTCTTTCTATCCGCGCCACCGATTCCAAAAGTCATAGCCACTGCCACAAACCCTAAGCAAATCGGTCTTACCGATAGGGATCTCGGTCTCACCGAGATGGGGTTCTGATCTCTCTGTTTCCCTTCGTAACGCTTCGGTCTAACGAAGTGAGCGATCGGTCCCACCGAGATTGCAATGTAAACTCTCTGTTTCCTTTTTGTAACATTTCGGTCTCACCGAAAAGAGCAAATCGGTCCCACCGAGTTTACCTGCCCAACTCTCTGGTTAGCTAATTACCAAAATCGGTCTCACCGAGTTTGTGTAATCGGTCTCACCGAGATTACTTATGCCCTAACCCTAACCATATCGGTCTCACCGAGATGCATGTCAGTCCCACCGAAAATCACTAACGGTCACTAGGTTTACTAAATCGGTCCGACCGAGTTTAATGATTCGGTCCCACCGATTTTGGTAAATTGTGTGTAACGGTTAGATTTTGTGTGGAGGCTATATATACCCCTCCACCTCCTCTTCATTCGTGGAGAAAGCCATCAGACTGAACCTACACTTCCAACTTACCATTTCTGAGAGAGAACCACCTACTCATGTGTTGAGGCCAAGATATTCCATTCCTACCATATGAATCTTGATCTCTAGCCTTCCCCAAGTTGCTTTCCACTCAAACCCTCTTTCCACCAGATCCAAATCCTATGAGAGAGAGTTGAGTGTTGGTGAGACTATCATTTGAAGAACAAGAGCAAGGAGTTCATCATCAACACACCATTTGTTACTTCTTGGAGAGTGGTGTCTCCTAGATTGGCTAGGTGTCACTTGGGAGCCTCCGACAAGATTGTGGAGTTGAACCAAGGAGTTTGTAAGGGCAAGGAGATCGCCTACTTCGTGAAGAGCTACCGCTAGTGAGGCAAGTCCTTCGTGGGCGACGGCCATGGTGGGATAGACAAGTTTGCTACTTCGTGGACCCTTCGTGGGTGGAGCCCTCCGTGGACTCGCGCAACCGTTACCCTTCGTGGGTTGAAGTCTCCATCAACGTGGAGGTACGATAGCACCACCTATCGGAACCACGACAAAAAACATTCGTGTCTCCAATTGCGTCTGATTTCTCCAAACCCTTCCCCTTACCTTCTTGCAGGTTGCATGCTTTAATTTCCGCTGCCAATATACTCTTTGCATGCTTGCTTGAATAGTGTGATGATTGCTTGACTTGTCCTAAAATAGCTAAAATCTGCCAAACTATAAAATTGGGAAAAGGTTAAGTTTTTTTATTGGTCAAGTAGTCTAATCACCCCCCTCTAGACATACTTCAAGGTCCTACAGTGCAGCAATGAGGATAATCCTCAAGTTACGGACCCAGTCCGTGTAATTGCTACCGTCATCTTTCAACTTAGCTTTCTCAAGGAACGCATTAAAATTCAACGGAACAACAGCACGAGCCATCTATCTACAACAAACATAGACAAGCAAAAATACTATCGGTACTAAGTTCATGATAAATTTAAGTTCAATTAATCATATTACTTAAGAACTCCCACTTAGATAGACATCCTCTAATCATCTAAGTGATCACGTGATCCAAATCAACTAAACCATGTCCGATCATCACGTGAGATGGAGTAGTTTTCAATGGTGAACATCACTATGTTGATCATATCTACTATATGATTCACGCTCGACCTTTCGGTCTCAGTGTTCCGAGGCCATATCTGTATATGCTAGGCTCGTCAAGTTTAACTGAGTATTTCGCGTGTGCAACTGTTTTGCACCGTTGTATTTGAGCGTAGAGCCTATCACACCCGATCATCACGTGGTGTCTCAAAGACGAATAACTTTCATAGCGGTGCATACTCAGGGAGAACACTTATACCTTAAAATTTAGTGAGAGATCATCTTATAATGCTACCGTCAATCAAAGCAAAATAAGATGCATAAAGGATAAACATCACATGCAATCAATATAAGTGATATGATATGGCCATCATCATCTTGTGCTTGTGATCACCATCTCTGATGCATCGTCATGATCACCATCGTCACCAGCACGACACCTTGATCTCCATCGTAGCATCGTTGTCGTTTCGCCAACTATTGCTTCTACGACTATCGCTACCGTTGAGTGATAAAGTAAAGCAATTACAGGGCGATTGCATTGCATACAATAAAGCGACAACCATATGGCTCCTGCCAGTTGCCGATAACTTGGTTACATAACATGATCATCTCATACAATAAAATATAGCATCACGTCTTGACCATATCACATCACAACATGCCCTGCAAAAAAAGAGTTACACGTCCTCTACTTTGTTGTTGCAAGTTTTACGTGGCTGCTACGGGCTGAGCAAGAACCGTTCTTACCTACGCATCAAAACCACAACAATAGTTCGTCAAGTTAGTGTTGTTTTAACCTTCTCAAGGACCGGGCGTAGCCATACTCGGTTCAACTAAAGTTGGAGAAACTGACACCCACCATCCACCTGTGTGCAAAGCACATCGGTAGAACCAGTCTCGCATAAGCGTACGCGTAATGTCGGTCCGGGCCGCTTCATCCAACAATACCGCCGAACGGAAGTATGACATGCTGGTAAGCAGTATGACTTGTATCTCCCACAACTCACTTGTGTTCTACTCGTGCATATAACATCTACGCATAAAACCTGGCTCGGATGCCACTGTTGGGGAACGTAGTAATTTCAAAATTTTCCTATGCACACGCAAGTTCATGGTGATGCATAGCAACAAGAGGGGAGCGTGTTGTCCACGTACCCTCGTAGACCGAAAGTGGAAGCGCTAGAACAACGCGGTTGATGTAGTCGTACGTCTTCACGGCCCGACCGATCAAGCACCGAAAGCACGGCACCTTCGAGTTCTAGCACACGTTCAGCTCGATGACGTCCCTCGAACTCCGATCCAGCTAAGTGTCAAGGGAGAGTTCCATCAGCACGACGGCATGGTGACGATGATGATGTTCTACTGTCGCAGGGCTTCGCCTAAGCACCGCTACAGTATTATCGAGGAGGACTATGGTGGAGGGGGGCACCACACACGGCTAAGAGATCAATGATCTGTTGTTGTTGTGTCTAGGGTGCCCCCTGCCCCGTATATAAAGGGGCAAGGGGGGGAGGTGCGGCCGACCAAGAGGAGGCGCGCCAGGAGGAGTCCTACTCCCACCGGGAGTAGGACTCCCTCCCTTCCTTGTTGGACTAGGAAAAGGGGGGAAAGAGGAAGGAAAGGGGAGGGCGCCGCCCCCCTCTCCTTGTCCTATTCGGAATAAGGGGGGAGGGGCACGTGGCCCTGCCCTGGCCTCCTCTCCTCTTCTCCACTAAGGCCCACTATGGCCCATTAAGCCCCCGGGGGGTTCCGGTAACCCCTCGGTACTCCGGTAAAATCCCGATTTCACCTGGAACACTTCCGATATTCAAATATAGGCTTCTAATATATCAATCTTCATGTCTCGACCATTTTGAGACTCCTCGTCATGTCACTGATCACATCCGGGACTTCGAACAATCTTCGGTACATCAAAACTCATAAACTCATAATATAACCGTCATTGAAACTTTAAGCGTGCGGACCCTACGGGTTCGAGAACTATGTAGACATGACCGAGACACGTTTCCGGTCAATAACCAATAGCGGAGCCTGTATGCTCATATTGGCTCCTACATATTCTACGAAGATCTTTATCGGTCAAACCGCATAACAACATACATTGTTCCCTTTGTCATCGGTATGTTACTTGCCCGAGATTCGATCGTCAGTATCTCAATACCTAGTTCAATCTCGTTACCGGCAAGTCTCTTTACTCGTTATGTAATGCATCATCCCGTAACTAACTCATTAGCTACATTGCTTGCAAGGCTTATAGTGATGTGCATTACCGAGAGGGCCCAGAGATACCTCCCCGACAATCAGAGTGACAAAACCTAATCTCGAAATACGCCAACTTAACATGTACCTTTGGAGACACCTGTAGAGCTCCTTTATAATCACCCAGTTACGTTGTGACGTTTGGTAGCACACAAAGTGTTCCTCCGGTAAACGGGAGTTGCATAATGTCATAGTTGTAGGAACATGTATAAGTCATGAAGAAGAAAGCAATAGCAACATACTAAATGATCAAGTGCTAAGCTAACAGAATGGGTCAAGTCAATCACATCATTCTCCTAATGATGTGATCTCGTTAATCAAATAACAACTGATGTTTATGGTCAGGAAACATAACTATCTTTGATCAATGAGCTAGTTAAGTAGAGGCATACTAGTGACATTATGTTTGTCTATGTATTCACACATGTATTATGTTTCCGGTTAATACAATTCTAGCATGAATAATAAACATTTATCATGATATAAGGAAATAAATAATAACTTTATTATTGCCTCTAAGGCATATTTCCTTCACTATCATCTTTGGCCAAGTTTGTTGAGTTTTCCTTCAGAGGGAGTGGTGCTTTGCAGTGGGTTCAATCGTGTGGTGCTATATATCCCATTGCCAAAAAGGTACAAGACACATATTTGTATTCTTACCACTGAGGATAAAACGGCGGTGTCTCGTCATATCGGATCCTAGGGGTTACGATCCTACGGTCAGCGTGTGCTCTGATACCATCTCTGTAGCGACCTGACCCAAAATCGGTCAAATCTACGTATGCATACCATCCCAAGATCATCTTGGTACTCACAAATTACATCGATGAAATAATCAAAGTTCAATCACACCTGAATTTATTACACGATTCTCATATAGAGTCTTTATTACAATAGAATAAATTCGGCCAAAGGCCAACTCATGAGAAATAAACTACTAAAACTGCGGAAGCGTAGAAGTATAGCGAGTCCATCCGACTCCAAAGGGCAATCGCCAAGCGCGGAGCGTAGCCTCACTCCTGATCGGAATAAATCTCTGCAACATAAGACGTTGCAGCCGTGTAGGTCAGCTTTTTGAATAAGCTGGCAAGTCATGAAGAGAATAACAATAATAAACTTTCTAATACTATATGCATTTTCGCTGTGGGGCTCTAAGTTTCATCATTTTGCGAAAAGCCAATTTTCTCCTACTAAAGTGGACTTGCTTGCAAATTACTACAAATTGTTGGTAGTTATTGAGATGGTTCCGCCAACCAATGTCTCATTCCCAAATTATTAAGTCATAAACCCCTCAAATTAATTTATTAATTTAGTGTTGAGATTTCCGAATACTTCCAAGTTCCAGAGCTCAAATTGTCCGTAACCGGGGACACGGCTAATCGATTAGATCTTTAACTCTGCAGAGGTTTGCGCACTTTACCCGCAAGAATCATTCCCTCCTTTTTTTAAGTCTTCGCACTTCATGGTGTTTGAAGACGGGACGAATGAAACAGGGTCTTCCAAAGGGTTCTTCTGGCTACTGCCGGTACCCATCCAATCCTACCGTTCTTCTACATCTCGTAGTACCGTCCAGCCAGCGTCACTACTAGGGTTGACCCAGCGAGCCCATAATGGCTTGCGGCTGCACATGTAAGCTTCCGGTCAATGGGGCATCCATCCGTCTCTTCGTGGCTGGGTGAAGCTTTCCGCAAGATGTCATGGCACTTCTCCATGCATTCCGCCAACCTTTGGGTTCTCCAGGTGCCCGTCAACAAATCCTCCACCCAAAGAGTGAATTCAAGTCCATCTTGATTCTTGTAGTTCATGGGGTTGTCATCATCATTGACTCTCACATCTTGCTTATGAATTTCACTCAACCAAAACCCGTCTACGAGCATAGCAAAATAAACTACTTCGTCCCGGGGTCATGGTAACAAGGGGATTGGTTCATCCTACCACATGATACTACTCAAGATTATAACTTCAAAATTTCAACTACTGCATGCATGGTGGGGTGGTATAACTTCTAATGCACAAAAATCATAGGTATTGAAAATAACATGATCAAGACTTGCCTTGCTGATGATCCTCGTAAGCTAAAGACTCGTAGTAGCAAGCTTCGCACTCCGGAAACTCTACCGAGACAAACAATAATCACAATAAGCATATAGCATATCATCACTTAACACAATATCAATAGCATCATAACACACCAAAACAAACAAGTCAAAACCCAAAGGAAAACTCAAAGAAAACCAACTCAAATTTTTCCTACTTCAAACAACAACTAGAATTAGTTTTTATACAACAAAATTTTCTCAACATAACCTAATCATGGATTTATGTTAACTTAACAGAAAAGAATGCATTAAGCAACTAGGAGCAAAAAGAATCAATTTAAAATCTATTATGAAACTCCTATTAGACCTAATTCAATTTCTATTAAGAAAAAATAAAATAAAAGTTTTATTTATTATAAATAAAAGTTCATCCTATAAAGTGACAGAAACTATCCTAGAAAAATAAATCACATGTGAAAAACAAACTTATTTACTAATTATAATAATAGGAAAACAGTAGCTAGTTAATTAATTAAGAATAACAAGATTCTGTTTAAAACTATTTTTATTAATCCTAAAATACCCAAATTAATTCCTATGGTTAGGTAATGTCAAAATAAAGTTGGGACAAAAGAATCATATAAAATAATTTTCCTAACTCATGTTATAACAGATTTACTATTCTGACTAAAACTAAATTAAAGCAATTATAAATAATTTTAACATAGCTAAATATATTTCCTACAGAAACTATAGAAAATTTGCAAACCAACAAAAAAAAGAATCACTCAAAAATATTAAACAGAATAAAAGATATGAATTTTTCAAATCTGAAACTATTCTGTTAAAACAGAAAACGAAAATAAATGAAAAATGGCCTAATGGGCCTAACCTACGCACTGAGCGTAATATAACTAAACGAGTCGGGCCGGGCTAAAATAAAAAAACCTAACCTAAAACTAAACCGGACTAAACAGGAACGAACCGGGTTTTTTATATAAAGAACATACCCCTTCGGGGGTGTTCTAATCTACGCCGTCGAGAACGAATCGGACGGGGGAGGTGATCTCCGGTGGCTTACCGGAGCTCGACGGCGGCGGCGGCGGCGGCGGCGAGTGTGTTGGCCTCTCCGGTCGTCGGGGAGGTCGGCGGAGTGGTCCGTGGTGCTTGGGCGACGAGGGGGGTTCTGGTGGAGTCGACGAGGCTCAGGGGGGTCTAGGGCGACGGCGGCGATGAAAATGGCGGCGGAGGTGAGCTCGGCTCGGCGGCGCGTGTGAGGAGGAGGGTTCCGCGAGGGGGCGGGGGAATGGGGTGCGGGAGGGCTTATATAGGGGTGCCTCGGCTTGGGCAGGGGGCAATCGGGAGGATCGAATCCGGATCCGTCGGGATCCGCGATCGGCGGCGGCCTGGCGAGGCGTGGGCGAGGGGTTGAAGACGGGTGGGGTCCGCTGGCGAGAGAGAGAGTCTGGCGCGGGCGGTTGGCCGAGCCGAAAGTGTCTCGGCGAGGGGTGTCGGTTGGCTGGGCTGGCGGCTGGCGGGTTCATTTGAAATTTGGGTGGGCCTGGTGGGTTGGTTGGGCGATGCTTTGGTGGCGCTGAGGGGGTCTTCTTTTTTAAAATTTATTTTTTAATAAAAACAAAAACAGAGATAACTTATAAAATATAAATATTTTATATAGGACATATATATACCAAAATGATCGGGAATATTCCTATCATTTGAACATTTTCCAAAGGCAAAATCCAAACTTTATAAAATTCATTTTTTCAAATTCAAATAAAACTCAAGTTTGAATTCAAAACTTTTGGCATTATTTTCCTCTGATATTTTTGGAGTGTCATGTTTACTCCTCTCATACTTTTGCTCAAGTATTTATCGGGCATAGTTTTTGAAATGATTCCCACTTGCCATAGTTTAAATTCAAATTTGAAAACTCAAAACTCAAACTCCAAATGGCACTCAAATTCAAACAGAATGCATAGATGCTTAGCTATAATTGTAAAACATTCCAAATAGGAAATTTGGGATGTTACAAACCTACCACCTTAAGGTGAATCTCGCCCTCGAGATTCGGGTTGGCTAGCAAATAGGTGCGGGTGGTCTCGAAGAAGGTCTTCTTCGCGCTCCGAGGTGGCTTCCTCCTCGGAGTGGTGACTCCACAACACCTTGCAAAACTTGATGACCTTGCTGCGGGTGACTCTGGTCGCAGTCTCGAGAATTCGGACGGGTTTCTCCTTATAAGTCAGATCACTGTCGAGCTGTATGGTCTCTAGGGGCACTGTGTCTCTCAACGGGATATCGACCATGTCGGCATGACACTTCTTCAGCTGAGAAACATGGAAGACATCATGAACTCCGGACAATCCTTCCGGCAATTCCAACTTGTAAGCAACTTCTCCACGACGTTCGAGGATTTTGTAGGGCCAATGAATCGGGTGCTAACTTTCCTTTGACACCAAACCTCTTGATTCCACGAAGTGAGACACACGAAGATATGCTCGGTCTCCGCTTCGTAAGTTACTTCCTTGCGTTCTTGTCGGCATAACTCTTCTGTCTCGACTGTGCTACCTTGAGTCTATCCCGAATCAGCTTGACTTTCTCTTCCGAATCTCTAATAAGATCGGAACCGAAAAGTGATCGGTGTCCAACACTATCCCACAGCAATGGTGTTCGCACCTCCTTCCGTATAGAGCTTCGAAGGGCCATCTTGATCGGATGATAAGCGTTGTTGTATGAAAACTCTGCGATGGCAAATTATCATCCCAGCTAGACCCATAGTCTAGCACACAAGCTCTCAACATGTCCTCCGTAATCTGGTTGACTCTCTCGGTGCATCCATCTGTCTCTGCGGATGAAAAGCTGTGCTGAATTCCAGCCTCGTACCCAAAGTTTCATGCAACTGCTTCCAAAACTTTGAGGTAAACTGTGTTCCTCTATCTGACTCGATTTTCCTCGGAACTTCATGCAGACATACGATCCTGGTCATGTATATCTTGGCCAACTTAGCACTGGTATAGGTAGTCTTCACGGGAATGAAGTGAGCTACCTTGGTCAAACGATCAACCACTACCCAGATGGAATCATAACCTGAACGGGTCCTGGGTAATCCTGTGATAAAATCCATTCCAAGTTTCTCCCATTTCCAATCGGGAATCAGCAAAGGTTGAAGTAACCCTGCTGGCTTCTGATGTTCTGCCTTTACTCGTTGGCAAACATCGCATACTGCTACGTACTCGGCAATATCCTTCTTCATACCTGTCCACCAGAAACTTTCCTTCAAATCCAGGTACATCTTGGTGTTACCGGGGTGAATCGAGTACGGTGAATCATGAGCCTCCTGAAGAATTAGCTTCCTGAGTTCGGGATCATTGGGCACATAAATACGATCCTCGAACCATATAGTTCCGTGTTCATCCTTACGAAATCCTTTGGCTTTTCCTTCATTCATCTTTTGCTTTATCTCATCAATTTCCTTGTCCGACTTACGGCTTCACGAATCCTTTCGGCCAAAGTGGACTGAACTTCCAGAGTTGCAACAAATCCTCTCGGAACTATCTCCAGTCGGAGATCTCTGAGGTCATCGACTAACTCCTGGGGTAATCCTCCTGCTGTAAGAGTATTCACATAACTCTTACGGCTCAAAGCATCTGCTACAACATTAGCTTTACCTGGGTGGTAATGCAATCTCATGTCATAGTCCTTGATTAACTCTAGCCATCTCTCTCGCCTGAGGTTCAACTCTTTCTGCGTGAAAATATACTTTAAACTCTTGTGATCTGTGTAGACATCACAACGGTTTCCGATGAGGAAATGTCTCCAGGTTTTGAGTGCATGCACAACGGCTGCTAACTCCAAATCATGTGTGGCATAATTCATCTCGTGAGGTCGTAGCTGTCTGGAGGCATAAGCTACAACTTTTCCTTCCTGCATTAGTACTCCTCCGAGTCCTTGACGAGAAGCGTCACAATAAACCTGGTATTCCTTGTGTATGTCCGGCAAAATCAGCACTGGGGCTGTAACCAAACATTTCTTCAATTCCTGAAAACTGGCTTCACAATCCTCGGTCCAAACATACTTGGCTTCCTTCTTCAACATCTCAGTCATGGGCTTGGCAATCTTCGAGAAGTTCTCAATAAACCTCCGATAATATCCTGCGAGTCCGAGAAAACTGCGGATCTCCTTGACTGAGGTGGGTGACGCCAATCGGTGGTGATTCAACCTTGGCGGGTCAACTGCTATTCCTTCCCCTGAAATAACATGTCCGAGGAATCCGACTTCCTTCAGCCAAAAATCACATTTGCTGAACTTGGCATACAACTGATGTTCTCGAAGTTTCTCCAGAACTAGACGCAAATGTTCCTTATGCTCTTCCTCGCTCTTGGAGAAAATCAATATATCATCGATGAACACCACGACAAACTTGTCCAGATATTCCATAAACACCTTGTTCATCAAATTCATGAAGTATGCAGGAGCATTAGTCAATCCAAATGACATGACGGTATACTCATATAAACCATACCAGTAGTGAATGCTGTTTTGGGTATATCCTTTTCACGGATCTTCAATCGATGATACCGGATCGAAGATCGATCTTAGAGAATACCTTGGCTCCAACTAGCTGATCAAACAGATCATTAATCATCGGCAGAGGGTACTTGTTCTTGATGGTTACTTCGTTCAACGCACGATAATCCACAACCATCCTCAAGCTTCCATCCTTCTTCTCTACCAAAAGAACTGGAGCTCCCCAAGGTGATGAGCTTGGCCGAATATATCATTTCTCCAATAACTCATTAATTTGATCCTTGATCTCTTTTAACTCATTCGGGGGCATCCGATAGGGTCTCTTGAATATTGGGGCTGTGCCGGGCAATAACTCAATCAGAAATTCAATGTCCCTGTCCGGTGGCATTCCTGGTAATTCCTCCGGAAAAACATCGGAAAGTCTTGCACTCTCGGCACTTCCTCTGGACAACTCCCGTGAGGGAATTCACTGATTCTTCATCCGCTACGCCGGATACATACTTGATCCTCTTACGCTCGGGGTGGTGAGCAGAATAGACTTCTTGGGCACAGTCTATGTTCCTTCAAACTTCGTCAACCAATCCATGCCTAGGATTACATCCAAGGTCTGGGTTTCCAACACTATGAGGTCTGCGGGAAATTTATGGTTCCCGATGTTGAGGGTTGCATGACAGCCTAAGCCTGCCATCATTTCTCCTCCTGCGGAATTGATCCCATGTGATGGTGCCGATGGGATAAGTGGCGGTGTAGTTCTCCCACCAAGAAGCTGCAGGTCCATCAAGTTGATGTGTGGCAAAGCGCACCTTCTCTGCATCAGTGCTCCCAACAGTGATTAACTCTCCTCCGATCTTGCGGAGCCAATCGTCGGCCACTATCGGCTCAGTGCTGCTAGAGAACACTGGCGGATTCAGCCTCAGGAATCGAGTCAAGTTGTCAACAGGGGGTGGTGGTGGCGGCGGTGGATTGTTGTTGTTGTTGTTCTGATTCTGGATGAGCATCTGCATGATGGCATTCTGCTGCTGAAGCAGCTGGGTGAGCTCCGGCGGGAAGTTGAGACCGGGGTCACGTCTCGGAGGCATCTGGTGTTTTGGGGTGGATGAGAAAATTAGAATAGAACAATGGTCTAATGAGAAATAACACTACCCATATGAATGCACAATCATAGACATAACACACCAATCATTTATTCATTCCACTCAAACATGGTTAAATCTCGATTACAAAAGCTCATGACTAATCAAAAATAACGACCTAACTGATCGACGAAAAAGTAAAATAACATGGTGGTCGACTAAAAGTCTTCATCAATAATCCTTGCGTCCTCTGGTGCGATGTCCTCCAGTGTGGTGTCCTCTGTTGTGGCGCCTCCTCTTGCGGCTTCCTCCAGTGGAACTCCCTTCATAGTCCTGATCATTGCTCACGAGGGGTCCATCATCTCCACTAGGAAAAAGGTCCTCTCCCAAGTCCATCTTTTCCTCAATTGCTGCAAGCTTCATCTTCAGGTCGTCGACTCTCTCCATGAAGTCTGCGACTTCTTCCTCATGGTTAAGGAAGTCTGCGTGTGCCTTCTCCTCCAGTTCCAGTTCGCGGAACAATAGCCTCCGGTATGCCTTCGAGTTACGGCGAGTCTGAATCTCCCGTTTCCTGAGGAGACACTCCAAATCCTGGACATAAGAGAGAATGGAGTCGTCCTCTACGGTACGGATGATATCTCCATTCCTTGCCCTGCGAGAAACCATGGCAAGGTCTGAAGGATCGAGCTCGGCCCTGTACTCCTCTCAGAGATGTCCAAGGGCACGATAGATCGCCATGTCCCTTCCGATGATCCAGCTGAAATCGGTGAACTCAAAGTCAATAGGCTCCGTGTGTCCTCCGAAGGTTCTCCCTGGAATGTGCACTTCAATCCGGTAGCGGGTGTCCGTCGGAAGTGCATTGGTTGGCTTCCCGGTGATCGAGGGCAGAGCAATCTTCAGCTTCTTAACCATCTGGACCAGCTTCCTGCCGAAGGGCATCGTCTCATCGGGTTGGCAAAACTCCGGTAGCAAAACTGGGGTGAACTCGACGGCCATCTAGAATGTTGAAAATCGGAGAAGAGTCAGAATTGAACAGGGGAGAATTACGGAATGATAAGGATACAAAGTAAATGGTCTCTTCCTATGGTTTTCCGATCCTAGGGGTTACGATCCTACGGTCAGCGTGTGCTCTGATACCATCTCTGTAGCGACCTGACCCAAAATCGGTCAAATCTCTGTGTCTGTACCATCCCAAGATCATGCTGGTACTCACAGTACATCGATGAAATAATCAAAGTTCAATCACACCTGAATTTATTACACGATTCTCATATAGAGTCTTTATTACAATAGAATAAATTCGGCCAAAGGCCAACTCATGAGAAATAAACTACTAAAACTGCGGAAGCGTAGAAGTATAGCGAGTCCATCCGACTCCAAAGGGCAATCGCCAAGCGGGGAGCGTAGCCTCACTCCTGATCGGAATAAATCTCTGCAACATAAGACGTTGCAGCCGTGTAGGTCAGCTTTTGAATAAGTGGCAAGTCATGAAGAGAATAACAATAATAAAATTTCTAATACTATATGCATTTTGGCTGTGGGGCTCTAAGTTTCATCATTTTGCGAAAAGCCAATTTTCTCCTACTAAAGTGGACTTGCTTGCAAATTACTACAAATTGTTGGTAGTTATTGAGATGGTTCCGCCAACCAATGTCTCATTCCCAAATTATTAAGTCATAAACCCTCAAATTAATTTATTAATTTAGTGTTGAGATTTCGAATACTTCCAAGTTCCGAGCTCAAATTGTCCGTGAATCGGGACATGGCTAATCGATTAGATCTTTAACTCTGCAGAGGTTTATGACTTTACCCGCAAGAATCATTCCTCCTTTTTGAAGTCTTCGCACTTCATGGTGTTTGAAGACGGATTAATGAAACAGGGTCTTCCAAAGAGTTCTTTCGCTACCGCCGGTACCCATCCAATCCTACCGTTCTTCTACATCTCGTAGTACCGCCCAGCCAGCGTCACTACTAGGGTTGACCCAGCAGAGCCCATAATGGCTTGCGGCTGCATGTAAGCTTCCGTCAATGGGGCATCCATCCGCCTCTTCGTGGCTGGGTGAAGCTTTCCGCAAGATGTCATGGCACTTCTCCATGCATCCCGCCAACCACTGGGTTCTCCAGGTGCCCGTCAACCGTCCTCCACCCAAAGAGTGAATTCAAGTCCATCTTGATTCTTGTAGTTCATGGGGTTGTCATCATCATTGACTCTCACATCTTGCTTATGAATTTCACTCAACCAAAACCCGTCACGAGCATAGCAAAATAAACTACTTATTCCGGGTCATGGTAACAAGGGATTGGTTCATCCTACCACATGATACTACTCAAGATTATAACTTCAAAATTTCAACTACTGCATGCATGGTGGGGTGGTATAACTTCTAATGCACAAAAATCATAGGTATTGAAAATAACATGATCAAGACTTGCCTTGCTGATGATCCTCGTAAGCTAAAGACTCGTAATAGAAGGCTTCGCACTCCGGAAACTCTACCGAGACAAACAATAATCACAATAAGCATATAGCATATCATCACTTAACACAATATCAATAGCATCATAACACACCAAAACAAACAAGTCAAAACCCAAAGGAAAACTCAAAGAAAACCAACTCAAATTTTTCCTACTTCAAACAACAACTAGAATTAGTTTTTATACAACAAAATTTTCTCAACATAACCTAATCATGGATTTATGTTAACTTAACAGAAAAGAATGCATTAAGCAACTAGGAGCAAAAAGAATCAATTTAAAATCTATTATGAAACTCCTATTAGACCTAATTCAATTTCTATTAAGAAAAATAAAATAAAAGTTTTATTTATTATAAATAAAAGTTCATCCTATAAAGTGACAGAAACTATCCTAGAAAAATCAATCACATGTGAAAAATAAACTTATTTACTAATTATAATAATAGGAAAACAGTAGCTAGTTAATTAATTAAGAATAACAAGATTCTGTTTAAAACTATTTTTTATTAATCCTAAAATACCCAAATTAATTCCTATGGTTAGGTAATGTCAAAATAAAGTTGGGACAAAAAGAATCATATAAAAATAATTTTCCTAACTCATGTTATAACAGATTTACTATTCTGACTAAAACTAAATTAAAGCAATTATAAATAATTTTAACATAGCTAAATATATTTCCTACAGAAACTATAGAAAATTTGCAAACCAACAAAAAAAAGAATCACTCAAAAATATTAAACAGAATAAAAGATATGAACTTTTCAAATCTGAAACTATTCTGTTAAAACAGAAAACGAAAATAAATGAAAAATGGCCTAATGGGCCTAACCTACGCACTGAGCGTAATATAACTAAACGGGCCCTATGGTTAAACGAGTCGGGCCGGGCTAAAATAAAAAAAACCTAACCTAAAACTAAACCGGACTAAACCGGAACGAACCGGGTTTTTTATATAAAGAACATACCCCTTCGGGGGTGTTCTAATCTACGCCGTCGAGAACGAATCGGACGGGGGAGGTGATCTCCGGTGGCTTACCGGAGCTCGACGGCGGCGGCGGCGGCGGCGGCGAGTGTGTTGGCCTCTCCGGTCGTCGGGGAGGTCGGCGGAGTGGTCCCGCGAAAGGGCGACGACGAGGGGGTTTTCGTGGAGTCGACGAGGCTCGGGGGCGTCTAGGGCGACGGCGGCGATGAAAATGGCGGCGGAGGTGAGCTCGGCTCGGCGAAAGCGTGTGAGGAGGAGGGTTCATGAGGGGCGGGGGAATGGGGTGCGGGAGGGCTTTATATAGGGGTGCCTCGGCTTGGGCAGGGGGCAATCGGGAGGATCGAATCCGGATCCGTCGGGATCCGGCGATCGGCGGCGGCGCGGGCGAGGCGTGGGCGAGGGGTTGAAGACGGGGGTGGGGTCCGCCTGGCAGAGAGAGAGAGAGGGGTGCGGCGCGGGCGGTTGGCCGAGCCGAAGCGGTTTCGGGCGAGGGGCGTCGGTTGGCGCTGGGCCGGCTCGGCTGGCTCGCTGGGCTGGCGGCTGGGCCGCCTGGTGGGCTGGCTGGGCGATGCTGGTTGGCCGGGCGCCTGTGGTCTTTTTTTAAATTTATTTTTTAATAAAAACAAAACAGAGATAACTTATAAAATATAAATATTTTATATAGGACATATATATACCAAAATGATCAGGGAATATTCCTATCATTTGAACATTTTCCAAAGGCAAAATCCAAACTTTATAAAATTCATTTTTTCAAATTCAAATAAAACTCAAGTTTGAATTCAAAAACTTTTGGCATTATTTTCCTCTGATATTTTTGGAGTGTCATGTTTACTCCTCTCATACTTTTGCTCAAGTATTTATCAGGCATAGTTTTTGAAATGATTCCCACTTGCCATAGTTTAAATTCAAATTTGAAAACTCAAAACTCTGAAACTCCAAATGGCACTCAAATTCAAACAGAATGCATAGATGCTTAGCTATAATTGTAAAACACTCCAAATAGGAAATTTGGGATGTTACAGGAATTAGATCCCTTACCTTAAAAAATTCATAAACTTATCAATTTCTTAAATAATTCCTGGGTAGCCCAACTACCCAGGAGCTTTCATGGCGGCATCAAATGTGTGGTACAAAGAGTGATCATGGCAGAGCGTGCCCCGCATGCAGCTGCAACAGTGGTGTTGTATATAATAAAAAACCTTCATAATTAGAGACATTATGTTCCCGTTGTTGCTCGACAGTTCAACTCAGAGCACCAAAGGAAAAGAGGTGTCAAAGAAGGAAGGTGGAGGGGAGGATGCTTACGTGGCGGCGTAAAACGGATAAGGTGCAGCAAAAGATGACATAGTGCGTTTATTCCAAAAATAGTGGACAACACTGTGGCCTCCCCTGGTGGCTCTAGCCATGATCCTGATCTGGACCTGGTCAAGGGGTGGGCAGTTAAGGGAGAAGAGGTGATGTGACTCCATGTGCACTTGAAGCTACCTTCGGTTTTGGAAGGGGCATGGAGGACGTGGGGTGGCGTGGGCCAGGAGCGCGCCTATGGCGCCGATCCTGGTGTCGTCATCACCCGGCAAATAGATGCGTCTCAGTGGGTACCGCTGCTCGAGATCAAGATTGTGAGACGGGCGCCTCCCATCGAAGTCGAGATCGGGAAGGGCGACACGGCTTGAGGTTGCATTCAGCGGCTCGTTTGGGGGAATGAGTGGTCGGGGAGGGGCATAGGCCCTGCGAGAGTGGGAGCAGTTAGGCATAATGCAAGGAACATGCGGAAGTTGCCTATGCACCATAGACTGGGCCTCTGTTCACCTTGGAGCTACATGGGCTCTTTCGGGCCACTAAACCATAGAGCTCCAAAATTTCTACTGGGGTAGTAGTTCATCTAACAGCCTTTTGGCCCATACTGAATTAGACAGAACATTGGTCTGTGTGGACAAGAATAATACACTCCTAGTTCTCGTTAATTATGTTTTATTGACCAAAAGTAAGGATAAATGCCCCACAAATGTGATTGGACGGCCAAAAATGTTCAATGCGTGAGAGGTCTGAAAAGTAGTTCGATTCTACTGTCCTAAATGTGTTATGGTAGTGCCCTTGATTTGTAGATGAACATTTCGAAGGCTGGGCCATGTTATGCCCTTGATATATTGCAGTAGTTTCTGAATATATATCACATGTTCCACATCCACTTGATCAAGTCCATGAGCCTTGAGGTGGACTTTGCGATGCCAAGTCTTGCACCAAGTCGTCGTCTGTGGCAATTACTCTACTGCCTGCTCCCCACACCAGCTTGCAAACATGGTCGCCTAATGACAGCGCAAGCAGGCACGGATACGTAGCAACCAGCCTGACCATGCATACAGCTAGATGATTTATTTTCTTTCTCGTATTTTTGTAGTAGTATAATATATCGGCCATTGATCTTGATACTATGAACTGATTAAACTCTGTGGGCTCATCTATACTATCCAGCTACATAGGTGTACGTACCTGCGACTTTATTGTACTACTAATTTAAGAGTCAACTTGTTCCAAACTACTAGTATATAAATACGCACACACAGATATATATAATGGTATGTTGAAACGTCCGTCGATTGCCTGCTAAAACCCAACGCTAGCTGCCGACTTGATCACAAATATCATATTGGTGCAATGTAATTTTTTTCATAGTCTCAAGATCTATCGTTTACTAGTAATTTTTGCTCCGTATTTTTGGTGATGAAGAAATTCCATGCACGTACAGTGAATAGTCAAGAAAATATCAAAAATATCAAATAGGAATCGACAAATCGATCGACCGATGCGGACATGCATACCCATCGATCTAGAAATCCCAGATAATTCTACGGCACCACTGGCGTCATCGTTTACTATGAGTGACCGGCACACAACAACGTATTACCTGTTGCATAAGCGCCAAAACCGAAATGGGTCAGCAGCTAGCTCAGCACACACATTTTGTTCTTCCACTTGTAAGCGTTACTAAGAGGAGGAGATGCGTTACTTGGCGTGCTACTACTTCTCTTCCTCCCAAACAAAAGGGAATGCAATGATGGCACTCTAAGTTTCTCACGCAACGGGCGTGTTCATCTCCATCATCATCCTCATCGTTGTCGATCTTTTTATATTTCCTTCCCATGAATGCCATAAAATATCCCCACACCAACATAAGCACACATGAGGCGTATATAAATATCCAATATTTGACTTGGAATCCAAAGTTCATAACTAAAATTTAAAACAATGCTATTATCTACTATACAGATATAATACAACTCTAGAATATATAATTAAAAGAAGGTGTGGCTAGATCTTAGTCAAGTGACACATCATATAAATGAAATAAAGAAAAATAAAAGAAAATTTTGCATGGATCTCACGAAATACAATCGTTTAAGTCTCAGTCGATTGAAATTTAGCAACCCGAAAAAAGAAACAATAGCATTGTATGCGTGTATATCTGTTATCTACTACTCCCTCCGTTCCTAAATATTTGTCTTTCTAGAAATTTCAATAAGTGACTACATACGGAGCAAAATGAGTGGATCTATACTCTAAAATATGTCTATATACATCCGTATGGGGTAGTCATTTGAAATCTCTAAAAAGCCAAATATTTAAGAACGGAGGGAGTACACACGTATGAAAGACAAATAGAAGCATAAGCCCATGGGTAGAAATAGTATATGGAACAATAGGATATGGTGCGGTTGATGTATGCACTGGCTAGCTTAGCCACACTCACACACTCACCTCCTCGATCCTCTATATAACACACGCACTTGCCTCTGCTGCTCCTCTCCTCTACCTACCTACTGCCTCCATTTCCACACAGCCTTTAGCTAATTAAGCTATCACTCTTCCTAGCTAAGCATCTTCTTGAGTTGTCCGTGGTGACCGTGATCGGATGGACAGCGGGAGGAGCTGTCTGGTGGACGACGTGAGCAGCGGCGCGTCCACGAGCAAGAAGGCCTCTCCGGCGCCAGCGACCAAGCCGCTGCAGCGCGTCGGCAGCGGGGCCAGCGCGGTCATGGACGCGCCGGAGCCAGGCGCCGAGGCGGACTCCGGCCGCGTCGGCAGGCTGCCGTCGTCCAAGTACAAGGGCGTGGTGCCGCAGCCCAACGGGCGGTGGGGTGCGCAGATCTACGAGCGCCACCAGCGCGTCTGGCTCGGCACGTTCACCGGGGAGGCTGAGGCTGCGCGCGCCTATGACGCGGCGGCGCAGCGCTTCCGCGGCCGCGATGCCGTCACCAACTTCCGCCCGCTTGCCGAGTCCGACCCTGACGACGCCGCCGAGCTCCGCTTCCTCGCCGCCCGCTCCAAGGCCGAGGTCGTCGACATGCTGCGCAAGCACATCTACCCCGACGAGCTCGCGCAGCACAAGCGCGCCTTCCTCGCCTCCGTGGCGTCGGCCCCTACGTCCTCCTCGGCAGCTCCTTCAGCCGCGGCGCCCTCGGGGGCGACGCGGCGCGAGCACCTGTTCGACAAGACGGTCACGCCCAGCGACGTGGGGAAGCTGAACCGGCTGGTGATCCCCAAGCAGCACGCCGAGAAGCACTTCCCGCTGCAGCTCCCTTCTGCCAGCACCGCCGTGCCAGGCGAGTGCAAGGGCGTGCTTCTCAACTTCGATGACGCGGTCGGAAAGATGTGGAGGTTCCGGTACTCGTACTGGAACAGCAGCCAGAGCTACGTGCTCACCAAGGGGTGGAGCCGCTTCGTCAAGGAGAAGGGCCTGCACGCCGGCGACGCCGTCGGATTCTACCGCTCCGCCTCCGGCAACAACCAGCTTTATATCGACTGCAAGCTCCAGTCCAAGACCACCACCACCACGACGACCTTCCTTAACGCGGCCGCCGCCCCGTCGCCGGCACCGGTGACGAGGACCGTGCGACTGTTCGGCGTCGACCTTCTCACGGCACCGGCGCCCAAGCACGAGGAGTACGGCATGGCCAAGACAAACAAGAGATCCCTGGACGCCAGCGTCTCGGCGCCCTCTCCGGCGCACGCGGTCTGGAAGAAGCGGTGCGTAGACTTCGCGCTGACCTATAGACTTGCCACCACCCCAGAGTTCCCGAGGTCAAGAGATCAACTAGAAGGAGTACAAGCAGCAGGGAGTACATTTGATCTATAGACTTGTCACCACTCGCCATCGCCACACAGTGCCCGGGGTCAAGAGATCTGCTGGAATCAGCAGAACAAATACTCTTTACCGACTAACATTCACGTAATAGTAGTGTACGGTTTTTTCTTCACCGGAAAAAAGTTCCGAATTGTTCATCAAACATTATTGTAAAGAACAAGAACATCATAAGTAATGGGAGTTGCATCCAGATCCACAGACTACCTAGCAACGACTATAAGCACTGAAACAAACTGAAGGCGCGCCGCCGTTATCTTCTCACCCTCACCGAAGCTGGGCAAACCGTGCTCTAGTAAACGGTCACGAGGTTTTTGTGTTAAGGCCTCAAAGCATCCGTGCATCCTTACAACAACGATCCATAATGAAGAAAAGCATAAATCGGAAGAATCTAATCTGTAGACAAACGGGCACCATACGAATACGAATGAATACCAAATCCAACACTACCTGTGTCTGGGCCGGCTCAGTAGTAGCCGAGGCGTGTTCATTTGTTTCTTTCTTTTTCTTTTTGCTTTCTTTTGTTTACATTTTGTGAAATTTGATGAATAAATATATTCTAAAATCAAATAAAACCTTTTGCCATGCATTAAAAAAATGCTAACGCATTGGAATGCTTGTGACATTTTAAAAAATGTTCATACATTTCAAAACAGTGTTAGTCACATTTAAAAAAAATACACAATGCAAATAAATGTTTGTGTATTTTTGAAAAAAATGTTTCATACAATTATAAACATATTTATGACATATAAAAAATGTTAATATGTTTCCAATTATATTCGTGAAACTTGTAAAGATATGTTTTACAATGTAAAAATAATATATTTCGAAAAATTGGTTATTACAATCCAAACAAATCTTGAAGATTTATTTTAAAAATAACATCTATTGAAAAAATTAGATATGTATTAAAAATGGTCAAACATGTATTTGAAAAAATGTTCATCATGTATTTGAAATATGTTCAGCAGGTATGAAAAACTTGTTCCAAGTGTAAACGAAAAATTTCAACGTGCAAAAATTATCATATTTTTTAAAATATTCAAGGTGTATCTGAAAAATATTTCATGTGTGTTATAAAATGTTCAATGTATATATAAAATGTTTCATATGTATTAAACATATTTAACATGTATTCCACAAAATTTCAAACATGTATTTGAAAAATATTTGTCATGTATTTGAAATAGGGTAAATGTGATAAAATGTACAATGGTATATTCAAAATGTAAAAGGTATATTAAAAGAGTTAAAATGTATTTGAAAAAAACAAAAAAAACAAAAAAAAGGAAACATAAAATTAGAAAACTAATGAAAACCTTAAAGAAAAATGAAAAAAAAAGAACATCCAGGAGAACCACCCTAACAACACACCAGACAAAACCAGTGGAAAGTTCCATGAACCGGTGTTCAGAATATCCCCTGCGAATCACTTCACGAGATGAGCCCAATTGGGCAACGCAACATGTTGTGCCATAGGCGAGGCAGGGTTATTGTCTCACTCCACAACTTGCGTCGTCCTAAGTGTGGAAGATGATTTTGTAGCTTTTCCTAAGGATGCAGCCGTGCAGACGTAGCGGATCGTATGACCCCACTACACCTCGAAAACAACAACATAACAGAGGAGGTTCTAATAGAGTCCTTAGGGCTTGTCACGGCACCACATTAAATATTGACTACATGGTTAACTAATTTAGGCCCATCACATTCATTGGACACTATATTGCACGTGATTGTGAAACTGCAGTGGAAGATACTGCTCTGGCAACAAACAAAAATTACGAAGCAATCGTGAGGTATATAACTGCTATAAAGACTAAGTTTGCAGTATACAACTTTTGTTGTGTAGATAGGAAGAGTAATTATGAGGCTCATAATAGTTCAAAAAAATGAGGCGCATAATTTTCCTAAGTATGCGTTATATCTAGATGTAGGCCACAATATTGGCTTTTATTGATGAATTTCAACATTGTTGTTGAATAAAGTGGAGCGAGGATCTCTCGACATAAAGGAAAACAACTTGTGTTTTGAGAAGTATGCTCCATGATTAATTTTTTCTCTTGTTCGGTATGTAGTAGGATTTCTTTAATTCAGGCTTTAGTGTTGTGGTGACATTGCTCAGATGTTTTTCTTGAATAAAAGTCATCTTGCTCCAATCTCGTACCGATAGCACTTCGTCTAGTGTTGCCAAAGAGTTCGTGGGTTTTTTTATCTCCATCTATCTTATTGAGACAGGTTGGTGCTTGTTGCATACTTTGGCATGACTCTTGCCATAGTCGATGACAATGTCATATTATTCAGCACACATTTGGCTCTAGCCTTTATTGGCATGCTAGTCGTGTTTGTGCCGCGATACTGGCATGGCTGGTCATCTAGATCGGGACCCCCCCGACACACACACCCCCTCGTGTTTGTGCTTTGCGGGATTGAATGTCCATTCTACGCCATGGTCTACTATTGCGGTGGCTTTTCAACAAGGATTGGTTCTCTACAGGTCTTTGATGGTAATTTGTGCAAGTCGTTCATAGTTTTATGTGAGTTATTCCCATTGTATCCATTGATCTTTTCATGTAATAGGATAAGCATAGATTTGATTATGAAAAACTTGTCATCGTGTTTCAAAAACACAGTCTTACATCGTGTAAAAGTCAAGGTAGTGGATTGACTAGCTCATTTTTTTTGGCTCAAAACTCAAGGATCTTTATTGCTTAATGGAAAATCGGTTACCATCAGTCAGAAGGGTTCTAACAAGAAACCATGGGCTTTCATCAATCCAGCAATCGGTACTACTAAAACTAGTAGCATATTTAGGAGAATGGCGTTTTGGAGCTCGGCCTCCATGGAGGCCGAATTTTGGAAAAAAAAACTAGATTCAAACTTTTCGATTTAAAAAAAAAACTGAAAAAATTTGTACAACCATACAAGGGTGTGGTGTGTATGTGTGTAAAATTTCAGGATGAAATACCTTGAATGTGATATGTGTAAAAGGAACAAATTCATGGCCTTTCGGGATAAATAGTATCATGTGTTGAAAAGACGCAGATTTGTCTTTTTTGTACGACCCTTATTTCAACGTATTTCGTCCTGAAAATTTATACACATGTGTGCTATGCCTCATTTATATCTATATTTTTCAAATGTTAAATGTGAATTTAGAAAAAAATTTAAAAACTGGCCTCCACGGACCCCAAAAGCAATTTTGGCATATTTAGCACATGAATCAGCCGGAGTGTTAGCTTCCCTCGTAACGATCGACTAGAGATAAAATTAAAGAGGAGAGCGTACGACATGGGTGGTCCATAGAAAAATCAGGGAACGCGCCATGGCGACTGCTGCAACTTGGCAACTTTTAATTAGTACCACGTACCGGTGGAGTACGACCACAGCGATCTCGGACAAAGAAGCCGGTGACTGAGCGAAGTTACCGCTTCAGTTCGCCGGACAATCTGTCGGTGTTTGGCCCCGCGCCTCCGGCTCTTTTCTGCTGTACACCACGACCTGCCAATGCCCTGCCAGAAGAATGAGCTTGCGATTTCTTACCATGCACACGTACTATTGCCCACGACCTGCCACGCTAGCATCCATGCACGCACGTGATGGATCGGCGGAGTATGTTTTCTCATTGTTCAGACGGAAATTACTCCCTCCCTCATCGCCCCAACATACACCAAACCTCTGACACTGCAAATTGTGTATATTCTACACTGCCTGCACGTTGCGACGATCGCGTGAAGAATCACCGTCGCCTTGCCCGAGGGGGAGAGTTGAAACGGTCGTCCCGCACCGATATTTCTGATCTAAAACTATATGTAGACTTGTCACCGCCCCACAGGCCACAGTGCCCGAGGTCAAGAGATCAACTACAAGCAGCAGGGAGCACTCCTGCATTTGCTGTATGGACCCGTACAGCTCACCACAGTGCCCGAGGTCAAGAGATCAACAGCCAAAATAGGGCCGCAAGTGGCCAAAGTGAACTTGCGAAGAGCCAAGAGCCAACCAACTCTTGACCGACTCACACTCACGTACTCCACGGTAGAACTAGAGTGTATATCTAGTAGCTGGGAGTTATGTGGTGCTTACTCAAGCTATTTATTGCAGGTCAATGATGTGCCCAGCAGCCCGGCTGCAGACACGCATACTGGCTTAACTTGCGTGTACAGTTCCTATCGATTTCGATGTTACGATACTGCAAACCAATTAAACTCTATCCTCGTTTGTCAAGGGGGTGTCAGGCCAGCAGCCAGGCAGGACGGAGCGCATGCCGTGGTCGACTAGTTTCCACCCAAATGCCCAGCCAAGTTGAGTGGGTGCGTTGCGGCGCCGGGAGTTACACGCTAAAGTCAAACTAGCTAACTTCAACAAATGCCTAAGTTTATCATTATCACCTCCACATGCATGGGACAACAAATATAAGGCCTCGAACATCATAGAAATTTGTAACCTAGTACTCCCTCCGTCCCGAAATACTTGTCGGAGAAATGGATAAAATTTGATGTATCTATAACTAAAATACGTCTAGATTCATCCATTTCTCCAACAAGTATTTTGGGACGGAGGGAGTATGTTGAAACCAGTAAAAAAAAATAAGGCCTCCTTGGGTTTATAAGATAGGAACATTTAACTATGTTGTAACAAATTAAGGCCTCCATAGCTATCTTGAAACCAGTAAAAAAAATTGTAACCTTTTTTTTTTGACTAAATTTATACTATTTCCAAATCAAGTTTATGCTAGCATCATGAGTGATTTCGATACTTCTATTCCCTAAACTATATATCTGGAGTTTCGATTTAAAACCTCGCATTCCAGCATGATGAGTGTAGTATCATCAATAGGACCATCAGTTAATTATGTGTACTAATTAACTGAGCCTATCTCAAACCTTCTTGTGTATACACATGTCTTGGGAGTAGCTTCTTGCGCCCATTTATTCGGGTAATTTCATCCCGAATATTTTTCTTCTAATTTCGTTAGACAACATAATTACTCAACTAAAGAAAATTCCTCCCACGGGACGCCGGTATCACACTAGTAGAAAAACACATATTAGTCCCGGTTCAGAGGGTTTTTAGTCCCGGTTCATGAACCGACTAATGGGTCGTTACTAATACCTCCCTTTAGTCCCGGTTCTAACACGAACCGGGACAGATGGTCTTCCACGTGGCGGTGCGCCGAGCCCAGTAGATTTGGTCCCGGTTGGTAGCACCAACGGGACCAAAAGGCATCCACGCCACAAGCATTCCAGTGGCTGGGGTTTTTTTGTAAAGGGGGGTTTGGGGGTTTTGGGGGTTAATTTAGGTGTTTCATATATTGTGTTAGCTAGCTAATTAATAGAGAGAAGTGTCCTCTCTTTGTCCGTGCTTGGTCGACGCTACATACTATACATACGTGATAGAGAGGACTAGCTAGAAACGCTAGCTAGCTAGTAAGCAAACGAAGGAAACAGAAGATCGTCATGAACATATATGCATACAGAGGAAGTGATATCGACCACCTCTCCTTCTCCGAGAGATTGGTCGAACAACAACTTCTCGATATCTATCCGACACTACCGCTACATATATACAATAATTATCTTTACAAAAATAATCTCCTAACATACGGACGCGTGGTCCACATAGTATTCTCCGCCTTCAGCGATCACGTGGTCAAGAAAAATGCCGCCAATTCCTCTTGAATTGCTCATGAGCGATCTGGTGCTAGTAGTTCATCCCGCACCCGAAACATCTAATTCTAAGAAGGGGGTCAATACATATATATATATATATATATATGAATGAATGAAACTCGACACAAATGATGGTAATAAAATAAAATTGTGAATATTGTTATTTACGCACTTCATATTGTTTGTCAGAGTAGCCCGCCACAGGTCGTGTGGCGGATGGACTCACAAATGTAGTATCCACAGAAATCATTCCTTGTTCCTGCCACAACCACTTTACAAGAAATAGAGGTCAATCAAACTGATAATTAGCAAGCATGTTAAATGGTATTGATGAAACTAGCGCTTGAATCACTAGGAGATGCGTGGAATATGCTACTATAGTACTTACTTTCGGGTGTCTAAATTGCAGCTTCTTCGGCAGTCCCGGAGCTTTTTTGGTGAATTTTCTCCAAACCCTGCCATACAAAGAAAACAATTACTTGATATCAGAAATGAACAAAGTTGCTGATATGGTGGATAATGATCGATTTAACTTACTTCTCGAGCATTTCAGTCATGTCCGTGATACTCCTTGGGATCTTTTCGCTTGGAGTCTAAGACAGTTACTACTCCCTGCTCAAGCTTAATCTCTAGGAGAATATAGTGGTACCTGCGCATGCATGCATAACTCATCAATATTACATTACTATAACCTGGACTAATAAGGGAAACCGAATATGCCACAAGACAGTAACACTCACTTGAAGTTGTAAGGAAAGAGTATTATATCCTTGTGTTCATTTATTACCAACGATTGTAGCAAGTTGGCCTCGGTATTTTCGGCATGAAATTCAACCTCAGTTGCATCTATGAGATATGTGTTAATGAACCCAATGGAACCCACTTGTGTTTTCTTCAATTCGGCGATCTTCAATCTGCATAATATAGTGAGGATAATTATAAATACATGCAATGAAAGAGCTGAGTTATATAGAGAGACTTAATGACGAAGTAGTACTACTTACGCACAGTAGCAGGTGACCGTTGCTTTATCGAGGGCCAATTGATTGAAAAACTGATAGAACTCCTCAAATGGAATAGGCAACAGTTCAATTCCAACGAGTTCATGCTCCTTTTTAACTCTCACATACAAAGTACTCTTCCCTCGACTCTCTGCATGTTTTCATGTACCAATCATGCAATCTTCGTGATCATCGTTGATAGAGAGCTTTCATCTTTGACGAGAGGCTTCCCGCATCAGATTTTTGTATCTGCACCTCCAAGAAATCATAATGTACATCGTCGGGCAGGTAATCTTCAGGATTGCCATAATCGGGCACCATCCTCGGATCGACGATGTCGCTAGCAGGCACCTTGAGCGGGGGCACGATTGCTTCGCTTGTTCGCCGAGCTGGGCAATTTGTTTCCCAGCTTGTCGCTCTTTCATTCTTTGATCACTTTTAGTACGTCCCGACCTCTCCGCTTCGGCAAATGCCTTTCTAATAATGCGCTCATAGTTGCCTTTCGGCGGAGACTTGGGTGGTTTCCTCAGGGCAGCCAGAGTGCGCTTCGCTTTCACCGGATCTACCTTCTCCTCCGGAGGTGGACGTCTCTTTGCTTTCAACCCTGCAAACCAGTCATCCACTTCGGTCTGCGCAATCTTTGCGTTTTCCTCCTCGGTCCTCTCGACGGTAACTTCTCCGAGTCTTTAGAGAAGGACCAGATCAGATTTCCTCCCGCCTTTGGCTGTACTGCTAGACGCCGGCAGAGCAGACGGAGCGGATGTCTTCTTTTTTTCTTGCTTACGAGGCGGAGGAGAAGGACTACGACGCGCCGGAGCAGCCGGAACGGCGGCGGCTCTCTTCCGCCCTTGCTGACGAGGCGGAGAAGGAGGAGGTTGGCTGCTCGGGCGCGCCGGCGCAGGCGGAGAAGGAGGCGGAGTGCCGCCACGTGCCGGAGAAGGAGGCGGAGTGCCGCCACGCGTGCCCTGATCGTCACTTGCCGGAGGAGGAGGCGGTGGAGGAGGCGGAGTGCCCTGACTCGCCGGAGGAGGTGGAGGAGGCGAGGCGCCCAGCCTCAAGGTTGATGAGCTCCTTCCGCCATAGGCATGGAGTCTTGAGCAGAACCCAGCCTAGTCTCCCCTTCACCGGTAGGGTGGTCAAGCGGGAGGTCCTCAAATCCCTCCGTTATTTCATCCACCATCACTTTAGCATATCCTTCTGGAATCGGCTAGCAGTGATAAGTTGTGCCGGGTCCACTAGGATAAACTTGGCCAACAGCCGCCTTGACCTTCAAAGTCATCCATCGCGCCATAATGTGGCAACTTTGAGACTCCGTGATACCATCCACGGGATAGCCGGCAGGAGCCGTCAAAACATGCTCCGGCTGAAGCAGCTCGGTGGAAGCCACGCTGCTTCTCCGCCGAGATGGCGGGTAGCTTGGGGAAAGCTTCGCAGGTCGCTTGCTGCGATCTGCCGCTTCTCTCCTCTTCTCGTTCCTCTAGCCCCATTACCCTTTCGCAGCGCCTGCAGTTGGTCCTGCTCCAGTTTTTCCTCCTCTCGTGGGTTTTGTAACCCCCGCGTCCGGAAAACCAACCTTCCACAAAGGGAGCTGGCATGCCTCGTGTCCGCCTGTGGTGCTCGGGATTCCCAAGGGCCATTGTGAGCTCGTCCTTCTCCCTGTTTGAAGGAACGCCCTCGCTGCGCTGCATCGATATAGTGTCGAAGCTTCCTGATTGGTATTTGCGTTGCTCGTCCGCCCACCGGCACTTACTCGTTATAGGTCCAAGGTTCCGCCAGCCCTCAAGAACTAAGTCCGCAACGGTCCGCCAAGACATTGTCTCGGTTCCATCCTTTTTCAAGCAGATCATGCTCAGCCTTGGACCACTTAGGCCGGGCTTTGAGGTAGCCACCGACCCGTGCGATGGTGAAGCTTCTTCTTCGCAGCATTTTGCTTGTTTGTCGCCGACATCTTCTTACTCTTTTCCGATGTCTTGTGGGCCACAAATGCGGGCCAGTGATCTTTGATCTTCTCATATTTGCCGATGAATTCTGGTGTCTTATCTTTCTCGACAAACTGGTTCAGCTCTTTCCTCCACCTCCTCATTAGGGTTGCCATCTTCTTAAGAGCACAAGACTTGATTAATTGCTCTTTAACTGGCTTCTCCGGATCCTCCTCTGGCGGTAGGGTGAAATTTTCCTTCAGCTCAGTCCAAAGATCTTCTTTCTGCATATCATTGACATAAGACACCTCAGGGTCTTCCTCCTTAGGCTTATACCATTGATGGATGCTGATCGGGATCTTGTCCCTAAAAAGAACCCCGCACTGAGCATAAAATACCTTCCTTGTCCGCATGGGTTCAATCGGTTCGCCGTCGGGCGTGATTTCTATGATCTCAAACTTTTCATCCGAGCTCAACTTTTTCTTCGGGCCTCGTCTCCTTACCGAAGTTGTGCTCGATCCGGAGGGCTAGAGATTATAAGGAAGAAAGACGGGATTAATTACTATGTGTACATATACCAAGACAATGGATGCATCAATTAACTAGTCAGCACGGGCTTAACTAATATATATATATATATATATACCTGGTCGGACTCGGTTCGGTCACCGGAGCAGTCAGCACGGTCTCCTTCTGCTTGTACCTCCATTGTGTCACCGGAGCCATCATGAACATAGTCCTCTTCTTGTACCGGCATTAATGGGTCGAAGCCATCATGAACATAGCCCTCTTCTTCACCCAGTCCAGTGTCGTTGAGAAATGACGCAACTTCATCACTTCCTTGTGCGATTATGTGCCCCAACATCGCTTCGCTTTCTTCGCCTCTGGAGTGCTCCATAGTTTCGCAAATATTTACAACATGTCAATTATTATTCAAACATGGTACATATATATATATATATATATATATATATATATATATATATATATATATATATATATATATATATTAGTGGCAAACGAGAACTAGCTAGCTAATCACAATAAGGAATCATGTTAGTTTGGGTGGCCTCGAGAGAGTTAATTTGTCGGGTAGAGGCGCGCGGGAGGGGTAGGAGACCAACATCATTTCTCTCTAGGGTTTGGGGTCGCCGACACAACGCTCAAGGGTTAATTAGGTGGCCTCGAGAGAGTTAATTTGTCGGGTAGTGGCGCGGCGGGAGGGGGTAGGAGACCAACATCGCTTTCTCTAGGGTTTGGGTGTCCTCGAGAGTTTTGGTCGAGCGAGAGGGCCGAGGGGTGCTGCCATTGTATAAGTTATCACGGTCGAGAGGGGTTATATATATCGACCGCCCCTCATGTCGGGTTATCTCGAGGGGTTATATCGACAACGACGCGACATACATATACATGGGAAAATAATGTTATCGGGAGGGGTATCGGCACCCCCCCGGTGTTGAAGTTTCTTCTTTCTCCTTTATTCCTTTCTTCTTCTTCTACTCTTTTTTTTCTTCTTCTCGAGAAAGGAAAATAAGGAAAAGGAAGAAAAGAGGAAGAAAAAAGAAGAAAAAAAAGGAGAAGAAGAAAGGAAGAAGAAGAAAATCGAAATTTTCTATTTTTCTTCTTCTCCTATTCCTTTCTTCTTCTCCTCTTCTTTTCTTCTTATTTCTCTTCTTATTTATTTCTCCTCTTCTTCCTCTCCTCTTCTTCTCCTTTCTTCCTCTTCTTATTTTCCTTTTCCTCTCATTCTTTTAGTATTGCTTGTTTTAAAAAAATGTTCAAATTGAAAATTTGAAAAAAAACAAAGGTTTTGCCTAATGCATTGTGCATATGAATATACAAACATTTGCATATTTCTACAATAATTAATATCACCAAAAAATCTATGAACAGAAAAAAAACCTAACTTTTCTAAAATCTATCTTTTGCATATATGAAAACATTAATACACATATGAACAAAAATACATATATGAAGAAAAACATGCTCTGAACAATTTTTTATACATTTTGAACATCTACATACACATAGCCACATACATACACATATACATTATATATATATGAACAAAAAAATAAACTAATAAAAGTGAAAAAACAGAGCCGGTGCATGGGTGCTCACAATGGGGCGGCTAGATGACGATGGCGACGGTGGGCGGGCGAGGGCGCCTGCACGCTGGGCGGGACGACGGGCAGAGGGGCGGGCGCTGGGCGGACGGGCGCTGGCTCGGGAGGCCGGGCGACGAGGACGGCGCAAGGGTTGGGGGCGACGGCCTTGGCGGCGGCGGCGGCGGCGAGGTGGAGCAGCCTGGCGGCGTCGAGGAGGGTCGGCGTCGTCGGGCGGACAACTGGCGATGAGATTCTGAATTTTTGCAAAGTGTTTGCTTATATAGCAAAGCCTTTGGTCCCGGTTCCTGAAACCAACCGGGACTAATGCACCATTTAGTCCCGGTTGGTGCCACCAACCGGGACCAAAGGCCTCTTTTTCGGCAGCCCAAAGGGCGGGAAGCGGCGGCCTTTGGTACCGGTTGGTGCCACGAACCGTACCAATGCCCCTTTAGTCCCGGTTGGTGCCACCAACGGGACCAAAGGCCCTCTGGCTGCACGCGCCGGGCCAAAGTTTAGTCCCACCTCGTTAGTTAAGAGGGGCGCAGTGGTTTATAAGCCCCACCGCCGCACCCTCTCAACCTCCTCTCCATTGCAGGCTTACGGACCTACTTGTTACTGCTATGTTCGATGGGCCTGCTGGCCTCGCCATGGGCCTGAATCTCGCACATGGATGGGTTTCTAGTCGTATTCAGGCTGTGGTGGCCCAGTAGGTGGCAAATTTTTTTTGTTTTCTTTACTTATTGTTGCTATTTTTATTTTTTCCAGTTTTTTTGTTTTGTTTTCTGCATTATTTATTTTCTTTTGTTTTTTGCTTTATTTTTCAATTCTTTTTGCTTTTAGTTTTAGGAAAATTATAAACTTTCTGTTAGTGCCATTAGTTTTCAAATTTGAAAACACTATTTTTGTTTTTTTGTTTTCTTTCTTGCTTTATTTATTTTATTTTGTTTCTACTTACAACAAAAAACTTATTGTTGCTATTTTTAATTATTACGAGGGCCGAACCATAAGACATTAAAGCATTTCGAATGAACTCTGAAAAAGTTGAAAGTTGGCATGGTATCATACTCGCCGGCCATAAAGTTGGCATGGTATCATCATAATAGTTATGGAGAAAGTCTTCACTTTTTCTTCGCTTGTGTCATTTCCTTATTGCGCCGTAACCATGGATAATCTTCATCGTTTATCAGGATGCTGGGGTCAGCCTTGACTTTGAAGGGAGGAATTTCATGAAACTTTTCATAATCTTCAGACATGTCTGTCTTGTCCTCCACTCCCACGATGTCCCTTTTTCTGAAAGAATTATGTGGCGCTTTGGCTCATCGTATGATGTATTCGCTTATCTTTTCTCTTTCTCGGTCTGGTAGACATGTCCTTCACATAGATAACCTGTGCCACATCATTGGCTAGGACGAACGGTTCGTCAGTGTACCCAAGATTTTTCAGATCCACTGTTGTCATTCCGTACTGTGGGTCTACCTGCACTCTCGCCCCCGACAGATTGACCCATTTGCACTTAAACAAAGGGACCTTAAAATCATGTCCGTAGTCAAGTTCCCATATGTCCACTATGTAACCATAATATGTGTCCTTTCCCCTCTCGGTTGTTGCATCAAAGCGGACACCGCTGTTTTGGTTGGTGCTCTTTTGATCTTGGTCAATCATGTAAAATGTATTCCCATTTATCTCGTATCCTTTCCAAATCAATACAGTCAAAGATGGTCCCCTGGACAACAAGTACAACTCATCACAAACAGTGTTGTCACCTCTAATACGTGCTTCCAGCCAACTGCTGAAAGCCCTGATGTGTTCACATGTAATCCAGTCGTCGCACTGCTCCGGGTGTTTGGAGCGCAGACTGTTCTTGTGTTCATCGACATAAGGGGTCACCAAGGTAGAGTTTTGTAGAACTCTATAGTGTGCTTGAGACCAAGAATATCCGTCCCTGCATATTATTGAGTCCCTTCCAAGCGTGCCTTTTCCAGTCAGTCTCCCCTCATGCCGCGATTTAGGGAGACCTATCTTCTTAAGGCCAGGAATGAAGTCAACACAAAACCCGATGACATCCTCTGTTTGATGGCCCATGGAGATGCTTCCTTCGGCCTAGCGCGTTACTGGACATATTTCTTTAGGACTCCCATGAACCTCTCAAAGGGGTACATATTGTGTAGAAATACGGGCCCAGAATGACAATCTCGCCATCTAGATGACCTAGGACGCGCCATGATATTGAAGAAGGATGGTGGGAACACCAGCTCAAACCGACAAGACATTGCACCACATCACTCCTTAGCCTTGGTATGATTTCTGGATCGATCACCTCATCGAGAGATTGCATTGAGGAATGCACATAGCTTCACAATGGCTAATCGGACGCTTTCGGTAGAAGCCCCTCAATGCAACCGGAAGCAGTTGCGCCATAATCACGTGGCAGTCATGAGACTTTAGGTTCGGAACTTTTCTCCGCATATTTATTATTTCCTTTATATTCGACGAAGCCAGTCGGGACCTTCATATCGAGCAGGCATTCAAAGAAGATTTCTTTCTTCTTTCAGAAGAGCGTAGCTGGCAGGACCTTCATACCGCTTCGGAGGCATGCCCTCTTTTCGTGCAAGCGTTGCAGGTCCTCCGTGCCTCGTGTGTATATTTTGTCTTCCCATATACGCCCAAGAAGCCTAGCAGGTTCACGCAAAGGTTCTTCGTCACGTGCATCACGCCGATCAAGAGCGGACCTTTATGTCTTTCCAGAGGGTAGGTCCCAAAATATAGATTTCTTCTTCCACATGGGTGCGTGATTCTCAGCGTCATTCGAACAGCTAGTCCGCCGACCCTTTCCAAAGATTACGTAAATCATTGACCATAGCAAGTACGTGATCACCGGTACGCATGGCGGCTTCTTCGGTGATCTGCCTCGCTTTGAAATGCTTGCCTTTCTTTCGACATTGATGGTTGGTCGGAAGAAATCGACGATGGCCCAGGTACACATTCTTCCTGTAGCTTGCCAGGTATATACTATCGGTGTCAAGTAAACAGTGCGTGCATGCGTGGTATCCCTTGTTTGTCTGTCCTGAAAGGTTACTGAGAGCGGGCCAATCGTTGATGGTCACAAACAGCAACACCTTTAGGTTCAATTCCTCCTGTTTGTGCTCATCCCACGACGCATACACCGCTTCCATTCCACAGCTGTAAAAGTTCTTCAACTAATGGCCTTAGGTACACATCAATGTCGTTGCCGGGTTGCTTAGGGCCTTGGATGAGAACTGGCATCATAATGAACTTCCGCTTCATGCACATCCAAGGAGGAAGGTTATACATACATAGAGTCACGGGCCAGGTGCTGTGATTGCTGCTTTGCTCCCGAAAGGATTAATGCCATCCGCGCTTAAAGCAAACCATACGTTCCTTGGCTCAGCTTGCAAACTCATTCCAGACTTTCTTTCGATTTTTCTCCATCGCGATCCGTCGGGTGCTCTCAACTTCCGCCTTTCTTACGGTCCTCACTGTGCCATCGCATCAACTTGGCATGCTCTCCGCTTCGAACAGACGTTTCAACCGTGGTATTATAGGAGCATACCACACCACCTTCGCAGAACCCTCTTCCGGGGGCTCGCCGTCAACATCACCAGGTCATCTCGTCTCGATCTTATACCGTAATGCACCGCATACCGGCATGTGTTTAGATCCTTGTACGCACCATGTAGAGGATGCAGTCATTAGGGCATGCATGTATCTTTCGCACCTCCAATCCTAGAGGGCATACGACCTTCTTTGTTGCGTATGTACTGTCGGGCAATTCGTTATCCTTTGGAAGCTTCTTCTTCAATATTTTCAGTAGCTTCTCAAATCCTTTGTCGCACAACATTCTCTCGCCTTCCATCGCAGCAATTCCAAAGACGGTACCGAGCTTTGTGTTGCCATCTTCACAATTGGGGTACAACCCTTTTTGTGGTCCTCTAACATGCGATCGAACTTCAGCTTCTCCTTTTGACTTTCGATTGCGTCCTTGCATCGACAATGACCTCATGGAGATCATCATCATTGGGCACATCGTCTGGTTCCTCTTGATATTCAGCAGCTTCGCCGTTGCAGCATCATCGCACATCGTCTCGTTCCTCTTGATGTTCAAGAGCATCACCGTATTCAGGGGCACATAGTTGTCATCGTATTCTTCTTCTTCGCCGCCTTCCATCATAACCCCTATTTCTCCGTGCCTCGACCAAACATTATAGTGTGGCATGAAACCCTTGTAAAGCAGGTGGGTGTGGAGGATTTTCCGTCGAGTAAGACTTCAGATTCCGCATATAGGGCATGGACAACACATAAAACCATTCTGCTTGTTTGACTCAGCCACTTCGAGAAAATCATGCACGCCTTAATGTACTCGGAGGTGTGTCTTGAACCGTACATCCATTCCCGGTTCATCTGCGTGCATTATATATAATTAATGTGTCAAAATCATTACAGAACATCATGAATAGATAATTAATGACCAAATTAATAGAAGTTCATCATCACATTAAAACCAAAGTACATACATAGTTCTCATCTAACAACATAAAGCTCTGCAGAGCATCTAAATTAATTAAACCATACGCTGAAACTATGTAAAACATTTCAATGCGAAAACAAATGCGATCATAATCGCAACCAATGTAACAACTGATCCAACGGCATAATGACACCAAGCCTCGGTATGAATGGCATATTTTCTAATCTTTCTAATCTTCAAGCGCATTGCATCCATCTTGATCTTGTGATCATCGATTTACATCCGCAACATGCAACACCAATATCATCTTCTCCTCCTCAATTTTTCTAATTTTTCCTTCAACAAATTGTTTTCTTCTTCAACTAAATTTAACCTCTCGACAATAGGGTCGGTTGGAATTTCCGTTCAACAACCTCCTAGATAAATAAAATCTATGTCACGTTGGTCGGCATAATTGTCATAAACAATAAATGAACCAATAGTTATGAAAAGATAATATATACCACATCTGAATCATAGACAGGACGAGGACCGACGGGGGCGGATACCAAAACCATCGCACTATATAAGATGCAATAATAAAAGTAAGAAAATTATACAAGTATCTATATAAACATACAAGTAAGATTTTTTTTCCTTTCAGAAAGAAGATAAGATAAGAACAAGAGGCTCACCACGATGGTGCCGGCGACGAGATCGGCGCGGGCGATCGACGGCGGTGAAGACGGGGACGGGACGTGACGGACCGCTAAACCTAGACAAATATTAAGGAAAATGGAGCTTGGAGGTCGAGCTTGGAGAGGAGAAAGCTTAAGTAGTGTGGCTCGGGCATTCCATCGAACACTGTGTGCATAGGAGGTGAGCTAGAGCACCAAAGTCTCCCTCGTCACACGAAAAAACAGAGCCTTGGGAGTGCTCTGCTCTGCATGGCGAGGGTATATAGGCAACTAATTGGTCCCGGTTGGTGACTTAAACCGACTAAAGGGCAGCCTTTGGTCCCGGTTCGTCCCACCAACCGGGACCAATGGTGGTGGGCCAGAGCGAGCCCATTGGTCCCGGTTCGTCCCACCAACCGGGACCAAAAGGTCCAGACGAACCGGGACCAATGGCCCACGTGGCCCGGCCGCCCCCGGGGCTTACGAACCGGGTCCAATGCCCCCATTGGTCCCGGTTCTGGATTGAACCGGGACTAATGGGTTGGCCGGGCCTGGACCATTGCCCTGTTTTCTACTAGTGTCATGCAGCATGCATGTGTGTAACTTATCCGCAGCGATATCGGATAAAAAGTAAGGATATATAAATGATCAATAATACTAGCTACCACTTATCTGGTAAGCTTGTTGTTAAGATTTTCAACACCTAAAAAATCCCTATATATTCATGGGTCCTTACCGCTCCCATTGATGCACCTAGACATGGACACATGGTAAAAAGAAATCACCTGCTGATCGATAGCATGCACTCAGAGAGAGATGAACGAACCATGCGTGGACAGCAGAGCTGCACGACACGAGCATCATCCCAAATTGGTCAAAGATGGCATAGAAAAGCATAGATCACGTACAATCAAGTTAATTATGTGCTTCATGATCAATCGTTATCGATCTGCGACGTCGGAAAGAAAAGCCTAACGCATGCCTTTTGATCTTTAGACGAACATGTTACCCATATTAATCATATCGATCATATCTATCCATTTATCGAACAAGACCTGCCTTTCCATAATCAAGCTAGGCAGTGCGTATGATGTAAAGTGCCACATCAGTTGGATAAACCCCTGCGCACGTCGGATCGCCGAATCTCCAATTAAGTACCGGGTTAGTGCATGCTTGCGTACACGCCCACGTGCACGTGTGTAATAAACGTACCCAATGGATATATTCATGTAGGAGTAGTATATTTATAGTACAAATATATCTATTTATCTGATGACTTGTAACAACCCATGGATGAGTAAGCAGGCACTCAGGGACGTAATCTCCACAGAAAAGCGTGCCCTTTCCGGCGATGATACGATCAGCAGGTGGTTGGGCTGCGCCGGCCTGCAGATGCGTGGTGATATATTCGACCATGCATGCATCAATCCATCCGTGATAAACTATAGAAATTGGAAAGATGGATCGATGAGCATAAATAGGAACGTTCATATAATAGTTTTGTAGACGTGTGTGAGGTAAGCATGTTCGATTTAGTTGGAGGGATCGTGCACACAGATATTGATCGGAGATCGATGACAGGTGCATGTTGGCAAAAACTATTGAGAAGCCGCGGGAGAATCACGTGTAAAGGAGTGACCTGGACACGCATGCATGCGGCAGGCGAGATAAGGATGTATGGCTCTCTGGACCGCTCCTGCTGCATGTATTTTATGTTACCGGCCACATGCATGGGCATGGCCAACAGTCGGCGGCCTCTCTCTCTATCTCCGTGTGTCTTTTGGCCTCTCTCTCCGTGTCTTTTGTATACAGAAAGCGTGAGCCTGAATGGCCGGAGTTTATGAGGTGACGACTCACATTTTAGGCGCAACGCAGATGGATAGAAATGAGGTAGCTGCCGCAACCATGTCGATCCATCCATCGCTTCTCACCTTTAGACGCCCACGCAAAACAGGAAGGTGCCGTCGTCACCCACGCGCGCCGGCCGATTTCACTGTTTTGATCATTTTCACAAACTTCGGTCTGATCTGACCCAGCTTTGTAAGTTTTTGCAGATCTGACCCTTTTCCTGCCGCCGTGGTCTTGGCAGTAGGAACCACGTTACAAGATGAACGATGAAACCTTGCTCATATTGTAGTTTCAAGTTATATTGATTCTAGCTCTATTTAGAATGGTTCAATATGATGGATGTGTTGAAGATGAAACCTAGTTCATATTGTAGTTTAAAGTTTTATTGTTCTATGATTCATATGCATATGACAGATCTTGGTTGAATATCATTGATGTTGGATAAATATGATGGATGTATGGATGTTGGTAGATGATTCATATGCATCTACTTGAATGGTTGAATATGATGGATGTTGTGAATGATTCATATGCATATTCCAATGTCCTTGATTATTGCTTTATTTAGAATTGTTGATTATTGCTTTATTTAGAATCATTTGGATGCAAAATAGCGGGATCTTAGGGCATCTCCAACGGTGACCCACACCCATCCGGACTGCACTGTCCGGACCGTGGAAGCCATCCAATGTGGTCTTGTATCGGTCAGTGGCGCGGTCCGAACGTATTTTCTCCCGCAAACCAGAGACAAATGTGTGTGGGGGAGGGGGGGGGGGGGGGTTGCGGAGTCCGCACACGCGAAACGTTGCTCTCTGCCCCACTGGCCCACCCAAAAGGAAGGCGAAGCCGGCGCTTTTGGAGCATCCCGCATTATTTCCGCGCCAAAATCCCCCACTCTCTTCTTCCATTCCCCGCCGCTCTCCGCCCAATTTCCACTCTTTTCTACCACCCTCTCTGTCATTCCTTCCGCAGCAGACCTACACCCAGACGGCCATGTAGCCGTCCTACACCCAGACCGGCGATGGCATGCAGCAACAACAGCATTGGGCTGCCGAAGAGCAGCAGCCGGAGGGGCAGGAGGATGAAGACGGCGGCGGCAAGGACGATGATCTGGATGATACAAACGGCGATCCAAAGAAGAAGGGTAGAGGAGAAAGGTTCAACATGCGGGAGGACGAGCTGCTGTGCGATGCATGGTTGGCCACTAGCATTGATATGATCCATGGCACGGAGCAAAAGGGCACAACCTTTTGGAGGAACATTCATATATGGTTCCATGAACACAAGCATTTCGCGCCCTACTCCGACGCGATCATCCACAACTGTGAATGCAAGTCCCTCAACCATTGATGGTACGTCATCCAAGAGGCCGTCTCCAAGTATTGCAGGCACTTGAAGCAACTCAACACACTGCCCTAGCGGTGCTCAAATCATCGAGCAAGTAACTTGATTACTAGCTGGATATGCATTCTTCTGTTGCTCACTTGCTAGATATGCTTAGTTTTGTTGCTCTCTTACCGTAGATGCACAGTTTTGTGGATCACTAGTCATAATTATGTTGATCACTAGCCGGAGATGCATTGTTTTGTTGATCACTAGCCGGACATGCATTGTTTTGTTGTTCAATAGCCAGATATGCATTTTTTTGTAACCTACTCGTGCTTGCATGGTGTACAAGAAGTTGGAGAAGAAGTCATTCATCGTCATGCATTCATGCATTGTTGGTTAAAATTGAATGGGAAACCTAAGTGGAACCTTTTCATAGCCAAGGCCGCCGCCCAAGACAACGAGGAAGCAACCGATGACCCTACCGACTCAACCCAAGAACCGCCGAAGAAGGTCAGAAGAAATTTACGGGGCAATAAGTGGGTGGAGGGGAGGGTGAAGCGAGAAGGTGTGGCGGCCAAGCTGGCGGAGAGGTTCGAAGACATCTTGGCGATGAAGGAGGAGACATGCGTGATGCGCTCACACATCAAGGAGGAGAAGAAGGTGGAGAGGTTCAAACTGTTGATGGAGGTAACGGATAAGAAGATCAAGCTCAAAGAAAGGAGGACAATGATCAAATAGAAGAAGACCACGCTCGAGGAATAGAAGTTACAGATCGCCGCCCTAGCGGAGGAGGCCAACATGTTGACCTTGAATGTGGACTCTTTGGATGCCGACGCAAGAATCATCGTGCAATCCATCCGGTACCAGATGTTGCAGCACTAGAAAGATCAGTTGGCGGTGGCGGATGGCGAAGACGAGGCGGAGGCTGCCTACGCGGCAGCGACACACCACCTTGATCGGGGAGGAAACGACTAGGATTGCCGGTCCGGCAGGGGAGAAAATGCTTGGACTGCCGGACCAATGTTCTTTTGGATTCGGGAATGTAAAAGCTAAGCATACTTGCATTTTTTTTATTGTGATCGGGCATGCGATCTGGCGTTGGTGTGATCTGGCACGGTCCGACGCGCTGTGTGGATCGAAGTACATTTGAATTTGCATTACTGACGAACATATACATGCGTTGTATGGAGGCCTCCCGCCGTGTCCGCGGATGGATGTTGGAGGACATTTACGAGTCGCTGTTGGAGATGCCCTTATGAACCTTTGAGAAACTGAAATGTGAAATAATGAAAAACTGAGATGTTAATATGGTTAAGCTAGAGGGTAATCTCCATCGACGGGGACGTCTCTTCTCATATACCAAATTCAAACAGAGCAGTACGTGCGCGTGCGAAGTTTCAAATAACCATTATCTTGTTTTGACAATGTCTGGAAAGAGAAGATGCAAGTGTAGTATGGCCCATGCAGTGCTGGCAAACGGCAACAGGTGCGCGCGTGACCGGAAGACGATCGGCGCCGCGAGCTGTTGCTAGGGAGCACTGTGGCACTATGTACGTATGGCGGCTGCAGGCTGCCATCATTCGTTTCAGGGGGGAATGCACCTGATCGACCAGAGGATCGGCATGGGGTAGCCGGCTGGCGTCACTGGCACGGCGGTGCCCGTACGTGGCCCCCGCGCTTCATGTGAACACCACGCGACTCCCTCGCGCGCCTGCCTCCTCCCTCCCACCCAGCTTGCTTTCCTCCACCCACCGCTGGCACACAAACGTCACGCTCATCTTAGCCGTACCGGTGCAACTCAGATGGTTTTGCTGCAAGCTGCTCGCCGGCCCTGACGTGCACAATCATTGGCATGTGGCACCTGTTGCCGCCTCATAGGGCTTGCCTCGGAACGGATCTGCGGAACATGTAGTTGGTTTCATTACATTACGGCTCGTGCTCTTTCGCGGCCTAGTACGGTCTGGCGTCATTGAAAGGAGTAAATCTTGGAGCTACAGCAAATTAGAGCGTCTAAGTCGAATGTATCTAATCCGACCTCTTAAAACGCCGCGGACGTGCACAGCAGCACAGGCTTGTCCACGGGCACTAACCGGTCATCTTTTATTTGCTTGTATTCATAGGCATGTCTTGCATATCCATGCAACACATGCAACGCTACATAGACAGACGCGCTTAATAGCAACAGATGGACTGAATTCACATAGTAATTAGGAACCACATTACTAGTCCGACACAAAAGATCAAAGTTTGTCTCTGGACATTGCAAATTCATACAAAAAACATAGATAAACCGGAGAAAGACAGAGGAAATCTCCATTTCCTCGCCAATCCCTTCCCCTTGTGGTCTCCGGGGCAGCTGACGTCCGACGCATCGTCTGGCGTGATTTGGTCAGCCAGCCTTCGTACCAAGCACTCCTGCTCCTAGGCGTGCCACTACTCCTTCGCCTTGGTCGCGGCCTGCGTCGTTGCCTCACGCTTTGGCGTTTTTGCGGCGGAGCAGGCACGCGTCGGTCTCCACCTACGTGAGGGGGCGTCAGAGGGCTGACGCGAGCAATGCATCCCCTGGATCCACCTGCGTGCAAGTCCTGGTGTCAGTCCAACCTCCTTCCCCCCACCATCGTCATCTCCCTCGCCCGTTGCCGCACACGGGTGTGGCCCATGATCCCACGATGTCTGTCTTGCCCTTCAATCTGACGATGTCTCTATTTCCTGAAAGAACTATGTGACGCTCTGACTCATCGTATGATGTATTCGCTTCCTTATCTTTTCTTTTTCTCGGTTTGGTAGACATGTCCTTCACATAGAAAACCTGCGCCACATCATTAATTAGCTAGGACGAATGGTTCGTCTGTGTACCCAAGATTATTCAGATCCACTGTTGTCATTCCGTACTGTGGGTCTACCTATACCCCGCCATCTAACAGATTGACCCATTTGCACTTAAACAAATGGACCTTAAAATCATGTCCATAATCAAGTTCCCATATGTCCCCTATGTATGTAACCATAATATTTGTCCTTTCCCCTCTTGGTTGCTGCATCAAAGCAGACACCACTGTTTTGGTTGGTGCTCTTTTGATCTTGGGCGATCGTGTAAAATGTATTCCCATTTATCTCGTATCCTTTGTAAGTCATTACAGTCGAAGATGGTTCTCTGGCCAACAAGTACAGCTCATCAGAAAAAGTGTTGTCACCCCTGTGACGTGTTTGCAACCAACTGCCGAAAGTCCTGATGTGTTCACATGTAATCCAGTCGTCACACTAGTCTGGGTGTTTGGAGCGCAGAATGTTCTTGTGTTCATCGACATACGGGGTCACCAAGGTAGAATTCTGTAGAATTGTGTAGTGTGCTTGAAACCAAGAATGCCCGTCCCTACATATTATTGAGTCCCCTTCTAGCGTGCCTTTCCCACTAGGTCTCCCCTCATACCGCGATTGAGGGAGACCAATCTTCTTAAGGTCAGGAATGAAGTCAACACAAAACCCAATGACATCCTCTGTTTGATGGCCCATGGAGATGCTTCCTTCTGGCCTAGCGCGGTTACAGACATATTTCTTTAGGACTCCCATGAACCTCTCAAATGGGAACATATCTTGAAGAAATACAGGGCCCAGAATGACAATCTCGTCGACTAGATGAACTAGGACGTGCGTCATGATATTGAAGAAGCATGGTGGGAACACCAGCTCAAAACTGACAAGACATTGCGCCATATCACTCCTTAACCTTGGTAGGATTTATGAATCGATCACCTTCTGAGAGATTGCATTGAGGAATGCACATAGGTTCACAATGGCTAATCGAACGTTTTCCGGTAGAAGCCCCCTCAATGCAACTGGAAGCAGTTGCATCATAATCACGTGGCAGTCATGGGACTTTAGGTTCTGGAACTTTTTCTTTGCCATATTTATTATTCCCTTTATATTCGACGAGAAGCCAGACGGGACCTTCATACTGACCAGGCGTTCAAAGAAGATTTCCTTCTCTTCTTTGGTAAGTGTTTAGCTGGCAGGACCTTCATACTGCTTTGGGGGCATGCCGTCTTTTTCATGCAAATGTTGCAGGTCCTCCCGTGCCTCCGGTGTATCTTTTGTCTTCCCACACACGCCCAAGAAGCCTAGCAGGTTCACGCAAAGGTTCTTCGTCACGTGCATCACGTCGATTGAAGAGCGGACCTCTAGGTCTTTCCAGTAGGGTACGTCCCAAAATATAGATTTCTTCTTTCACATGGGTGCGCGTCCCTCAGCGTCATTCGGAACAGATAGTCAGCCGGGACCCTTTACAAAGATTACTTTTAAATCATTGACCATAGCAAGTACGTGATCACCAGTACGCATGGAGGGCTTCTTCTGGTGATCTGCCTCGCCTTTGAAATGCTTGCCTTTCTTTAGATATTGATGGTTGGTAGGAAGAAATCGACGATGTCCCAGGTACACATTCTTCCTGCATTTGTCCAGGTATATACTTTCGGTGTCATCTAAATAGTGCGTGCATGTGTGGTATCCCTTGTTTGTCTGTCCTGAAAGGTTACTGAGAGTAGACCAATCATTGATGGTTACAAACAGCAACGCATGCAGGTCAAATTCCTCCTGTTTGTGCTCATCCCACACACGTACACTGTTTCCATTCCGCAGTTGTAAAAATTCTTCAACTAATGGCCTTAGGTACACATCACTGTCGTTGCCGGGTTGCTTAGGACCTTGGATGGGAACTGGCATCATAATGAACTTTCACTTCATGCACTACCAAGGAGGAAGGTTATAGATACATAGAGTCACGGGCCAGGTGCTGTGATTGCTGCTCTGCTCCCCAAAAGGATTAATGCCATCCACGCTTAAACTAAAGCATACGTTCCTTGTGTTGCGTCACCTGCAAACTCCTTGCTACCTCTTGAGCACTGCGTTGGATTTCCCCGAAGAGGAGAGGATGATGTAGCAAAGTAGCATAAGTATTTCCCTCAGTTTTTGAGAACCAAGGTATCAATCCAGTAGGAGGCTACGAACAAGTCCCTCGTACCTGCACAAAAGAATAGCTCCTCGCAACCAACGCGATTAAGGGTTGTCAATCCCTTCACGGTCACTTACGAGAGTGAGATCTAATAGAGATGATAAATAATATTTTTGGTATTTTTGGTATAGAGATGCAAAGTGAAAAGTAAAAGGCAAAGTAAAAACAAAGCAAGTATTAAAGTAATGGAGATTGATATGATGAGAATAGACCCGGGGGCCATATGTTTCACTAGTGGCTTCTCTCAAGAGCATAAGTATTCTACGGTGGGTGAACAAATTACTGTTGAGCAATTGACAGAATTGAGCATAGTTATGAGAATATCTAGGTATGATCATGTATATAGGCATCACGTCCGAGACAAGTAGACCGACTCCTGCCTGCATCTACTACTATTACTCCACTCATCGACCGCTATCCAACATGCATCTAGAGTATTAAGTTAAAAACAGAGTAACGCCTTAAGCAAGATGACATGATGTAGAGGGATAAATTCATGCAATATGATAAAAAAACATCTTGTTATCCTCGATGGCAACAATACAATACATGCCTTGCTGCCCTTCACTTTGGGAAAGGACACCGCAAGATTGAACCCAAAGCTAAGCACTTCTCCCATTGCAAGAACTACCAATCTAGTTGGCCAAACCAAACGGATAATTCGAAGAGACTTGCAAAGATAACCAATCATACATAAAAGAATTCAGAAAAGATTCAAATATTGTTCATAGATAATCTTGATCATAAACCCACAATTCATCGGTCTCGACAAACACACCGCAAAAAGAAGATTACATCGAATAGATCTCCACGAGAGAGGGGGAGAACATTGTATTGAGATCCAAAAAGAGAGAAGAAGCCATCTAGCTACTAGCTATGGACCCGAAGGTCTGAAGTAAACTACTCACACTTCATCGGAGGGGCTATGGTGAGGATGTAGAAGCCCTCCGTGGTGGATGCCCCCTACGGCGGAGCTCCGGAACAGGCCCCAAGATGGGATCTCATGGATACAGAAAGTTGCGGCGGTGGAATTAGGTTTTTGGCTCCTGTTCGATCGTTTGAAGTGCGTGAGGTATATATAGGAGGAAGGAGCACGTCGGTGGAGCAACAGGGGCCCACGAGGGGGGCGCCCCACCCTCGTGACCGCCTCTGTTACTTCTTGGAGTAGGGTCCAAGTCTCACGGATCACGTTCGGTGAGAAAATCACGTTCTGAAGGTTTCATTCCTCTTGGACTCCGTTTGATATTCCGTTTCTTGAACCTTTGAAATAGGCAAAAAACAACAATTACAGGCTGGGCCTCCGGTTAATAGGTTAGTCCCAAAACAATATAAAAGTGGAAAATAAAGCCCAATAAAGTCCAAAACAGTAGATAAAGTAGCATGGAGCAATCAAAAATTATAGATACGTTGGAGACGTATCACTCCTTCCAGTACTTTCTCTCAATTTTTCTCCACTGTGACCCGTCAGCGGGTGCTCTCAACTTCCCGTCTTTCTTACGGTCCTCTCTGTGCCATCGCATCAACTTGGCATGCTCTTTGTTTCTGAACAGGCGTTTCAACCATGGTATTATAGGAGCATACGACATCACCTTGGCAGAACCCTCTTCTGGTGCGCCGCGGCAACATCACCGAGGTCATCTCGTCGATCTTATACCGCAATGCACGCAGACCGGGCATGCGTTCAAATCCTTATACGCACCGTGTAGAGGATGGAGTCATTAGGGCATGCATGTATCTTACGCACCTCCAATCCTAGAGGGCATCGACCTTCTTTGTTGCGCACGTCATTGTCGAGCAATTCGTTATCCTTTGGAAGCTTCTTCTTCAATATTTTCAGTAGCTTCTCAAATCCTTTGTCAGGCACACCATTCTCTACCTTCCACTGCAGCAATTCCAGTACGGTACCGAGATTTGTGTTGCCATCTTTGCAATTGGGGTACAACCCTTTTTTGTGATCCTCTAACATGCGATAGAACTTCAGCTTCTCCTTTTCACTTTCGCACTATCTCTTTGCATAAACAATGACCTGACGAAGCTTTCGCACTATCTCTATACATTCTACTTCAGAGAAATTCAAGCACATGAAGCTTTCAGACTGATTTGGAAATCTAAGTCAACCATGAAAATTAAAGTCTTCGGGTGGCTGCTCCTTTCTGACCATCTCAACACAAGGAACATGCTTAAACGACGCCACTACAATATTTGAGATGTTCATGATTGCATTCTCTATGGACTACAAATCGAAGAGACATCGGAGCACCTCTTCTTTGAGTGCCATTTCAGCTCTGACTGCTGGTCCCACCTTGGTCTTTCTTTGCTTCCAGGTAACACAAGACTACACAACATCTCCAAAGCAAAAGAAGACTAGAATCGACCACTTTTTATGGAGTTATTCTTGTTGGCCGCTTGGAGTATATGGAAGGAGCGCAAAAACAAACACTTTAGGAGGATCATACCATCCAAAACCACCTGGTTGGATAGACCACTAGTAGAAAAAGGACTTAATGTGAGACACATTAGTGCCGGTTCGATTTTGGCCCGGTACTAATGGTACCATTAGTGCCGGTTCGAACGGCTATGCATTAATGCCGGTTCGTTTTGAACCTTTAGTACCGGTTCGTGCCATGAACCGGTACTAAAGGGGTGATGGCAGGCTGGCGTCAGGCCGGGGCCCCACGATCACCTTTAGTACCGGTTCGTGGCACAAACCGGTACTAAAGGGCTAACCTTTAGTACAGGTTCGTGCCACGAACCGATACTAAAGGGGTTTGACCTATAGTACCGGTTCGTGTCACAAACCGGTACTAAAGGGCAATTTTCAATCTCTACCCCCCCTGTATATCGTCATTTGAGTTTTGAAAAATACAAAAGAAAATGATAAAAAATTCAAAATATAAAATTCTTCGAGATGTAGTTATATTACTACATCTACTAGTTAGGAAAATTAAAAAACTTCAATTTGGACATGTTTTGCAAAAAGTGTAGGGAAAATGTAAAACGGCTATGACTTTTGCATACGATGTCGGAAGAAAACGTATAATATATCAAAAAATTCAGCACGAAAATCCGCATCCGATTTTGACCGCCTATGGCCTGTTTGCAATTTTTTAGAATCCTCAAATTCCAAAAGGAGAAAAAGATATGATCAATTTTTTTTAATTTTGGTTAAATCTGGTCAAACTATGGTCAAACTACTTATTCAAGAAGTATTAATGTTACTACATACTTATTCAAGAATATTAGTGTTACTAAATAATCATTTCAATTTTTTGAATTTTGGTCAAATTTGGTCAAACTATGGTCAAACTTATTTAAGAAATATTAATGTTACTAAATAATTACTGTTTTTTAAAATAATAGTTTCAAACTCAAACGGTGAAATGTGTGACCTAATGCTCAAGCTAAACTGCTGAGGGTTAATAGGATATACAACTTACATTTGTCAGGAAAACAACAAGTGCAGACTTGGAAAGTAGGGGGAATAGAACTCCGAAGTTAAGCGTGCTCAGGCTGGGGGAGTGAGAGGATGGGTGACCGGTCGGGAAGTTAGACGATTTGGAATGAGTGATCCACACTTGAGTAGTTAAGAGGGGCGATTAGAGACTAAATCATCAAATAATTCAGAAAATTGAAAATAAAAAAAATCAATTTTTTTTCAAAGTTTTCAAAAAAGAAAAACCTTTAGTACCGGTTGGTAACACCAACCGGTATTAAAGGTCCCCCATACCACGACGTGAGCTCACGCCACGTGGTGGGCCTTTAGTGGCGGTTCGTGCCGAACCGATACTAAAGGGGGGCTTTAGTCTCCACTCTTTAGTGCCGGTTGCAGAACCGGTATTAAAGGCCCTTATGAACCGGTATTAAAGCTCCGTTTTCTACTAGTGGACTTAAGGCTGATTTTCCCCTGCTCATCCATAGGGTCAGGGAAGAACACAAACAATACATTACACTCATCCTAGCATCCTTCTAAGATAACATTTGCATGCCACCCCCAAAGGGGGATGGATTGTAATTACAATGTACAGTGTCACTACCTTAATCTAATATATACTACAGTGGGAGGTACCCCTACTGTTTCTGGTAAAAAAAAACAATGACCTGACGAAGATCATCATCGGGCACATTGTTTTGTTCCTCTTGATCTTCAGCTCCCCCATTGCAGCATCTTCAGGTTCCCCCGTTGTAGCATCACCATATTCAGGGGGCACATAGTTGTCATCTTCTTCTTCTTCTTCGTTGTCTTCCATCATAACCCCTCTTTCTCTGTGCTTGGTCCAAACATTATAGTGTGGCATGAAACCCTTATAAAGAAGGTGGGTGTAAAGGGTTTTCGAGTCAGAGTAAGACCTCGTATTCCCACATATGTGGCATGGACAACACATAAAATCATTATGCTTGTTTGCCTCAGCCACTGCGAGAAAATTATTCACACCCTTAATGTACTCGGAGGTGCGTATGTTACCGTACATCCACTGTCGGTTCATCTGCGTACATCATGAATAGATAAGTGACCAAATTAATAGAAGTTCATCATCACATTAAAACCAAAGTATATACATAGTCCTTATTGAACAACATATAGATCTCCAGAGCATCTAATTATACCATACATTGAAACTATGTAAAACATTTAAATGCAACAAGAAAGGCGATCATAACCGCAACCAAGGTAACAATTGATCCAATGGCATAATGATGACAAGCCTCAGTATGAATGACATATTTTCTAATCTTCCTAATCTTCAAGCACATTGCATCCAGCTTGATCTTGTGATCATCGGCGACATCCGCAACATGCAACTCCAATATCATATTCTCCTCCTCAATTTTTTCAATTTTTACTTCAAGTAATTGTTTTCTTCTTCAACTAAATTTAACCTCTCGACAATAGGGTTGGTTGGAATTTCCGGTTCACATACCTCCTAGATAAAAAAAATCTATGTCACGTTGCTCGGCATAATTGTCATAAACACTAAATGAAACTAATAGTTATAAAAGAAAATATATATACCACATCTGAGTCATAGATAGGACGAGGGCCGACGGAGGCGGATACCAAAACCATCGCACTACATAATAACAAACAATAATAAGTAAGAAAACTACACAAATATCTATCTAAATCATACAAGTAAGAACTTTTTTCTTTTAGAAAGAAGATAAGATCAAGAGGCTCACGACGGTGGTGTAGGCAACGAGAGCGGCGCGGGCGATCAACGGCGGTGAGGACGGGGACGGGACAGGACGGACCGCCAAACCTAGACAAATCTCGAGGAAAATGAAGTTTGGACAAGGAGCTTGGAGAGGAGAAAGCTTAAGTGTGGCTCGGGCATTTCATTGAACACCTCATGTGCATAGGAGGTGAGCTAGAGCATCATAAAGCTCTCTAACGGCCTGCCAGAAAAACAGAGCAGTGGAGTGCTCTGCTCGCGTGCGAGGGGGGATATAGGCATCTCATTGGTCCCGGTTCGTGGCTGGAACCGGGACTAAAGGACACCCTTTGGTCCCGGTTCAAGCCACCAACCGGGACCAATGGTGGTGGGCCAGGAGCGAGGCACATTGTGAAGGAAATATGCCCTAGAGGCAATAATAACGTTATTATTTATTTCCTCATATCATGATAAATGTTTATTATTCATGCTAGAATTGTATTAACCGGAAACATGATACATGTGTGAATACATAGACAAACTTAATGTCACTAGTATGCCTCTACTTGACTGGCTCATTAATCAAAGATGGTTATATTTCCTAACACTAGTAGAAAAAGGGTCAAACGTGAAGCACATTAGTGCCGGTTTGTATTAGAGCCGGCACAAATGTATACATTAGTGCCGGTTCCAACGGCTAGCCTTTAGCACCGGTTCGTGGCTAACCTTTAGCACCGGTTCGTGCCACGAACCGGTACTAATGAGGGTGGTGGCAGGATGTTGTCAGTCTGGGCCCCCTCCAGAACCTTTAGTACCGGTTCGTGCCACAAACCGGTACTATAGGTCCTCCTGCATATAAACCCTTCGTCCAGCTCGCTCTGTTCTTCCCCTTTCCCTCTCCTCTCCTCTCTGTTCTTCCTCTTCTCCCCTCGAGCTCATCACACATTTTGCCCAAAATTTGTCAAGATTTGAAGGCCCCCATCCATTCAAGTGATCACAAAGGTTAGCAACTTTGTCCTTTCATCTCTCATTGCTAGATTAGCTCTTGCAATGCTTTATATAGTTATTAATTTGTGAGTTTAGTAATTTGGGAGGAAATATATATGTGCTAGTATTTGATTTATATGCAATTTGAGGTCAAAATAACACTTAGTATGCATATGTAGGTGTGGTTTACTTAGTGCCTTCTAAATCTCTGTCGTAACCACCATCGATCGCCCGCACCGTCGACCCGTCGCCGGCACCACCTTGTGGTGAGCCTCTTGTTCATGAAATTTTATATAAAAAATTGATGTTTGTGTGATTTGGATATATAGTTACTCGTATAATAATTATCTTACCCGTACGTTGTTTGTTATACAAAGTGCCATGGTTTTGATATCCGTCCCCGTCGGCCCTCGTCCTTGTTATGATTCGGATGTGGTATATTCTCTTTTAAAACTATTTGTTGCATTTCGTGTTTATGACAAATTATGCCCATCAAGTTGACATAGATATTTTTATCTAGGAGGTATGTGAACCGAAATTCCAACCGACCCTATTGTCGAGAGGTTAAATTTAGTTGAAAGAGAAAACGAGTACTTGAAAGAAAAATTGAAAAGAATTGAGGGGAGAAGATGGAATTGGAGTTGCATGTTGCCGATGTAAATCGATGATCACAAGATCAAGATGGAGAAAATGCGCTTGAAGATTAGAAAGATTAGAAAATATGCCATCGATAGTGAGGCTTGGTATCATTATGCTCTTGGATCAATTGTTACCTTAGTTGCGATCTTGATCGCATTTGTTGTTGCATTTAAATGCTTTAGCTAGAGAGTTATTTGTTTGTTGCATTTAAGTGTTGTATGAACTTGTATTAATTTGGTCTATTCGGTGTTGTGTAATGAAGATGAGTCGGCAATGGATGTACGATGACCGATGCTCTCCCGATTCGTTGAGGGCGCATACTTTTTCTCGCTATGGCTGAGGCAAACAAGCGGCGGATGGTTTTATGCCTTGTCCATGTGCTGGCTGTAAGAATGGTCGCAATTACTCTACGCCAAGAACCATTCACGCCCACTGTTTGAGTTCGGTTTCATGCCCCACTATAATGTTTGGACCAAGCACGGAGAAAGAGGGGTTATGATGGAAGACAATGAAGAAGAAGAGGACGACGACAGCTATCCCGCCATGGGTTCCCTGAATACGATGATACAACAATGGGGAAGAAGCTGAGCCGTAATGCGGGAAGAAGCTGGGCGGCAATGCGGGAAGAAGCTGAAGAAGAGGCATCGATGAGCCCGTTGATGATCTAGGTCGGCCATTGCCGATGCAAAGAGAAACTAGCGCAAGTGATTTGGAGAAGAAGAAGTTGTAGCGCATGTTAGAGGATCACAAAAATTGTTGTACCGAATTGCGTGAGGTTACAAGAAAAGCTGGGCACCACTGCTGGAATTGCTGCAATGGAAGGCGAGAATGGTGTATCCGACAAGGGATTTGGAAAGTTCTTGGTAATGATAAAGGATATGCTTCCAAAGGACAACGAATTGCCCGAGAGTACGTCTGAAGCAAAGAAGGCTGTCGCCCTCTAGGGTTAGAGGTGCGAAGATACGTGCATGCCCTAATGATTGCATCCTCTACCGCGGTGAGTACGAGGATTTGAACGCTTAACGGTATGTGGTGCATTGCGCTATAAGATCAGCCGCGATGAGCATGGTGATGTCGAGGGCGAGCGCCCAGAAGAAGATTCCTGCCAAGGTGATGTGGTATTCTCCTATAATACCACGGTTGAAACGTTGTTCCAAAACAAAGAGCATGCCAAAGCGATCGATGGCACGTAGAAGACCGTAAGAAAGACGGAAAGTTGAGAGTACCGGTGACGGGTCGCAGTGGAGAAAAATCGAAAGAAAGTACGAGAAGGAGTTTGCGATGACGCAAGGAGCGTATGGTTTGGTCTAAGCGCAGATGGCATTAATCCTTTTGGGGAGCAGAGCAGCAACCATAGCACCTGGCACTGTGAATCTATGTTTGTATAACCTTCCTCCTTGGTTGTGCATGAAGCGGAAGTTCATTATGATGCGGTGCTCATCCAAGGACCTAAGCAACCCGGCAACGACATTGATGTGTACCTAAGGCCATTAGTTGAAGAACTCTTACAACTGTGGAATGGAACAGGTGTGCGTCGTGGGATGAGCACATGGGGAAGAATTTGACCTAAAGGCGTTGCTGTTCGTGACCATCAATGATTGGCCTGCTCTCAAGAACCTTTCGTGACAGACAAACAAGGGATACCACGGATGCACGCACTGTTTGGATGATACCGACAATATATACTTGAATAGTTGTATGAAGAATGTGTACCAGGACATCGCCGATTTCTTCCGAGCAGGCATCCCGTGAAGAAAGAAAGGCAAGCATTTCAAAGGTGAGGCGGATCACGGACGAAGCCTCGCCACCGTGATGGTGCTGATGTACATGATATGGTCAAGCATTTGAAGGTGATATTTGGAAAGGTCTGGCGGACAACCTGTTCCAAAGGACGCTAACGGACGCGCACCCATGTGGAAGAAGAAATCTATATTTTGGGACCTGCCATATTGAAAGACCTAGAGGTCCGCTCCAATCGACGTGATGCACGTGACGAAGAATCTTTGCGTGACCCTGCTTGGCTTCTTGGGCGTGTATGGGAAGACAAAACATACACCTGAGGCACGGGAGGACCAGCAACGTATGCACGGATAAGACGGCATATATCAGGGTCATGCAAGCTACGCTCTTACCAAAGAAGAGAAGGAAATCTTCTTTGAATGCCTGCTCAGTATTAAGGTACCGTCTTGCTTCTCGTCGAATATAAAGGGAATAATAAACATGGCAGAGAAAAAGTTCCAAAACCTAAAGTCTCATGACTGCCACATGATTATGACGCAACTGCTTCCGGTTGCATTGAGGGGGCTTCTACCGGAAAACGTTCGATTAGCCATTGTGAAGCTATGTGCATTTCTCAATGCAATCTCTCGAAGGTAATCGCGAGAAATCATACCAAGGTTACAGAATGATTTGGAGCAATGTCTTGTCGATTTCGAGTTGGTGTTCCCACCATCCTTCTTCAACATCATGACGCACGCCCTAGTTCACGATATCTTGAAGAGATTAACGTTTTGGGTCCTGTATTTCTACACAATATGTTCCCTTTGAGAGGTTCATGGGAGTCTTAAAGAAATATGTTCATAACCGTGCTAGGCCGAAGGAAGAATCTCCAAGGGCCATCAAAATGAGGAGGTCATTGAGTTTTGTATTGACTTTATTCTGAGCTTAAGCCGATTGGTGTTCTGAATCGCGGCATAAGGGCAGACTGGATGGAAAAGGCACACTAGAGGGGAACAAATAATATGTATGGACGGACATTCTCTCTTTGAAGCACACTACACAGCTTCTACAGAATTCGCCTTGGTGGCTCCGATATGGATGAACACAAGAATTTGCTACGCCCAAACACCCGGAGCGGTCTCGATGACTGGATTACACGTGAACAAACCAGGAGTTTCGCCACTGGTTGCGAATACGCACCATGCATGACACCTCTATTGAAGATGACTTGTACTTGCTGTCCCAGTTACCATCTTGAATATAATGACTTTCAAAGGGTACGAGATAAATGGTAATACATTTTACACGATCGCCCAAGATAAGAAGAGCACCAACCAAAACAGTGGTGTCCGCTTTGATGCAGAAACCAAGACGGAAAGGAAACATATTATGGTTATATACAGGACATATGGGAACTTGACTATCGACGTGGTTTAAAGGTCCCTTTGTTTCGTGCAAATGGGTCAATATGACACGAGGCGGGTAACGGAAGACCCGCGAGACGGAATGACAACAAGTGGATCTCAACAATCTTGCGTGATGCGATTTAACCATTCGTCCTAGCCAATGATGTGGCACAGGTTTTCTATGTGAAGGACATGTCTACCAAGCCAAGAAAAAGAAAAGATAAGGAAGCTTAATGCATCGCACGATGAGCCAAAGCGGCACATAGTTCTTTACGGGAAGAGAAACATCGTGGGAGTGGATGACAAGACAGACAAGTCAAGATTATGAAAAGTTTAATGAAATTTCTCCATTCACAGTGAATATTGACCCGAGCATCCCGTTAAATGATGAAGATTTTCCATGGTTACGGCGCAAAGGGACACACGCTGAAGAAGAAGTTTCACACCCAAAGATCTGGGATGTGATCGGCTTCACTATCATGACTTTCTTTCGTGTTTCACACCGAGGGGAATCTCTGTAATAGTTAGGGTAGTTATGTGTTTTGGCATTTGAAACGCGAAGAAATTTTATGTGCAAACAAATTCTTTCATGCCTTTACTGATTTTTAAAGTTAAATTATTCACAAACTAGTGATTCACACTAATTTCAAATAATTCAAAATTTAAACTATTCAAATTTGAAAACTACGGCACTAACGAGAAAGTTTGTAATTTTTGTACCTAAAGCAAAAATATTCACAAAGAAACTCTAAATACACAAAAAAACAACACAAAAATAAATAAAGCAAAAAAAGCCCGCCTACAAGGCCATAGCGGCCTGCATACGATTGAAACCCAACCTGTTGTTGGGCCAGGATGCAGCCCATAAAGGCCAAGTGGGCCACAGGCAACAAAGAACACGTAGGCCCAGAGGGCCTGCTTTGGAGAGGAGCTCGAGAGAGCGACCACACGGGGTTTATAAACCAGGTCAGGTCGCCCCTCGGCTAGCGAGGTGGGACTAAACTTGCCGCACCGCACCTGCCCAAATAAGCGCACCCCTTTAGTACCGGGTGGTGGCACAAACCGTACTATGGGGGGGCCTTTAGTACCGGTTTGTGCCACCACCCAGTACTAAAGGGGTCGCTTCCGCTGCTTGGCTGGCCAAAACAGACCTTTAGTACCGTTGGTGGCTCCAACCGTACTAAAGGTGCCTTCTATATATACAACACTTCAAAAATTTCATTCTCCTCTGTTTCTTCCTCTGTTTCCCCATTGAACCGCCCGCCCGATCAATCGACGCCGCCCGTCCCGTCGCCGCCCGTCGCCGTCGCCGCCCCGTCCCTCGCCGCCCTCGTCTCCGTCGCCCTGGGCCCGTCCCCATCGCGTCGTCCCTGCGTCGCCGCCCAGCGTCACGCCTGCCCGTCGCTGCCCCGGCCGTCGCCTGCCATCGCCGCCTCCCTGTGAGCTCTCCCCTCTAACCCCTCTCCCTCTCCCCCGGCGGCCACCATGGGCGCCACCCCTCCCCGAGCCCATACACACACACAAGCATGATGAACACACACACACATACACGTATATATGTATGAATGCATGTATATATTAGTATATACGTATTTTGTATGTTTAATTAGTTTAGAGTTTTTAGATTATTGTTTTTTCACTAGTATATATGTATGAATGCATGTTAGATGGATATAATTAGTGTTTAATTAGTATAGAATTTTTTATATAATGTTGTTTTTCTGTTTTTAATGGATGTATAGAAATTGTTTTTTCTGTTTTAGTGTTAGATGTTTAATTAGTATGAAATAGTATATAGATTTTTGAAATAGTAGAAATGTTAGAAATTTTAGTTATCAAAATCCAATCATTAAAAAATATTATTTTTTGCAGGCATATAGCTAGTATTTGTTCTCGACGATGCCGGCCCGCATCCTCGCTGTCGACCGTCCATGACGACGCCCAGCCGCCCATGTCCGGACTGGCTCCACTGGCTGGCTTTGGGAGGTGCTGCTCGGAGGCGCGCCGCTCCATGAGGAACCCGCCCGGGTCCCGTCGTCGACCCTGATCTCGTTTGGTGGCGTTCGCGTGGGCCAGTTTGGTGCGGAGGGACCCGCCCCGCCGGAGGAGGTACGTCGCCGTGTCGTGGAGGAGGACGAGCACGCCCATCGCTACATGGTTGCGATAGAGGCGGAAGGTTCTCCAATACCGGCAAGTATCTTGAGGATCTCACTTCAGCTATGATCTGTGAGGGTTCCTTCTCTTTGGGTGTCCACCGCCCATGACGCAGAACCGCGAGTGTCCTAGATTCTTCCGTAGTATTCGATCTTTAATTAGCTAGCCAGTGATGTACTATTCAATATTATATATTATTCGAGACGATGTATTCGAGATTGTATCTATTATTCTAGACTTAAGTATTGAGATTATATCTATTATTCGAGACGATGTAATTTGAATACTAAATTGTTTTATATTTCTTTTGAATTAGTTAAATAAAAGCTATGGCGAGATAATACCGAGCAGAGAGGGAGAACAGACCATGTTCGATATGATACTGTGGGCCGATGATAATCAGAATGAATAAGATTATATGACGGTTCAATTTCTAAACAACATCGGAGAGGGTGATATGATATTCGATCGCGACGACGAATTGATGAAGTCATGAACTACGATTATGACGATGACGAAGAACATGTTGATCCTGAAACAACAAAGACCGCGAGGTATATATATTTATATAAGCAGGTTTTCGTGATCATCACATGTTTTAAATGACTTGAAGATATATTAACGAATCGATCTTTGTTCTTTCAGCCATCCGGATCGAGCAAATCTTGAGCAAAAGGACTAAACGAGGCCCGAACAAAAGTTGAAGGAGGGCGTAAAGTACAATATCGAGGCGATCAGACCTAATGGCGAACCATTAGCGCCTAAGAAGATTGCGGACAAGTTCCATCGTCGGTCATGGAGTTCTTGTGAAGGACCAACTCCGATCTCCTTCAAGAATGGAGAGAGCCAGCAAAAGACAAAGGACAAAAAGGCAAAGAGGACGCTGCTCCACGTCCAGATGTTACTTTTGTCGACAAGAATCAAAAAGATCTGCTTTGGGATACTGTCATAGAACATTTCACCCTACCAGATCATTTCACAGAAGCAGATGTGCAGAAAGTCAAGGACGCTGCTCTTAGGAAGATGGCGGTTGCATTCAAGAACCACAAGAATCGTGAATGGGACAAGTACGTCAAGGGAGGAAGGAAGACTCCAGTATTCGAGGGAACACTAGAGAACCAACGTGCTCATTGGGACGATTTCGTGAAATTCAAGGATTCGGAATTAGCTAAGGAACGGTCGAGAATAAATAAGAAGAATGCGAAAAAAGGATAAGTTCCATAAGTTGGGGCCGGTGGCTGCGCGGTGGCAATGCCTAAGTGGGATAAGTCGAGAAAGAGATGGAGGATGCAGGTGTCACTCCGGATACTAAGAGCTGGCCCCCAGTGCAGGACTTGGTTCTATGCGCATGGGGGGGAGTTGGACCCGAAGACAGGCAAAGTTTCGACGAAGGCATGTCTGAACGGAGCCGACGATGCGATACTTGTTGCAATAGAAGAGGCACGATCGGGGGTGTTCCAGCCCAACAGAGAGAACGACGAGCTTACGTGTGCCCTGGGAAATCCTGAACACCCGGGAAGAACACGAGGCAAGGGCGCTATTCCGTGGTATGAGGGGTTTTCAGACTGGAACAACGACTACAGAACCTGTGCGAGAAAGAAGATTGCGGAGGAGAAGAAGAGGAAGATGGAGGAGGAGCAGAGGAAGCGGGACTATGAACGCCTTCAAGGCCTAGAAGCAAGTCAAGCGGAATTGGCAGTCAAATTCCAGCGGCAGCAGGAGCAGATCGACTCACTTAGCCAGCAAAGGGGGTCTCAGCAGCTGCAGCAGCTAGCGGATGATCCAGCATTGGATAGCACCGCCCCATCCATGCAGAGAAGCAGCGTGGGTTCCGCCCCGGACGACGCAATGCTGGGTAGATACCCCGTGGATGACATCACGGAGAACACTAGCTGCGAGCTACACGTCAAAATGAAGAACATATCCATGAAGGTGGCGGACGGCGTTGCTTTTCGATTACCCCAAAGCAACCTACCATTGCATCCTGATTCCAGAGGGCTATGCTCGTGTCATGGTTGACGAGGTGGTGCAGCCATATTCGGGGCTAGAGCTTGACATTCCCGGAGGTGAGGACGAGCGCTTTCTCGGAGACGCCAACCATCGTATCATCCTATGGAAAAAGGATTGCATCATCTTTCGAAGGCCACCGACACCGCGTCATCCAACTCCTCGTCAAGTCCGCCACCGAGTCAGCAGTCTCCCGCTCCTGCAAGTCCACCAAGTCCGCAAAGTGTCGCCCTCCTCCTCCGAGTCCGGAAAAGTGTCAGCCCTCCTCCTCCTCCAAGTCCGCCACAGCGTCGACGCGTCCTCCTCCTCCAAGTCCGCACAACCTCAGGCCACTCCTCCTCCAAGTCCGCACAACTTCAGCGGCCTCCTCCTCGCCCAACTCAGCCCGTCACCAAGGCGTCTCCGCCGCCTCAGCAATCGCAGAAGAGACACCCCGTAGCTATGGTGCGTAGCGGTACGAGTCGAGGTAGTACAGGAAGTACAGGCGGAGGCAAGCGATATAAATATGGTCCAAGCCTCACGCCTCTTCCGTAGAGGTCTTATAACAGGTCCGAGGAGGAAATCGCAGCCATATTGAAGTCCGAGGTGGAAGCCCATTTTGCACCGAAACCGCCACCGCCGCCAAGGAGAAAGTGCTCGAGGAAACGATTGACCACTTCATTCGTATGGCTCAACCACCAGCTCCCAAGCCTGTTGACACAGACTATGAGCGCCACATCGGAAGTTAAATCGAGCACGTCACGTAAGGAGGCGAGGTCGGGATCGAGCAAACAAGAATCAGCTGTCAAAAATGCGGAAAACCATTCCCAACTGGGAGAACAAAGGCTAATCGATCCCTCGCTTGTTGTGCCAACAACACGTGATGAAGATCTGCGCCCAATATTATTGTGGGCAAACAATTTACGTTCCTGAGGTGGGAAATGTGGTAATAACGGAGGACCATATAATGCAGGCTGAAGTTCTCAAAATCACTGTTGGACAACTCCTCGAGATCGAGCCCATGCCTGTGCTTAGAGAGGATGAAATAAAACGGAAATAGGTCTGGGGCCAACCTTTGGTCCAGCCAGATAAGGTCAAGAACCTCCCAACGAGAATGTATGAATTGCATCAATGGTACATCAACATTACCAAGATTTCCGATCGATTGTCCCTCATGGTGAATGTCAAGGAGGAGCATTACTTCCATGAGAAAGCTGTGTCCGTTGAGTATTCTGAACTGTTTCAGTTATACAATCAAGACGCACTCGACAAATCTATCGTTGCTATTGTGCGTAAGTGATTTCTTTCTGTAATTTAAGTCTCAAGCTAGCTGTCTTGATCCTTTTGATCAATCATTACCTGTAATTATCCTCACTATATTCTTTTTCGTGGTATTATATGCAGGATGAAGATATATGAAATGAGAAAAGGTGGACGCTGGCATTGGGTTCATTGACCCAAACACCGTTAATGAATACACATGGAAAATAAATCCACGCCATCAAAAGGACGAGAGGACAACATGCTAGAGTTCTTGAAGCGCCTCAAATACAATGAAGATATACTACTTCCTTACAACTTCCAAAGTGAGTCACCTTGTCTTGTACTACAAATTCTCTGTTTTTGCCTACTAGCTAGCTACATGTTTTTGCTTACATATGCCCGCTTAATTAAGACATGCAAACGTGTGCATGCAGATATCACTTGGGTCTTGTGTATCATTAAAGTTGACGCCGAACAGTTGAAATCTGGACTCACTACTCAAAGAAAAACTGACTATAACATCTTGTTTGGGATAGTCAACAGGTAATTTCAATCATTATTAACTATATATCTCGGCCTATTTAGTTCGTCATTTTTCATGATATGAACTATTTAATAACCCCTTTATTCATTTTCTTTGTCGGCGGGCAGGGCTTGGGCAAGGTTCATCAGCGTCACGGAAGGCGAATGGAAACAAAAGCTTAAATGGTTTCGACCCAAGGTAAGTAATTAATGTTGTGGAACGTAGTAATTTCAAAAAAATTCCTACGATCACGCAAGACCATGGTGATGGCATAGCAACGAGAGGGGAGAGTGTCCGTCCACGCACTCGTGAGACCGAAGCGAAGCGTTATAACAACGCGGTTGATGTAGTCGACGTCTCCACGATCCGACCGATCCAAGCACCGAACATACGGCACCTCCGAGTTACGCACACGCTCAGCTCGATGACGATCCCGGACTCGATCCAGCAAAGTGTCGGGATGAGTTCCGTCAAGACGACGGCGTGATGACGATGTTGATGCTTCACCGACGCAGGGCTTCGCCTAAGCTCATGACGATATGACTTCTCCGGCGCAGGGCTTCGCCTAAGCTCCATGACGATATGACCGAAGTGGAATATGGTGGAAGGGGCACCGCACACGGCTAAGGCAAGATCCGAGATCAACTTGTTCTTCATGGGGTGCCCCTGCCCCGTGATATATAAAGGAGACAAGGGGAGGTGGCGGCCAAGGGGCGCGACAAGGAGGAGTCCTACTCCCACGGGAGTAGGACTCCCCCTCTCCTAGTTGGAGTAGGATTGGGAGGGGAAAGAGGGAGGCGCCGCCCCTCTCCTTGTCCTATTCGGACCAGAGGGGGAGGGGCGCAGCCCACCTGGCGGCCCTTCTCCTTCTCCCTTGAGGCCCATGAAGGCCCATATACCCCCGGGGTTCCGTAACCCCGGTGTTCGATAATATCCTGTTTTCACTCGGAACCATTCGAAGTCCAAACATAGGCTTCCAATATATCAATCTTTATGTCTCGACCATTTCGAGACTCCTCGTCATGTCCGTGATCACATCCGGGACTCGAACAAACTTCGTGCATCAATACTTATAAACTCATAATGAACTGTCATCGAAGCGTTAAGCGTGCGGACCCTACGGGTTCGAGAACTATGTAGACATGACCTAGAACCATTCTCGGTCAATAACCAATAGCGGAACCTGGATGCCCATATTGGCTCCTACATATTCTACGAAGATCTTTATCGGTCAAACCGCATAACAACATACTTTGTTCCTTTGTCATCGGTATGTTACTTGCCCGAGATTCGATCGTCGGTATCCAATACCTAGTTCAATCTTGTTACCGTAAGTCTCTTTACTCGTTCCGTAATACATCATCTCACAACTAACTCATTAGTTGTAATGCTTGCAAGGCTTAAGTGATGTGCATTACCGAGAAGGCCGGAGATACCTCTCCGACAATCGGAGTGACAAAACCTAATCTCAAATACGCCAACCCAACAAGTACCTTTGGAGACACCTGTAGTACTCCTTTATAATCACCCAGCACGTTGTGACGTTTGGTAGTACCAAAGTGTTCCTCCGTAAACGGAGTTGCATAATCTCATAGTTATAGGAACATGTATGGGTCATGAAGAAAGCATTTAACATACCAAACGATCAAGTGTTAAGCTAACTGAATGGGTCATGTCAATCAGATCATTCAACTAATGATGTGACCTTGTTAATCAAATAACAACTCCTTGTTCATGGTTAGGAAACATAACCATCTTTGATTAACAAGCTAGTCAAGTAGAGGCATACTAGTGACATACTGTTTGTCTATATATTCACACATGTATTATGTTTCTGGTTAATACAATTCTAGCATAAATAATAAACATTTATCATGATATAAGGAAATAAATAATAACTTTATTATTGCCTCTAGGGCATATTTCCTTCAGTCTCCCACTTGCACTAGAGTCAATAATCTAGTTCACATCGCCATGTGATTTAACATCAATAGTTCACATCTATATGTGGTTAACACCCATAGTTCACATCGACATGTGACCAACACCCAAAGGGTTTACTAGAGTCAGTAATCTAGTTCACATCGCTATGTGATTAACACCCAAAGAGTACTAAGGTGTGATCATGTTTTGCTTGTGAGATAATTTTAGTCAACGGGTGCATCACATTCAGAGCCGTAAGTATTTTGCAAATTTCTATGTCTACAATGCTCGCACGGAGCTACTCTAGCTAATTGCTCCCACTTTCAATATGTATCCAGATTGAGACTCGAGTCATCTAGATTAGTGTTAAAACTTGCATCGACGTAACCTTTTTTATTTAACCTTTTTCACTTCCATAATCGAGAAACATATCCTTATTCTACTAAGGATAATTTTGACCGCTGTCCATTGATCTACTCCTAGATCTCTATTGCACTCCTTGCCAATCTTAGTGGTAGGGTATGCAATAGATCTGTACACAACATGACATACTTTATAGAACCTATGGCTGATGCATAGGAATGACTTTCATTCTCTCTCTATCTTCTGCCGTGGTCGGGTTTTGAGTCTTACTCAATCTCACACCTTGTAACACAGGCAAGAACTCTTTCTTTGACTGCTCCATTTTGAACTACTTCAAAATCTTGTCAAGGTATGTATTCATTGAAAAACTTATCAAGCGCCTTGATCTATCTCTATAGATCTTGATGCTCAATGTAAGCAGCTTCACCGAGGTCCTTCTTTGAAAAACTCCTTTCAAATACTCCTTTATGCTTTGCAGAATAATTCTACATCATTTCCGATCAACAATATGTCATTCACATATACTTATCGAAATGTTGTCGTGCTCCCACTCACTTTCTTGTAAATACAGGCTTCACCGCAAGTCTGTATAAAACTATATGCTTTGATCAACTTATCAAAGTATGTATTCCAACTCGAGATGCTTGCACCAGTCCATAGATGGATCATTTGGAGCTACACATTTTGTTAGCACCTTTAGGATTGAAAAAACCTTCTGGTTGCATCATATACAACTCTTCTTTAATATATCCATTAAAGAATGTAGTTTTGACATCCATTTGCCAGATTTCATAAAATGTGGCAATTGCTAACATGATTCGGACAGACTTTTAAGCATCGATACAAGTGAGAAAATCTCATTGTATTCAACATCTTGAACTTTGTCTAAAACCCTTTTCGACAAGTCTAGCTTTGTAGATAGTAACACTACTATCAGTGTCCATCTTCCTCTTGAAGATCCATTTATTTAACATGGCTTGCCGATCATCGAGCAAGTCAATCAAAGTCCATACTTTGTTCTCATACATGGATCCTATCTCAGATTTCATGGTCTCAAACCATTTCGCGGAATCTGGGCTCATCATCGCTTCCTCATAGTTCGTAGGTTTCATCATGGTCTAGTAACATGACTTCTAGAATAAGATTACCGTACCACTCGTGCGGATCTTACTCTGGAAGACCCACGAGGTTTTAGTAGCAACTTGATCTGAAGTTTCATGATCATCATCATTAACTTCCTCACTAATTGGTGTAGGAATCTTGGAACTGATTCCTGTGATGAACTACTTTCCAATAAGGAGAAGGTACAATTACCTCATCAAGTTCTACTTTCCTCCCACTCACTTCTTTCGAGAGAAACTCCTCTCTAGAAAGGATCCATTTTAGCAACGAATGTTTTGCCTTTAGATCTGTGATAGAAGGTGTACCCAACAGTTTCTTTTGGGTATTCTATGAAGACGCACTTCTCGATTTGGGTTCGAGCTTATCGGTGAAAACTTTTTCACATAAGCATCACAACTCCAAACTTTAAGAAACGACAGCTTAGGTTTACTGCTAAACCATATTTCACGCGGTGTCATCTCAACGGATTTAGATGGTGCCCTATTAAACGTGAATGCAGCTGTCTCTAATGCATAACCCAAAACGATAGTGGTAAATCGGTAAGATACATCATAGATTGCACCATATCCAATAAAGAGCGGTTATGACGTTCGGACACACCATTACGTTATGGTGTTCCATGTGGCGTGAGCTGTGAAACTATTCCACATTGTTTTAACTGAAGGCCAAACTCGCAACTCAAATATTTTTCCTCTGCGATCATATCGTAGAAACTTTTTATTTTCTTGTTACGATGATTCTTCACTTCACTCTGAAATTCTTTGAACTTTTTCAAATGTTTCAGACTTGTGTTTCATCAAGTAGATATACCCATATCTGCTCAAATCATCTTTGTGAAGGTCAGAAAATAACGATACTTGCCACGAGCATCAACACTCATTGGATCGCATACATCGGTATGTATTATTCCCAATAAGTCAGTAGCTTGTTCCATTGTTCCGGAGAACGGAGTTTTAGTCATCTTGCCCAAAAGGCATGGTTCGCAAGCATCAAATGATTCATAATCAAGTGATTCCAAAATCCATCAGCATGGAGTTTCTTCATGCGCTTTACACCAATATGACCTAAACGGCAAGTGCCACAAATAAGTTGCACTATCATTATTAACTTTGCATCTTTTGGTTTCAATATTATGAATATGTGTATCATACGATCGAGATCCAACGAACCATTTTCATTGGGTGTGTAACCATATAAGGTTTTATTCATGTAAACAGAACAACAATTTATTCTCTTACTTAAATGAATAACAGATTGCAATAAACATGATCAAATCATATTCATGCTCAACGCAAACACCAAATAACATTTATTTAGGTTTAACACTAATCCCGAAAATATAGGGAGTGTGCGATGATGATCATATCAATCTTGGAACTACCTCCAACACACATCGTCACTTTCCTTCAACTAGTCTCTGCTTATTCTCAGAACTCCAGTTTGAGTTACTAATCTTAGCAACCTAACAAGTATCAAATACTCGGGGCTACTATAAACACTAGTAATGCACACATCAATAATCTGTATATCAAATATACTCTTGTTCACTTTGCCATCCTTCTTATCCACCAAATATTCAGGGCATTTCGCTTCAAAGTGACCATTTCCTTTGCAGTGTAAACACTCAGTTTCAGGCTATGGTCCAGCTTTGGGCTTCTTCGCAAGAGTGACAACTTACTTGTCTTTCTACTTGAAGTTCCCTTTCTTTCCCTTTGCCCTTTTCTTGAAACTAGTGGTCTTGTCAATCATCAACACTTGATGCTCTTTCTTGATTTCTACCTTCGTCGATTTTCAACATCACGAAGAGCTCGGGAATCTTTGTCGTCATCCCTTGCATACTATAGTTCATCACGAAGTTCCAGTAACTTAGTGATGGTGACTAGAGAATTCTGTCAATCGCTATCTTATCTGGAAGATTAACTCCCACTTGATTCAAGCGATTGAAGTACCTGCATAATCTGAGCACATGCTCACTAGTTTGAGCGATTCTCCTCCATCTTTTAGCTATAGAACTTGTTGGAGACTTCATATCTCTCAACTCGGTATTTGCTTGAAATATTAACTTCAACTCCTGGAACATCTCATATGGTCCATGACGCTCAAAACGCCTTTGAAGTCCCGATTCTAAGCCGTTAAGCATGGTGCACTAAACTATCAAGTAGTCATCATATTGAGCTAGCCAAACGCTCATAACGTATGCATCTGCTCCTGCAATAGGTCTGTCACCTAGCGTGCATTAAGGACATAATTCTTTCAGGCAGCAATGAGGATAAACCTCAGATCACGGATCCAATCCGCATCATTGCTACTAACATTTTTCAATACAATTTTCTCTAGGAACACATATAAAAACTTAGGGAAGCAACAACGCGAGCTTATTGATCTATAACATAATTTGCAAAATACTACCAGGACTAAGTTCATGATAAATTAAAGTTCAATTAATCATATTACTTAAGAACTCCCACTTAGACAGACATCTCTCTAGTCATCTAAGTGATCACGTGATCCAAATCAACTAAACCATGTCCGATCATCACGTGAGATGGAGTAGTTTCAATGGTGAACATCACTATGTTGATCATATCTACTATATGATTCACGCCGACCTTTCGGTCTCCGTGTTCCGAGGCCATATCTGTTATATGCTAGGCTCGTCAAGTTTAACCTGAGTATTCGCGTGTGCAACTGTTTTGCACCCGTTGTAGATGGACGAGAACTTATCACACCCGATCATCACGTGGTGTCCGGGTACTACGAACTTTGGCAACGGTGCATACTCAGGAGAACACTTCTTGATAATTTTAGTGAGAGATCATCTTATAATGCTACCGTCAATCAAAGCAAGATAAGATGCATAAAGGATAAACATCACATGCAATCAATATAAGTGATATGATATGGTCATCATCATCTTGTGCTTGTGATCTCCATCGCCAAGCACCGCCATGATCACCATCGCCACCGGCGCGACACCTTGATCTCCATCGTAGCATCGTTGTCGCCTCGCCAACTATTGCTTCTACGACTATCGCTACTCCTTTGTGATAAAGTAAAGCAATTACATGGCGCTTGCATTTCATACAATAAAGCGACAACCATATGGCTCCTGCCGATTGCCGATAACTCGGTTACAAAACATGATCATCTCATACAATAAAATATAGCATCACGCCTTGACCACATCACATCACAACATGCCCTGCAAAAACAAGTTAGACGCCCTCTACTTTGTTGTTGCAAGTTTTACGTGGCTGCTACGGGCTGAGTAAGAACCGTTCTTACCTACGCATCAAAACCACAACGGTAGTTTGTCAAGTTGGTGCTGTTTTAACCTTCGCAAGGACCGGGCGTAGCCACACTCGGTTCAACTAAAGTGAGAGAGACAGACACCCGCGGTCACCTTTAAGCAACTAGTGCTCGAGCGGTGAAACCAGTCTCGCGAAGCGCACGTAATGTCGGTCCGGCCGCTTCATCTCACAATACCGCTGAACCAAAGTATGACATGCTGGTAAGCAGTATGACTTATATCGCCCACAACTCACTTGTGTTCTACTCGTGCATATGACATCAACGCATAAAACCAGGCTCGATGCCATTGTTAGGAACGAGTAATTTCAAAAATTTCCTACGATCACGCAAGACCATGGTGATGGCATAGCAACGAGAGGGAGAGTGTCCGCCCACGTACCCTCGTGAGACCGAAAGCGAAGCGTTATAACAACGCTGTTGATGTAGTCGACGCGTCCACGATCCGACCGATCCAAGCACCGAACGCACGGCACCTCCGAAGTTCTGCACACGCTCAGCTCGATGACGATCCCGGACTCGATCCAGCAAAGTGTCGGGGATGAGTTCCACAAGACGACGGCGTGATGACGATGTTGATGCTCCACCGACGCAGGGCTTCGCCTAAGCTCCGCGACGATATGACTTCTCCGGCGCAGGGCTTCGCCTAAGCTCCGCGACGATATGACCGAAGTGGAATATGGTGGAAGGGGGCACCGCACACGGCTAAGGCAAGATCCGTAGATCAACTTGTTCTTCATGGGGTGCCCCCTGCCCCCGTATATATAAAGGAGACAAGGGGGAGGTGGCCGGCCAAGGGGGAGGCGCACCAAGGAGGAGTCCTACTCCCACCGGGAGTAGGACTCCCCCCCCCTCTCCTAGTTGGAGTAGGATTGGGAGGGGAAAGAGGAAGGCGCCGCCTCTCCTTGTCCTATTCGGACCAGAGGGGGGGGGGCGCAGCCCACCTGGCCGCCCTTCTCCTTCTCCCTTGAGGCCCATGAAGGCCCATATACCCCCGGGGTTCCGTAACCCCCGTGTTCCGTAACATCCTGTTTTCACTCGGAACCATTCCAAGTCCAAACATAGGCTTCCAATATATCAATCTTTATGTCTCGACCATTTCGAGACTCCTCGTCATGTCCGTGATCACATCCGGACTCAACAAACTTCGTGCATCAATACATATAAACTCATAATGAACTGTCATCGAAACGTTAAGCGTGCGGACCCTACGGGTTCGAGAACTATGTAGACATGACCTAGAACCATTCTCGGTCAATAACCAATAGCGGAACCTGGATGCCCATATTGGCTCCTACATATTCTACGAAGATCTTTATCGGTCAAACCGCATAACAACATACTTTGTTCCCTTTGTCATCGGTATGTTACTTGCCCGAGATTCGATCGTCGGTATCCAATACCTAGTTCAATCTTGTTACCGGTAAGTCTCTTTACTCGTTCCGTAATACATCATCTCACAACTAACTCATTAGTTTTAATGCTTGCAAGGCTTAAGTGATGTGCATTACCGAGAAGGCCTGGAGATACCTCTCCGACAATCGGAGTGACAAAACCTAATCTCGAAATACGCCAACCCAACAAGTACCTTTGGAGACACCTGTAGTACTCCTTTATAATCACCCGGTTACGTTGTGACGTTTGGTAGTACCCAAAGTGTTCCTCCGGTAAACGGGAGTTGCATAATCTCATAGTTATAGGAACATGTATGGGTCATGAAGAAAGCATTTAACATACCAAACAATCAAGTGTTAAGCTAACTGAATGGGTCATGTCAATCAGATCATTCAACTAATGATGTGACCTTGTTAATCAAATAACAACTCCTTGTTCATGGTTAGGAAACATAACCATCTTTGATTAACAAGCTAGTCAAGTAGAGGCATACTAGTGACATACTGTTTGTCTATATATTCACACATGTATTATGTTTCCGGTTAATACAATTCTAGCATAAATAATAAACATTTATCATGATATAAGGAAATAAATAATAACTTTATTATTGCCTCTAGGGCATATTTCCTTCAGTGTAGTACTAGCTAGCTAGCTAGCTGCCATCTCTTTAATTATCATGCTTGATTAATTATTATCTGATCAAATTTCATTCTCGTAAAGGCCCTCAAGCAGCGTAGGGACTGATCTGTGTGCATTCTGCGCTTGCGAGAACATTCGCATGATGGCGTCCAAAGGAGCAGATCTCAAAGACAGGAATGGGTACGCTTGTCAAAACACTATTCACAATTTTACACCATTATCGATATCTAGTCACACAACTAATACACATGCATATTGATCTCCTTCTTAACGGTTCACAGAGGTGCGGAGAAGCTCCTAGAAACGGAGCGCAGAGAAGCACTTCAAGAGGAAATAGCGGGATTTTTGCTCGACCAGGTCATAAATCCAAGGAGAATACTATTACCCGCTATCGCCCCCATCGTGTTCAAGGCACCAATTAGGCTAATGCCACTGGCTCCAAGGCAACATGCATATGTAGGACAAATTGTATATAGCTATACATGTGTGTATGTGTGAATTAATTAATATGATGGTTTGTGAGACATTGATGATATAACGTGTACAATATATATATATATATATATATATATATATATATATATATATATATATATATATATATATATATGCATAACGTGTACAATGTGTAGTATCGTAAAATACTAGCAAACTAAAAGAATTAAATTGATAACACAAATTTAATTGAAAAATAAAAATAAAACAAAACTCATTAAACATTTAGTACCGTTGGTGTTACCAACCGGTACTAAAGGGCTCTGCCCCGGAGCTGGCTCATGCCACGTGGTTGGTTTTAGCACCGGTTCATGCTGAACCGGTACTAAAGGGGGGGGGCTTTAGTGACCACACTTTAGTGCCGGTTGTGGAACCGGCACTAAAGGGCCTTACGAACCAGTGCTATTGCCCGGTTCTGCACTAGTGTAACCATAGACATGAGTTGTCATTTGATTAACGGGATCACATCATTAGGAGAATGATGTGATTGACATGACCCACTCCGTTAGCTTAGCACTTGATCGTTTAGTATATTGCTATTGCTTTCTTCATGACTTATACATGTTCCTACAACTATGAGATTATGCAACTCCGTTTACGGAGGAACACTTTGTGTGCTACCAAACGTCACAACGAATCGGGTGATTATAAAGGAGCTCTACAGGTGTCTCCAAAGGTACATGTTGAGTTGGCGTATTTCGAGATTAGGTTTTGTCACTCCGATTGTCGGAGAGGTATCTCTGGGCCCTCTCAGTAATGCACATCACTATAAGCCTTGCAAGCAATGTAGCTAATGAGTTAGTTACCGAATGATGCATTACGTAACGAGTAAAGAGACTTGCCGGTAACGAGATTGAACTAGGTATTGGGATACCGACGATCGAATCTCGGGCAAGTAACATACCGATGACAAAGGGAACAACGTATGTTGTTATGCGGTTTGACCGATAAAGATCTTCATAGAGTATGTAGGAGCAAATATGAGCATCCAGGTTCCACTATTGGTTATTGACCGGTAACGTGTCTCGGTCATGTCTACATAGTTCTCGAACCCGTAGGGTCCACACGCTTAAGGTTTCGTTGACAGTTTTATTATGAGTTTATGAGTTTTGATGTACCGAAGGTTGTTCGGAGTCCTGGATGTGATCACGGACATGACGAGGAGTCTCGAAATGGTTGATACATAAAGATCGATATATTGGACGACTATATTTGGACACCAGAAAGGTTCCGGGTGAGATTGGGACAATACTGGAGCTCCGGGAGGTTATCGGAACTCCCCCTCCCCGAGAGGTATATGGGCCTTATTGGGCCTTAGTGGAAAGGAGGGGAAAGGAGCAAAGGAAGGGGCTCCCCCCCAAGCCCAATCCGAATTGGGAGGGGGGCCGGCCCCCACTTTCCTCCCTCCCTCCCTCCTCTTCCTTCCCTCTCCCTCTCCTAATAGGAAAGGGGGGAGTTCTACTCCCGGTGGGGGTTGGACTCCCCCCCTAGGGCGCGCCACCCACCTTGGCCGGCCCCTCCTCCACTCCTTTATATACGGGGGAGGGAGGCACCCCATAGACACAACAATTGATCTATTGATCTCTTAGTCGTGTGCGGTGCCCCCCGCCACCATAGTCCTCCTCGATAATATTGTAGCGGTGCTTAGGCGAAGCCCTGCGATGGTAGAACGTCAAGATCGTCACCACGCCGTTGTGCTAACGGAACTCTCCCTCGACACTCGGCTGGATCGGAGTTCGAGGGACGTCATCGAGCTGAACGTGTACTAGAACTCGGAGGTGCCGTAGTTTCGGTGCTTGATCGGCCGGGCCGTGAAGACGTACGACTACATCAACCGCGTTGTTCTAACGCTTCCACTTTCGGTCTACAAGGGTACGTGGACAACACTTTCCCCTCTCGTTGCTATGCATCACAATGATCTTGCGTGTGCATAGGAATTTTTTTGAAATTACTACGTTCCCCAACAGTGGCATCCGAGCCTGGTTTTATGCGTAGATGTTATATGCACGAGTAGAACACAAGTGATCTGTGGGCGATACAAGTCATACTACTTACCAGCATGTCATACTTTGGTTCGGCGGTATTGTTGGATGAAGCGGCCCGGACCGACATTACGCGTACGCTTACGCGACACTGGTTTTATCGCCGTGCTTTGCACACATGTGACTAGCGGGTGTCAGTTTCTCCAACTTTAGTTGAACCGAGTGTGTCTACGCCCGGTCCTTGTGAAGGTTAAAACAGCACTAACTTGACGAACTATCGTTGTGGTTTTGATGTGTAGGTAAGAACGGTTCTTGCTCAGCTCGTAGCAGCCACGTAAAATTTGCAACAACAAAGTAGATGACGTCTAAATTGTTTTTGCAGGGCATGTTGTGATGTGATATGGTCAAGACGTGATGCTATATTTTATTGTATGAGATGATCATATTTTGTATCCGAGTTATCGGCAACTGGCAGGAGCCATATGGTTGTCGCTTTATTGTATGAAATGCAAGCGCCCTGTAATTGCTTTACTTTATCAGTAAGCGGTAGCGATAGTCGTAGAAGCAATAGATGGCGAAACGACAACGATGCTACGATGGAGATCAAGGTGTCGCGCCGATGACGATGGTGATCACGATGGTGCTTCGGAGATCGAGATCACAAGCACAAGATATTGATGGCCATATCATATCACTTATATTGATTGCATGTTATGTTTATCCTTTATGCATCTTATCTTGCTTTGATTGACGGTAGCATTTTAAGATGATCGCTCACTAATTATCAAGAAGTGTTCTCCCTGAGTATGCACCATTGCGAAAGTTCTTCGTGCTGAGACACCACGTGATGATCGGGTGTGATAGGCTCTACGTTCAAATACAACCGGTGCAAAACAGTTGCACACGTGGAATACTCAAGTTAAACTTGACGAGCCTAGCATATACAGATATGGCCTCGGAACACGGAGACCAAAAAGTCGAACGTGAATCATATAGTAGATATGATCAACATAGTGATGTTCATCATTGAAAACTACTCCATCTCACGTGATGATCGGACATGGTTTAGTTGATTTGGATCACGTGATCACTTAGATGACTAGAGAGATGTCTGTCTAAGTGGGAGTTATTTAGTAATATGATTAATTAAACTTAAATTTATCATGAACTTAGTACCTGATAGTATTTTGTTTGTCTATGTTTGTTGTAGATAGATGGCTCGTGCTGTTGTTCCGTTGAATTTTAATGTGTTCCTTGAGAAAGCTAAGTTGAAAGATGATGGTAGCAATTACACAGACTGGGTCCGTAACTTGAGGATTATCCTCATTGCTGCACAGAAGAATTACGTCCTGGAAGCACCGCTGGGTGCCAGGCCTGCTGCAGATGCAACTTACGACGTTAAGAACGTCTGGCAGAGCAAAGCTGATGACTACTCGATAGTTCAGTGTGCCATACTTTACGGCTTAGAACCGGGACTTCAACGACGTTTTTTTGAACGTCATGGAGCATATGAGATGTTCCAGGAGTTGAAGTTAATATTTCAAGCAAATGCCCAGATTGAGAGATATGAACTCTCCAATAATTTCTATAGCTGCAAGATGGAGGAGAATAGTTATGTCAGTGAACATATACTCAAAATGTCTGGGTATAATAATCACTTGATTCAACTGGGAGTTAATCTTCCTGATGATAGTGTCATTGACAGAATTCTTCAATCACTGGCACCAAGCTACAAGAGCTTCGTGATGAACTATAAGATGCAAGGGATGGACAAGACTATTCCCGAGCTCTTCGCAATGCTAAAGCTTGCGGAGGTAGAAATCAAGAAGGAGCATCAAGTGTTGATGGTCAATAAGACCACCAGTATCAAGAAAAAGGGTAAAGGGAAGAAGAAGGGGAACTTCAAGAAGAACAACGAACAAGTTGCCGCTCAAGAGAAGAAACCCAAATCTGGACCTAAGCCTGAGACTGGGTGCTTCTACTGCAAGCAGACTGGTCACTGGAAGCGGAACCGCCCCAAGTATTTGGCGGATAAGAAGGATGGCAAGGTGAACAAAGGTACATGTGATATACATGTTATTGATGTGTATATTACTAATGCTCGCAGTAGCACCTGGGTATTTGATACCGGTTCTGTTGCTAATATTTGCAACTCGAAACAGGAACTACGGATTAAGCGAAGATTGGCTAAGGACGAGGTGACGATGCGCGTGGGAAATGGTTCCAAAGTCGATGTGATCGCGGTCGGCACACTACCTCTACATCTACCTTCGGGATTAATTTTAGACCTGAATAATTGTTATTTGGTGCCAGCGTTGAGCATGAACATTATATCTAGATCTTGTTTGATGCGAGACGGTTATTCATTTAAATCATAGAATAATGGTTGTTCTATTTATATGAGTAATATCTTTTATGGCCATGCACCCTTTAATAGTGGTCTATTTTTATTAAATATCGATAGTAGTGATACACATATTCATAATGTTGAAGCCAAAAGATGCAGAGTTGATAATGATAGCGCAACTTATTTGTGGCACTGCCGTTTGGGTCATATTGGTGTAAAGAGCATGAAGAAACTCCATACTGATGGACTTCTGGAATCACTTGATTATAAATCACTTGGTACTTGCGAACCGTGCCTCATGGGCAAGATGACTAAAACGCCGTTCTCCGGAACTATGGATCGAGCAACTGATTTGTTGGAAATCATACATCTTGATGTATGTGGTCCAATGAATATTGAGGCTCTCAAGGGTATCGTTATTTTCTCACCTTCACAGAAGATTTGAGCAGATATGGGTATATCTACTTGATGAAACACAAGTCTCAAACATTTGAAAAGTTCAAAGAATTTCAGAGTGAAGTGAAAAATCATCGTAACAAGAAAATAAAGTTTCTACGATCTGATCGTGGAGGGGAATATTTGAGTTACGAGTTTGGTTTACATTTGAAGCAATGCGGAATAGTTTCGCAACTCACGCCACCCGGAACACCACAATGAAATGGTGTGTCCGAACGTCGTAATCGTACTTTACTAGATATGGTGCGATCTGTGATGTCTCTTACTGATTTACCGTTATCGTTTTGGGGTTATGCTTTAGAGACGGCCGCATTCACGTTAAATAAGGCACCATCAAAATCCGTTGAGACGACGCCTTATGAACTATGGTTTGGCAAGAAACCAAAGTTGTCGTTTCTTAAAGTTTGGGGTTGCGATGCTTATGTGAAGAAACTTCAACCAGATAAGCTCGAAACCTAATCGGATGTGTCTTCATAGGATACCTAAAAGAGACTATTGGGTACACCTTCTATCACAGATCCGAGGGCGAGATTTTGTTGCTAAATTCGGATCCTTTCTAGAGAAGGAGTTTCTCTCGAAAGAAGTGAGTGGGAGGAAAGTAGAACTTGATGAGGTAACTGTACCTGCTCCCTTATTGGAAAGTAGTTCATCACAAGAACCGGTACCTGTGACAACTACACCAATCAGTGAGGAAGCTAATGATATTCATCATGAAACTTCAGATCAAGTTACTACCGAACCTCGTAGGTCAACCAGAGTAAGATCCGCACCAGAGTGGTACGGTAATCCTATTCTAGAAGTCATGTTACTTGACCATGGCGAACCTACGAACTATGAGGAAGCGATGATGAGCCTAGATTCCGCAAAATGGCTTGAGGCCATGAAATCTGAGATGGGATCCATGTATGAGAACAAAGTATGGACTTTGGTTGACTTGCCCGATGATCGGCAAGCCATCGAGAATAAATGGATCTTCAAGAAGAAGACTGACGCTGATGGTAATATAACTGTCTACAAAGCTCGACTTGTTGTGAAAGGTTTTCGACAAGTTCAAGGGGTTGACTACGATGAGACTTTCTCACCCGTAGCGATGCTTAAGTCTGTCCGAATCATGTTAGCAATTGCCGCATTTTATGATTATGAAATATGGCAAATGGATGTAAAAACTGCATTCCTGAATGGATTTTTGGAAGAGTTGTATATGATGCAACCGAAAGGTTTTGTCGATCCAAAAGGTGCTAACAAAGTGTGCGAGCTCCAGTGATCCATTTATGGACTGGTGCAAGCCTCTCGGAGTTGGAATAAACGCTTTGATAGTGTGATCAAAGCATATGGTTTTATACAGACTTTTGGAGAAGCCTGTATTTACAAGAAAGTGAGTGGGAGCTCTGTAGCATTTCTGATATTATATGTAGATGACATATTGTTGATTGGAAATGATATAGAATTTCTGGATAACATGAAGGGATACTTGAATAAAAGTTTTTCGATGAAAGACCTCGGTGAAGCTGCTTACATATTGGGCATCAAGATCTATAGAGATAGGTCAAGACGCTTAATTGGACTTTCACAAAGCACATACCTTGATAAAGTTTTGAAAAAGTTCAAAATGGATCAGGCAAAGAAAGGGTTCTTGCCAGGATTACAAGGTGTGAAGTTGAGTCAGACTCAATGCCCGACCACAGCAGAAGATAGAGAGAAAATGGAAGATGTTCCCTATGCTTCAGCCATAGGCTCTATCATGTATGCAATGCTGTGTACCAGACCTGACGTATGCTTAGCAGTAAGTTTAGCAGGGAGGTACCAAAGTAATCCAGGAGTAGATCACTGGACAGCGGTCAAGAATATCCTGAAATACTCGAAAAGGACTAAGGATATGTTTCTCGTTTATGGAGGTGACAAAGAGCTAGTCGTAAATGGTTACATCGATGCAAGCTTTGACACTGATCCGGACGATTCTAAATCGCAAACCGGATACGTGTTTTTATTGAACGGTGGAGCTGTCAGTTGGTGTAGTTCTATACAAAGCGTCGTGGCGGGATCTACATGCGAAGCGGAGTACATAGCTGCTTCGGAAGCAGCAAATGTAGGAGTCTGGATGAAGGAGTTCATTTCCGATCTAGGTGTCATACCTAGTGCATCGGGACCAATGAAGATCTTCTGTGACAATACTGGTGCAATTGCCTTGGCAAAGGAATCCAGATTTCAGAAAAGGACCAAGCACATAAAGAGACGCTTCAATTCCATCCGGGACCAAGTCCAGGTCGGAGACATAGAGATTTGCAAGATACATACGGATCTGAATGTTGCAGACCCGTTGACTAAGCCTCTTCCACGAGCAAAACATGATCAACACCAAGACTCCATGGGTGTTAGAATCATTACTGTGTAATATAGATTATTGACTCTAGTGCAAGTGGGAGAGTCAAGGAAATATGCCCTAGAGGCAATAATAAAGTTATTATTTATTTCCTCATATCATGATAAATGTTTATTATTCATGCTAGAATTGTATTAACCTGAAACATGATACATGTGTGAATACATAGACAAACTTAATGTCACTAGTATGCCTCTACTTGACTAGCTCATTAATCAAAGATGGTTATGTTTCCTAACCATAGACATGAGTTGTCATTTGATTAACGGGATCACATCATTAGGAGAATGATGTGATTGACATGACCCATTCCGTTAGCTTAGCACTTGATCGTTTAGTATATTGCTATTGCTTTCTTCATGACTTATACATGTTCCTACAACTATGAGATTATGCAACTCCGTTTACGGAGGAACACTTTGTGTGCTACCAAGCGTCACAACGAATCGGGTGATTATAAAGGAGCTCTCTGGTGTCTCCAAAGGTACATGTTGAGTTGGCGATTTCGAGATTAGGTTTTGTCACTCCGATTGTCGGAGAGGTATCTCTGGGCCCTCTCAGTAATGCACATCACTATAAGCCTTGCAAGCAATGTAGCTAATGAGTTAGTTACCGAATGATGCATTACGTAACGAGTAAAGAGACTTGCCAGTAATGAGATTGAACTAGGTATTGGGATACCGACGATCGAATCTCGGGCAAGTAACATACCGATGACAAAGGGAACAACGTATGTTGTTATGCGGTTTGACCGATAAAGATCTTCGTAGAATATGTAGGAGCAAATATGAGCATCCAGGTTCCGCTATTGGTTATTGACCGGTAACGTGTCTCGGTCATGTCTACATAGTTCTCGAACCCGTAGGGTCCGCACGCTTAAGGTTTCGTTGACAGTTTATTATGAGTTTATGAGTTTTGATGTACCGAAGGTTTTTCGGAGTCCTGGATGTGATCACGGACATGACGAGGAGTCTCGAAATGGTCGAGACATAGAGATCGATATATTGGACGACTATATTTGGACACCGAAAAGGTTCCGGATGAGATTGGGACAACATCAAGCTCCGGAGGTTATCGAACCCCCCGGGAGGTATATGGGCCTTATTGGGCCTTAGTGGAAAGGAGGGGAAAAGGAGCAAAGGAGGGGGCGCCCCCCCCCAAGCCCAATCCGAATTGGCAGGGGGGCCGGCCCCCCCTTTCCTTCCTCCCTCCCTCCTCTTCCTTCCCTCTCCCTCTCCTAATAGGAAAGGGGGGAGTTCTACTCCTGGTGGGGGTTGGACTCCCCCCTAGGGCGCGCCACCCCCCTTGGCCGGCCCCCTCCTCCACTCCTTTATATACGGGGGAGGGAGGCAGCCCATAGACACAACAATTGATCTCTTGATCTCTTAGCCGTGTGCGGTGCCCCCCTCTACCATAGTCCTCCTCGATAATATTGTAGCGGTGCTTAGGCGAAGCCCTGCGATGGTAGAACATCAAGATCGTCACCACGCCGTTGTGCTGACGGAACTCTCCCTCGACACTCGGCTGGATCGGAGTTCGAGGGACGTCATCGAGCTGAACGTGTGCTAGAACTCGGAGGTGTCGTAGTTTCGGTGCTTGATCGGTTGGGCCGTGAAGACGTACGACTACATCAACCGCGTTGTTCTAACGCTTCCGCTTTCGGTCTACGAGGGTATGTGGACAACACTCTTCCCTCTGGTTGCTATGCATCACCATGATCTTGCGTGTGCATAGGAATTTTTTTGAAATTACTACGTTCCCCAACACATTGGTCCCGGTTTGTGCCTGAAACCAGGACCAAAGGGGCCAGACGAACCGGGACCAACGCCCCACAAGGCCCGGCCGGCCCCCCTGTTCTCACGAACCGGGACCTATGGGGGCATAGGTCCAGGTTCGTGATTGAATTGAGACTAATGGGCTGGCTCGGCCTGAAGCAAAGTCCTTTTCTACTAGTGTATAATTACGGTAAAACTTTATTAAGTTTGACTTTGTGCAAATCTTTATACGCGAAGAGCCGAAGTGAGTACATTGCTTTATTACAACTTGGTAAGCTGCTCATTGACAACTTCCAGTGAATTTAATGAGTATGCACTGCAGTTCCACTCGTTGTCCGCCCATGCAAGAAAGTCTTTGGTCTGGATTAATTAGCTTGGCCCTGGATCGACGCAGGTTGTCTTTAGCATGTTTTTTATATCCTAATAATTTAAAGATCGCATATTTTACACTCCACTCGATTAATTCCACGAGCCTTGAGGTGGACTTTGCGATGCCAAGTCTTGCACCAAGTCGTGGTCTGTGGCAATTACTCTCATGTCTGCTCCGGTGCTCGAGCTCCCACACCAACTTGCAAGTATGGTCACCACGTGACGGCGCAAGCAGGCAGGAATACGTAGCAACTAGCCTCACCATGCATGTATGCAGCAAAATGGTTTATTTTCTTTCTCGTATCTATAGTATATATATATATATATATATATATATATATATATATATATATATATATATATATATATATATATATATATATATATATATATATATATATTGCAGACTGATTAAACTCTGTGGGCTCATCTATACTGTATCCAGCTACATAGGTTGTACGTACCTGTCAACTTTATTGTACTAGTAATTTAAGAGTCAACTAGTTCCAAACTATATAAACACAAACACATACATAAACAGGTATGTTGAAACGGCCCTGCTAAAATATCCAACGCTAGCAGCCGCTAATACTGTCAAGCCTCTAAAACGTCCTACATCAATTTACAGAAGGAGTACGATATTAATTGGCGCAGTATAAGTGATTAACCATGTACATCATATATATGTGTGCAATTGGATCGGCCGTTGACCTCCTTAATGTTTGGTCGCTGATCATTATCATCAGCTAGTATTGTTATGTATTTTTTGTAATCTAGAAGTTCCATGGCATGCGGTGAATAGTCAAGTAAAAGATAAAAAAATATCATAAAGCGATCCACACCGATGCGGACATATGCTCATCGATCTGGAAGTTACAGAAAATTCTACGGCACCATCGATCGGCATCACCGTTTACTACGAGAGACCAGCACACAACAACGTATTACCTGCTTGCTGCATAAGCGCCAAAACAGAAATGGGTCAGCAGCTAGCTCAGCTCACAATTTTGTTCTTCCACTTGTACGCGTTACTAAGAGGAGGAGATGCGTTACTTGGCGTGCTACTACTTTTCTTCCTCCCAAACAAAGTTAAAACTAGAAGGCAACAAAAGGAAATGCAGGGATGCCACTCCGAGTTTCCCACGCAACCGTACCCTACCATACTGCGTGCGTAGCACTTTGAGTTCATCATCATCTTCATCGTCGTCTTTGATCTTTTTTTCCCTTTTCATGAATGCCATAAAATATCTACTAGTTGACCTACACCAAGGCCTATATAAATACCCAAAAATAAACTACGCCGATATTCACCACACGTGTGGCATAATGGACACCCGACCACACGACTCGTCCGGTTGTACCCAGGAACCAGCCCACACGATCCTGTGTGGGCGAGCATTAAAATTGCACACATGTTTGGGCGCAGCTAAGTTGGCCCACACGACCTGTGTGGCAACTACTCACCCCCACTCCGTGAGCGCGAACGCGTGTGTAATTAACTTTAGTTGCCATGTGTAATTAACTTTAGTTGCCATGTCTAATTACTGTAGTTGCCATGTGTGATTAACTTTAGTTGCCATGCATCACTAAATATAGTTGACAAGTGCAACTAAATGGAGTTGCCACATGAGATCAAACCATAGTTGCCGTGTGTGATTTACTAGTTGCCACATATACACAACTGTAGGTGCCATCTATCACCGTGCGAGAGTCGTGTGGGCGAAGAGCAGTTTCACCCACACGTTCGGGCGAGTATCGTGTGTCCGTTCGGATAAGGAGCGACCACACATATGGCACTAAATGATGACGCCCACATGAGGGTTCTTACGTGGCTCTCGTCCCAGATGACAATTGCTGCAATATTCGTGCAAATGAATCGAACGGCATCGACTGCGTTTGGACCATGTTGAGAAGTGCCATACATGTAGGCGTTATCATTTAGGAAAATGAATCATGTCCAAAATATAACTTTAAAACAATACTAATATCTACTATGCAAATGTAAAGCAACACAAGCATGCATGCATATACATAAAAAGAAACACCAGCATGGAGTATATGCATGTGTTGTCTACCACACACATATATGAAAGACAAAATCAAAACCATAAGCCCATGTGTAGAAATAGTATATGGAGATAGAACAATAGAATATGGTGTGGTTGATGTATGCACCACCTAGCTTAGCCACACTCACACTCACCTCCTCGATCCTCTATATAACACACGCACTTGCCTCTGCTGCTCCTCTCCCTACCTACTGCCTCCATTCCCACCACAGCTAGCTTCACCATTTAGCTAAGCTCTATTTCTCTCCCGAGCTAAGCATCTTCTTGATTTCTCGGTGATCGGATTCGGATGGACAGCGCGAGAAGCTGCCTCGTGGACGACGTGAGCAGCGGCGCGTCCACGGGCAAGAAGGCGTCTCCGTCCCCGGCCGCGGCGGCGACCAAGCCGCTGCAGCGCGTGGGCAGCGGGGCCAGCGCGGTCATGGACGCGCCGGAGCCCGGCGCCGAGGCGGACTCCGGCCGCGTCGGCAGGCTGCCGTCGTCCAAGTACAAGGGCGTGGTGCCGCAGCCCAACGGGCGGTGGGGCGCGCAGATCTACGAGCGCCACCAGCGCGTCTGGCTCGGCACGTTCACGGGGGAGGCCGAGGCTGCGCGCGCCTACGACGCGGCGGCGCAGCGCTTCCGCGGCCGCGATGCAGTCACCAACTTCCGCCCGCTCGCCGAGTCCGACCCCGAGGACGCCGCCGAACTCCGCTTCCTCGCCGCCCGCTCCAAGGCCGAGGTCGTCGACATGCTGCGCAAGCACACCTACCCCGACGAGCTCGTTCAGTACAAGCGCGCCTACTTTGTCGCCGCTGCGGCGTCCTCCCCTACATCGTCCTCGTTGCCTCCCGCCTCGTCGCCCTCTTCGGCGGCTGCACCCTCGCCGGCGGCGCGGCGCGAGCACCTGTTCGACAAGACGGTCACGCCCAGCGACGTGGGGAAGCTGAACCGGCTGGTGATACCGAAGCAGCACGCCGAGAAGCACTTCCCTCTCCAGCTTCCCTCCGCCGGCGCCGCCGTGTCCGGCGAGTGCAAGGGCATGCTGCTCAACTTCGACGACGCGGCCGGCAAGGTGTGGAGGTTCCGGTACTCGTACTGGAACAGCAGCCAGAGCTACGTGCTCACCAAGGGGTGGAGCCGCTTCGTCAAGGAGAAGGGACTGCACGCCGGCGACGCCGTCGGGTTCTACCGCTCCGCCTCTGGGAACAACCAGCTCTTCATCGAGTGCAAGCTGCGGTCCAAGACCAAGACCACGACGACGACGACCCTCGCCAACGCGACGGCTGCCACCCCGTCGCCGGCACCCGTGGTGAGGACCGTGCGTCTCTTCGGCGTCGACCTTCTCACCGCGCCGGCGCCGAGGCATGCGCCCGAGCACGAGAACTACGGCATGACCAAGAGATCCAGGGACGCCGACGTAGCGGCGCCCACTCCGGTGCACGCGGTCTGGAAGAAGCGGTGCATGGACTTCGCGCTGACCTAGCTAGCTAGCGTTTTTTCCCTCCATGGCTGCTTGTGCTTCCGATTTTCCATGCTAGTTAGCTTAGAGCTCTTGATCGATCCAAGTGTTTGCCTTTTTTTCTCTTCTTCTCATACACAAGTTAGCTCTAAGTCTAGTCTTCTTTAATTAATCTACTGTAAATTAAGCCTGTTCTCGAAATGGCAAGTGTACACCGAAGAAATGCTACCAATTATGCCCTAGATACATATCTCAGAGAGAGAGAGAGAGAGAGAGAGAGAGAGAGAGAGAGAGAGAGAGAGAGAGAGAGAGAGAGAGAGAGAGAGATCTGGATGACTACTCCATGCCAGAAGCAAGCAATATGTTATGCATATTTGGAGCTTTCATCTATCCCCCTTCACTTCTTCTCCCAAACCGGGATGCAACGAGACGTCGGTTTCGCGGCTACATGTCGCGATTTGACTCTTTCGTTTTGGTGCCCTTCTCATGTCATGTGGGTTGAGAGGACTGCGACGCGTGCTACAGGCGACGGTCCAGGCCAGGTGCATGCATGTGGCGCAGCCGCAAGCGCAGAAAGGCTCTCCCCGGGAGTTATCTGATCCCCGGCCCATAATTGTATGCATGCAGATGCATGCACCTCACCTGGCCATGAGATGATATGGCCAATGGCGATGGATGTGATACGCTCGATCTGTATATGCTATACTTAGCAACAGCAAGAAACTAAAGTGGGCACTGGTACTGTGTGTATGTGACAGGTGGGAGAGAGATGGGGCTAGCAGCTAGCTAGCAACAGGGGAATAATGTTAGGGAAGCATTATTGTGGCAAGCTACGTGCTTGTCTATTCATCCGTTTGTTCGAAATTTCCCTAGATCTATGATTATCAAAGGGTCAAAAATTTCAACGAAATTTCTGAAATTTTGCATATTTCAGTGGGGTCCAAAATATTTTTAGCCCAGAAAGTCAGAGCAGATTCACCCGCCAAAAAAAAAGTCAGAGCAGATTCAAATTAATTTCAGAATAAATTTAATTAAAATTAAAATTAAGTGAAAATTGTAATTTTAAAATACAAAATAATTTCTGTAATATGCAAATTTCACATATTTCAGAAGCTCCAAAATTGGTTTGTTCTCAAAATTGAAAAGCTCAACAAATGATCCCATTTCATACAAACCTACAAACTAAAATCATACTACTGTAAAACTAATGTCGCACAACACTAATGGAAACTTCAGTTGTTAGTGATGTGCGAGCATAGATGAATGAGATCTTACAAAATTCCATGCAACTGCAAATTACCAAAAATCTTATTGTAATGTTGATTAAGCAGGGCATCGAGAAAATTCAGTTGAAACTATGTGATTAAATACCACCAGCGAAGGTTGTGTGTTCGATCATGTCAAATTAAGTTGTGGTATATTGACCATTGGTTTCAAAAATTGAAGTTTCTATATGATTGAAACTGTTAGTTGAGAATCACCTCTTGGTAGGGTGATGGTGATAGCGTTTTGTAAGCGACTCCACCTAGTGCCCAAGGTGGTCCACGGACCATCCGTGGATTTTGCGACCGGTTCATATACTTCAGCCCAGAAAAAAGTACAACACATGACTCAAATTGGACTTGAAGAATAGTATGATCCATGCTCCCTGATCGTCTCGTAGTACGACAGTATGATCCGAATTGAACAACGGTGTAATATTGCCATTCTCAGTTCCTCCCTAATAGTAGCCGGCAAAGAGCTGAGTGGCACGAAAGACTGTCAGTGGCGTGTGGAGGCGAAGGTAGGCAATGCACGATTGGCCGATGCAGAAGTGCCAAAGGCACGAATGCTTTTCATCTCCTTTGAAGTATTTAGTTGCTTTTTCTTTATGCAAATTCTTGTCTTTGGATTGGCGATTTTTAAAAATTTGTACTAGCATGTTGGCATGTTTTTCTTGTCAAAAAATGTTGTGTTGACCGGACCGCACTATTTTAAAATTCTGGCTATGTACGCCAATGACTCCACCCAAGAAGGTGATCCTCATTTTCTAAAAAAATATATTTAAATCTGGCACTCAGATTTATACGCACCCCAGGTGGGCTCAACTTAGGGATTCATTGGCACACTTGTGTGATATTCTAGGATCTATGATTGGTCAGTGTCTTTGTAGCTATGGTTCATTGGCACACTTGTGTTTGTGTGTATTTCATTGTAACCGCAAAAAGAAAAATGGCACCCATGGTATTTAATCCCAACTTGACTACAAAATAGGAAACTTGTGTGTTCTTTGGGGTGTGGTTAGGTCTCAATCGACTGAGATTTAACCGAGTCTTAGTCAAGTGACATAGCATGAGACAAAGAAAAAAAATTAAAAGAAATTTGTGCATGAATCTTAATGTGAGAGCTCACGGGTATAATATCGACTAAGACTTAACGAAGTCTCAATCGATTGAGACTTAGCAAGAGTGGTTCTTTTGGCAGAACATAATGCATGCTTCGTGTTCTCTAGATGCAGGTTTTTTTAACTTCATACCAGGGTTGTTCCTTCGTTCTCAGGCGTGTGCATCAAATACTATATGTGCCGCAATGATAATCGATAAAGGTGATTCTTTCGTTGCGAATCTTGGCACCTGACCAGAACAACTAGCGGAATGTTTACCAGTTTTTGAGACTTTGACAAGAACGGAAATGTGGAAAAGGAGAGAGACCACTAATACCCCAGTTGGATGGAATCTACGGCGCACGCACGCCGGTTTCTAGAGTGTACAAAAGTGTACGACGTCCTACCTAGTTGATGACGATGATAGCCTCAATATAATGTTGTGTGTACTACTAGTAGTTTTGGCGTGAGATATTTAAATTCCTAGGCAGAGGAAGACACAGGAGCGAGGAGACTATGGTTCCGAAAATGTTCTATCCATCCTATCCATGCGCAGGCCGTGGTTTGCGACCAGGTTCACCGGCCTACTCCGTGTATGTTCTATCCATCCTATCCATGCCGAAATTAAGAGATAAACTACGGCTGCCCTTTGTACAGGAGAAGGCGCGCCCACACGTCTCTTAATTTCATAGGGGACTAGCATATCCGTCTCGATCGACCAGATATTCCTGTGGGTGCGTTTCAACAAGAAGAAAATTATATATGTACGTCTCCATCCATTGGCCAAATATATAATCAGATATAGTAAATCCTACATTAGGGCATCTCCAACACGAACCTCAAAATGGGCATAGTATTTGTCCACGAACAGTGATATTGAAGCCGGCCATCCAACGCTTGCCCCAAACATTCGCCCGCACTAAAAAAACTTAAACGTAATTCATGCAAACGACGAAATTCATGTAAACGGACATAAAGTTCAATATACTTTACATAAACAGGACAATATTTCATCCATTCAACTAAAGGCTACAAAAAGATCAACTGGTTTGTAGTGGACGGTAACCTAGTATGTCTGGCGGGGTAGGCCGACGGCACCTCCATCTCCATCCGTGATGTTGTTGTCGTCGGAGTGGTCTTTCCAGCAACGGAAGGGAGCAGGGGCGGGGCAACCCTGCCCGGCCGCCACCTGGCGCTCGCAGAGGATCCACCTCAGCTTCCTCCTGTGTCGTGCGAAGAGCGGCCTCGCCCAACACCGACCTTGGTCAGGGAGCCCTGCCCTTGCCCATGCCGATCTTGGTGAGCTCCCTGTCGAGGTAGCGCTCGCCGCAAAGACTTCTCTAGGGTGGTCACCAACCAGCTGCGGGCCCATGCCTTTGTGAGGACACAAGCCGACGTGGCGTTGGACTTCACGAACGCTGTCCCTTTAGTGTCGTCTCCTCCGCCGGCATGATGCTCCACGACGAGGAGCCACCACACCACCGCAGCCGCTGAGATATTGGAGGAGGCGCCCACGCGTCTTCACAATCTCCAGAGGCACCTCCTCCTTCATGGCATTGATAAGCCAATGGTATGGTGGAAACACGACTCACCGATGCGGGCGTACCGGCTGTGCGTGGTGGCGACAACCGCTCCTCCTATATGTGGCATCCGATTTGAATGCCACAGTTGCACCCGGGGGAGAAATGCTCCGCCCTGACGCAACGGAGAGGCGGAGACGCAGGCTTCACCTTGACGCAGTGGAGCTGTGGTGGTGGCAGTGCCGCCCCATGGTCCATGAACCACCGCTCAAGGAGGATATCTCGATTCACTTGGTACTTCTCGTATGTCACCACGGCCTCCGTGAGGAGGCGCGACTACTGCTCATCGTCGCCACATGAGATCTCCTTCTAATAGGAGCCGGGCACCATGGAGGACAACCGCCTGGGAGAGTGTTGGTGGCGGCGCTATGATCCGGAAGGAGATTCAAGGCCACCACCTACCGATGCAGGGAACCAATACTTCAGTATCGTCGATGACTATGAGTATGTTGGGGAACGTAGTAGTTTCAAAAATTTCCTACGCACACGCAAGATCATGGTGATGCATAGCAACGAGAGGGGAGAGTGTGTCCACGTACCCTCATAGATCGAAAGCGGAAGCGTTAGCACAACGCGGTTGATGTAGTCGTACGTCTTCACGATCCGACCGATCAAGTACCAAACGTACGGCACCTCTGAGTTCAGCACACGTTCAGCTCGATGACGTCCCGCGAACTCCGATCCAGCCGAGCTTTGAGGGAGTGTTCCGTAAGCACGACGGCGTGGTGACGATGATGATGTTCTACCGACGCAGGGCTTCGCCTAAGCACCGCTACGATATTATTGAGGTGGATTATGGTGGAGGGGGGCACCGCACACGGCTAAGAGATCAAGAGATCAATTGTTGTGTCTTTGGGGTGCCCCCCTCCTACGTATAAAAAGGGGGAAGGAGGAGAGGGCCGGCCAAGGGGAGGAGGTGCGCCCAAGGGGGGCAATCCTACTCCAAGTAGGATTGCCCCCTCTTTCCTAGTCCAAGTAGGAGAGGGGAAGGAAGGGAAGGAGAAGGAGAAGGAAGGAGAGGGAGGAAAAAGAGGAAAGGGGGCCGGCCCCCCTAGTCCAATTCGGTTTGAGCTAGGGGGGCCGCGCGCCCTGCCTCCTCTTTTCCACCACTTGGCCCATGAGGCCCATTGCTTCTTCCTCGTATTCCCGTAACTCCCCGGTACCCCCAAAAATACCCGAATCACTCGAAACCTTTCCGATGTACGAATATAGTCATCCAATATATCGATCTTTACGTCTCGACCATTTCGAGACTCCTCGTCATGTCCCCGATCTCATCCGGGACTCCAAACTACCTTCGGTACATCAAATTACATAAACTCATAATACAATCGTCATCGAACTTTAAGCGTGCGGACCCTACGGGTTTGAGAACTATGTAGACATGACCGAGACACGTCTCCGTCAATAACCAATAGCGGAACCTAGATGCTCATATTGGCTCCCACATATTCTACGAAGATCTTTATCGGTCAAACCGCATAACAACATACGTTGTTCCCTTTGTCATCGGTATGTTACTTGCCCGAGATTCGATCGTCGGTATCTCAATACCTAGTTCAATCTCGTTACCGGAAAGTCTCTTTACTCGTTCCGTAATACATCATTCCGCAACTAACTCATTAGTTGCAATGCTTGCAAGGCTTAAGTGATGTGCATTACCGAGTGGGCCCAAATATATCTCTCCGTCAATCGGAGTGACAAATCTTAATCTCGAAATAGGCCAACCCAACAAGTACCTTCGGAGACACCTGTAGAGCACCTTTATAATCACCCAGTTATGTTGTGACATTTGGTAGCATACAAAGTGTTCCTCTGGTAAACGGGAGTTGCATGATCTCATAGTCATAGGAACACGTATATGTCATGAAGAAAACAATAGAAACATACTAAACGATCAAGTGCTAAGCTAACGGAATGGGTCAAGTCAATCACATCATTCTCCTAATGATGTGATCCCGTTAATGAAATGACAACTCATGTCTATGCTTAGGAAACATAATCATCTTTAATTAACGAGCTAGTCAAGTAGAGGCATACTAGTGACACTCTGTTTGTCTATGTATTCACACATGTATTATGTTTCCGGTTAATACAATTCTAGCATGAATAATAAACATTTATCATGAAATAAGGAAATAAATAGTAACTTTATTATTGCCTCTAGGGCATATTTCCTCCAGTCTCCCACTTGCACTAGAGTCAATAATCTAGATCACATCGCCATGTGATTTAACATCAATAGTTCACATCACCATGTGATTAACACCCAAGTTCACATCGTCATGTGACCAACACCCAAAGGGTTTACTAGAGTCAATAATCTAGTTCACATCTCTATGTGATTAACACCAAAAGAGTACTTAGGTGTGATCATGTTTTGCTTGTGAGAGAAGTTTAGTCAACGGGTCTGCCACATTCAGATCCGTATGTATTTTGCAAATTTCTATGTCAACAATGCTCTGCACGGAGCTAGTCTAGCTAATTGCTCCCACTTTCAATATGTATCCAGATTGAGACTTAGAGTCATCTGGATCAGTGTCAAAATTTGCATCGATGTAACACTTTATGACAAACCTTTTGTCACCTCCATAATCGAGAAATATATCCTTATTCCACTAAGGATAATTTTGACCGCTGTCTAGAGATCTAATCCTAGATCACTATTGTACTCCCTTGCCAAAATCAGTGTAGGGTATACAATAGATCTGGTACACAACATGGCATACTTTATAGAACCTATGGCTGAGGCATAGGGAATGATTTTCATTCTCTTTCTATCTTCTGCCTTGGTTGGGCGTTGAGTCTTACTCACTTTCACACCTTATAACACAGGCAAGAACTCTTTCTTTGATTGTTCCATTTTGAACTACTTCAAAATCCTGTCAAGGTATGTACTCATTGAAAAAAACTTATCAAGCGTCTTGATGTATCTCTATAGATCTTGATGCTCCTTCTTTGAGGTCTTTCTTTGAAAAACTCTTTTCAAATACTCCTTTATGCTTTCCAGAAAATTCTACATTATTTTCGATCAACAATATTGTCATTCACATATATTTATCAGAAATATTGTAGTGCTCCCACTCACTTTCTTGTAAATACAATCTTCACCGCAAGTCTGGATAAAACTATATGCTTTAATCAACTCATCAAAGCGTATATTCCAACTCTGAGATGCTTGCACCAGTCCATAGATGGACCGCATGAGCTTGCACATTTTGTTAACACCTTCAGGATCGACAAAACCTTCTGGTTGCATCATATACAACTCTTCTTTAAGAAATCCATTAAGGAATGCAGGTTTGACATCCATTTGCCAAATTTCCTAAAATGCGGCAATTGCTTCGGACAGACTTTTAAGCATCGATACAAGTGAGAAAATCTCATTGTAGTCAACACCTTGAACTTGTCGAAAACATTTTTTCTGACAATTCGAGCTTTGTAGATAGTAGCACTACTATGTCCATCTTCCTCTTGAAGATCCATTTATTCTCAATGGATTGCCGATCATCGGGCAAGTTAACCAAAGTCCATACTTTCTTCTCATACATGGATCCCATCTCAGATTTCATGGCCTCAAACCATTTCGCGGAATCTAGGCTCATCATCGCTTCCTCATAGTTCGTAGGTTCGTCATGGTCAAGTAGAATGACCTCCAGAACAGGATTACCAAACCACTCTGGTGCGGACCCTACTCTGGCTGACCTACGAGGTTCGGTAAAAACTTGATCTGAAGTTTCATGATCATCATCATTAACTTCCTCAATAATTCGTGTAGGCATCACTGGAACTGATTTCAGTGATGGGCTACTTTTTAATTTGAGAGAAGGTACAATTATCTCATCAAGTTCTACTTTCCTCCCGCTCACTTCTTTCGAGAGAAACTTCTTCTCTAGAAAGGATCCATTCTAAGCAACGAATGTCTTGCCTTCGGATCTGTGATAGAAGGTGTACCCAACTGCCTCCTTTGGGTATCCTATGAAGACATTTCTCCGATTTGGGTTTGAGCTTATCAGGATGAAACTTTTTCGCATAAGCATCGCAACCCCAAACTTTAAGAAACGACAACTTTGGTTTCTTGCCAAACGACAGCTCATACGGTGTCGTCTCAACGGATTTAGATGGTGCCCTATTTAACGTGAATGCAACTGTCCCTAATTCATAACCCCAAAACGATAGTGGCAAATCGGTAAGATACATTATAGATCGCACTATATCCAATAAAGTGCGGTTACAACGTTCGGACACACCATTATGCTATGGTGTTCCAGGTGGCATGAATTTGTGAAACTATTCCACATTGTGTTAATTGAAAACCAAACTCGTAACTCAAATATTTGTCTCCGTGATCAGATCGTAGAAACCTTATTTTCTTGTCACGATGATTTTCCGCTTCACTCTGAAATTCTTTGAACTTTTCAAATGTTTCATACTTATGTTTCATCAAGTAGATATACCCATATCTGCCCAAATCATCTGTGAAGGTCAGAAAATAACGATACCCGCCGCGAGCCTCAACACTCATCGGATCGCATACATCAGTATGTATTGTTTCCAATAAGTCAGTTGCTCACTCCATTGTTCCGGAGAACGGAGTCTTAGTCATCTTGCCCATAAGGCATGTTTCGCAAGCATCAAGTGATTCATAATCAAGTGATTCCAAAAGCCCATCAGCATGGAGTTTCTTCATGCGCTTTACACCAATATGACCTAAACGGCAGTGCCACAAATAAGTTGCACTATCATAATTAACTTTGCATCTTTTGGTTTCAATATTATGAATATGTGTATCACTACGATCGAGATCCAACGAACCATTTTCATTGGGTGTGTAACCATATAAGGTTTTATTCATGTAAACAGAACACCAACTATTATCTAACTTAAATGAATAACCGTATTGCAATAAACATGATCAAATCATATTCCTGCTCAACGCAAACACCAAATAACACTTATTTAGGTTCAGCACTAATCCCGAAAGTATAGGGAGTGTGCGATGATGATCATATCAATCTTGGAACCACTTCCAAAACACATCGTCACTTCATCCTTAATTAGTTTATGTTCATTATGCAACTCCCGTTTCGAGTTACTACTCTTTAGCAACTGAACCAGTATCAAGTACCGAGGGGTTGCTATAAACATTAGTAAAGTACACATCAATAACATGTATATCAAATATACTTTTGTTCACTTTGCCATCCTTCTTATCCGCCAAATACTTGGGGCAGTTCCGCTTCCAGTGACCAGTCCCTTTGCAGTAGAAGCACTTAGCCTTCCAGACTTGGGCTTCTTCACTTGAGCAGCAACTTGCTTGTTGTTCTTCTTGAAGTTCCCCTTCTTCCCTTTGCCCTTTTCTTGAAACTAGTGGTCTTGTTAACCATCAACATCTTGATGCTTTTCTTGATTTCTATCTTCGTTGATTTCAGTATCACGAAGAGCTTGGGAATCGTTTCCGTTATCCCTTGCATATTATAGTTCATCACGAAGTTCTAGCAACTTGGTGATAGTAAATAGAGAATTCTGTCAATCACTATCTTATCTGGAAGATTAACTCCCACTTGATTCAAGTGATTATAGTACTCAGACAATCTAAGCACGTGCTCACTGGTTGAGCTATTCTCCTCCATCTTATTGGCAAAGTACTATCAGAGGCCTCATACCTCTCGACATGGGCACGAGTATGAAATACCAATTTCAACTCTTGGAACATCTTATATGCTCCGTGGCGTTCAAAACATTTTTGAAGTCCCGGTTCTAAGCCGTAAAGCATGGTGCACTAAACTATCAAGTAGTCATCATACCGAGCTTTAGTCAAACGCTCATAACGCCTCAGATCTGCTCCTGCAATAGTTCATCACCTAGCGGTGCATCAAGGACATAATTCTTACGTGCAGCAATGAGGATAATCCTCGATCACGGATCCAATCCGCATCATTGCTACTAACATCTTTCAACTCAGTTTTCTAGGAACATATCAAAATAAAACCAGGGAGCTAAACGCGAGCTATTGATCTACAACATAGATATGCTAATACTACGGGACTAAGTTCATGATAAATTAAAGTTCAATTAATCATATTACTTAAGAACTCCCACTTAGATAGACATCCCTCTAATCCTCTGAGTGATCACGTGATCCATATCAACTAAACCATGTCCGATCATCATGTGAGATGGAGTAGTTTCAATGGTGAACATCACTATGTTAATCATATCTACTATATGATTCACGCTCGACCTTTCGGTCTCAGTGTTCCGAGGCCATATCTGTTATATGCTAGGCTCGTCAAGTTTAACCTGAGTATTCCGCGTGTGCAACTGTTTTGCACCGTTGTATTTGAACATAGAGCCTATCACACCCGATCATCACGTGGTGTCTCAGCACGAAGAACTTTCGCAATGGTGCATACTCAGGGAGAACACTTATACCTTGATAATTTAGTGAGAGATCATCTTATAATGCTACCGTCAATCAAAGCAAGATAAGATGCATAAAAGATAAACATCACATGCAATCAATATAAGTGATATGATATGGCCATCATCATCTTGTGCTTGTGATCTTCATCTTCGAAGCACCGTCATGATCACCATCGTCACCAGCTCGACACCTTGATCTCCATCGTAGTATCGTTGTCGTCTCGCCAACTTATGCTTCTACGACTATCACAACCGCTTAGTGATAAAGTAAAGCATTACAGGGCGATTGTATTGCACACAATAAAGCGACAACCATATGGCTCCTGCCAGTTGCCGATAACTCGATTACAAAATATGATCATCTCATACAATAAAATTTAGCATCATGCCTTGACCATATCACATCACAACATGCCCTGCAAAAACAAGTTAGCCGTCCTCTACTTTGTTGTTGCAAGTTTTACGTGGCTGCTTCGGGCTGAGCAAGAATCGTTCTTACCTACGCATCAAAACCACAACGATAGTTCGTCAAGTTAGTGCTGTTTTAACCTTCTCAAGAACCGGGCGTAGCCACACTCGGTTCAACTAAAGTTGGAGAAACTGACACACACTAGCCACCTATGTGTAAAGCACATCGGTAGAACCAGTCTCGTGTAAGAGTACGCGTAATGTTGGTCCGGGCCACTTCATCCAACAATACCGCCGAAACAAAGTATGACATGATGGTAAGCAGTATGACTTGTATCGCCCACAACTCACTTATGTTCTACTCGTGCATATAACATCTATGCACAAAACCAGGCTCTGATACCACTATTGGGGAACGTAGTAGTTTCAAAAATTTCCTACGCACATGCAAGATCATGGTGATGCATAGCTACTAGAGGGGAGAGTGTGTCCATGTACCCTCGTAGACCGAAAGCGGAAGCGTTAGCACAACGCGGTTGATGTAGTCGCACGTCTTCACGATCCGAACGATCAAGTACCGAACGTACGACACCTCCGAGTTCAGCACATGTTCAGCTCGATGACGTCCCTCGAACTCCGATCCAGCCGAGCTTTGAGGGAGAGTTCCATCAGCACGACGGCGTGGTGACGATGGTGTTGTTCTACCGACGCAGGGCTTCGCCTAAGCACCGCTACGATATTATCGAGGTGGATTATGGTGGAGGGGGCACCGCACACGGCTAAGAGATCAAAAGATCAATTGTTGTGTCTCTGGGGTGCCCGCCTCCTCCATGTAAAAGGGGGGGGGGGGGGGAGGAGAGGGCCGGCCAAGGGGAGGAGGCGCGCCCAAGGGGGGCAATCCTACTCCAAGTAGGATTCCCCCCTCTTTCCTAGTCCAAGTAGGCGAGGGGAAGGAAGGGAAGGAGAAGGAGAAGGAAGGAGAGGGAGGAAAAAGAGGAAAGGGAGGCCGGCCCCCTAGTCCAATTCGGTTTGGGCTAGGGGGCCGCGCGCCCTGCCTCCTCTCTTCCACCACTTGGCCCATGAGGCCCATTGCTTCTTCCTCGTATTCCCGTAACTCCCCGTTACCCCCGAATATACCCGAATCACTCGAAACATTTCCGATGTCCGAATATAGTCGTCCAATATATCGATCTTTACGTCTCGACCATTTCGAGACTCCTCGTCATGTCCCCGATCTCATCCGGGACTCCAAACTACCTTCGGTACATCAAATCACATAAACTCATAATACAATCGTCATCGAACTTTAAGCGTGCGGACCCTATGGGTTCGAGAACTATGTAGACATGACCGAGACACGTCTCCGGTCAATACCAAATAGCGGAACCTGGCTGCTCATATCGGCTCCCACATATTCTACGAAGATCTTTATCGGTCAAACCGCATAACAACATACGTTGTTCCCTTTGTCATCGGTATGTTACTTGCCCGAGATTCGATCGTAGGTATCTCAATACCTAGTTCAATCTCGTTACCGGCAAGTCTCTTTACTCGTTCCGTAATACATCATCCCGCAACTAACTCATTAGTTGCAATGCTTGCAAGGCTTAAGTGATGTGCATTACCGAGTCGACCCAGAGATGCCTCTCCGAGAATCGAAGTGACAAATACTGATCTCGAAATACCCCAACCCAACAAGTACCTTCGGAGACACCTGTAGAGCACCTTTATAATCACCCAGTTATGTTGTGATGTTTGGTAGCACACAAAGTGTTCCTTCGGTAAACGGGAGTTGCATAATCTCATAGTAATAGGAACTTGTATAAGTCATGAAGAAAGCAATAACAACATACTAAACGATCAAGTGCTAAGCTAACGGAATGGGTCAAGTCAATCACATCATTCTCCTAATGATGTGATCCCGTTAATCAAATGACAACTCATGTCTATGGTTAGGAAACATAACCATCTTTAATTAACGAGCTAGTCAAGTAGAGGCATATTAGTGACACTCTGTTTGTCTATGTATTCACACATGTATTATGTTTCCGGTTAATACAATTCTAGCATGAATAATAAACATTTATCATGAAATAAGGAAATAAATAATAACTTATTATTGCCTCTAGGGCATATTTCCTTCAGAGTAGAGATGGAGAAGAGCAGATCGGCGGTGACCGGAGATGGGAGAATGATAGGATGTGAGGTGTGGTATTGGCAGCGTTGGAGCCATGCTTAAATAGCAGCGGCCGGGTGAACGGACAAGCAGTCGGCTTCAATGGGGCGCACAGGAGTAGACTTCTCGGTCGCCGCATCGGCATTGAAGTGGCGCCGCCCGCTCGTCTGGTCATGTCGCTCTCACCGGTAGCAATGAAGTGGTGTCACGTTCGCTCTGAAGCGGCCTGATCGGCATGATGCACGACAATCGTTTGACGTGTAGAGGGTTTTTTATGCGGAGAGAGTTTTTGGTGGGACATGGCGGTCAGGAGCGTACATGATGGACGCCCAGAATCCCGCAAATCTCCCCGGGTTTACGACCGGTTTGCGGATTTCGGACACATAGACACATCTATGGACCGATGCAGCACCGTGTTGGGTCCTCGGTACGAACGTTTGCGGATTATCCCCCTAATTTTATCGTGTCCTTTTACCAAACTGATATTGCATAGCTCGGCACTTGATCGATCACACACACATACACCCTCGCAAAAAAAGACCACACACACATATATCTAGAAGCAATGTGTGTTGCGAACCAACCTGTGGTTTGGATGGTTAGGAGGACAGTTGTATCCCCAGCCCAGTCTTGGTACTCGCACTTATTCCAGGATTTTCGGCAATGTGCATTCATTGGGAGAAAGACGTTTCTGGCGACTACGAGGCGTCTTTGATAACTTTGACAATCTTAAAATGATTTGCCGGCTAAGTCTTTAGATGCTCGTAGGGATAGAGCTTGCATATGTGTTCATATATGGTTGAGTGTGTGCGTGTATATGAGCACTGTGTTAAAAAACAAAAAGAGAAGCGATGTCTGTATAGTCCACACGTACCTTCCACATCTCTGGACGCGTCCCAAGTCTTGTGTTATCTTCTGAGGTCTTTCCTTTAGTTAGCCACCGCCCACCGCCGGTGTCAGAGAACGAATAATGTAGTGGTAGCACTTGGTACGACGGTGAAAGTGGACCAGGATCCATCGATTCCATTGCTAGCCAACTTCACAGGTACCGGATCGATGGCAATTTCACTGTTCATTCTTGGAAGGTTCTGCCGGCGACAACGACCGCGCGACGTTTACACACGGCAGGGACGGCTCCATCCATGGACCAGATCGAGGGTCCCCGACCCCTACCCGACACACAGAGCACGTCGATCCAGAGGGCGCGGGGACAGCTAAGGCAGCCCGACTTCGGCGACCGTTGACAAATCATAGCATTCGATCTCTTCACGTTGAAAAGTTGAAACATATGAGTAGATCAGGACTCAGAGATTGGTGTCAGGGGACCGGCGAGACGGCTAGCTACCTGCAGTTAAGTTGGCAACAGTGCCCGCGGAGATCCATCGCCACCACCCATGACATGCATGACACGGCCGTCCAGACAAATATACACATGTCTGTCTCGTGACTCTGTTGGGTGAACGCGACGACGACGAAGATCATAAATAAATTCATAATACCGCGATACCAGGGAAGTGAACCCTGGTTACTGCCGCTGGCTGCTGCCTAGCAGCTCCAAAGTCTACAATTATGGCGAGTCAACCTTCCATGGCGTTGCAGGTCCCGGCCGGCCGACTCCGTGGGTGGCTCGCATCCACGCGCCGGTCCTCCTTCTTCAGTCACAGGGTCTTCTCCACAATGCATTTCCTGTGCCTCTCTTCGAGCCACATAATTTCACTGTCGCTAGGTGTAAGTATTTTTTACTACTAGTTGATTTGTATACAACCTAATTAATTAAAACGCGTCTAGTGGGCGGCCGGCTGCCCACTAGTGCAACCGAGCGGCCGGCTGAAAAGGGAAATCCCCTGTCCCCGCGAAACAGAAAAGGAAAGGCCACCTACCCGACCGATCGACCGGCCACCAAAACAGACCGATTGAGCGGCCACCAACAGAAACCGCCCCACGTGGCCAGCTGTCCCCAGCTCGCACCCACGCCTCAGCCCCTCCCACGCTGCCTTCTTCTTCTTCTGCACGCCAAAAGCAGATCCAACAGAAATCGCCCCCAGCCCTTCTTCCTCCTCCTACACAGCCGTCATGGGAGCCCCAAAATAGAAGGAGCTGCTTCAAAAAAGAAGATCTAAGGGCAGGTTGGTCAGAGCCATACCAGGCAGTAACATCAAGTAGGTAAGCCCCCTTTGCCCCTCTTCACTTCCCCCTTTCTTCTACTGCATAGGTATATGTAAATCCCCTTCTCCATGAATCTAGGACAAATCCATGGAGAAGCTGCTTCAAAAAAGAGGTGAATCTGGCACATCACACCGGCCTACTTGATGTTACTGCTAGATGTGTTAAACAAGCCAAAAACTACTTGATGCATGCCAAACAAGCCAACTAAAACAAGTTCTCTGGCCAATTAAAACATGATTAAAGCCAACTCAACAAAAGCATTGGGGGTTTACATATGCCTATGCTGGCCAAACGTCTATTCTAGCCAGCTAAACACATTGACTGTGCAACAGAACATGCATCCTGGGCATGCTGATATGTGCATCCTGGTCAACTGAAATGTCTATTCTAGCCAGCTAAATACATTGGATGTGCAACAGAACATGCATCCTGGCCAAAATGATATATGGATTCATGAAAATTCAAGCATCTATTTTAGCCAACTGAACACATTGGCTGTGCAACTAAACATGCATGCTGGCCAACTGATATATCCATCCTAGGAAAATTGAAACATCTATTCTATCCAACTGAATACATGGACTGTGCAACTGAACATGCATGCTGGCCAACTGATATATGCATCCTGGGAAATTGAAACATCTATTCTAGCAAAAACAGAACACATTGACTGTCAAACTAAACTTGCATGCTGGCCAACTGATATATGCATCCTGGGAAATTGAAACATCAATTCTAGCAAAAACAGAACACATTGACTGTCAAACTAAACTTGCATGCTGGCCAACTGATATATGCATCCTGGCCAACTCAAAGATCTATTCTAGCAAAAGCCAAAAAAACTGCAGTACGGCAACTTCTGCAACAATATGTGCAACAGATAAATAAACAAGGTTATTGAAGCCATAAAACCACATTAAAGTAGTCACGCATATATTGCTTGTCCCACACATATATTCTGGTAGCACACCTATTGCAAAGCTGTAGTGTAAAAATATGTTCAAATATACTGGAAGTAGAAACAGAAACGGCGACGAAAAACATATATCTATAGTCTGTCATCAATTTCTTCTTTCTTCTTTCACCTGGGTTTTGCATCTGAAAAAGTAGCATCAAATTGTGTCCCAATTATGTGCAGAAAAATCTGAATAAGCTCCTTGCCAATGGAAACCCTGCGGATCATTGCAACAAAAGCAGAGGAAAAAGTCAGAAAACTCTGTGGTAAAAAGAAGTCAAGTTCTTGCCAACTATTTACTGCAAACTGTGCAACTAACATAACAACTATGTGCAAAAAAATGCATGCATGTTATAATAAAAGATTCTGCTACAGACATGTTGCTTTTGGAACTAAGATTGACATAAAATGGTGTGCAACTGCATATTTACCAAGTTTTTAGGTTGTTTGAAACACTCTTTTCTATGATTAACAACTGATGACATCACTTTCTTCTTTTTTATATGTGCAGTGAGTGTGTGGCAGCATCCAAAAAAAGGAAAAAAAATGCTTGATCTCAGTGAGTTGCCTCCTGATCTCAATGAGGTTCCTCATGATACGGATCAGCAGCAACCCAACATAACATAAGGAAACTGGACAGAAAATGTTCGATCTGTTTACTACACGCAGGCAAGTCATGGTGGAAACCCTATGGGCCATGACAATGTGGCAGGCCAGCCATCAACCCGTGGTGCCCCTGTAGTGGTGTCTTTGCAGTCAGAGAGCCGTACTCTAGATGACACGGGAACCGAGGCAAATGTTCCTGGTCCAACCAGGACTGTGCTAGGAGCTGGGGCTGTTGACGGAGTTGTGCAAGAAGAAGAAGGAGAGGATGAGGCTGGTTCTCAACCTATGGAACCCTATGTTGGCATGAGGTTTGACAGCCTTCAAATTGCTAAGGATCACTACAACAGCTACGCACTACGGATGGGTTTCTCTATCAAGATGAACACATCTAGATGGACAACCCGCACCAATGAATTGATAAAACAACAGTTTTGCTGCAACAAGTTCAAGAAGCCCAAAGCTGATGATGGAGGAGCCGAGGCTCCTCCTGTCCTGGACCCTATTCGGATCCAAAATCTGTTGATGTGATGAGGAGATGGCAGAATAACCTCCATTATTTGCTAAAGAGGAGGCTGGTACTAGTAAGAAGAAGAAGAAGAAGCGCAAACGTGAGACAATAAAGCAGACTCAGGGCAAAGCGAAAATGTTGGTGAAGCTGATAGATGGGCGATGGGAGGTGACACACTTTGTTCGTGACCACAATCATCCGCTCGTGAACAAACCTTCATTGTCCAAATACTTGAGATCCCACCAAGGCATCTCACCTGATGAAAAGGAGTTTCTGCGCATCTTGTATAACTGCAACTTGACTACAGGTGTGTTGTTTTACTATATCCCTTAAAGAATTAAGTTTTCCTGTAAGCAGTCCAGTGTGCAACTGTTATTTTACTACTGTGCAACTGAGATGACTTAACTGTGCAACTGTTGTCCAACTGGTGTGCAACTGAAATGACTTCACTTTTGGTGCTTGTTGTGCAACTAGATTGTCTTTACTCTGCAACTAGACAATGTCCTGTATGCAAAAAGTGCAAAAGTGTTTTTAAAAAGATGCAGCTAGGTGTCCATTTCCTGCGATTATCTTCTGTGCCAACAAATGTCCTATTACTGAGCAGCTGGATGTGCGCATTAGTGCAACTAAAAAAAGGATACACTTTGTTTGTTTTGTATTATGCGGGGACGTATGATGCATGTAATGGCAAAGTTCTATGGATCTGAGATGATGGTGCCATTCGGACCAAAGGCAATAACTAATCTTTGTACAAGTTTCCGTATAGATGACACAAAGGAGGGTGATCTGATTGGGACAATTGCGCACTTCAAGGATATACAAAAAACCGATCCAGACTTCTTCTATAAGGTGAAATATGATGAAGAGGACAGAGTTGTCAACATATTTTGGGTGGATGGCTTAGCTCGAAAAGCTTATGCGGAGGCGTACCATGATTACATATCGTTTGACACCACCTACATGACCAACATGTACAATATGCCGTTCGCGCCCTTCATAGGAATAAACCGACATGGCCAATCTTTCATGCTGGGTTGCGCGTTTGTGAGGCAGGAGTTGGCATCGAGCTTTGATTGGGTATTTGGAGCATTCCTAGAGGCTATGGATGGCAAACCTCCTGACAACTTCATCACCGATCAGGATGGTGCAATGAGGTAGTCAATACAGATCATCTTTCCAACCACCGTGCACCGCTGTTGTCGATGGCACATCATGAAAAAGGCTCAGGAAAAAGTTGGTTGGCTGCTGTGCCGGAATCCAGGACTCTCTGATGATTTCAACAAGTGTGTTGACTTCAGCTTCACTATAGACGAGTTTGAGCAGAATTGGGCTGGGTTAATGGTGAAGTACGAGGCTATGACACACACGCACTTTGAGAAGTTGTACGAATACAGGTCAACTTGGGTGCCGTGCTACTTCAAGCACATGTTTTTCCCGTTCCTACAGTCTACACAGCGTAGTGAGGGGTTCAACACCGTCCTGAAAAGATATGTGAACCCACACAACTCAATGCTGAACTTCGTCAAGCAATATGAAAAAATCCAGAACCACATCCTTGCCAAGGAAGGCTGCAATGATTACAGGACATAACACCTTGAGATTGAGCTGTGGTCCAACTTCCCAATAGAGAAGCAAGCTTACAAAACCTATCACTACAAAAAAAAGACACATCCGTGACATTTGGGCCGAACGAATTTTTTTCCTGTCATACATATGACACTTCTATGACGATAATTGTGACAAAATCCGGTATCATCATAGATGTGGTGGGATCCTACTTCTATGATAAAAAATCATGACAGAAAATGGGCTTTTCGTCCTGGGAGGGCCGGAGACGCAGCTGCATGACATTCTTTGGGCCGCCCATGACGGAAAAACCGTGGTAGAAGCGAGGGGAGGAAAATTTCGGGAGTTGCCGGTTACGGTGGGAGGTCGGGGCGGAGCGAGCGCGCTGCTTTCTCTCAGACGACGCTGCTGCGTGTGTCCGAGGCGTTGGCTCTAATCAAGCCGAGCGAGGCCTTGGGCTCGCGAACCCGGCGACAGACTGCGAGCTACGCGTTCATCGAACCCGAGCGATCGATCGATGGCTGTTAATCAACCCGATGGAGCGATTCTTCGCCATCGCCGCTAATCAAGCCGATCGATGCTGCCCTGGATGAACAAGTGAGCGCTATGCGGGGGTTGGATGAATAGTGAGCGGTGGTGTTGCCTCTGGATGAACAGGAACTGTGGTGTGGAGGGCTGGATGAACAGTAGACGGTGGAGGGGTGGCCGTGGAGGGGTGGTTGAACAGTACCCCATGGTGTGGAGGGCTGGATGAACAGTAGACGGTGGAGGGGTGCCCTTGGAGGGGTGGTTGAACAGTAGCCGATGGAGTAGCGCGCGGTGGAGGCTGGATGAACAGGAGCCCGTGGAGGCTGGAGGAGGTCGATGGTAGCCCGTGGAGGCTGGAGGAGGTCGACGGTGGAGATGAACAGTATCCCGTGGAGTCCCATTTTGCGGTAGGCCACACCCCTCCCTCCCTCCCGTTTCGACGTGAAGGCCCAACACAAGTCTGTTCGTCTGCTTTGCAAGACGCCACACCCTCCCGATCAACAGACCCCGTTTCACCAAAGAAGGTCCATTTCCTCCGCTTTTGCGGCACGCCACACCCTCCCGATCAACAGACCCCGTTTGACCATAGGAGGTCCGCTTCCGCTTTTGCGATACGCCAGCCCCTCCTCGATCAACAGGACCCGCTTTAACGTGGCGGTCGAACACAAGGCCGCTTCTCTCCAGCGGTACGCGAGGCCTCGTTTCCATCGCCTGTTCCGTCCAAGCCCTCCCGATGAACACGACCACGCATTCCGTTCCGACCCAGCCGGTTGGCTCCCCATCAACACGATGACGATGTTGTTTCTCCATTCCGACCCAGCCATGTACGTATGCGCGATAGGCGTTAGAGACCCTGCCCGTATGTACGTACGTGACCGTATTTTCTTTCTTGCACCCTCGCCGTTGTACGTACATGTACATGCTACGTGCGCGCCTCTACATCTACGACACGTGCGCACCTCTACATCGACCAGTATGTACGTACACGTTCGCGACCAAAATGACAACGCTATGTACGGTTCGACCAGGTGGGTCCCGACTGTCAGGCACTTCCTTGCGTGCGAAGAAGTAGCTGGTGGGTCCCAGCAGTCAGGGGGGCGAATCGTTTTTTTCGGACGCACTTCCTTGCGTGCGAAGATGTAGCTGGTGGGTCCCAGCAGACAGGGGGAAACGTTTTTTTGCAAAATACGGTGGCCCGTCCGGTGGGTCCCCGCTGTCAGGTGGAGAAATAATTATTTTGCGCGTAATAAGGAGGCACTTCCTTGCTGCGGCCGTGGACCCAGCTGTCAGACTCTCCACGTACAGTCCATGTCCGATGGAAGCCATTCCTTGACCACGTTGACCATGCCGCGCCGAGAGCACCAGGGCGGTGGACGACGGCGAGGCCTAGGAAGGGGACGACGCGGAGCCGGGGAAGACGCGGCAGTGGATGCCCACGCGTAGAGGAGTATGAGGGTTCACCTGCTCGTTCGACTGCGGTGTGAGGCTGCCGTCGCCGCAGAATAACAGGGGGTGTGGGTGCGTAGAGGGATGGTCTGGCCAGCGGTGGGAGTAGTAGGGGCGGTGAGGCCTCTGCGGCATCACAGCCGGCCACGGGCGGTAGGAGCAGGCGGCACGACCGGTGTTGCTTTGGGCGGCTGGAGCAAGAAGACCAGAGGTTGAAGAAGCATTACGGCCGTTGGATGGACATCATACGGTCACTGGAGCTAGAATCGTTCATATATTGACTAAAGTTGACAAAGGCCTCCGTCCCAGTCAACTTAGTAGGCCCACAAGTCAGCCTCCCACCAAGGTTGGTCCCAGCTAGCAGGGGGGTATTCATTTTTTTATGCGTAATATGGAGGCACTTCCGGTGGGTCCGAGCTGACAGCGGGGGGAACTTTTTTTCGTGAAATACGGTGGCCCGACCTGTGGGTCCCAGCAGTCAGGGGGAAACATTTTTTTCGCGAAATAATGGTGGCCCGTCCAGTGGGTCCTAGATGTCAGGTGGAGGAATAATTAATTTCCGCGTAATAAGGAGGCACTTCCTTGCGGCTGCCGTGGACCCAGCTGTCAGCCTCTCCACGTCTGAAGACTCTTCCGATGGAAGTCGATCGTTGACCACATTGACCACGCCGCCGAGAGCACCACGGCGGTGGACGACAGCGAGGCCTAGGAAGGGGACGACGCGGAGCCGGGGAAGACGCGGCAGTGGAAGCCCGCGCGGAGAGGAGTAGGAGGGTTCACCGGTTCGGCTGCGGTGTGAGGCTGTCGTCACCGCAGAATAACAGGGGTTGTTGGTGAGTAGAGGGATGCCCTGGCCAGCGGTGGGAGAAGTAGGGGCGCTGAGGCCTCACAAGGCAAGACAGCCGCCACGGAGGCGGAGAAGCGGTCCCTTGGCGCTGCTTTGGCGGCTGGAGCAAGAAGATCAGAGATTGAAGAAACACGACGGCCGTTGAATTGACATCCAACGGTTAAGTCTGCTAGAATCGTTTGTTGACGTAGTATATAATAACTAAATAAATCTTGCATACACGTCAACTAAATAGGCCCACAAGTCAGACCACTCCCTCTTTTTTAATAATTTATATATAGCTCATGGCAACTTCTTATGCAATTTATTGCGCTTGTTTTTTTAGTTGGCAGGCCAATTTCACATATTTCGTGGGTTCCAAACTATTTTTAATACCGAAATGTCGAGCCAGATTTAAAGTACTTTGAAGATATATTTGAATTAGGTTAATGCCCAGTGAAATAGGAATCTGAAAATGTGAAAAAAAATCAGAAATTATAAAGTAATTGCCAATTTGTCATCTGTTTTTATATTTACAACCCATTTCATATTACTTTCAAGGCGAGAAAATAAGTAGGCCTGGATTGGGTATTCTTGAGAAAAAAAATAAACTGGGCTCATTTGCACAAAGAAAAATAGCTGGGCTGGTCACATCATGAACATAAAATATAAGCCTGGGCTAGACGGGCCACAGCCCAGTTCAAATCCTGCTCTGTCTCAACAATACCAAACAAAAAAATACTGCTCGAGTAGCTACGTCCCAGGTGTCAGCCGATCTTGTGATGTTCTCTTGCCTATTGACTATATACACTCACAATGTCGTGGGTCCCAGATGTCAGGAAAACACTAGGAGGAAGCATTTTATTTTTTCCATACGCTGACGTGGTGGGACCCTACTGTCATCCTCTCCACGTACTTCTGCCGATTCCTGTTGTTTGTTGACCATGTTGACAACGCGAGAGGGAGGCGCCGCAGCGAGCGCACCAAAGCGCGTGGAGGAGGTCGACGTTAACGATTTAGGAGACGGTGGGGCGGCGATGCGTGCTCTGAGGCGCAGCCAGCCGTGGGAGGCGGAAGCAGGCGGCCCCGCCGGCGCTGGTTTGGTTTTGGCGGCTGGAGGAAGACAGGACTGAAGAAACACGACAGACTGTAAAAGCAGCAGGAGTACTTAACAACCTTAACTGAAACTAGCAGGGGCACTTGACAACCAAAGCTGAAAGCAGTATGAGTACTTACAAAGCACGCCTCGAACAGTGCTACTTTGCCTACAGGCTACAGTTAACCAAGGATGAGGCCGCCAAGCCCCAGGACAAGGCCCAGGCGCCACCCCGCGCATCCACAACCTTCTGAAAGCGTCTTCATCTCGCAACATGGTCAATAAACAGGATATTCGCTTTAGAGCCATGGAAAAGCATGACCATAATCTTCTGTCCTATTCTCGAAGATGGACGGGCCTTCATTATCCGAGACCACCCACGAATAAGTATCTTTTCGCCTCCAAGGGGAATTGAGTAGGTCGACATAAACATCATGTTGTGACCAAGCGCAAGTCTAACCCGACCATGGTGGCAGCATCAGATAGGAACAATAGAACTCGGCAGTTCTGTTTCAAGAAGATCACAGTTGTAAAACTGTGTATAAGCAATAGTTTATGAACAACATATATAACGAGAAAACAGCTCGTACCATAAGTTTCTCGGCGACGTTGGACCTGTTCAACGAGTGCAGCGGTGGCACACATATCCCACGTGGCCTTCCACCATTGAAACGCCCCACAAGGACCTCAAGACGATCAATAAAGTGTAGGAACATGTGGATGTCGATCCAGTCAACTTTAGTGCCATTAGTAACAACCGAGTTATTACAGAGTAACAAAGCGAGTAGACTCCTTAACTCTAAAAAACCTACACGTGCCACCAATTATAAGACAATATTAGTTAGAAGTAGCATCTTCGTGAGAGATTAGCTGCTACTTCTAAAGTTAAATTGTGATTAGTTAGATGAATAGGTGGATTAAGAAGTAATCGAGGCAACAAGCAAGAACCAGATACAAAACTAACATGGATGAACAATTGGAACTACGTCGGGGTGGAAGATCGTAGTGAAGATGAGACCAGGTTCTGCTATTTCCATCAACATTCGTGCGCCAACTTTCAGTCCGTAACACTTGAGAAAGTTTATCCAAGTTAGGCCATAAAAAAAAGCAGCGATCTTCTTGGTTCATGAACCCAACTCGGAAGCAATATCCATGGATTGTCTTTACTGTGACCATTAAACTAGTGTATTCAGATATGGCAAGGCCGAGCATCTTGAGTACATGTGTTCTGGCAGAGCAAATAGTACACTGCAGGAAAAATAATATGAGAACACAGCATGTTCAAAAAAACTCCACCCTCCCGGATAGAGAAGAGGATTCTAGGAACATACTATGCGTGTTTCAAAATGCTGTGGTAGGATGAGAAGGAACAAGTGTGGCGTCTCTTCGTGGGCCCAGAAATCTGTAGGGTACTCGCACTTTGGGCACTGCAACTGAAACACACTAGATTCAGTACGAAGAAAAATGTATCAACAGCAGCGGCTGCCATCCTAGGATTACCTGCGACCAAGGGACTTGGATTTATCGAGGATGGATGAAGAATTCGTACCTGGTTCTCCATGAGAAAACCCTATGCAATCGCCGAGCGGGGGTTTTCTTTGAACAAGCAGACGAGGGAGAAGGGGATTCAGGCCCAGTGAAATATTGCCGCTTCGTTTGTCCAGCTTACTGCTAAAACTGGAAAGGGGGGTGTCGGTGTCAAAACCGGCGGATCTCGGGTAGGGGGTCCCGAACTGTGCGTCTAGGCGGAAGGTAACAGTATACAAGGGACACGATGATTTTACCCAGGTTCGGGCCCTCTCGATGGAGGTAAAACCGTACTCCTGCTTGATTAATATTGATGATATGGGTAGTACAAGAGTAGATCTACCACGAGATCAGAGAGGCTAAACCCTAGAAGCTAGCCTATGGTATGATTGTTGTTCGTCCTACGGACTAAAACCCTCCGGTTTATATAGGCACCGAAGAGGGTTAGGGTTACACAGAGTCGGTTACAATGGTAGGAGATCTACATATCCGTATCGCCAAACTTGCCTTCCACGCCAAGGAAAGTCCCATCCAGACACGGGACGAAGTCTTCAATATTGTATCTTCATAGTCTAGGAGTCCGGCCAAAGGTCATAGTCCGGCCATCCGGACACCCCCTAATCCAGGACTCCCTCAGTAGCCCCTGAACCAGGCTTCAATGACGACGAGTCCGGTGCGTATATTGTCTTCGGCATTGCAAGGCGGGTTCCTCCTCCGAATTCTTCATAGAAGATTTTGAACACAAGGATAGTGTCCGGCTCTACAAAATAAGTTCCACATACCACCGTAGAGAGAATACTATTTACACAAACTCAATCTGCTGACGTATTCCGCAGCGTGACATCACACCACGGCCAAGCCTTTATTCGAATCGTTTTCACTGTCCCACCTCAGCGCGTTTAGCGAGGCGGTTTCCTTGGCACGTCTTGTCAAAGCAGAGATTGTGTCCCCTTATTCCGGGATTCTCATCAATACGGGCGTGGGTAACCTAGTCGTGCCCGTTAGCACACCTCCATTATCGAAGGCGAGTCCCGAGCGGTCACGGGGAGGGCTCCTGGTATTCAACCTCTTTATAAAGAGACCAAGGCCCCGCTCCTTTTTCTCAATCTCCATTGAATCCGCCCCTCGCTTCGAGTTCCAACACCCAAAGCTCCAGATTCAGGCGCTTTGGACCTTCGATGATGTCTGGGTCCGACCTTCATGGCTGGTGGATGCCTTCCTCCGTCACGGAAGAAGACATCCTAAAGCTAAGAGATGCCAGGTATCTAACCGGCGAAATCTCGCATAGGCTGCCTGCCCAAGGGCAGGTTATTCCCACTCCCAAGCCCGGTGAAAGCGTGGTGTTCGCGTCTCACTTCCTTCGGGGGCTAGGCTTCCCGACGGACCCCTTCGTGAGGGGGCTCATGTTTTATTACGGGCTGGAATTTCACGACTTGGATCCGGAGTCCATCCTCCACATCTCATCGTTCATCGTCGTGTGCGAAGCCTTCCTCCGCATTACCCCTCACTTCGGATTGTGGCTCAAGACCTTCAAGGTGGAGCCGAAGATGATCAAGGGGCAACAGGTAGAGTGCGGAGGGGCTGTTATAAGCAAGAATGCTGACGCTTCATGGCCCGAGGGCTCTTTTCAAGAGGAGCTCAGTCTATGGCAACAAGAGTGGTTTTATATCACAGCTCCCAGGGGCACCATATGGGTGGCGCCACCTGCCTTTCGCTCAGGTCCTCCACCGCGGCTAGCGTCATGGGTCAATAAAGGGCTTGACTGGGGGCCGTCCAAGGACGGGCCCTTGCTGCAGGGCCGTATTCGAGACCTCCTAGAGAGAGAGATCAATCTGGTCGTAGTAGCGCAGGTCATGCTGATTCGCCGCATCCTGCCCTGCAAACGCCGTCCCCTCCGCCTGTGGGAGTTCAATCCGGAGGGATCACGAGCTCTCCAACATTTTATGGGCGCAACACCCGTGTAGATGTACAAACTGTTCTTCGGATCACAAACAATGTGTCCGGACTTGACCGAGGACGCAGGTCTGAGCTGCAATCGCCCGGATACTCAAGTAAGTAGTCCTGTACCCGGACACGCTATCCGTATATTTATCATAAACTTGCCCTTAAAAGAGCTGTCCCCTAAATACGAGTGGATAGCGAAAGCAAAACTGATCAGGTGTCCGGCCCCCTCCCTGAGACCACACCGGATCTCGTGTTAACCAAGATGCTGGAGGCTGCACCTTTGGAAGAAGGCGAAGAGGAGAACAAGGAAGCTACTGCCTCCGCGAAGGAGGTTATCAAGAAAGGAGGGATCGAGAATCCCCCCATCCAAGGGGAGAAGAGGACCGCCTCTGAAGATCCAGAGACCAAGGCCTCAAAGCGGGGGAAGAAATCTTCGCCAGAGGGTCCTGCACCGGGAGATGCCCCGGCCGCATTTTTTCCCCAAGGGGATCAGCCCTCCAGCGAGCCGTAAGTAGAGAGGGGAATTTTAAAATAAGAGACATCCCTATTTTATTTTTGAAGATGACCAAAATTTTACCTGGTAGTTCGGATCTCAGCCCTTCTCAGCAGAGCTCGTCTTCAGGGGATCTTCGTCCAGAGATGATGGAGAGCGGAACGCCTCCCCCTGCCGTACCGCCTAGCGAGGCGGACGATCCTGAGGTGTCGTCGCGGAGGGTTTCTCCAAATCCGGTAGGGGCGGAGGGCGGTCGTAGGGCCCCCCGAAGCTCTCTGTTTCCTGCCTTCGAAAAAGGCCATCAGACGAGTCCGGCACCTCCTGGTGCACGGTTGGAGGAGTTGAAGGATCTGCTCGGGCGAGCGTCTATCTCAGGGGATCACTGTGCATTGATGGGTACGGTGATTGAAAAATTTCGTCCATGGAAAGCGGGTTGTACGAGGCCGCCAGAGTTTCTTGACGGGTTTTGAGGTACATGCAATGATGTACCTTTTGGCGGTTCGCATATATAAGATGCCTGTGTAGATAGTAGCCCTCGAGACTCGGTGCGTTGTCAAAAATGACAGCGTGCGAGGATCATAATCCAGTATAATATGTCGCCCTTCCTATGTAGGTGGCGGAGCGTCCGGTGGCTAGCCGGACTGATGAATTTGCCGAACTAAAGCGGCAACTTGACGTGGCGGATGCCGACATCGCGCATCAATAAGCGGCTTGACGAGTCACAAGGTATGCGGTTTCTCCGCGGACACCTGGTAAGGGAGCTTGATTCCCGTGCCTTACAACATGTATGCTTGATGTAGATGGTGCCGCTACCATGGAGAACCTTCGGGCGGAGCTTGCCCGAGCCAAGGAGTAGGCCAGCAAAAGTGATGTGGCTGCCTTAAAGGCGGCCGAAGAGCTAAAAGACGAACAGGCTGCTCACTGCCGAAGCAAGAAGGAAATGGTCGAGATGGTCGTGAAGTTGGAGAATGCTACCGACCGCTGCGAGCTTCTTGAAAAAGAAGGTCGAGCGGAGCAAGAGGACCTGAAGAAGGCCACCACCGAGGCCAAGGATGCTCGCTTTGCGATGAGAGCTATGAAGGAGGAGCTACGTCAAGCCGGAGATATCGCGACTGGAAAGCCCTATCTGCTACGGAGGAAGTTCACGGATCCTAAATATGCTCAGTTGGACCGGCTGTGGAGTTTGGAGGATGCTTATCTGGACTTGGCAGCGAGTGCCGCGGACGCGGCCGAACACTTCGGAGATCAAAAGGATCACGAGACGGAAGAGATTTTTTGGTCGCTGTTCCGTAATCCAGAGCGTCCACTTCCATTAACCGATCGTTTGGCCGAATGGGCGGAGCTGAATAGATTGTCCGGGCTTGCCATGAAGGCTGTCGTGACTCATTTGTGGCCAAAAAGGCCCGAGCCGAAGAGTTATTTTGGCTTGGTGCAGCAGTTCCTTGGTGCGGTGCCGCATATCAAAGCAATGAGGCGGTCAGCATGCATAGAGGGTGCGCGGATGGCCCTTGCCCGTGTCAAGACATACTGGGCGGAAATGAAGGCCACCGATGTTGCATCCCAAGATTCGGACGGAAGCCGAGTACCTGTCGAGCACTATTTTCAGGAAGTTCTGCAGGGTGCTCGTTTAATAGAGACGCTGTGCTCGAAGGATATTATGTTCGAATAACATGTATTATTGTGAAACAATGTTTCGATGGAATATAAAAGCTTTTTATACTTGTGCCTTCAAGAATTTAAATACCTCATGTGCGGCCGTTAATGTATATGTGTATATAACCTGAAAGATGGCAGTCTTTGGCTTCAGCCCCCACGCATATAATGCGGGGGTGTTTGCAGAAAGAGCCTTTTCACACTTGAACCAACGTCTTGGTCCTACAAATGAGGTGATAGCACATCAAACTAGGCAACCGGACTATAATGCTTTATCACTTCCACTTAACCATAGGAGTTCGACAGTGGGGCTACTATATAGCCCCTAGGGGCACCGCGCTCACCCGAATTCGGGGCGCGTATGTGCCTGACCGGGAAAAGGCCCTTCGTCAATGCGGAGGAATTCTAAAGATTCCAGCGGGTCATCGAGTGGTTGACCAGTCTCATGCTATATCATGACGGTCAGTTTTCGGCTTTCTCTACTGAGGTGCTCGCCTGGCCGAACCGGGGCACAATCGTAGTAGTTCTCCTGGTGCCGCATTAGCCAATATAGCGGAACGTAAGGCAGCAAAACACAGGAGCCGGGCAAACCCAACATTTGACCAAAGACATGATTCGGAGCTAATGCATATAAGGCCTAACTCGAGACGCCGAACACTCCCTAAGGTATTCGGTCTTTATGAAAGCGGGCGAACAACGCCCTTGGTAATAAGCCCACGGTGTCCGTGCACGCAAAATTCGGCGTGGCCGATGCCAAAGCGCCAGCCTCCTCCTCGGTTATAGCAAGGAACCGGGGATGTCTATCAACAAGAGAGAGTAAAAAAGGTTTACGCAGGGTCTTAATCTGAAAAGAATCCTTGCAACGGGTCCCTACTGCACGTCCGCGCCTGTGTCTCCGTTGTGCCGTATCTTGGACGGGTGTAGCATGGTGTTCATTTGTAAAAGAGAGGAACTTAGTTGAAAAAGATCATGCAAAAATGTACGTTATATTAAATAAACGAAGAACAATTCGAAAAGTGAATAAAATTGAGCTTTATTGTCTCTTGTTGCGCATGCGCGGATCCCCTTGTACGGGGGTATGCGTCTAGTAAGCCCTTATATGTTTACGCCGGACTCGTCCAGCCGTGTCCGGGGTCTGGACGACCTGTCTAAGTGCTTGTATTGGTGAAGCCGGTTTATTGTGTGGCTGTCAAGGCAACCGCACAATTTTCCGGACTCGAGGAACCCTCGATGCTTCCCTTCAACGAGATGATGCCGCGTGGACCGGGCATTTTAAGTGTAAGAGATGCATAATGCGGTATTGCGTTAAAGCGGGCGAAAGCTTCGCGTCCCAATAGTGCTTGATAGTTACTTGTAAATGGGACGAGGTGGAAGGTTAACTTTTCACGGTGGATGTTGTCGGGTGAGCCGAAAACAACTTCTAGCAGTAGAGAGCCCGTACAATGGGCACATGGGCCTGGCAATACCCCTTGAAAGGAAGTGTTGCTATGGCGAAATTTGGTTGGGTCTATCCCCATTTTGCGGATTGTGTCCTGATATAGCAGGTTTAGATCACTGTCGCTGTCCATTAGGACTTGTGTAAATTGGAGTCCGCCGATTATCGGATCTAATATCAAGGCATTCCAACCTGCATTCTGTATACTTCTAGAGTAATCCTGATGGTCGAAGGTGATTGGTTTTAACAACCAGTGGCGGGACTCCTTTGGGATAGGCCGTATGGCGCGTACCTCTATGGGCGCCGCTCTATTTTTCCGGTTTGTCACGTGAAGTGAGTTTACTGTTTTGATTTCTTGTGGGAAATTCTTTTGTTTTCCGGTGCTCTGCTTGTGGGGTTCGTCATCGTCCTCGCTTGGTGTGTCGAGCCCCTTGTGTTCGGCGTTGAGTTTGCCGGACTGCTTGAAGACCCAAAAATCTCTGTGGGTATGGTTTGCAGGCTTCCCGGGAGTACTGTGGATTTGGCATATCTTGTCCAAGATTTTGTTTAGGTTAGATAGCTTGTCCCTGTTATCCTTAGGGGGCAGCTTTTTATGATTCTGCCGAGAGCTTTTGAATCCGGCGTTGAATGCCGTGCTCTTCGGGCTGTTTCCCTTGGTCCGACGCTGGTCCTTACTGCGTCGTGGTTTCCCGTTTCCATCCCTTACTTCGGATGTACTTGGGTCGCTGGTACTGCATCTTGCCAGCCAGCTATCCTCTCCAGCAAAAGCGGGTCATGAGGCTTGTTAATGCGGCCATTGTTCTTGGCTTTTCTTGGCCGAGGTGTCTAGGCGAGCCATTCGTCTCGGACGTTGTGTTTGAAAGCTGCTAAGGCTTCGGCGTCCGGACAGTCGACTATTTGGTTCTTTTTAGTAAGGAATCTGTTCCAAAATTTCCGGGCTGACTCTCCGAGTTGTTGAGTTATGTGACTTAAATCGTCGGCATCCGGAGGTCGGACATAGGTCCCTTGAAAATTTGGCCGAAAAGCATCCTCGAGCTCCTCCCAACTTCCAATGGTGTTTTCGGGAAGGCTTTTAAGCCAATGTCGGGCTGGCCCTTTGAGCTTGAGGGTAAGTATTTTATGGCGTGGAGATCATCTCCTCTAGCCATGTGTATATGGAGGATGTAATCCTCAATCCGACTCGAGTGGTTGTTACGTCGTATGCCTCTATGTTTACGGGCTTGAATCCCGCTGGAAATTCATAATCCAGCACCTCATCGGTGAAACATAGGGGGTGTGCGGCACCCCTATATTTAGGCATACCGTGATGTTCGGATACTTGATGTGTTGCATTGCTTACTAGAGCTTGCTTTCTTGGCCCGTAGATAGATCTAACTGGGCCATCTTTTTGATGCGAATCCCTGTGCGGATCGCGTGCCGGCTTATGTGCGGTGCCGTTTGCCGTTCTCTGTTTGCCATGGGGTCGTCCATCCGACCGGGTGGCCTCCTTGTTTTTTGATTGCGGGGGCTCTACGGCCTCCTCATCAAATTCGGGCAGTAGTTTTCGCTTTGGGTAGCTCTTTGTTCGGCGACTGTCGCTGTATTTGTCTGCGGTGTTGAATACTTTGCTCCATCTGATTCTGAGTGCATCTTCCGCTGTTTTGAGCTTCTGCTTCTGCTTTTTCAGGCTACGTGTAGTGGCGATGAGCCTTTTGTGGAGGTTCTTCTGCTCCAGCAACTTGTCCGGCATGAGATCGTCCGGACTGTTATCTTTGCCGGGGACGGGTTGTTTATCCAGGTTGTCCTGTTTGGATGGTTGCTCGATAGCATGTTCGGCGTCCACCGGTTCGCCCTGCTCTATGGCTGGGTCTGTATGGCTGTTGTCTTTGTCGAGGCGGGACTTTGAGCGGCGCTTGCGTCGCTGTTTTGACTGCTTTTCGAGGGAATGATCCTTCGTAGCATCCCGTTGTTCCTCATCGTCGCTTCCTTTAGGTGTGTCCACCATGTATACATCGTGAGATGAGGTGTTTTTCAAGTGCCCTATAGGTGCTGGTTCATGTTCCTCCCCTACATTGTCGTCCATACCGTCGATGTCTTCGGAGTCGAAGTCGAGCATGTCGGTTAAATCATCGACAGTGGCTACAAAGTGGGTGGTGGGTGGGCGTTGAATTTCTTCGTCGTCCGCATCCCAACCTTCCTGACCATAATCCGGCCAGGGCTCTCCTGATAAAGAGAGAGACTTTAATGAGTTCAGGATGTCCGCGGCAGTGAATTCCATGATCGGCGCCCAACCGGATTCGATTGGCGGGGGCGCGGAAGCCTCATAGTCCGGAGAGGAGTCCGGCTCCTTGGAGTCACGAGCTTCGCAAAGGACGGGGTAGGTATACGGCTCAATCGCCGTAGAGATTGCAGCCCCCGAGGCGGTGTCCAGCCACCCGTCCTCGATCGGCATAGTCGGCTCCGAGCTAAGGGTCGGGCGGACATCGGTGCGACCTCGGGACACCGCTCGCGGCAGACCTAGATCATGCCCCTCGCGGTCTTGGCGCGCTTGGCTGTGGCTCGAACCCGTCGAAGATCAAGTCTCCGCGGACGTCAACCGTGTAGTTCAAACTTCCAAATCTGACCTGGTGGCCAGGGGTGTAGCTTTCAATCTGCTCCAGATGGCCAAGTGAATTGGCCCGCAGTGCAAAGCCGCCGAATACGAAGATCTGTCCGGGGAAAAAAGTATCACCCTGGAGCGCATCGTTGTTGATGATAGGAGGAGCCATCGGGTCTGAAGATGATGACACAGAGGAACTCTCAATGAAAGGACCGATGTCGGTGTCAAAACCGGCGGATCTCGGGTAGGGTGTCCTGAACTGTGCGTCTAGGCGGATGGTAACAGGAGACAAGGGACACGATGTTTTTACCCAGGTTTGGGCCCTCTCGATGGAGGTAAAACCCTACTCCTGCTTGATTAATATTGATGATATGGGTAGTACAAGAGTAGATTTACCACGAGATCAGAGAGGCTAAACCCTAGAAGCTAGCCTATGGCATGATTGTTGTTCTTCCTACGGACTAAAACCCTCCGGTTTATATAGGCACCGAAGAGGGTTAGGGTTACACAGAGTTGGTTACAATGGTAGGAGATCTACATATCCGTATCGCCAAGCTTGCCTTCCACGCCAAGGAAAGTCCCATCCGGACACGGGAAGAAGTCTTCAATCTTGTATCTTCATAGTCCAGGAGTCCGGCCAAAGGTCATAGTCCGGCCATCCGGACACCCTCTAATCCAGGACTCCCTCAGGGGGGTTGTGATTTGACGGCTCATTGGGCATTACTGCGGCGCTACGACCGGGGTGTGTCTACCGTGAAGTTGTGCACTTTAATTTGTGCATATGGCATGTGGACCCCATTGCCGGTTGCCCCACATATCAGCGAAAGGAAGTAGAAATACAGGAGTAACTAGTTACACATAAATATATTTTTTGACAGAGAGATACTCCCTCTGTAAAGAAATATACAAATCTTTTATATCACAGGCTCACCTTGCCGAGAAATATACTCCCTCTGCAACGCACGTGCATTATGGGGGTTCAGCTTTTCTATGGGGGTTTAGCTGAGAATATAATACTCAGATAGGCTCACGGTTCTGGACTTTGGCCCGCAGGCTGACCCTGCATGTTTGGGGGCCCATGTGTTCTACCTCAGCGCTTTTCATATTGCAAGCGATCAGTACTGCGCTGGTTTTAGATGCTGTCGCAAGGTGAATACACAAAATTGAATAAAGCACGGCAGCTGTTGGAATGAAATCGAACGACAGTTCCTAACCAGTAATCAGAGTTGCAATTCTATCAACGATATACCATGTGATAAATAATACTGTCGTACTACTTATACACACTGGACACTTGTTTCACCATGCTAGATTATTACATCAAAATCTCTCGGAGGATAGATAAGTTGGGCAGTTGCGTGCTGCTACTGAAGAATTTCAAAGTTGATTTGGACCAGCTCTCCTTGCCGAGAAAGTTTGATTTTGACATCATCCCCTACCGCAAGATATGATTTAGATTTGAACCTTGACCATCCTTTAGCATCAATCATCATGCGACCATCCTTTGTACTTACGGTATATTGAGCAGGTTCATTCACACCAAGGCTGCGCATGGTAAGAGAAACTTGGCATGATCGCCGGATTGTTGAACGACTCCCTCGTTGCTCTAGGAATTCTCTGTTTGAAAACAAGAAGACATACCCAAACAGTTAGATCAACACAGTGAATCATGTGAAGCAACATGGAAAGAAAAAAGAACGAAGCACTTGGGCGGCCAATGTTTACCAAGAAGGTGGACATGTCGGTTTTTGTAAGGACTTTGGTATATGAAGTGCGAACTGTAGCCCAGTCTATTGCCGGTGCAACTGCACGGGCCGGACCAAATGCAAGTGCAAGTGTTGGTGCAGGTGCCGAAGCCGCCGCTGCTGCCGGAGATGGTGCTCCTTGTAGAGCTGGTGCCGGTGTCGATGGCCGATCCTCCGGTAGATCAGACTGATCCGCTGACGCGGTCGGTGCCCAATCCTCAGCTGGATCAGACTGAGCTGCTGCCGCTGTCAGTGCTAGAGCAACTACCGGTGCTCGATCTATGCGAGACAGCGGCGATCGTGTCTAGTCTGCTATGATCAGCTTTCTAACTTGACTAGGATCCGTGACCGTGATCCAGTTTTTTTCTTCATTTCTTTTAAACGCGAGAAGGACTAATTGTGGCATTTTTATTAAAACCAAACTGCAGTTCATCATAGGGAGATTCAGCTTGTACTCAGACAACAGACTGATCCAATTTTTTTCCAGTAATATAAGTGATGGATAGTGACTTCGTTATTGACACGACATAAGAAGTGAAACCTGCAAAAATAGCCATCATAGAGCAAACCAAATGGTTTATTCTGTGATGAATGTCACATGGCAAAACCTGCATCATAAAATTGCTGGAAAAGAAAGAAAACATGACATTAAATCAATAAGATTTAGACAGTAAATCAGTAAGATTTACTTGATGTGACACGAGTGAATCCTTACCAGGAAATCACTATGTTGAAGTACTAAACAGAAGATTGATCGTCCAACTACGTGTGGCATGCAGGGGCCCTGCCTACTCCCACAAGCAGCACAGTCCAAAGGTCGTGACAAATCGTATGGACCGAACATCCATGGGACTGGAAATCCTGGTGGGTGCAATAAACCCTGCAATGCATACAGATATTGGAGTGTAACCATTATTGATAAACCGTCCTCACAAAAAATATGATCTGGATACTTCAAAATGTACAGACTGAATTGAGTGGACAAACATTAACATAGACCGTTCTCAGGACTGACCACACACCAAAAGTGGCAGTACTAATAAACAATACAGGGTTCACAAACACAAATCAAGTAATGAACAATAGTACTTACTGCAGACAAGCAAAGTTGCACTAACTAAACTCTGCATACTATTTCATGCCACCGACCTACGAGATGAACCCCGCATAACTGACTAGGCCATGGACTTCGTGTGAGATGTCTACATGCACCATCACCATCTTGTCAACCTTGGAGAACCTAACAGAGTGGTCTTTCCACTCATAGACATGATGATGAAGACATGCCGCATCAGATTTGTTGGGAAGCTTTACAAGAACCACACCCTTCATAATCGAAGGCACAACCAGGAAATTGTTGTGGTCAAGTACAACCTCGAGAACATGCCTGACAACAATGCTACAGGAAAACACTAGTTCAAGACACGTGGCGACAAGGACACATCAGCTGGATAGTTCAGCAGTAGAACTCATCATCAGGTCTTCCAGTTCACACGGCATGACTTTGAGAACTTCATCTCCACCACGGACCTGGTTCTAATTCAAACAGAAACCATATTTCATTACTACCTCCATTCAGAAATATAAGATGATTTTCGATATTATACTCCATATATGACTACATATACGCACAGAAATGAGTGAACAAAGACACTAGAACATGTCTTCAAAGGCATGAGAGCAGAGGGATTACATGCAATATCCATAACACAAGTTACTGAGGCAAAATATACCCTCTTAAAAGGTAGCATTGATGTTCATAAAGTACTCCCTCCGTCCCAAAATTCTTGTCTTAGATTTGTCTACATACGGATGTATCAAGTCACATTTTAGTATTAGATACATCCGTATCTAGACAAATCTAAGACAAGAAATTTGGGACAGAGGGAGTAGTTGAAAGTAATCTATAAGAAATCACTGTCAACCTCTCGCATGTTTTGGTCAAAAGAGGAATTTAGAACCGTCATTTGGCACACTAAAATCACATGCAAGATCACCCAGAAAGTTGTACTACCAGTACTAGTACTGCGTGTTAGATGAAAAAACACGATCAAGATCGAGAAAAAGATTGTCAACAAGAGACATTACCTGGACTTGCTTAATGAGGTATCCCGAAGCACTAGTAGAAAAATACCTATTAGTCCCGGTTCGTAAGGGCCTTTAGTCCCGGTTAAGGAACCGGGACTAATGGGTCGTTACAAATACCTCCACCAATTAGTCCCGGTTCAAACATGAACCGGGACAGATGTGCTCCTCCACGTGGCGGTCCGCCGAGCCCGGTCGAGGGGCCTTTGGTCCCGGTTGGTGGCACCAACGGGACCAAAAGTCCATGTTTTTTAGAAAAGTGGCTGCTTTAGGGGTTTTGGGTGTTATTTTTAGGTTGTTATTAGCTAGCTAATAGAGAGAAGTGTCCTCTCTTATATCTTCGTCCTTGGTTTATCAACGCTGCTGCTATGTTCATTTCACTCGCTGATATAACATGCTCATGCATGCTCGCATCATACATCATCATATATAATAACAAGTCCTACTAATCATGCATCATCATACAACTTCTACTCGTTATTAATAATAAGTCATACAATCATCATCCTCATAGTCATCGAACCCAACCCTACATAATTGTTCTTAGCACATGATCATCGAGATCGGTAGGACCTAAACACCCTTAAGGTAAAATAGCATAAAAAATATAGACCCCGACTCTCCATTATGAAGAATGGAGATCATCCTGTCTCCAATTAAGGCGCTTCGCTTCCTTTTGCTTCCAAGAAGCTCCTTACGACTGTCCATACATTTTTTCCATTCTTTGATTGTCATGTCTCCACTTCTTTTAGAAATCCGGTATGGACAGTTGAGATTCGTAGGATGACCTGGATATATGTTCAAAACATGAAGGCTGCCATTCTCATCCAACAAATGAGGCACACAATCCTCTGGGATTCTCTGTTGAAAAACATAGTAATAACTTCGTAGTTAGCAATGATGTACTAGTTTTAGAAGTATGCAAAATGATGCACGGATGTCGTAATAGTAAAAAATCTTACCAGGGTATCTCCATGGTAGTTACCGTAGTTCAACACGTGCACTAGTGGCACGTATTGACCATAATGTTGAGGAGTTCTATTGTAGACATTGTAATTCTCAAGATCAGTACAAAATGAGATCAGATGATTTTTCTCCTTATAAGTTAATTCGGAGCCATCGGTGTAGTGGGTTTTGTCTACCATCTTCCGCACATTCTTTGAACAATGAAAATAAGCTGTCAATGGAAATAAGCTGTCAACTATTTTGAAATAAACAATATAAATTACTTAATAACTATGTTAAGCTCACATGGGGGAAGAATTGGAGGTGTATCCACAAGGACCCAAATCGAAGGTCTCTCTTGCTCGATTGTAGGATCACCAAGATCCATGGTGACAAGCATACCCTCATCAAGACCATACATCTTGCAAAGTGCTTCCCAATTTTTGCAACCAAAATGGGTTACACTCTGAGCATTGTACAACTTTACTTGAAAAATCCACACCATGATGGGTACTTAGGATAATTTTTTTGGTTTCGAAACTTTCATGGTCTTCAAAACCCATTCTCTCCAAGACATAGCGTCTTGCAAAGCATGGGATAAGCTAGTCGAATTGGAAAAGATGAAAAATATTGTCATGATTAAAATAGTTGAAGTCATGATTAATTACGAAAAAAACTATTGTAAATGCTATGCATCAGTATGAACATCGAAGGTCTCGTCGAGCTTAATGCTGAAGCGCCGATCTTCCTCCATCTCAATGAACTGTGGCAGATACCTCGGTCGTCGTGGCACCGATCGCACTCCCAGGCGGTTTTAAACGTCCGAGTACGACATTTCCGCCTATGTTCATAATTCAAATGAAGGAGAACTTATCCAATATGAGCATTCAATAAGCAAAACCAAATCATAAAATAAGCAAAACCAAATCATAAAATAAAGTAGTATTCAAATTAGAATGCATTCAATAATTATAAGCAAAAGTACATCATCTCTTGGTGTTCGTACATCGTCGAGTATTATCACTAATACAACTAGAACCGTAGCGCCCGACGGGTATCGACGCGGGCGGTGGACACCCAAAGATAAGGAACCATAACAGGATCATAGCTCGGTGAGATCACGAAGAACCTGCCGGTATTGTCGAATCTGCCCTCCAATGCAACCATGTAGCGACGGACGTGCTCGTCCTCCTCGCTGACACGGTGACGTACCACCTCCGCGGTGTCTAGAAGCCTCGGCACGATCATCGCCCACATAACCGCCACCAAACAAGGGTCGGGTCAACAACGGGCTGCCTCCTCACCAACCACGTCCCCGGAAGGTAGCACCTCCCAATACCAGCCAGCGGAGCCCAGTCCCGAACATGGCCCTGATCAAGCAAGCCTCCACCGCCCGAGTCATTTAGCAGCGAGGATGCGGGATAGGCATCGTCGACGTCGATGTGGGAACTACTTTTATATATAGTTAAATAAAGTAGTTTTATTAATTAAATCAACTATCTAGTTCAACTACTATACTAAGCATTTACTATAAATAAATAAAGTAGTACTTACTATAAATAAATAAAGTAGCACTTACTATAAATAAATAAAGTAGCACTTACTACAAACTACTTCTATATATAGTTAAATAAAGTAGTTTTATTAATTAAATCAACTGTCTAGTTCAACTATACTAAGCACTTATTACTATAAATAAATAAAGTAGTACTTACTAAAAACAAAGTAGCACTTACTATATAGTACTTACTAAAATAAACTAGTATTTTTCTAACTAACTCATATTTTTCTAACTAATTATATTACCAAAAAATCTAAATAAAATAGTAATTATATTTTTCTAACTAGCTAGTTCAATTATAGTACTTACTAACACAATCTAAATATCACCAAACATACTATGAACAAATTAATAGAAAAAAATCTATTAACAGAAAAAATCTAACACAATATGAAAAATTAATTACACCAAAAAATCTATTAACAGAAAAAAATCTAACACAATATGAACAAATTCATTACACCAAAAAAATCTATTAACAGAAAAAATCTAACACAATATGAACAATTTAATTACACCAAAAAATCTATTAACAGAAAAAAAATCTAACACAATATGAACAAATTAATTACACAATCTAAATTAACATACTATGAACTACATATCTAAATTACTACACATCTAAGTTGTATTACTACACATCTAAGTTGCTCACGGCGAGGTCGACGGCGACGACGACGGGCGAGTCTTGTGTGGCGGCGACAGCGTCGGGTGGGCGGGCGGCGACGGCGTCGGGTGGGGCAGAGGCGGCATGGCGCAGTGGCGTCGGGAGATCGAGGAGGAGGAGAGATCGAAGTGGGGATGCGGTTCTGAAATTTTCCTTATATAGCAAAGTCTTTGGTCGGTTTGTTGCTCCAACGGGACCAATGCCTGCTAGTCGGTTGGTAGCACCAACGGGACCAAACCTCTTTTCAGCAACCCAAAGGGCGGGAAGCAGAGGGCTTTGGCTCCGGTTGGTGCCACGAACCGGGACTAAAGGGTGGGCATTGGTCCCGGTTGGAGCCACGGCAGGACCAATGGCCGTGTCTGGCACGCAGTGCAGCACGAAAGTTTAGTCCCACCTCGCTAGCTGAGAGGCGCCTGAGTGGTTTATAAGCCCCACTGCCGCTCCCTCTCGAGCTCCTCTCCACTGCAGGCTTACAGGCCTACTTACTACTGCTTTGCCTGATGGTCCTACTGGGCCACCTGCGGGCCTGAATCCTGGCCCATGGTGGGTTTCTAGTCGTATTCAGGCCGTGGGGGCCCAGTAGGACACTAGTAGAAAAAGGGCCTATAGTCCCGGTTGGTGAGGGCCTTTAGTCCCGGTTCATGAACCGGGACTAAAGGGTCGGTACTAATACCCTCACCCTTTAGTCCGGTTCTATCCAGAACCGGGACAGATGGGCCTCCACGTGGCCTGTCCGCTGAGCCCAGTAGAGGCCTTTGGTCCCGGTTGGTGGCACCAACCGGGACCAATAAACATCCACGCGTCGACATTTCTTTAGCTCTGGTTTTTGTTTTTTTTTCAAAGGGGGGTTTGGGGGGTTTGGGGGTTAATTTAGGTGTTTCATATATTGTGCTATAGCTAGCTAATTAATAGAGAAAAGTGTCCTTTCTTTTGTCCGTGCTTGGTCGACTTCGTACTATACATACGTATAGAGAGGACTAACTAGACATTCTAGCTAGCTAGTAATTAAGCAAACAGAAGATCGTCATGAACATATATGCATACAGAGAGAAGTGATATCGACCACCTCTCCTTCTCAGAGATTGGTCGAACAACAAGTTCTCGTATATCTATCCGACACTACCGCTACATATATACAATAATTATCTTTTACAATACGGACGCGTGGTCCACATAGTATTCCCGTCTTCAGCGATCACATAGTCAAGAAAGAATGCCACCAATTCCTCTTGAATTGCTGCATGCGATCTGGTGCTAGGAGTTCATCCGCTTCAAAACATCTAATTTTAAGAAAGGGTCACACACACACACACACACACACACACACACATATATATATATATATATATATATATATATATATATATATATATATATATATATATATATATATATATATATATATATATATATATATATATATGAATGAATGAAACTCAACACAAATGATGGTAATAAAATAAAATTGTGAATATTTTTATTTACGCACTTCAAATTGTTTGTTGGAGTAGCCCTCTCACAGGTCGTGTGGCGGATGGACTCATAAGCGTAGTATCCACAGAAATCATTCCTTGTTCCTGCCACAACCACTTTACAAGAAACAGAGGTCAATCAAACTGATAATTAGCAAGCACATGCTAAATGGTATTGATGAAACTAGCGCTTGAATCACTAGGAGATCGCGTGGAATATGCTACTATATAGTACTTACTTTGGTGTCTAAATTGCAGCTTCTTGGTAGTCCGGAGCTTTTTGGTGAATTTTCCCAAGCCCTGCCATACAAAGAAAACAATTACTTGATATCAGAAATGAACAAAGTTGCTGATATGGTGGATAATGATCGATTTAACTTACTTCTCGAGCAATTCAGTCATTTCCGCATACTCCTTGGGATATTTTCGTCTCGAGTCTAAGACAGTTACTACTCCTGCTCAAGCTTAATCTCTAGGAGAATATAGTGGAACCTGCGCGCATGCATAACTCATCAATATTACATTTCTATAACCTGGACTAAATAAGGAAACCGAATATGCCACAAGACAGGAACACTCACGTGTAGTTGTAAGGAAAGAGTATTGTATTTTGTGTTCATTTATTTCCAACGATCGTAGCAAGTTGGCCTCGGTTTCCTTGGCACGATATTTAACCTCATTTGCATCGATGAGATATGTGTTAATGAACCCAATATCACCCACTTGTTTTTCTTCATTTCTGCGATCTTCAATCTGCATAATATAGTGAGGATATTTATAAATACATGCAATGAAAGAGCTGAGTTATATAGTGATACTTAATGACAGAAGTAGTACTACTTACAGACAGTAGCAGGTGACCGTTGCTTTATCGAGGGCCAATTGATTGAAAAACTGATAGAACTCCTCAAATGGAATGGCAGCGGTTCAATTCCAAGGAGGTCATGCTCCTTTTAACTCTCAAATACAAAGTATTCCTCCCTCGGACTCTTTGCAGGTTTTCATGTACCAATCATGCAATCTTAGCATCATCGTTGTTAGAGAGCTTTCATCTTTGACGAGAGGCTTCCCGTACTCGTATCTTTGTATCTGCACCTCCAAGAAATCAAATTGTACATCGTCGGGCAGGTAATCTTCAGGATTGCCATAACGGGCACCATCCTCGGATCGGCGATGTCGCTAGCGAGCACCTTGAGCGGGGGCACGATTGCTTCGCTTGTTCGCCGAGCTGGGCAATTTGTTTCCTAGCTCGTCGTTCTTTCATCCTTTGATCACCGACAGTACTTCCCGATCTCTCCGCTTGGCAAATGCCTTTCCAATAATCGCTCATAGTTGCCTTTGGCGGAGACTTGGGTGGTTTTGTCGGGGCAGCGAGTGCGCTTCGCTTTGACCGGATCTACCTTCTCCTCCGGAGGTGGATGTCTCTTTGCTTTCAACCCTTGAAACCAGTCATCCACCGGTCTCCGCGATCTTCGCGTTTTCCTCCTCGCTCCTCTCGTCACGGTAACTTCTCCGAGTCTTGAGAGAAGGACCGAATCATATCTCCTCCCGCCTTTGGCTGTACTGCTAGACGCCGGCAGAGCGAGCGGCGGGCGGTTGTCTTCTTTCCTTGCTTACGAGGCGGAGGAGAAGGACTACGACGCGCCGGAGCAGCCGGAGCGGCGGCGGGTCTCTTCCGCCCTTGCTGACGAGGCGGAGAAGGAGGAGGCTGGCTGCCCGGACGCGCCGGTGCAGGCGGAGAAGGAGACGGAGTGCCGCCACGCGCCGGAGAAGGAGCCGGCCGAGTGCCCTGATCGTCACTCGTCGGAGGAGGAGGCGGTGGAGGAGGCGGAGTGCCCTGACTCGCCGGAGGAGGAGGAGGCGGAGGCGTCCAGTTTGGAAGGTTGTTGAGATCCTTCCGCCATAGGCATGGAGTCTTCAGAGCAGAATCCAGCCGATACTCCCCTTCACCGGTAGGGTGGTCAAGCCGGAGGTCCTCAAATCCCTCCGTTATTTCATCGACCATCACCTTAGCATATCCTTCTGGAATCGGCCGGCATTGAAAAGTTGAGTCGGGTTTAGTAGGATAAACAGAGCCAACAGCCGCCTTGACCTTCAAATTGCTCCATTGCGCCATAAGGTGGCAACTTTCAGCATCCGTGATAGCATCCACGGGATAGCTGGCAGGAGCCATCAAGGCATGCTGCTCTGGCTGAAGCAGCTCGGTGGAAGCCACGCTGCTTCTCCGCTGAGATGGCGGGTAACCGGGGAAGCTTGGCAGGTCGTTGTTGTGATCTGCTGCTTCGTTCCTCTTCTCGTTCCTTAGCCCCATTACCCTTTCGTGCAGCGCATGCATTAGGCTCTGCTCCAGTTTCTTCCTCCTCTCATGGGTTTTGTAACCCCTGCGTCCGAAATCCAGCCTTCCACGAAGGGAGCTGGCGTGCCTCGTGTCCGTCCGAGGTGCTCGGGATTCGAGGGCCATTGTGAGCTTGTCCTTCTCCCATGCAGAACGAACTTCCCTTGCTGCGCCGCTTCGATATAATGCTTAAGCCTCTTGGTGGTATGTCCAATTGTTCGTCCGTCCAAATGCACTTCCCGTTATAGGGTCCAAGGATCCGCCGCCCGAAGAACCAAGTCCGCAGCGGTCGGCGAGTTCATTGTCTCGGGTTCGATCCCTTTATCAAGCAGATCATTCTCAGCCTTGGCCCACTTAGGCGGGCTATGAGGTAGCCACGACCCGTGCGATGGTGAAGCTTCTTCTTCGCAGCATTTCTCTTGTTTGTCGCTGACATCTTTTTACTCTTTTCCGATGTCTTGTAGGCCACAAATGCGGGCGATCATCTCGATCTTCTCATATTTGCCCGTGAATTCTGGTGTCTCATTTTTTCGACATACGTATTGAGGTCTTTCTTCCAATTCCTGAATAGTTCTGCCATCTTCTTAAGAGCAAAAGACTTGATTAATGGCTCTATTTCTGGCTTCTCGGATCATCCTCTGGCGGTAGGGTAAAATTTGACTTCAGCTCGGTCCAAAGATCATTTTTCTGCATATCATTGACACAAGACACCTCGGGGTCTTCGTTCTTAGGCTTATACCATTGGTGGATGCTGATCGGGATCTTGTCCCTAACGAGAACCCGCGACCGAGCAACAAATGCCTTCTTTGTCCGGTTGGGTTCAATCGGTTGGCAATCGCGCGCGATTTGTATGATCTCAAACTTTTCATCCGAGCTCAACTTTTTCTTGGGCCTCGTCTCTTTACGAAGTTGTGCTCGATCCGAGGGCTAGAAAAAGAACAAAGGCGAGAGTTAATTAATATGTGTACATATATACCAAAACAAAGGCGAGAGCTAGTCAGCACATGCTTAACTAATATATATACCTGGCGGACTCGGTTTGGTGATCACCGAGCCGTCCTCACGGTCTACTTCTTCACCTTCTCCTTCTTGCACGGCATTGGGTCATCGGAGACCACGTAAATCATAGCCAGCTGCTTCTTCACCCTCTCCTTCCGGACCATCGTTGTCGGCGTTGAGAAACATCATCGAGGAGGCGGCATCACTTCCGTGTGCGATTATGTCCCTCAACAACGCTTCTTGTGCTTCGTCTCGGGGGTGTCCATAGTTTCTACAAATATTTACAACATGGCAATTATTATTCAAACATGACAGATATGGATATATTAGTGCCAACGTGGAACTAGCTAGCTAATCACAATAAGGAATCATATTAGTGGCCTCGACGCTGCTTCTCTAGGGTTTGGGGTGGCCTCGACAACTCTTCAAGGGTTAGGGGGTGGCCTCGAGAACGCTTCAAGCTAGGAGAGGCTACGTAATATCGACCCCCCCCCCCCCCACGTGTTGAAGCTATCGGGAGGGGGTCGGTCGAGGGTCAAGGGGTCAAAGATCGCCGAGGGGTCGGGAGGTTGCCTAGTGTCAAAGGATTCAACAAAACCATGTCTTCATCATTGGCGAAAGTAACAGGTGCATGATGGTGCAAGCTCTCAAAGTTGTTTTGGAGCAGGTCGAGATAGGATAATTAGCTTTTTGGTACAAAGTTCAGCAAAAGGCAAATTATCCTATCCGGACTCCATTCGAACAACTTTGGAGGACTTCATACCATCATGCCATGGTTACTCCGGCTAATGATGAAGCCATGGATTTCTTCAATACTTTGACACTATAGGAACCTCGACCCTGAAACCTTCGACCCTTGACCCTTAACGACCCTCGACCCTCTACCTAGTTCCCGATCCTCGACCCTCGGCGATCCTCGACACCCTCGTTATATCGACAACGACGCAACATACATATACATGGGAAAATAATGTTATCGGGAGGGGTATGGGTACCCCCCTCATGTCAAAGTTTCTTCTTTCTCCTCTATTCCTTTCTTTCTTCTTCTCCTCTTCTTTTCTTCTTATCCCTCGAGAAAGGAAAATAAGGAAAAGGAAGAAAGAGGAAGAAGGAAGAAGGAAGAAGAAGGAAAAAAAAGAAAAAAAAAAGAGAGAAGAAGAAAAGAATAGAGGAGAAGAAGAAAAATAGAAAAAAATTCTATTTTTCTTCTTCTCTCTATTCCTTCTTCTTCTCTTCTTTTCTTCTTTTCCTCTCATTCTTTTCTTCTTCTTCTTCCTTCTTCCTTCGGATCCTAGAACCCTCGAACCTCGACCCTAGAACCCTCGAACCCTAGAACCCTCGAACCTCGACCCTAGAACCCTCGAACCTCAAACCCTTGTGCCTCGAACCTCGACCGGCCTCGGCGACCCTCGACCCTCAAAACATTGACCCTCGACCGGCCTCGGCGACCCTCGACCCCTCTGTGACCCTCTCGACCCTCTAGCCTAGTTCCCGACCGTCGACCCCTCAGCGATCCTCGACACCCTCGTTCCCAATAAAAAAGAAGAAGAAGAAGAAGAAGAAGAAGAAGAAGAAATGAGAAGAAGAAAAAGAAGAAGAAGAAGAAGAAGAAGAAAAATAGAAGAAAAAAGAGAGAGAGAAGAAGAAGGAATAGAGAGAAGAAGAAAACATAGAATTTTTTCTTCTCTCTCCTTTTTTCTTCTACTTCTCTTCTTCTTTTTTTTCCTCTTCTTCTCCTTCTTCCTTCTTCCTCTTTTATTCTTTTTCCTTATTTTCCTTCTTCCTCGACGACCCTAACTCTAAACAGTACTTCCTCGACGTCCCCGCCTCTCTCATGAACAAAAAAACATCATATATATATGCAGAAAAAAACATCATATATATATGCAGAAAAAAAAACATTAGATCAACACATATGCAAAAAAGCATCATACATATATCCATACATGTCCGGCGGCGACGGGGGACATATATCCATACACATATGCAAAAAAGCGTCATACATATTCTATGAACAAAAAAGCATCATACATATATCCATACACATACACAAAAAAGCATCATACATATATCCATACACATCTGCAAAAAAGTATCATACATATTCTATGAACAAAAAAGCATCATATATATATATACAGAAAAAAAAATCATGGCGGGCGGGGGGGCAGGGCAGGTGCTTGTGGGGCTCACTGTGGCGGCGTCGGCAACGGCGATGTCGGGCCGGCCTGATCAGAGGTGGGCAAGTGAGGCAGGGCAGGGAGGCGGAGGCGACGGCGAGGTCGGGAGGCGGAGGCGGCGGCGAGGTCGCGGAGGCAGGGCGGCGACGGGCGGGACGGCGACGACGCAGGCAGGGCGACAGCGTTAGGGCGATGCGGCTGGCGGCGACGGCGAGGGAGCGATGGCGGCGGCGGCGGCGGCGCGGCGGCGGGCGATGGTGGACGACGGCGGCGACAACGAAGCGTGGCGGCAGTGATGGTGACGACGGCGTGGCGGCGGCGGCGGGCGGGCGGCGTCGGGCAACTGGCGCGCGCGGGCGGGCGGGCGCAGGGCGCGCCGCGTGCGTGCTTTCGGGACGGGCGGGAACGGGCGGCGGCGGCGTGGGCTCGAAGCGCAGGGGCACGGGAGACGGGGAGGCGGGGATGGCGGCGGCGACGGCGACGCGACGAGGCGCGCGACCGATTTGGGCAACTGGCGGGGGGCCTGGCTAGGAGGCGAGGAGATGTGAAATTTTCACAAGTCCTGGTTATATAGCAAGGGCATTAGTCGGTTCGTGGCACAAACGGGACTAATGCCTGCTAGTCGGTTGGTTCCACCAACCGGGACCAAACAAATTTCAGCAATGACCTTTGGTCGGTTGGTGGAACCAACGGGACTAAAGGTGGCATTAGACCCGGTCGGGCACCAACCGTGACTAAACCCCCTTTAGTCCCGGTTGGTGCCACCAACCGGGACCAAAACCTTGTGCTGCCCGCGCCAAATGTTTAGTCCCACCTCGCTAGTTGAGAGGGAGCCGCACCAGTTTATAAGGTGCGGTGCGGCTCCCCTATCGAGCTCCTCTCTAAAGCAGGCTTTCGGGCCTAACTCTGTCATCTTTGCCTGTGGGCCTGCTGGGCCTTCCGTGGGCCTGAATCGTGGCCCATAGGGTTTCTAGTCGTATTCAGGCCGTGGGGGCCCAGTAGGTGGCACTTTTTTTTGCTTTATATTTTATTTCTTTTTTCTTTTAGTTTTAGAAAAAATATAAACTTTCTATTAGTGCCATTAGTTTTAAAATTTGAAAACACTTTTTTTGTTTTCTTTGTTGCTTTATTTATTTTATTTTGTTTCTACTTACAACAAAATACTTATTTACTGCTATTTTTATTTTTTTCAAGTTTTTTTGTTTTGTTTTCTGCATTATTTATTTTCTTTTGGTTTTTGCTTTATTTTTTAATTCTTTTTGCTTTTAGGTCAGCAAAATTATAAACTTTCTCTTAGTGCTTTTAGTTTTAGAAAAATATAAACTTTCTATTAGTGCCATTAGTTTTAAAATTTGAAAACACTTTTTTGTTTTCTTTGTTGCTTTATTTATTTTATTTTGTTTCTACTTACAACAAAATGCTTATTGTTGCTATTATTATTATTTTTTCAAGTTTTTTGTTTTGTTTTCTGCATTATTTATTTTCTTTTGGTTTTTGCTTTATTTTTAATTCTTTTTGCTTTTAGGTTTGCAAAATTATAAACTTTCTGTTAGTGCCATTTGTTTTAGAACAATTATAAACTTTCTGTTTGTGCCATTAGTTTTATAAAACTTGAATTCTTTGAAATTTGTGTGAATCACAAGTTTGTGAGCTCAACAAAGGCGTAGAGGGACGGGCTTATAAACGGTGTGGCGCCCTTGTTGGCGAGGTTTTCAAATTCATAGTTTTCAAATGAACTCTGAAAAAGTTGGCATAGCATGTTCATGAACAAAACGGACAATGGTATCATACTCGTGTGTTACAAAGTTGGCATGGTATCATCATAATAGTTGCGGGAGAAAGTCTTCACTTTTTCTTCGCTTGTGTCGTTTGCTTATTGCGCCGTAACCATGGATAATCTTCATCGTTTATCAGGATGCTTGGGTCAGCCTTGACTTTGAAGGGGGGAATTTCATGAAACTTTTCATACTCTTGAGACATGTCATCTTGCCCTCCACTCCCAGGATGTCCCTTTTTCCTGAAAGAACTATGTGGCGCTTTGGCTCATTGTATGATGTATTCGCTTCCTTATCTTTTCTTTTCCTCGGTCTGGTAGACATGTCCTTCACATAGATAACCTGTGCCACATCATTGGCTAGGACGAACGGTTCGTTAGTGTACCCAAGATTTTTCAGATCCACTGATGTCATTCCGTACTGTGGGTCTACCTGTACCCCGCCTCCTGACAGATTGACCCACTTGCACTTAAACAAAGGGACCTTAAAATCTACTCCGTAGTCAAGTTCCATATGTCTACTATGTAACCATAATATGTGTCATTTCCCTTGTCGGTTGCTGCATCAAAGCGGACACCGCTGTTTTGGTTGGTGCTCTTTTCATCTTGGTCAATCATGTAAAATGTATTCCCATTTATCTCGTATCCTTTCCAAATCATTACAGTCGAAGATGGTCCCTGGACTACAAGTACAACTCATCACAAACAGTGCTGTCACCTCGAGGCGTGTTTCCAACCAAGCTGCTGAAAGTCTGATGTGTTCACATGTAATCCGATCGTCGCCTTTGCTCCGGGTGTTTGGGCGCAGACTGTTCTTGTGTTCATCGACATACGGGTCACCAAGGTAGAGTTACGTAGAAGCTGTGTAGTGTGCTTGAGACCAAGAATATCCGTCCTGCATATTATTGAGTCTCTTCCAAGCGTGCCTTTTCGGTCAGTCTCCCCTCATACCGCGATTTAGGGAGACCTATCTTATTAAGGCCAGGAATGAAGTCAACACAAAACCCGATGACATCCTCTGTTTGATGGCCCATGGAGATGCTTCCTTCGGCCTAGCGGTTCTGAACATATTTCTTTAGGACTCCATGAACCTCTCAAAGGGGTACATATTGTGTAGAAATACGGGCCCCAGAATGACAATCTCGTCGACTAGATGAACTAGGGCGTGCGTCATGATATTGAAGAAGGATGGTGGGAACACCAGCTCGAAGCCGACAAGACATTGCGCCACATCACTCCTTAGCGTTGCTACGATTTCTGGATCGATCACCTTTCGAGATATTGCATTGAGGAATGCACATAGCTTCACAATGGCTAATCGGACGTTTTCGGTAGAAGCCCCTCAATGCAACCGGAAGCGATTGCGTCATAATCACGTGGCAGTCATGAGACTTTAGGTTCGGAACTTTTCTCCGCATATTTATTATTCCCTTTATATTCGACGAGAAGCGGTCGGGACCTTCATCTTGAGCAGGCATTGAAAGAATATTTTTTCTCTTCTTTCGAAGAGCGTAGTGGCGGGACCTTCATCTTTGCTTGGAGGCATGCCCTCTTTTTCGTGCAAGCGTTGCAGGTCCTCTCGTGCCTCGGTGTATCTTTTGTCTTCCCATACACGCCCAAGAAGCCTAGCAGGTTCACGCTAAGGTTCTTCGTCACGTGCATCACGTCGATCAAGAGCGGACCTCTAGAGTCTTTCAAAGTGGGTAGGTCCCAAAATATAGATTTCTTCTTCCACATGGGTGCGTGATTCTCGGCGTCATTCGAACAGCTAGTCCGCGGGACCCTTTCCAAATATTACGTGTAAATCATTGACCATAGCAAATGCGTGATCACCGATACGCATGGCGGGCTTCTTCGGTGATCTGCCTCGCCTTTGAAATGCTTGCCTTTCTTTCGACATTGATGGTTGGTCGGAAGAAATCGGCGATGGCCCGGTACACATTCTTCCTGCAGCTTCCGGTATATACTATCGGTGTCAAGTAAACAGTGCGTGCATGCGTGGTATCCCTTGTTTATGCATCACGAAGGTTCTTGAGAGCGGGCCAATCGTTGATGGTCACGAACAACAACGCCTTTAGGTCAAATTCCTCCTTTTGTGCTCATCCCGTCGTACACCGTTTCCATTCCACAGCTGTAAAAGTTCCTTAACTAATGGCCTTAGGTACACATCAATGTCGTTGCCGGGTTGCTTAGGGCCTTGGATGAGAACGGCATCATAATGAACTTCCGCTTCATGCACATCCAAGGAGGAAGGTTATACATACATAGAGTCACGGGCCAGGTGCTGTGATTGCTGCTCTGCTCCCCAAAAGGATTAATGCCATCCGCGCTTAAAGCAAACCATCGTTCCTTGGGTCCTTTGCAAACTCATCCCAGTACTTTCTCTCGATTTTTCTCCACTGCGACCCGTCGTGGGTGCTCTCAACTTCCGTCTTTCTTACGGTCCTCACTGTGCCATCGCATCAACTTGGCATGCTCTCCGTTTCGAACAGACGTTTCAACCGTGGTATTATAGGAGCATACCACATCACCTTCGCAGGAACCCTCTTCTGGGAGGCTCGCCGTCAACATCACGAGTTCATCTCGTCGATCTTATACGCAATGCACCGCATACCGGGCATGCGTTCAGATCCTTGTAGGCACCACGGTAGAGGATGCAGTCATTAGGGCATGCATGTATCTTCTCCACCTCCAATCCTAGAGGGCATCGACCTTCTTTGCTGCGTATGTCTTGTCGGGCAATTCGTTATCCTTTGGAAGCTTCTTCTTCATTATTTTCAGTAGCTTCTCAAATCCTTTATCGAGCTGACATTCTCTACCTTCCCTTTGCAGCAATTCGAGTGCGGTGCCGAGCTTTGTGTTGCCATCTTCGCAATTGGGGTACAACCCTTTTTGTGATCCTCTAACATGCGATCGAACTTCAGCTTCTCCTTTTGACTTTCGCATTGTATCCTTGCATCGACAATGACCCGCGGAGATCATCATCATGGGGCACATCGTCGGTTCCTCTTGATCTTCAGCAGCTTAGCCGTTGCAGCACCATCGTGCACATCGTCAGTGCATCTTGATGTTCGATAGCATCACCGTATTCAGGGGCACATAGTTGTCATCGTACTCTTCTTCCTCGCCGTCTTCCATCATAGCCCCTATTTCTAAGTGCCTCGTCCAAACATTATTGTGTGGCATGAAACCCTTGTAAAGCAGGTGGTGTGAAGGATTTTCCGGTCAGAGTAAGACTTCGTATTCCCACATATAGGGCATGGACAACACATAAAACCATTCTGCTTGTTTGCCTCAGCCACTTCGAGAAAAGCATGCACGCCCTTAATGTACTCGGAGGTGTGTCCGTCACCGTACATCCATTGCCGGTTCATCTGCGTGCATTATATATAATTAAGTGTGTCAAAAATCATTATAGAACATCATGAATAGATAATTAAGTGACCAAATTAATAGAAGTTCATCATCACATAAAACCAAAGTACATACATAGTTCTCATCTAACAACATAAAGCTCTGCAGAGCATCTAAATGAATTAAACCATACATTGAAACTATGTAAAACATTTCAATGTGAAAACAAATCGATCATAATCGCAACCAAGGTAACAACTGATCCAACGGCATAATGATACCAAGCCTCGGTATGAATGGCATATTTTCTAATCTTTCTCATCTTCAAGCACATTGCATCCATCTTGATCTTGTGATCATCGGCGACATCCATAACATGCAACTCCAATATCATCTTCTCCTCCTCAAGTTTTTTATTTTTCCTTCAAGAAATTGTTTTCTTCTTCAACTAAATTTAACCTCTCGACAATAGGGTCGGTTGGAATTTCGGTTCAACAACCTCCTAGATAAATAAAATCTATGTCACGTTGGTGGCATAATTTTCATAAACAATAAATGAACCAATAGTTATGAAAAGATAATATATACCACATCCGAATCATAGGCAGGGGACGAGGGCCGGCGAGGCGGATACCAAAACCATCGCACTATATAAGATGCAATAATAAAAGTAAGAAAATAATACAAGTAAGAATATTTTCCTTTCGGAAAGAAGATAAGAACAAGAGGCTCACCACGGTGGTCTTGGCGATGAGATCGGCGCTGGTGATCGGCGGCGGTGAAGAGGGGCCAGGCGTGACGGACCGCTAAACCTAGACAAATATTGAGGAAAATGGAGGTTAGAGGTCGAGCTTGAGAGGAGAAAGCTTAAGTAGTGTGGCTGGGGCATTCCATGAACACCTTGTGTGCATAGGAGGTGAGCTAGAGCACCACCAAGCCCTCTCCCCTCGGCCGGAAAAAAGCAGGCAGTGTGCTCTGCTCTTGCGCATGAGGGGCTATATATAGGCAGCACCATTAGCCCGGTTGGTGGCATGAGCCGGGACTAAAGGAAGCCTTTGGTCCCGGTTCATGCAACCAACCGGGACCAATAGTGGTGGGCCAGAGCCAGGACCATTGGTCCCGGTTCGTCCCACCGGGACCAAAGGTCCGGACGAACCAGGACCAATGGCCAACGTGGCCGGCCGTCCCCAGGCTCCTGAACCGGGCAAATAGCTCCATTGGTCCGGTTCTGGATTGAACCAGGACTAATGGGCTAAACTGCCTGGGACGATAGCCCTTTTTCTACTAGTGGGAGGAACTTTTTTCTTTACTTATTTATTTTATGCAGCTGTTTTTTAGTCCCACCTGCAAGCGAGAGGCACTTTCGCAGCTGTTTATAAGCCTGAGTCAGAGACAATGAAGAAGAGGCTCAATGCTCACTGACGTTGGTTAGCTTCAAGCCTTGAGGGTAGGGTAGGCTGCTTGCGGAGCTATGTGCGGTCACGGTTTACACTATTCGAGCGGCAAGCGAATAACTAACATTGCGCCTCTTTTTTATTTTTAATGACTTATTACCACACGAAATAAATAGAAAAAAATAAATATAGCAGAAAAGAAAAAAAATATATAAAACTATTCAGAAATAAATAGGTAATTTGAAGCGCACCAGTGGCCGAACTAATATGAAGGACTTGGTTATCCGTTTGTGGCGGCGGAGCCAATTCGGCGATTACTTCAGGCTCGTGAAGCGGATTGTGGGCGCTGTCGTCGACTTGATCTTTGTTAGCGATCGGTCTGCATAGAGGCATTCACTCAGGCCAACACATGGTGTTGGCCTGAGTGATTTACCACGTGGTATCTAGTCAACGTGGTTCGTCCCATTAGCATACGGTAAATTACCGCATGGTGAGAAGGTGCCGAAAAAACTATACTCCCTCCGTTCCTTGATATAGGGTGTATAGTTTTTTGTGGAAAAGTTCATATTATAAAGTGTATATATTTAGTTGACACTTTTACCCCTACTAAAGCTACAGCCCACGCATGACCTGCCTAGAAAATAAGATGGCAAATCCCCATCTCGTAGTATATGTTGTGCATGCCCTATAGGTTTGTTTGGAAAGAGAAGATTGCATGTACTACTGCATATCACGTCGGGCTTTAGTTTTATGGAGAAAACATGGTCATAGAGGATATTGTGGGATTTGTTAGGCTAAATAAGGAAGTAAACTGCACGGGATAGAGAGGATCGTGATTTCCCTATTTTTCTCTCTAGTCTCACATGTTTGCACCAGGGGCTTTTACGTCCAAAACCAACGAAATCTCCCCTCCCAGCCCATGTGTTAATATTCGTGCAAGAAAACTATACACCCTATATCAAGGAACGGAGGGAGTATAAAAAACTACTCAAAAATAAATAGAAGAACAAATAGTTGTGATTAACTTTACTAAAATCTTTTTTATTTTTAATGACTTATTACAACTCAGAAATAAATAGAAAAAATAAATATAGCAGAAAAGGAAAAAACTATATAAAAACTATTCAGAAATAAATAGAAGAAAAAATAGTTGTGATTAACTTTACTAAAAATGAGCATATATGCTTATTTTAATGACTTAATACAATTCAGAAATAAATAGAAGAAAAAATAGTTGTGATTAACTTTACTAAAAAATGAGCATAGCTGCTTATTTTTAATGACTTATTACAACTCGAAATAAAAAGAAAAAATAAATATAGCGAGAAAAGAAAAAAACTATATAAAAACTACTCGAGAAATGAGCATAGATGCGCTTATAGAGAAAATTCAACCTAAATTCATAATAAATTTCTACTAACTTCGGAGAAATTCAGTATGAATTTAGGTTAAATTCCTAATATAAGGGCATCTATTTTCATTGAGAGGAGCTCAACATGGCGAGAGGGAGGGCTTATAAACCGGTGCGATTCCCTTGGTTGGCGAGGTGGGACTAAACTCGGCATAACAAGGACCAACCCTTTAGTCGGTTGGTGGCATGAACCGGGACTAATGGGCAGCCTTTGGTTCGGTTCAAGCCACCAACCGGGACCAATGGTGGTGGGCCAGGAGGCGAGGCCATTGGTCTGGTTCGTGCCACCAACCGGGACCAATAGGTCCAGACGAACCGGGACCAATGGCCGACGTGGCCCGGCCGGCCCCCGGGGCTCACGAACTGGGTCCAATGCCCCCATTGGTCCCGGTTCTGGATTGAACCGAGACTAATGGGCTGGACCGGCCTGGACCATTGGCCCCTTTTCTACTAGTGGAGAGGGGGGCTTGGACAGGGAGATGGCTTTGAGCTTGTCTGCGGTAGTCTCGGCGCGGTGCTTGCGCTTCTTCGTACCATGAGCCTCGACGGTTTTGGCCAGAGCCATAGACATCCGTCGGCGGTGCTCGGCGTCCATCCAGAGAGGAAGCTTGAGAGAGAAGAGTGAAAGGAGGAGCGAGATGAGGGAGAAGCGAAGCGAGTGGGGGTTTTCTTCAGAGAGGAAGGTGAGAGAGAAGAGTGAAATGATGGTTGCCGTCCGTCCAACTTCTTCTTTGGAAAGGAGGGGCTTTGTGATTTGATGGCTCATTGGGCATTACTCGGCGGTTCGATCGGGGTAGTCTACCGTCACTCTACTACGGAGTAATTTAGTGCATGGCTGGTGGACCCAGTCTTGGCTTTCCCTGCGTCGTTGAAAGTGAGTAATTTAGTGCATGGCTGGAGGAGGATCCGCGCGGTAGAGCGTGTCCACTGTTTTTCATTCTGAAGAAAAAATGATTACAGCAAGCGTTTCAACTCTTACGAAGGAGGAGAGTGAAACACGACAGCTACTTGAACATACACAGTGCTCCTACTACTAGGAATGTGTAGTGGTTCATACGTCAGTACTACACAATCTTGTTGCTGTATTGTGCGCATGTCAACGACTCCTATATGTAACATAGTACCATTTTTTCGATTGTCCGGTCGAGAATGAACGGTGAGATCAATGTTAACAGAACTAGGTCCATAGTGCACGGAGAGTACGGTGCTACAGTACTCCACGAAAAATGAACCATATGAAGCACATCCTATAGTGTTAGACAGGGTGTATGAAGGGTGCACGGTATGGGAGCAAAAGTTCCCTTCTCGACCCACTTTTGGGTGTTTGGCTGAGTGCATGAAGGGTGCATGAGTCCACACTAGTAGGTTGACAAAAATACGAAGAGGAAACAACTATATTGAGATGAGAATGCAACCAAACACACCCACGCTTTGTGCTACGATGGCGGATCTGCATCGTCGAGTTTGATCCAACGGTCATGTTGCGCCGAGACATGGACATGCCCATGCAGGGCGCCTAAACCCCACCGAAGTCCCTCTGCTTCTCGAGGCGCCGACGTTGGTGATGCAGGGTGCAACCGCCATGAGCCTGCTCCCGGTCGATGGGAGCCAGCTCGTCAAAGACAGCATCAATGGCATGAATGGATTCGGTGGCGGAGCCACGAAAGGATTCGCCCGGCAGCGGCGGCGGCTGCATGCAACCCTCCTTGTCAGCTCAGCCCCACCATCGCGGAGAGGCGGCTCAGCTCCTCGGAGATATAGGTAAGAAGGAGACTAGGTCGAAGCGCAGCTCGTTGAAGTCGACCGGGTGGTCGAGCAGGTTTAGCCCGACGGCCCGGCATCGTCGCGCTAAGCACGACGGTAGGCATCGCGCAGCCGCAACACGTCGCGTGGCAACTTGGTTCACCAAGTGGCTGAGGCGATCTGGACCTCGTCACGATCGGCCGCTTCGTGCTCGGCCGGCTCCCCCGACGGCCTATCGTATCTCCGCTTTACGCAGCAACGCCGCCGACGCCTCAAGCATCTTTGTGGTGGACGCATGCCGCTTTTGAAGCTCCGTGAACTCCCGCACATAACGGAGGAGCATGGCACTCCTCTCCTCCTTGAGCTCATGGAGCTCCACGTACATGGCCCTGAGCTCCGCATCCTTGGCATGGAGCTCCTATGTCAGGCGCCTCACCTCGGACTCCGTGATCTGCTGCGCCGCCATGGCACCAGGTAGAAGCAATGGGGAGAGGAAGCGAAGGGGGCGAAACTGCTGAAAGGCAATGCAATCTACGGGAAGGCGGAGGGAGCCAGCCGAGGAGCGGGGAATCTTTTGGTTTTCACCACGGTAAAACACCAGTGGAGGACTTCTCACATCAGGGAGCAGTGGGTTTTTATAGGCGGAGTCATCGTGACTAATTGCTACTGCGCCTGCTCCCGTCAATCAAAAAATTAAAAATCCTGCCGCGCCTGCTCCCGTCAATCAAAAAATTAAAAATCCTGCCGCGCCTGCTCCCGTCAATCAATTTTTTTTAAATCCTTCCGCACCCAAACACCAGAGCAATGCCGCGGTGGATATTTAAATTTACCTGCTGGCAAGTAGATAAAAAAAGGGGTGAAAAAACAAATGTGGCGGCGGCCTAGCTAATCGGTCGAACTAGCCCAACTAGCTAGCCACCGTGCTTCACTGATGTACTCGGCGGGAAAGGTGGTCTTTCATGATTTGACGACTCATTTACTTGCTTCGGCGCTATGACCGAGGAGGACCTAGAAAACGCGCGGTAGGGCGTCCTGCGTCAGGAAGAATATATGCGTGCACCACCCGGGAGGACCCCGAAACCGAGCGGTAGGGTGTGCCACGTCTTGGCACGAAGGAAAAATGTGCGTGTAAAATATATCTGTATCGGACGTAGTACCTATGGTTCGACCAGGGACCCAGCCGGTCGGTCGAAAACACCCACTAGCCACACAGCTTCATCATGCAAGCGTGGCACGATTAGCTCCGTCTCGACCAGCCGCAACATCTCTTGTTCTAGGCGATTCTTCTATTTTCCAAGCTTTTTTTTAGTTGTAATAACACCACGGCAAGCTAGCGCCGCTCTTCGTGTGTGCCCGTGCAAAGGTTAGATGACGGAGAGAAGAGAGATTGAGATCGCAGACCTGGGACCACCCGTAAGTGAGACAACGGTCATGCACGTGTTGACGAGGCACTCCCTCTACTCTACTCAACGCAAGTACTGTATAAAATCAAGTTATGGGACAAAGCCAACAACCGTTCGTTTTTTTAGGCTATCGACTTATGCTTTGTAGTCCATGTTGCCAGTTCGAATCTCGTCTTTCAGATTTGTTAGTTTTAGGTCCAAATTTGATTAATGACAAGTGGGACCCATGTGTGTTGTTCCGATATTTCAGTGTAGGATGGTTTTTTTGAACAAACACTTTGCGCGGTAGACAAGTAATGGCACGAGTTACACGTATTTTGCAAGTTCTGAACAAAAATGACAGCGGCATAGAATATCACATCCACCCGCAGCTTAGATACTATGGTGATACGAGTTTTACACGTTGGAAGTGAGATCCTATGGCTTGGGAGTAGTCTTTGTAATTATCGCAATTTCCAAACTCTCCAAAGCTTTTTTGCAAATAAAACATTCAGGCCTCGTGTGTGCCGCTGCATCTTGATCAACGGCTCCCGGTGCTAATATTAGGTGCTCCTCGTAGCAATTACCGCTACGGTGATATGAGCATCTAGGTCGTATGATCGGTGATCGGATGGCACATGCATAGTACTTATGCGTTCTGCGCATTTACCAAACTCTATCAGCCGTATATTGCAAAAACATTCAAACCTCCTCTTGTGGGCGTTAGATCTCGGTGAACTTCGTATCACCATAGAATCTACGGTGCGGGAGCACCTCATACTCTCCCGTGCGAGAAAACATAAGGTGCTATCGCAGCTTGGATGCTACGGTGATCGAGCTTGGAGGTCGTTTGATCTGAGATCAATGGCATCTGAGCAGTCTTTGTGCTTATGGCGATGGCGAACTCTTTTGGGGCTTTTACGCAAAAATCCATTCGCACCACCGAGGAGGTGTTGGGTCACAAATCCAGCGCCTCGAAGAGCTGTATCACCAAAGCATCTAAGGTGTGGTGGCACATGATATTCTTACATATAGGAGAATATGTTGTCCTCCTTCATCTTAGATGCTAAGGTGATCTGACTTCGAGTTGTTGGATATGGGATCAAAGGGCATCTAAGTAGTTTTGTACAAATTGTGTGCAATTCTCAAACTCATCAAGGTTTTCTGCAAAAAAATTAAGACACATCATGTGAGCTGCTATATCTCAGATCTACAAGCTCCAAGCAACTCGTGTCGGCATATAGCATCTAAGGTATGGGGCACATGATATTCTCCGGGGAGGAGGGTGGGGGTGCACAACCAATCGGTGGTTGGGAGGGTGGGAACAAAAATAATCTAAACAACCCTAAGCAGAGCTCCACAGTTTTATCTAAGGTCGAGGGTTGAACCCCGACAATCATAGCTCCGCCTAAACACAACATTTGCATGTCTTGTAGTACTAGACTTAATATTCATGTTTCAGTTTCATGTTCATTTTAAATATTGAGCTGAGGACCATGGATGTCTTACATTTACTCCTTAGTTCCTAAATATTAGTGTTTTAGAGGCTTCAAATGGACTGGCACATACGGATGTATATAGACATATTTTAGAGTCTAGATTCACTCATTTTGCTCCGTATGTAGTCACTTGTTGAACTCTCTAAAAGACTAATATTTAGGAATAGAAGAAGTATTTTTGAACTCGTGTCATACATGCATGGGTTGGAAAAATAGATGCACTATACTTATTGGATTGTTGTTGTGTTCGTGCGTGCGTGTGTGTGTGTGTGTGTGTGTGTGTGTGTGTGTGTGTGTGTGTGGTCATATGCTTGATACATACAAAGTTTTCTCACCTCCATATTGTTCATATTTTAAATTTGAATTTGCATTGGAAAACATACTAGGCATACCATGAAATGTGAAATCCACGTTGAGATCACTATATCACAAATTCACTCTAATTCAACGAATCGTCATAAATCAATTACCACGTTGAGATTAGTATTTGCAAGGAAAATACGGGTATTGTAATACACATAGATTCGTTTGGCAATTTAAAAGGTTCCTTTCGTATTCTCAAATGGTAGGACCCAACGGCGTACCAGTCAGACCTTGGCTCGTGTTGATCCTAAAAAAATGGGCTCGTGTCCTTCGGTGGCGTGCATGGTACGCACATTAGGCAACCCCAACCAGTTGAGCCTCATCGTGTCAAGTCGAAATATCTGGCGGCTAGAATTCCAGCCCTAGGAAATTCCCCTCATGTCCCCGGTCCATAATGACTACCGATGAACAACGGAGGGATGCTTTAGTAACTAGACAACGTTACCTACCGTGCCGAGCACGGTTCAATTCCCTCGGTCGCCGCTAGTCAATGTCACCCGTCAACTGCATTGCCTAGTAGTACTACTACTACTACACCAGGATGAGCACAAAATTGAGCCCGTTTGTTCGTGCCTAGTACTTTTTTTGTTCGTGCCTAGTACTTGAGTTAATATATCAGGCAATGCACTGGTACAGAGGGATTATCCTTCTACTCCTTCCTTTCCGGTTTATAGGGCTTATCTCACAATTTTAGTTTTCCCATTTTATAAGTCTCAATTTGGTTGTTCCCCATCACATGTTCAGATTTCAAGGTGCAATAAATCATTACATGCAAGTATTAAGAGAAAATTGACCAATGCATGTACTTTATGCATGCATGCATTACAATTAATGCATTAAGTAAACACAATTTTGAGGAAAACAAGCGCATTAATTGAGTGGTTTTGCAAACTACAACAATTGTTCCACCACTCACCATCTACCTTGGTTGGTGAGATTTTTGAATTGAGCCCTATAAACCGGAAAGGAGGTTTAACTAAGCAAAATGTTTGACCAAATCCTTTCTTAAGGAATACAACATGACAGATGTACGGCTTGAAAATTTATTGCATGATGCAGGTTATGATATTGTTTCGAATCCTGGGTCTTAAATTTCAGAAAATCCAAAAGGGAGCATAAATTCTTGAAACTGAGCATGGTCACGTGATATGGCACAAATATTACTTCGTAAGTTTTTTCTTCAATTCGAGACAAGCTGCTTATGACAAGCTGCACAAATGAAGAGCCAAGGTATTATGGAACAAAGACCTGTCATGTTTTTTTTTTACGGAAAAGACCTGTCACGTTAAGGCGAACGCTTTCACTATTGAAACTGTGGGCGTTTATGTGCATACGAGTCCCGCTTCTCATCGGCAGGTGCCGTCCCAGCAAGCGTGTGAGTCGGCGGGGCGGCGAGCGAACCGCTATGCCGGCTGTCGAGGCGGCGCGAGCAGACGCTGTGCAGACTCACGGTGGCGAGCCCTTTGACCGAGCTCCGCCACCCACGGTCGTCCCAACTGCTCCCACTTTTAATGTCGCCGGCGCCGCAGTTTAAAATCAACCCCGCACTACCCGGTATCGCTACAATCCTGTCTCTTCCTCTCCGATTCTCCTGTCGTCTACCTCCAACTAGCCTGACCTAAACATACGCCATGCCGCATCACGATGGTCTGCCCTTAGTGTTCCAGTTTCATGAGGAAGACACCCAACCGGAGTCTCAAGAACATAAGGCGCTTTGGGACGAGCTTGAACTGGCCTTGCGGGAAGACGCCGCGCCTGTCCCCGCTCCCGTTCCGGCACCCGTCACCCCGACTGCGCCAGCGCCCATCCCCGTGGCATTGATGGGCTGGGAGCCACACATTCTCACCGAGCTTGATGCCACGGGGTTCCACGAGGTCCCCGCCGACAATCACGCGCCCGTGCACCTGCCAGCGCATGCGCCTGCGCGTGCACTGACGCGCACGCCCGTGCACCTGCCAGTGCTTGCGCCTGCGCGTGCACTGACGTGCGCGCCCATGCCGGTGCCCATGCACACGAACGTCTCTGCCGCGCCTTTGACATCGCATGTCCCGCGGTGGTGTCACCCCCCTCGGCGACATGGATGGCGGCGTCGACCGCTTCCTTGCACTGCGCGATCGCCTCCTCCCGCCAGTTGACTCGCTCCGAAGTCCAGAACATTTTGGCCTTCCTTGAAGCTAGGCCAACATCCAGGAGTACGCCAACAACGGTACAAGACGCTGCCATCGCCGTCAGTCAGTGGCCCGACGACACATAGAGCACGGCAGAGGAGCCGCTTTCCACCGCGAGACGCCCCCGCCGCCGCCGCGTAATCTAAATTTCCCATGAAAAACGTTCAGATTGCCATGCTTAAAATCCGAACGTTTATCATTTCCGTTTATTTTATATCGATCGTCGTATAATTTAAAGTCAGAGTTAGACTGAACGAAATGTATGGTTTGATCGATTGAATGTTCTGCTAGAGCCGTATCAAATTAAATATAAAACGTCATCAAGCCACGTGTATTCTTTGTCATCCAACGACCTAGACTGCTTCAATGTCGAGCGCTCAACACGTTTAGCGTGTAGTTAATTTCATGCCAAAAATAGTGCTAATCACATGACAACACGCAAATAATATCCTATTAGTTAATATCCGCATGCACTTAATATACTTCCAAATTAACGTGCATTGCACGTACACACTGACTAGTGCTGATAGTACGTGAAACTGGTGCCATGACTTGTGAGTTGTGAACGCGTCCTAATATGGTCAACGGCAACATCGCCCGCGAGTTCTTCCTGTTTGCCCGTGCGTCTAAACGCAGAAGGGGAGGAGAGAGAGAGCACACATGGAACTCACCAGTAAGTGAAGGCGAATAGTACTAAAAATAATATTACATGTTATCCATTAATTAGGCTGTGGTAATATAAAAACATTATGTGAACAAAGGGGGTACAACAAACATTGCTATTCTCATTATGTTGCCTATTGACGTGCGGTTTGAAGGCCCGTCGCATGTTCGTTCCTCATCCTTTATTTTTAATTTGTATATGGGTCCAAATTTGTTTCATGACATGTGGGCCCCTTGGTGTGTAGTTTGTAGCACTTTAATTTGTGGGTCGAAATTTGTTCCATTCCAAGCGGACTATCGGTGTGTAGTTTTGTAGCTTATTTATAATAATTAAAGAGAACAACATAGTTTTTTCAATAATACCATGGTGCGACGTTGAAGGTGAGAAAGGACGTGCGAGAGAGCGATGACCGAGCTAGAGGGAAATCAACTAGGGGAGTTGCGTGGGTTGCAACGGTGTTTGGAGTAGTCGTGGGCCGAATGCTACGAAAATATAATCTAAACCGACCAGAATAAATGCCTACACAAATTAATCCAAGGTTGGAGTGCCCCTCGCAATGTTAATAGCTCCGGCTTTGCGAGGGATGGAGAGGTAGTAGCTTCAACGCGTGGAAGATACGGTATGAGAAAGCGAGGTCAATCGAGAGACATATAGATAGATAGACAAAGTGAGTGTGCTCCGACATTCATTGAACAAATATATATGCTCCGGAGAGATATTGTACGATTGAGCTTTTGGTAAGGGCGAGGGCTGTAAGATAGAGCTTGAGAGATGATCCAGTCACAGACATGTAGATATATTTTGTGCGTGGGAGGAAGAAAGGTCAACCGATCACATAGGGTCGCCGTGCGATCGAAAGAGTGAGACGGGTTGGAGAGAGTGACCTAGATAGACAATGTGCATGAGAGAGTATACAATGTGAATAGGTCGAATTGGGCTCAAACATAGTGATATATCGTTTTTGTCCGAGAAAGAGCGAGGTAAATCGAGACACACACACACACACACAGAGAGAGAGAGAGAGAGAGAGAGAGAGAGAGAGAGAGAGAGAGAGAGAGTGAGTGAGCTTGGCCCACCATGAGGTCGAAAGAGTGACGGCGGCTTGGATGGACTGACCGAGATAGACAATCTGCGTGAGAGAGTATAGAGTGTGTCGATCGAGGCCCGAACATGGAGATATATCATTTGTGTGCAAAATAAAACGAGGTTAAACGAGACTCAGATAAAGAGAGCGAGATTGAGAGAGTTTGGCCCGCCATGCGGAAGAAAGAGTGAGACAGTCTCGAGGGAGTGACCTAGATATACAACGTCGTTAAATGCGCACTAGAGGTTAGGGGCTAGATAGGCAATGCATGTATTTATACGATAGGGTGAGAGGAGAGGGGGGAGAGAGAGAGAGCTCGGCATGGGGTGCAATGGCGGTGTGTGAGGTAAATACATTTGGTAACAGGAGTGGAAAAAGGGGTTGTGTAGTTGAGAGACTTAGAGATCGAAACATGGAGAGAAAGAATGAGCGTGTGTTGGAAACCGATAGCTTGCTAAGGTGGTTAGGAGAGGAAGATTGACCGATAGAGGAAGTATGTAGCGTTTGTGTTGGCTGGGGGGGACTAAAACAACATTTGAATGTACATAGTACGAGACTTAATATCGGCGTTTCAATTCGATTGTACATTGTAAGATTTGAACCGAGGACCAGACATACGGTAATTATTTGAATTCGTGCCATACTAAGTTTGAAAAGTTGACATTAGCTCAATTTGTTGTGCTATTTTGTAGGTCATATGTTTGAATGCATCCAAAAGTTTTCTCACTACCATGGTGTTCATCATATACATATGAATTTGTATTAAAAAGTAGCATGGATACAAAGTGAAATGCGAAATCCACGTTAGAATTGGAGATCGCTACGTGACACACACTCTAATTCAAATAACTAACTATGTGACACACACTCTAATTCAAATAACTAATTATGTGACACACTCTAATCCACGTTAGCGTGGGTACCGTTTCGATTTTTTTTCAAATAACTCCTCATTAATTAATTTATAGTACTCCCTATGGTCACTTTTGTAAGACCTTGAAGACATTTCAGACAACGTGCAAAACAGTTCATTTTAAGTTGTCTGAAACGACTTACAAAAGTGAACGAATGGAGTATCTCGTTTCGAATGACTCATTATTGCAAGAAAAACATGGGCATGGTAATACATACAGATTCGTTTGCAAATGAAAGAAAATTCGTTTGCATTCTCAAATGTAGGCGCACCAGGCAGACCTCAGTCGTGTCGGGGTGGACGCTGCTTCGAGGCCTTAAAGGCAACAGCCGTTGGGTGACTGACATGTGGGCCAGCCATCTGTTGGGCCGACATGTCATGGACACAACCTAGTCCTGTCGGGGTGGTCGCGTGTGTCGGACGGACGCGTAGCACCCAGCCATCCACCCCCTCCCCCAAAAAAAGGACGACGACAATATAAGTACGCGCTTCCACATTTCGGATTGAAATAACTGGCGACCCCAATTCCAGCCCTGCAAAATCTCTCTTCTCCACCGTCCCCTTCCGTGCCCAGATTGCTCAAATCCCTAATTCGCCGCCATCTCTCGAAGCGCCCCTCGTCTCGTCTCTTTCCCCACCGTTCCCCACCTCTGTGCCGGACGACGACGACGAAGACGATTGACGGAGTCCCGGACTAGGGGGTGTCCGGATAGCTGGACTATCGTCAGGGCCAGACTCCAAGACTATGAAGATACAAGATTGAAGACTTCGTCCCGTGTCCGGATGGGACTTTCCTTGGCGTGGAAGGCAAGCTTGGCGATACAGATACGTAGATCTCCTACCATTGTAACCGGCTCTGTGTAACCCTAACCTATCCGGTGTCTATATAAACCGGAGGGTTTTAGTCCGTAGGACGAACAACAATCATACCATAGGCTAGCTTCTAGGGTTTAGCCTCCTTGATCTTGTGGTAGATCTACTCTTGTACTATCCATATCATCAATATTAATCAAGAAGGAGTAGGGTATTACCTCCATCGAGAGGGCCCGAACCTGGGTAAAAACATCATGTCCCTTGTCTCCTATTTCCATCCGCCTAGACGCACAGTTCGGGACCACCTACCCGAGATCCGCCTATTTGACACCGACATTGGTGCTTTCATTGAGAGTTCCTTTGTGTCGTCACCGATAGGCCCGATGGCTCCTTCGATCATCAATAACGACGCGGTCCGGGGTGAGACTTTTCTCCCCAGACAGATCTTCGTGTTCGGCGGCTTTGCACTGCGGGCCAATTAAGCAGCCATCTGGAGCAGATCGAAGCTTCGCCCTTGGCCATCAGGTCAGATTTGGAAGTTTGAACTATCGACCGATATCGCGGAGACTTGATCTTGACGGATTCGAGCCACAGCCAAGCGTGCGCGACTGTCTCGATGGACATGATCTAGCTCGCAGCGAGCGGTGCCACGAGGCCGCATGGCATCCGCTCCGACCATTAATCCGGAGCCGGATTCCCCGATCGAAGACGAGTGGTTGGACGCCGCCTCGGGGGCTACAATCTCTACGGCGATTGAGCCGAACTCTATCCTTGTCCTTTGCGAAGACCTTGACTCTAGGGTGCCGGACTCCTCTACAGACTCCGAAACCTCCGCGCCCCTACCAATCGAATCCGATTGGGCGCCCGTTATGGAGTTCACTGCCGCGGACATCTTTCAGCACTCTCCCTTTGGCGGAATTCTGAATACGCTAAAGTCTCTCTCTTTATCCGGAGAGCCCTGGCCGGACTGCGGGCAAGAAGGTTGGGATACGGACGACAAAATTCAACGCCCACCCACCACCCACTTTGTAGCCACTGTCGATGATTTAACCGACATGCTCGACTTCGACTCCGAAGGCGTCGACGGTATGGACGACGACGCCAGAGAAGACCAAGACCCAGCGCCTACAGGGCACTGGAAGGCCACCTCGTCATATGACATATACATGGTGGACATCCCAAAAGATGGGAACGGCGATGGAACAACGGAGGATGACCCCTCCAAGAAACAGCCGAAGCGCCGGCGTCGTGGCGCCGCTGTAAATCCCGCCACAAAAAAAAACGGTGATTCCGGCACGGGAGATAATAACACCCCAGACAGTGCCGAAGAGAACCCTCTCCAGCAGGACTCAGCGCAGGAGGAGGGTGAAGCAAGTCCGCACGACAATGCGGCAGAAAGAGAGGTCGAGGATGATAATTATCGCCTCCCTCCGAAGATGAGGCAAGCCTCGGCGACGGCAATTTGTTGTGCACGAGGATCCCGCCGAACAGGGCGTTTCAAGCGCAGGCTTATAGCCACGGCAAGCAGCCTCAAGAAAAAAGCAGCAACAGCTTAGAGCTGACCAGGATCGCTAGGTGACGGATGGACCGAAGTCCTTGCGGCGAAGAGTATGAACTTGAACGCCCTCAAATGCTACCCCAAGCGCAGGCCGTTGCCTCGATCGAGGAGGAAGCACCCAAGTCACCAGCGCGACGACATGGCAGACCGGCCACCCGTGGCGCGACGGAAGAAGCCTCTCGGCCCTCCGCTCAAGCCACACCCCGACGCCGCACAAAAAGTACCAAGGCACGGGAAAACGCGTCGGACTTGCGAGATATATTGGAGGATAAGGCAAAACATACAAGATCGATCTACGGATCGCGTGGGCGCCCAACGACGCGGGATGATTACCGTCGCGCCGGATACAGCAAACCAGGCGGGCGAACACGATGAACAAAGCTCATATGAGCTACGTCGTGATATAGCCCAATACAGAGGCGCCGCACACCCACTATGCTTCACAGATGAAGTAGTGGATCATCAAATCCCCGAGGGCTTCAAACCCGTAAACATCGAATCATACGATGGTACTACAGATCCTGCGGTCTGGATCGAGGACTATCTCCTGCATATCCACATGGCGCGCGGTGATGATCTACATGCCATCAAATACCTCCCACTCAAGCTTAAAGGACCAGCTCAGCATTGGCTAAACAGCTTGCCAGCGAGAATCAATTGGTTGTTGGGAGGACACGGAAGCCGCATTCCTTGATAACTTCCGGGGCACATATGCGACCACCGAGCCGCAGATGACCTTAGCCACATAATTCAGCAGCCGGAAGAATCGGCCGACAATTCGGACACGGTTCCTAACAAAGAAAAATCAAATCGTTGACTGTCCGGATCAGAGGCCCTCGCAGCCTTCAAACATAACATCCATGACGAGTGGCTTGCCCGCACCTAGGACAGAAAAGCCAAAATCCATGGCAGCCCTCACAACACTCATGACCCGCTTTTGTGCGGGAGAGGACAGCTAGCTAGCTCGAAGCAACAACTTGGCCAAACATCCCGATAGTTCGGATACCAAGGACAGCAATGGCAGGTCATGTCGCAACAAGAACAAGCGCCGCATTAAAGGCGATATCATGAAGATCTGACCATCAATGCCGGATTCAGAGGCTCTAAACCCGGTCAGCGGAAGAAGCCATTCAAAAGAAATACCCAGGGCCCGTCCAACTTGGACCGAATACTCGATTGCTTGTGCCAGATACATGGCACCCCCGAAAAACTAGCCAATCACACCAACAGGGATTGTTGGGTGTTCAAGCAGGCAGGCAAGTTAAGTGCCGAACTCAATGACAAGGGGTTGCATAGCGATGACGAGGAAGAGCCCCGGCCGCCGAACAATAGATGACAGAAGGGCTTTCCTACACAAGTGCGAACGGTGAACATGATATACGCAACCCACATACCGAAAAGGGAGCGGAAGCATGCACTAAGGGACGTATATGCGATGGAGCCAGTCGCCCCGAAGTTCAACCCGTGGTCTTCCTGCCCGATCACCTTCGATCGAAGGGACCACCCCACTAGCATCCGTCACGGCGGACCGCGCATTGGTTCTTGACCCAATTATCGACGGATTTCACCTCACCAGAGTCCTGATGGATGGCGGTAGCAGCCTGAACCTGCTTTATCAGGATACAATGCGCAAAATGGGCATAGACCCCTCAAGGATTAAACCTACAAAGACGACCTTTAAAGGCGTCATACCGGGTGTAGAGGCCAGTTGTACGGGCTCAGTTACACTCGAAATGGTCTTCGGATCCCCGGATAATTTCCGAAGGGAAGAGTTAATCTTCGACATCGTCCCATTCCGCAGCGGCTATCATGCACTGCTCGGACGAAACGCATTTGCAAAGTTCAATGCGGTGCCGCACTACGCATACCTCAAGCTCAAGATGCCAGGCCCTCGAGGAGTAATCACGGTCAATGGAAACACCGAACGCTCTCTCCGAAAGGAGGAACACACGGCGGCCCTCGCGGCGGAGGTACAAAGCAGCCTCTCACAACAATTCTCGAATCCGGCCACTAAGCGTCCGGACACTGTCAAGCGCGCCCGGAGTAACCTACAAAAAGACCGCCTGGCACGATTTAAGCACGCGTAGCAATCCGGCCCCAACCCCCGCCCTCGCGAAATCGTGAAGCTAGTATTACGTGTACATAATTACGCTCTGGAGATACCATGGGCATATGGGGAGGGGCAAGACCACGGCACGCCAAGAATGCGGCTCGACTGCACCAGGGGCTCCCGATTGTGTCATTCTTTTTCTTTTTTCCTTTTTTCTTCCTTTTTTCTTACTTTCAGGACTCCGTCTTTGAGAAGTCCTGTCCGGCACTTGAATCTACGAACTCACGATGCAACAGCCAGGGAAGCGGAAAGCCACGTCGAATGTTCAGGTGGTCTCTATTACGAGCATTATACTTGTTTTACATACCATCCCGCAGCTTACCCCTGGAGGGGGACATGTTAGACAGTCCCATCCATTGCCTATAGCACTATTTGTATCGTTATGCTTTCATTGCAGTACCTTTTCTGAATAAACAATACATAGCTTTTGTTTATTATTGCACTACTTGCCTTATCTATACATATGTTCGTTTCATGACATGTCGCAACCGTACACTTTGGTACGGCCAATACACCAGGGGCTTAAGTATCCCAAAATTATGGTGTGATAAGTCCGAACACTTTCACAAGTGCGGCACGCCGAACTTATAGCATTATACGAATCGGCTCCGAATCATGTCTTGGGTCAATAGTTGGGTTTGCCCGGCTCCCGTGTTTTGGTACCTTACGTTCCGTTATATCGGCTAAGGTAGCACCGGGAGAACCACTTCGATTGTGCCCCAGTTGAGCTGGGTTGAGCACCTTAGTGGAGAAAGCTAAAACTGACCGTCATGATAGGGCGAGAGCCGGTCGCTGTTCGAGAGATTTTTTAGGGTCCCTAAAGACTTATGCCGCTTAGAGCGAGGAACCGGAATTGTCCGGCCAAGGCGTGGATAGCGCCCCGAACTCGGTCTTCCGAATACTAGGGGCTTCGCAGAAATTTAAAATTATAGAAATCTATGGCTAAGTGAGAGTGTTCAAGCATTATAAGTCTGGTTGCCTTGTTCGTTGTGTTGAGCGCCTCCCTAGATGGACCCAAGAATGCGAACAAGAGTGCTCAAGTTTATCCCGAACACCCCAGCACTCGTGGCATGGGGGCTGAAGCCAATGACTTGCCATCTCTCAAATTGGATAAACGGCCGCATAGAAGGTAATATTTTAAATTAATAAGCGTTGCTTTGCGCATATGAACAAGTTTTCAGCGTACAGGATAACAAATGCGAGTTTATTCAAAAATTACATCTTTGGAGCACTCATCCGCTATTCGACGGGCACCCTTCAGGAGGCCCTCATAGTACATTTCGGGCGTGCGATGCTCATGGCCCTTCGGTGGCCCGTCCGTCACAAGCCTCTCCACATCCAGCTTGCCCCAGTGCACTTTAGCATGGGCAAGGGCCCGACGGACACCTTCAATGCATACGGAGCGCTTGATGACTTCAATCCGTGGACAGGCATCCACCAGCCGCTGCACCAAGCCGAAGTAGCTCCCGGGCATGGCCTCCAATGGCCACAGCCGCGCTATAAGGCCCTTCATGGCCTGTTCGACAACCTTGTGGAGCTCGACCAGCTGTTTCAGCTGGTCGCTCAGGGGCACCGGCTGTCCGGCCTCAGCATACTGAGACCAGAACACCTTTTCCGTTGAGCTCCCCTCCTTGGCGCGGCAGAATGCGGCAGCATCAGACACACTACGGGGCAAATCTGCGAATGCTCCTGGAGAGCTCCGAATCCGGGTAAGTTATAGGTAATTCATTTCCACATGCTTGCTTTGCATAAAGAATGCCTTACCCGCCGCTATCTTCTTCAACGACTCAATTTCTTGGAGGGATTTTTGGGCCTCGGCCTTAGCAGCTTTGGCACTCTCAAGAGCCGAGGTGAGCTCGGATTCTCGAGTCTTCGAGTCACGCTCCAAACTCTCATGTTTTTTCACGAGAGCTTGGAGCTCTTGCCGTACCTTAGCCAGCTGCGCCTCCCCTTTCTCTCGCTCGGTGAGTTCCGCAGCCGCTTTGTTTTCGGCCACGGACACTGCTTCCTTCAGGGTCGCCACCTCGTTCGTGGCCCCTGTAGTACCCAAGTTATTCCTGTTATTTTTTGCAACCAAAACCTTTTCTATAAGGTATTTCTTTAATAAGATATTACTTACCTTCCTTGTCCTCGAGATGCTTCTTGGCTTGTCCGAGCTCGTTCTCGGACCGCTCGAGGTTCTGCTTCAATGCATTGACCTCCGCAGTCAGTGCGGCAGAGATCAGCAGTGCAGCCTGCATTCCCATATTGACATACTTATGTTAGACTCCTGCGTATATCTTTTTAGATCCTTAGTCCGGCTTTTCTTTCCGAACACCGAACTAAGCATCAGGGGCTACTGTCTATGCGGTAATATTTTTACATATTCTAAACTTACCTCAAAGCCTGTTAGAAGGCTGGTACTGGCTTTGGTCAGTCCGCTCTTGGCGGACTGAACTGTCCGGATCACCGCACTCATCACAGTGCGGTGCTCCTCCTTGATGGAAGCGCCGTTAAGCGCCTCCAGCAAGCTATCCGGTGCCTCCAGTTGGACGGAGGACACCGGCGTCTTACCCTTCTTGCGAAGGATCCGCTGACCGGACTTCGGAACCACTGATGGTTCCGGCATGGAGTCCGGACGAGGGTCGGGCCTGGAGCCCCTGGGGTTCTTATCCCCCGCGTGCCTGGAGTCCGGGAGGTTGCCTTGTGGCACCTCCTGCGCCACCTCCTCTTGACTAAGCCCCTCTTGGGGCCCCACCGCGGTGTCATCCGCAGCGTGAGGCGAGGAGGCGGTCAGAAGCGAAGTACTCGCCATTTCCGACGAGTCCAGGGACCCGCTCGATGAATCGGCGAACTCGCCCTTGGGCGGGCTGCACGGTTGTTCGACATTAGAGAACACTCTGCAATAATAAAAAGCCATGGGTATCCGGACACTTACGATCTCGCCAGTGGCTTGGCCCTCGTAGGCCAATCCTCCTTGTCGTCTTCGACGTTGGTGGAGAAGTCCGGAGGAAGGGTTCTCCCCTTCTTGGACCCTCCGGCCTCCCCAGTTGGGGCGGCCTTCCTTTTCTTCTCCTCTCCCGCTAGGGGAGGAGCTTCTTCTTCTTCCTCCTGGTCCTCAGGAGAAGATTCTGCTTCAGAATCTGACAGCACCTGGCGTCGGGAACTCCTTCGAGTTCCCGTGGCCTCCTTCTTGGCCTTCTTCTCCGGCACCATGGGGTGCCGGAGCCAGCAGCCCAAATCAATCGAGGCGTCCGCTGGGTCTTCGGCAAAGGAGCCGTCTGCTTAATCTGTCCAGATGTCTTCAGCCAGTCCTGTCAAAGAGTAGGGAGTTTTTAGATCCCACATAGAGTCAATCTATGAAAAAAGAGTCCCGTAAAGGGTAAAATAACTTACCTCCCCGGCTTGACGCTGCGAGCTGTATCCGCGATCTTTGTTAGCGGATGTTGGGGCTTCGGCGCCCTTGAACAACACCTTCCAGGCGTCTTCGTACGTAGTGTCGAAGAGCCGGCTCAAGGTTCGGTGCTGTGCCGGATCAAACTCCCACAAATTGAAGGCCGTTGTTGGCAGGGGAGAATCCGGCGGATGAGCATCACCTGGATTACGTCGACAAGCCTGAGATTCTTGTCCATCAGGTTTCAGACGCATGTTTGGAGTCCGGATAGCTCTTCCAAATTCCGCCACGTCAGGCCCATCTCTTTCCATTACGAGAGCCGTGTGGGGAAGCCAGATCTAAATTCGGGGGCCACCACCCATTCGGGGTCGCGTGGCTCGGTGATGTAGAACCACCCCGATTGCGACCCCTTTATTGTCTCCACGAAGGTGCCCTCGAGCCATGGGACTTTGGCCATCTTGCCAACCATGGCGCCTCCGCACTCCGCTTTACGGCCGCCCACTACCTTCGGCCGGACGTTGAAGATCTTCAGCCATAAGCCGAAGTGGGGCTGGATGCAGAGGAAGGCCTCGCACACAACAATAAACGCCGAGATGTTGAGGATGAAATTCGGGGTCAGGTCGTGGAAGTCCAGGCCGTAGTAGAACATGAGCCCCCGGACAAATGGATGAAGTGGAAAACCTAGTCCGCGGAGGAAGTGGGGGAGAAACACCACCCTCTCATGGGGCCCGGGGTTGGAATGAGCTGCCCCGCATCGGGCAGCCTATGCGCGATGTCACTGGACAAGTATCCGGCCTCTCGCAGCCTTGTGACGTGCCCCGCCGTGATGGAGGAGGCCATCCACCTGAAGGAAATATGCCCTAGAGGCAATAATAAATGTTATTATTTATTTCCTTATATCATGATAAATGTTTATTATTCATGCTAGAATTGTATTAACCGGAAACATAATACATGTGTGAATACATAAACCTACAGAGTGTCACTAGTATGCCTCTACTTGACTAGCTCGTTAATCAAAGATGGTTATGTTTCCTAACCATGAACAAGGAGTTGTTATTTGATTAATGGGATCACATCATTGGTTGAATGATCTGATTGACATGACCCATTCCATTAGCATAGCACCTGATCGTATAGTTTGTTGCTAGTGCTTTTCTTCATGACTTATACATGTTCCTATGACTATGAGATTATGCAACTCCCGCTTGCCCGAGGAACACTTTTGGTGCTACCAAACGTCACAACGAATCGGGTGATTATAAAGGTACATTACAGGTGTCTCCGAAGGTACATGTTGGGTTGGCATATTTCGAGATTAGGATTTGTCACTCCGATTGTCGGAGAGGTATCTCTGGGCCCTCTCGGTAATGCACATCACATAAGCCTTGCAAGCATTGCAACTAAATGTGTTAGTTGTGAGATGATGTATTACGGAACGAGAAAAGAGACTTGCCAAGAACGAGATTGAACTAGGTATTGATACCGACGATCGAATCTCGGGCAAGTAACATACCGATGACAAAGGAACAACGATGTTGTTATGCGGTCGACCGATAAAGATCTTCAGAGAATATGTAGGAGCCAATATGGGCATCCAGGTCCCGCTATTGGTTATTGACCGAGAGGTGTCTCGGTCATGTCTACATAGTTCTCGAACCCGTAGGGTCCGCACGCTTAACGCTTCGATGGATGTTATTATGAGTTTATATGATATTGATGTACCAAGGTTGTTCGAGTCCCGGATGAGATCACGGACATGACGAGGAGTCTCAAATGGTCGAGACATAAAGATTGATATATTGAAGCCTATGTTTGACTCCGAATCACTCCGGTGAAATTGGGAATTTTACCGAGTACCGGGGTTACCGGAACCTCCCGGGGGTCAATGGGCCTTGATGGGCCTTAAGGGGAAAGAGAAAAGGGGGCCATATGCTGGCCGCAGCCTTCCCCCCTTCCCTAGTCCTATTAGGATTAGGAGAAGGGGTGGCGCCTCTCTCCCTCTCCCTTGGTCAAACCCTAGTTGGACTAGGATTGGGGGAATCCTACCCGGTGGGAGTAGGACTCCCAGCGCAGCCATAGGTGGCCGGCCAGCCCCTCCCCTTCCCTCCTTTATATACAGGGGCAGAGGGCACCCCATGACACAAAAAAGTTGATCAATTAGATCGTTCCTTAGCGTGTGCGGTGCCCCTTCCACCAAATTACACCTCGATCATACCGTAGCGGAGCTTAGGCGAAGCCCCGCGACGGTGGAACATCATCATCGCCACCACGCCGTCAGGTTGACGGAACTCTCCTCAACACTCGGCTGGATCGGAGTTCGAGGGACGCCATCGAGCTGAACGTGTGCAGAACTCGGAGGTGCCGTACGTTCGGTACTTGGATCGGTTGGATCGGGAAGAAGTACGACTACTTCCTCTACGCTGCGCCAACGCTCGCTGCTGGTCTACGAGGGTACGTGAGACAACACTCTCATCTCGCTGCTATGCATCACCATGGTCTTGCGTGATCGTGAGGAAAATTTTTGAAATTACTACGCTCCCAACGGTGGCATCCGAGCCTGGTTTTATGCGTTGATGTCATATGCACGAGTAGAACACAAGTGAGTTGTGGGCGATACAAGTCATACTACCTACCAGCATGTCATACTTTGGTTCAGCGGTATTGTGAGATGAAGCGGCCGGACCGACATTACGCCAGACGCTTACGCGAGACTGGTTTCACCGCTGTGAGCACTCGCTGCTTAAAGGTGATGGCGGGTGTCTGTCTCTCTCACTTTAGTTGAACTGAGTGTGGCTACGCCCGTCCTTGAGAAGGTTAAAGCGGAGTCTATTTGACGAAGTATCGCTGTGGTTTTGATGCGAGGTAAGAACGGTTCTTGCTCAGCCCGTAGCAGCCACGTAAAACTTGCAACAACAAAGTAGAGGACGCCTAACTTGTTTTTGCAGGCATGTTGTGATGTGATATGGTCAAGACGTGATGCTATATTTTATTGTATGAGATGATCATGTTTTGTAACCGAAGTTATCGGCAATCGGCAGGAGCCATATGGTTGTCGCTTATTGTATGAAATGCAACGCCATGTAATTGCTTTACTTTATCACTAAGCAGTAGCGATAGTCGAGAAGCAATAGTTGGCTAGACGACAACGATGCTACGATGGAGATCAAGGTGTCGCCGGTGACGATGGTGATCATGACGGTGCTTCGAGATGGAGATCACAAGCACAAGATGATGATGGCCATATCATATCACTTATATTGATTGCATGTGATGTTAATCCTTTATGCATCTTATTTTGCTTTGATTGACGGTAGCATTATAAGATGATCCCTTACTAAATTATCAAGAAGTGTTCTCCCGAGTATGCACCGCTATGAAAGTTCTTCGTGCTGAGACACCACGTGATGATCGGGTGTGATAGGCTCTACGCTCAAATACAACGGTGCAAAACAGTTGCACACGCAGAATACTCAGGTTATACTTGACGAGCTATGCATATAAGATATGACCTCGAACACGGAGACCGAAGGTCGAGCGTGAATCATATAGTAGATATGATCAACATATTGATGTTCACCATTGAAACTACTCCATCACACGTGATGATCGGTCATGGTGTAGTTGATATGGATCACGCAATCACTTAGAGAATTGAGGATATTTTTCTAAGTGGGAGTTCTTAAGTAATATGATTAATTGAACTTAAATTTATCATGAACTTAGTACCGATAGTATCTTGCTTGTCTATGATGTGTAGATAGATGGCTCGTCTTTGTTGTTCCGTTGAATTTTAATGCGTTCCTTGAGAAAGCAAAGTTGAAAGATGATGGTAGCAATTACACGGACTGGGTCCGAATTTGAGGATTATCCTTATTGCTGCACAAAAGAATTACGCCCCGAAGCACCGTTAGGTGCCAGGCCTGGTGTAAGGGCTGCGCCAGAAGTTGTGAACGTCCGCAAAGCAAAGCTGATGACTACTCTATAGTTCAAGTGTGCCATGCTTTACGGCTTAGAACCGGGACTTCAACGTCGTTTTGAACACCATGGAGCATATGAGATGTTCCAGAGTTGAAGTTAATATTCCAAGCTAATGCCCGGATTGAGAGATATGAAGTCTCCAATAAGTTCTATAGCTGTAAGATGGAGGAGAACGGTTCTGTCAAGGAGCATATACTCGTAATGTCCGGATATAACAATCACTTGATTCAACTGGAGTTAATCTTCCGGATGATTGCGCCATTGATGAATTCTCCAATCATCGCCACCAAGCTACAAGAGCTTCGTGATGAACTATAATATGCAAGGGATGACCAAAACAATGCCCGAGCTCTTCGCGATGCTGAAAGTCATGGAGGTAGAAATCAAAAGGAGCATCAAGTGTTGATGGTTAACAAAACCACTAGTTTCAAGAAAAGGGCAAAGGAAAGAAAAGGAAACTTCAAAAGAGCGGCAAGCAAGTTGCTGATCAAGAGAAGAAACCCAAGTCTGGTCCTAAGCCTGAAACCGAGTGCTTCTATTGCAAGCAGGCTGGTCACCGAAGCGGAACTGCCCCAAGTATTTGGCGGATAAGAAGGATGGCAAGGTTAACAAAGGTATATGTGATATACTTGTTATTGATGTGTACCTTACTAATACTCGCAGAGCACTGGTATTTGATACTGGTTCTGTTGCTAATATTTGCAACTCAAACAGGGCTACGGATTGCGTAAGATTGGCTAAGGACGAGGTGACGATGCGCTGGGAAATGGTTCCAAAGTCGATGTGATCGCGATCGGCACGCTACCTCTACATCTACCTTCGGATTAGTATTAGACCTAAATAATTGTTATTTAGTACCATCGCTGAGCATGAACATTATATCTGGATCTTGTTTGATGCGAGACGGTTATTCATTTAAATCGAGAATAATGGTTGTTCTATTTATATGAATAATATCTTTTATGGTCATGCACCATTGAAGAATGGTTTGTTTTTACTTAATCTTGATAGTAGTGATACACATATTCATAATGTTGAAACCAAAAGATGCAGAGTTGATAATGATGGTGCAACTTATTTGTGGCATCGCCGCTTAGGTCATATCGGTGTAAAGCGCATGAAGAAACTCCATCCGATGGACTTTTGGAGTCACTTGATTATGAATCACTTGGCACTTCGTAACCGTGCCTTATGGGCAAGATGACTAAAACACCGTTCTCCGGAACTATGGAGAGAGCAACAGATTTATTGGAAATCATACATACTGATGTATGTGGTCCAATGAATGTTGAGGCTCGTGGCGGATATCGTTATTTTCTCACCTTCACAGATGATTTGAGCAGATATGGGTATATCTACTTAATGAAACACAAGTCTGAAACATTTGAAAAGTTCAAAGAATTTCAGAGTGAAGTGGAAAATCATCGTAACAAGAAAATAAAGTTTCTACGATCTGATCGTGGAGGAGAATATTTGAGTTACGAAGTTTGGCCTACATTTGAAACAATGCGAATAGTTTCGAACTTACGCCACCGAACACCACAACGTAATGGTGTGTCCGAACGTCAGAATCGTACTTTATTAGATATGGTGCGATCTATGATGTCTCTTACTGATTTACCGCTATCGTTTTGGGGTTATGCTTTAGAGACGGCTACATTCACTTTAAATAGGGCACCATCTAAACCGCTGAGACGACGCCTTATGAACTGTGGTTTGGCAAGAAACCAAAGTTGTCGTTTCTGAAAGTTTGGGGCTGCGATGCTTATGTGAAAAGCTTCAACCTGATAAGCTCGAACCCAAATCGGAGAAATGTGTCTTCATAGGATACCCAAAGGAGACAGTTGGGTACACCTTCTATCACAGATCCGAAGGCAAGATTTTTGTTGCTAAATTCGAAACTTTTTGAGAAAGAGTTTCTCACAAAAGAAGTGAGTGGGAGGAAAGTAGAACTTGATGAGATAATCTGTATCTACTCCCTTATTGAGAAGTAGTACATCACGTAAAACAGTTTCGTGACACCTACACCAAATAGGAGGAAGCTAATGATGATGATCATGAAACTTCAGATCAAGTTTCTACAGAACTTCAGAGATCAACCAGAGCAAGATCCGCACTGAGTGGTACGGTAATCCTATTTTGGAAGTCATATTTATGGAACATGATGAACCCACGAACTATGAAGAAGCGATGGTGAGCCCAGATTCCACAAAATGGCTTGAGGCCATGAAATCTGAGATGGGATCCATGTATGAGAACAAAGTGTGGACTTTGGTTGACTTGCCCGATGATCGGCAAGCAATTGAGAATAAATGGATCTTCAAGAAGAAGACCGACGCTGATGGTAATGTTATCGTTTATAAAGCTCGACTTGTTGCAAAAGGTTTTCGACAAGTTCAAGGGATTGACTACGATGAGACCTTCTCACCAGAAGCGATGCTTAAGTCCGTCCGAATCATGTTAGCAATTGCCGATTTTATGATTATGAAATTTGGCAAATGGATGTTAAAACTGCATTCTGAATGGATTTCGGAAGAAGAGTTGTATATGATGCAACCAGAAGGTTTTGTCGATCCAAAGGAGCTAACAAAGTGTGCAAGCTCCAGCGATCCATTTATGGACTGGTGCAAGCCTCTCGGAGTTGGAATAAACGTTTTGATAGTGTGATCAAAGCATTTGGTTTTATACAGACTTTTGGAGAAGCCTGTATTTACAAGAAAGTGAGTGGAGCTCAGAGCATTTCGATATTATATGTGGATGACATATTATTGATCGGAAATGATATAGAATTTCTGGATAGCATAAAGGGATACTTGAATAAAAGTTTTCGATGAAAGACCTCGTGAAGCTGCTTACATATTGGGCATTAAGATCTATAGAGATAGATCAAGACGCTTAATAGGACTTTCACAAAGCACATACCTTGATAAAGTTTTGAAAAAGTTCAAATGGATCGTGCAAAGAAAGGGTTCTTGCCGGTATTACAAGGTGTGAAGTTGAGTAAGACTCAATGCCCGACCACCGCAGAAGATAGAGAGAAAATGAAAGATGTTCCTATGCTTCAGCCATAGGCTCTATCATGTATGCAATGCTGTGTACCAGACCTGATGTGTGCCTTGTCTGTAAGTTTAGCAGCGGTACCAAAGTAATCCAGAGTGGATCATCGACAGCGGTCAAGAACATCCTTAAGTACTTGAGAAGAACTAAGGATATGTTTCTCATTTATGGCGGTGACAAAGAGCTCGTCAGAACGGTTACGCCGATGCAAGCTTTGACACCGATCCGGACGATTCTAAATCGCAAACCGGATACGATTTACATTAAACGGTGGAGCTGTCGGTTGGTGCAGTTCCAAACAAAGCGCCGCTCGGGATCTACATGTGAAGTTGAGTACATAGCTGCTTCGGAAGCAGCTAATGAAGGAGTCTGGATGAAGGAGTTCATATCCGATCTAGGTGTTGTACCTAGTGTATCGGGTCCAATGAAAATCTTTTGTGACAATATGGTGCAATTGCCTTGGCAAAGGAATCCAGATTTCACAAGAGAACCAAGCACATCAAAAGACGCTTCAACTCCATCCGGATTTGGTCGGTGGGAGACATAGAGATATGCAAGATACATACGGATCTGAATGTTGCGACCGCTGACTAAGCCTCTTCCACGAGCAAAACATGATCAGCACCAAGACTCCATGGGTGTTAGAATCATTACTGTGTAATCTAGATTATTGACTCTAGTGCAAGTGGGAGATCAAGGAAATATGCCCTAGAGGCAATAATAAATGTTATTATTTATTTCCTTATATCATGATAAATGTTTATTATTCATGCTAGAATTGTATTAACCGGAAACATAATACATGTGTGAATACATAAACCTACAGAGTGTCACTAGTATGCCTCTACTTGACTAGCTCGTTAATCAAAGATGGTTATGTTTCCTAACCATGAACAAGGAGTTGTTATTTGATTAATGGGATCACATCATTGGTTGAATGATCTGATTGACATGACCCATTCCATTAGCATAGCACCTGATCGTATAGTTTGTTGCTAGTGCTTTTCTTCATGACTTATACATGTTCCTATGACTATGAGATTATGCAACTCCCGCTTGCCCGAGGAACACTTTTGGTGCTACCAAACGTCACAACGAATCGGGTGATTATAAAGGTACATTACAGGTGTCTCCGAAGGTACATGTTGGGTTGGCATATTTCGAGATTAGGATTTGTCACTCCGATTGTCGGAGAGGTATCTCTGGGCCCTCTCGGTAATGCACATCACATAAGCCTTGCAAGCATTGCAACTAAATGTGTTAGTTGTGAGATGATGTATTACGGAACGAGAAAAGAGACTTGCCAAGAACTAGATTGAACTAGGTATTGATACCGACGATCGAATCTCGGGCAAGTAACATACCGATGACAAAGGAACAACGATGTTGTTATGCGGTCCGACCGATAAAGATCTTCGAGAATATGTAGGAGCCAATATGGGCATCCAGGTCCCGCTATTGGTTATTGACCAGAGAGGTGTCTCGGTCATGTCTACATAGTTCTCGAACCCGTAGGGTCCGCACGCTTAACGCTTCGATGGATGTTATTATGAGTTTATATGATATTGATGTACCAAGGTTGTTCGAGTCCCGGATGAGATCACGGACATGACGAGGAGTCTCAAATGGTCGAGACATAAAGATTGATATATTGGAAGCCTATGTTTGACTCCGAATCACTCCGGGTGAAATTGGGAATTTTATCGAGTACCGGGGTTACGGAACCTCCTGGGGTCAATGGGCCTTGATGGGCCTTAAGGGAAAGAGAGAAAGGGGCCATATGCTGGCGCAGCCTTCCCCTTCCCTAGTCCTATTAGGATTAGGAGAAGGGGTGGCTCTCTCTCTCCCTCTCCCCTTGGTCAAACCCTAGTTGGACTAGGATTGGGGGAATCCTACTCCCGGTGGGAGTAGGACTCCCAGGCGCAGCCATAGGTGGCCGGCCAGCCCCTCCCCTTCCCTCCTTTATATACAGGGGCAGAGGGCACCCCATGACACAAAAAAGTTGATCAATTAGATCGTTCCTTAGCCGTGTGCGGTGCCCCCTTCCACCAGATTACACCTCGATCATACCGTAGCGGAGCTTAGGCGAAGCCCTGCGACGGTGGAACATCATCATCGTCACCACGCCGTCGTGCTGACGGAACTCTCCCTCGACACTCGGCTGGATCGGAGTTCGAGGGACGTCATCGAGCTGAACGTGTGCAGAACTCGGAGGTGCCGTAAGTTCGGTACTTGGATCGGTTGGATCGGGAAGAAGTACGACTACTTCTCTACGCGTTGCGTCAACGCTTCGCTGCTGGTCTACGAGGGTACGTAGACAACACTCTCATCTCGTTGCTATGCATCACCATGGTCTTGCGTGATCGTAGGAAAATTTTTGAAATTACTACGTTCCCCGACACCACCTGCCTCCCGCTCCTGACATGGTTGGAGAAGGTTGAGGTGGGATGTGCGGACTTGGGCGCTGGAGCTCGAGTGCGCGGAAATGGAGAAGCAAAGGAGGAAGAAGGCGTAGGTGAAAAGGTGGATCCTTATCCCCTTATATGGACGGACGGAGCTATGCGTCCCCCACCAGCCTGGTAAAAATCGCTTATCTCCCAAGTGCCGTAATCAATGGCGCGGATGGGTTACCCACGTCCGTATTGATGAGAATCCCGGAATAAGGGGGCACGATCTATGCTTTGATAAGACGTGCCAAGGAAACCGCCTCGCTAAACGCGCTAAGGTGAAACGGTAAAAAACGATTCGTAAAAAGGCCTGGCCGTGGTGTGATGTCACGCCGCAGAATACGTCAGCAGATCTGTGCAAAAGTTATTCTCTCTACGGTGGTATGTGGAACTTGTTTTGCAGAGCCGGTGTCACATCCCAGATAGACCATGCATTAGGGTGTGCATCATGTTTAAATTTCATCTGAATCTGAAATGGGGAAGGCAGGAAACCCCAGAACACCCCCTTAAAATAACTAGGGTTTATTAAAAATTAATTCAATGAATCCGAAATGCCCTTCAAAATACTCATCCTCTTTGTTTGGGTTTAAGATCCATGTCAAAGAAGGTGGGACATTTTCTAGGTCACCTAAGGGTTCTAAATTCAATTTACAAATTTCTGAAATGGGCATTTTTAAATTATGGAAAATATTTTAAGTGTTCAAAAATTGTTAAACTAAAATGTTTCATGTTGGGAATATTCCAACTAGTGACCAGGAGCATTTTGGTAATTTTGAAAAGGTTTTGGTATTTTAAAAACCCTAAACAGAGTTGCATAAATAGAAAACGTTAAAAAATGGGAAAACCCTTACTGTCGCCAAAGATTCGCCCACCTGCTGCCCAGGCAAAGAGCAGCTGGCCAACAGCTGCTTGGCTCGCCAGCCAGAGCAGGTTGGTGCCGGCCGGCAGCAGCGCAGGACGCGCCACGCAGCTGGCCGCCGCCTGCCGCCCTCGCCGCCTCGCCGACTCGGGGCGACCACGCGTCGCCTCGAACCCCCGGACACTTTGACTTTCCTCTCTCTCTCTCGCCGCTCTCGACCTGGCCGACGCCATCGCCGACACGCCACCGTCGCCGCCGTGCTCCCGCCGCCCACGCACTCACCGCCATGTCCGCCGCTCCGCCGCAACCAGATTACCCCTAGCCAGCTAGTCCCTCGCCCAAGACCCCGAGGCCACTATCCGACCTCGCCGAGTCCAAGGTCGCGGAGATCCCCATCGCCGCCGCCGCATCAGTCCGCCCCCGACCCCGACGAAGCTTCCCGCAGGTTCACCGTGAACCTAGCTACCTCTCTATCCTCTCCGTTCTCTCCTTCTTGCACCACAGCGAGCACCCGACGATCGCCTGAACCCACCGCCGCGGGACTCGTCGCCGACGAGCCTCCGGTCACCTTTTGGCCGCACCACTATGTCCATCACACTCACCACTCTCCAACGAGGCTAACCGTGCACTCCCCGTGCCTCGCCGAGGCCGCTAACCCCGAACCCGTCGGTGGCCGAGCCCTGGTCGCCGCCCGACTCATCGCCGGCGCCCACTCCGGCCACCCCTAACCCAACTGACCCCACCAGACACCGCGGCTCACCTCTAGCCACCCGTAGATGCTCCCCGCGTTCCATTTGGAGCCCGGAACGTGCAAAAGCACTTGCTCCGCGTCTGGCCTCGGGCGGCTAGACGCCGTGAGTTGACCTCACCGTGGGCCTGCTGACCTCCGGGTCGATGATGTGGACCCCTCCGGCTAATCTAATTAGGATTAGTTTTAATTAAAACTAATTAGTTAAACTAACTCGACATGCGGGTCCCACTGGTCAGTTTGACCTGGGCGACCCCGCTGACCCTCGACGTCATGTTGACCTCATGCCGACGATTAATTCAAATTCTGGAATTATTTTATATAATAAAATCCAGAATATAATTCAAATTTCAAATGCCTATAACTTTTATCCATAACTCCAAATGCAAAGATTTATATATGAAAATTTATCAGAAAAATACACTCCATCCATTGGTACAGGTTTCATGCATGTTAAAACAAGTTAACTATGCTGAACAACCAGATTAAGATTTTGCACCATTAGGACTAACTCACATGATCTATCATTTGAACCTTTGGTTCAAATAAGATCATCCCTATCCCTCCAACTTGCATTAGGCCAACACACATTCATCTTGCCATGTCATAGCATGCATCATAATGTTGCACATTGGTTGTATGTTTATTTTGGTGTGTTTTCATGATAGGTTCTGCCCCCGAAGATAACCTCGATAACCCATCTGAAGGGCAGTTCTCTACCCCAGTTCCATCAGGCAAGCAATTCATTGAACATTCCGATACAAACCCATGTTCTCGCTTCTGCTCTCATTTTACTGCATTAAGACAACGCGATTCAACTGTTGTGTGCTGCGGTAGTTGAACCCACTTCCTTTGCATGACTGTCATTGCCACAAGAATTAGATGAAACCCACTAGTATGTGTAGGAGTTGATTGAGCCATGTTTGTGATTCCTACCATGCTATGCTTGCTATGCTTAGAGTTGTGTCAGTCGGCTCATCGGGGTGATGAACTGGAGTGAAAGGTTGTGTTGGTTCGAGAGTGTAAGTGTTGAACACGATTTGGTAAAGGTATCGATGAGAGGCCATGTAGGAGTACATGGTGGGTTGTTTCATTGAAGCCGAACTTAAGAACTGAGATCTGTGTTTGTGATCCATGAACTAGCTACTACCACACATTGGGATCCTTAATTGACCCTCTCGGCTTCTTAACCACCCCTGCTCATAGTCCGGAGTTGCAAGTAGTTTCGTGTTTGTAGCATGTTGGGGCCGCACGCAACGCTGACCTTAGGGGTGGGTTGTGTTGCGGTAGGCACCGTGGGTCGTGTACCGAGTGCCCGCTTGGTATCTCGGGAACCCTGCACACATCGCTCGGGCTGTATGGGAAACCTCGGCGGACTCTCATGGATGGAACCCGAATAGGCGATAACCTGGACTAGGGACTTGTGTGTTTAGGTAGGCTGTGGCCGACACCCACGCTGGGCTTCCGCTGAAGGTTGCGAGTACATGTCGTAAACGATTTATAAGTGGTGAGAGCGTGTGAAGAAGTATACCCTGCAGGTTAAATATGATCTATTCGAATAGCCGTGTCCACGGAGAAGGACTTCTGGGTTACCTATATCAGTTCATAGACAAGTAAATGGATACTACTAAAAGTCTCAAGATAAGTGTGAGTATCGTGGATGGCCCTCTCGGGGATGACGAGAGAGGATCCACGGTGGAGTATTGTGATGGTGGATAGTGGACTCGTGTACGACAAAATGCTTTACAAAGTGTGTCACGTAGGATAGCTTAGCCAAGAGTCAAAGCTGGCTTGCTGCATTTAACTCCACTTCCTTCCTTGAGAATGTGCATGTATGATAGGATTCTGTGGTAAGACTTGCTGAGTACTTTTGTACTCATGTTTGCTTAATCGATATTTTTCAGAGGACTATACTACCCCCTCCGACGGATTCTATATAGATGTTGACTTTGACGAGTAAGCTAGCCACCCAGGTGGCGATCTAAGACTTGTGAAGGGCCATGTAGATAGAAAGGCTCCAACAAGCTTTCTTTCTTTCTAGCGTCTGTACTCAGACTACTTTGCTTCCGCATGTGCTTGTATGATTGTATGACTTGAGTGTTGGGTCATGTGACCCCTACCTGTATGACTATGTTATGTATGGCTCCTCGGAGCCTCTTAAATAAAGTACTTGAGTTGTAGGGTTTTGTTGTGATGCCTTGTTGTATTCACTCATATCGGGCATATTGCGTGTATGATTGAAATGCTTGGTATGAGTGGGATCCGACAATCTAGTTGTTTATCCTTGGCAGCCTCTCATATGGGGAAATGTAAGTCTTGTGCTTCTGAGCGATAGTAGTCCGCTACAGCCCGGTTCACCGGAGTCCTGCTAGCCCAGCACTACTGCTTGGACACTTGATCGGCGGCATGTGATCCATTTCGTTCCTTATGTCTGTCCTTCGGGAAATGTCACGCGGTGATACTTGAGTCCTGCCTAGCCTGCTACAGCCCGGGATACCGGAGTCCTGTTAGCCCAGTGCTACAGCCCAAGTTCATACGTTGATGACCGACATGCTCGAGGTGTTTCATGTATGCCTGTCCCCATAGGTTAGTGCCGCTTTGGGTTCACGACTAGCCATGTCGGCCCGGGTTCTTTGTCATGTGGATGCTAGCGACACTATCATATACGTGAGCCAAAAGACGCAAACGGTCCCGGCCATGGTAAGGCGACACCGTGGGGATACCGTGCGTGAGGCCGCAAAGTGATATGAGGTGTTACCAGCTAGGTCGATGTGACTTGAATCGGGTCCCGACAGCGCTGGCATCGAGCAGGGCTGCTCTGAGGTCCGCTAAGCCAAACTGGTCAAGTTGAGTCTAGAAATGCTTTAGTTATATGTAGGGGAATTGATTGTGGAGGAACGAAGGCTCTTTTTACTCCTTTACCTTGTGCCCTCTGATCTGAGTCATCCTCTTCTCATTCAACGTGGGTTTAGGACTAGGCTCTCTTTCTCTATCAGGTTCACGTGTTACTATCCGTAGTACCTTGTAGGATTGTTGGTTACATCCTCAGTTCGGTATTACTAAATTTTAGTATGCCATTACTTGAACCAGAACCTTGATATGATGTTGTTGAGTGGTTATGCAAATCTGATTTTGAATGTCTCAAAATTGATTTGAGCATTCTGAGATGTTATGCTGCCCGATTTTCCTAGGAATTCTAATGCCTTTGCATTATGGCTGTGCTTTCAGATGTCCACCTGCTCCCGTAACCAAGTGGTTCGCCTCGACTCGCTGCATTGATGTGTGCGGTCACACGGCCATGTTGGTTAGGGTGATGATTGAGGCTGGTTATCGATGGTATCCTGAATATACCGCCGAGGAGCAGTTCAGGATTTCAATCAAAGCCAATACCTATGCACGGTCCGGATTTATCCATCCTACCCGGAGCTACCGAGCCACTTCATCGTTCCTATGGGCTCGAATCACTATTGGAATGTCGTACAAGATGCAGCCTATTCCATGATGACTATTATTCGAGCCAGACTGCTTTCTTTGAGCAACACCGACTTCCGCTATATGCCAAGATCCTTCCCGGGCGCATGGCTACCTTCGTGGCTTGTACGGTGATGCATCCCATGAGGACTCACCTCCGCACTCACTCACTGAGTTCTTTGGAGGACAAGGACCGTGAGAACCGGGCCTTGCGTATGGAGCTGATAATGCCCGCTCCACCACTGGGCTACCGACTAGGTTTGCACTGCCGTGCAAGCCGGATGTATGGACATGAGAGATTTGTACCTGTATGGGCGAGTTTGCGGACTTCATGGAGTGGCGTGAGGTTGGAGGCATCACCTCCTCGTGGGCCTCTTCGCCACCCTTTGTGGGTCCACGACCACATCCGAGTCCTTATGGTCCATGTGCCCCACAGATTGTCTCTTCCTGCACGACCATGTTCCACTTCCAGTGTCCTGGGTGGTGATTTCTATGAGGACTACTATGGAGCTGCCTCGAGATAGTAGTAGTATTGCTAGTATGGTACTAGTTGTGTTTCCACCGCCCCTGCGTGACCCGTGGAATACGACTTAGTGTGTATCATTCGGAAGTGTAGAAAATAATGTATAGGAGTTGGAATGCTTCCATGAGATGTAACGCCTTTCCTTATAGTTGTACTCCGTCAGCTTGTACTAAACTATGAATGGTGTGTATGGCCGTTGGTATATATATATGGCAGTTTATATTACCATGTCATACGGATGAACATCTTTGCATTCCATACTGTCCATAACCTTCCGCACTTCCTTGTTAAATTCTGCCATCCTGGTTTAAACCTTTGTTTTGTCTCCCAGGATGGTCAACACTCGAAATTCTCCTGCTGTTCCAGAGCAGGGAGAGGCCAGTGCAGCCAGAAATGTGAATCTGCCGCAACCGCCATCTTTGGCTGAGGTGATGCTGGAAGCAGAACGCAATAAGCGCGAAACTAACCGCTTATTGGAGCGTATTGAACAAAACACAGCCCGCCAGCCAAGAAACGATGGGGTTTCACTCAACGACTTCGTCAAGTTATACCCTCCAAAATTCAAATGCTCCGTCGAGCCACTCGACGCCGATGATTGGCTCCGCAGTATCCATCACAAGCTGCGTTCCGCCAATGTGTCTGAGGCTGACAAAGTTACCTTTGCCGCCTACCATCTGGAAGGCCCTGCCAGTCTCTGGTGGGAAAACTATGAGGCTATGCGTCCGGCTGGACAAGTTACAACTTGGGATGAATTCAGTGCCGCCTTCCGCGAGCACCATATTCCAGAAGGACTTATGGACCGCAAACGTGAGGAATTCTGCAGTTTCACCCAAGGCCGGCTGAACGTGGATGCCATACCGTGAATTCGGGAGGTTAGCACGTTATGCTCCCAAGAAGTGTCTACCGATGCTAAGAAGCAAAGCGAGGTTCCGTAAGGGACTTAGCCCCGAGTTGCGCCGAGATCTCCGCTCGCATGAATGCACCTCTTTCTCGAAGCTAGTCAATAAGGCTATCAGCGCCGAGATCGGGCAGATCGACTTCGAGGCTTCACGCAAGCACATCCGTGATTCTCGATCATCATCCGCTCGTTCCCGAAGCGCGGGTTTGGGTTCCTAATACGGCTCTACCACCTGTGTACACCCCGAGGCCATCCTTCGAGGCGCCCGCCCCAACCAGCCGTATTTTCCACCCAAGACATATGGAGGTCCAATCGCTAATGTGGCCCCACGGCCAAATGTGATCACTTGCTTCAAATGTGGAGAGACGGGCCACTATATTCGAGAGTGTCCCCGAACAACCCCAATCAAGCCGAAAGTCCGCTGGTCGCGGCAAGCCAGCAGAAAGGTTCCTATGCCTGCCGCTTGCCACCGCCGTGGCCATGTCAACTATGTCTCCGCCAAGAAACCTATGAGGATCCTAACGCCGCCCTCGCACGCTTCTTGTTAATTGCCATCCGCAACTGTTCTTTTGATCTTTGGAGCATCTCATTCATTTATTTCGAGAGCTATGCTCGCTTGCACAACACCACATTCTGCGACATGCCTACCTCCATGGAAATTAAACTCCTGGTTCTAGATGGCAAACCTCTAGAATAAGTCATGGGAATGAAATTCTTGTCGATGATTAGTCTTTCTTGCATCTCTAATAGCTCTTAAGTCCTCGGACATAAACATCATCTTGGGTATGGACTGGATGTCAGCCCATTATGCCAAGATCGATTGCTCTACTAGAACCGCTCAACTTACCCATCCTTCGGCAAAACAAAGGATGTTTTAACCCGAGTGTCTAAGCGCCACTTTACTCTTTAAATGCCAACCCTCTTCCAGATCTCAAGATATTCCGTAGTCCGTGATTTCCGGATGTCTTTCCGAAGAACTGCCAGTGTTCCACCGGGGATGTCGAGTTCGTGATAGATCTTATTCCGGAACCGCCCCAATCTCTAGGAGACCTTATAAGATGGCACCCTAGAACTAGCTGAACTTAAGAAACAACTCGATGAGTCCTTGCAAAAGGGTTTCATCCGTCCTAGTTCATCTCCATGGGCTTGCCCGTCCTCTTCGTCAAGAAGAAGGATGGTACGGATCGGATGGTTGTAGATTACCGACCTGTCAATTTGGTCACTATCAAGAACAAGTATCCGCTCCCGGGATCAACGACCTGTATGATCAGCTCGCTGGATCCTCGCCTTTCCAAGATGGATTTGAGGTTGGGCTACCATCAAATCAAAATCAGAACGGGACATTCCTAAAACGGCCTTTGTCACTCGTTATGGCCAATACGAGTACACCGTCATGTCCTTCGGATTAACCAATGCTCCAGCCACCTTCTCTCGGTTAATGAACTCAATCTTCATGGAGTATTTGGATAAATTCGTCGTGGTATACCTCGATGATATACTCATCTACTCCAAGAATGAGGAAGAACATGCCGAACATCTAAGGCTAGTATTGATGAAACTTCGAGAGCACCGCCTTTATGCCAAATTCTCTAAGTGTGAATTCTGGTTACCGTAAGTGACCTATCTAGGGCATGTAATTTCTGGTAAGGGTATTGCTGTCAATCCCGAAGCGAAGTTCAAGCCGCCCTTGATTGGACTCCACCTGAATCGGTAAAGCAAGTTCGAGTTTCCTCGGTTTAGCGAGCTATTGCCGCCGCTTCGTCGAGAATTTCTAAAGTTGTTAAACCTCTAACCGAACTCCTCAAGAGAGATAAGAAGTTCGAGTGGACGCCACAAAGGCGAGATCAGCTTTCAGAACTGAAAAGACGCTCGACATCTGCTCCGCATTTATACCACCAGATTTTTCAAAGGACTTTATTATCTATTGCGACGCTCGCGACAAGGACTAGGTTGCATACTCATGCAAGATCGCTATGTGATTGCCTCACGATCTCGGCAGCTTGGCCCACATGAGGATAACTATCCCACACACGATCTAGAGCTTGCAGCAGTGGTTCATGCACTCAAAACCTGGCGACATTACCTTTTGGGTAATCGCTATAAATCTACACCGATCACCAAAGTCTAAAATATATCTTCACCCAACCGGATTTGAATCTCGTGCAAAGACGTTGGGTCGAGTTGATTACAGATTTCGACTTAGGAATATCCTACACCCTGTGCAAAGCTAATGTCATGGCTGACGCGCTAAGTCGCAAATCTTATCAGAATAATTTGATGTTACAACAAGGTCAACCAATTCTCCACGAGGAGTTTCGTAAGCTTAATCTTCACATTGTTCCTCGAGGATTTCTTTCCACCCGGTGGCGTAAACCTGACCTCACGGATCGAATCATAGCTGCTCAACGGTATGATAGAGGGATATCTCGGATCAAGGAGAACATTGCTAAGCGGAGCTGCTAAATGTTTCTCCATAGATGAACGAGGTGTTGTCTTCTTCGAAACCGCTTAGTGGTTCCCAAGAAACAACAGCTACGACAATTGATCCTTAAAGAAGCTCATGACTCTCCTCTCACCATTCATCCCGTAGTACTAAAATGTATCAAGATCTACGCCAGAGGTTTTGGTGGACTAGGATGAAGAGAGAAATCGCTCAATACATTGCTAATCGCGACGCTTGTCGTCGAAAGTTAAAGCGAGCATCAACGGCCTGCTGGTACCCTTCAACCTTTGGAAATTCCTGAATGGAAATGGGATAAGATCGGTATGGATTTCATTACCGGGTTTCCCAGACCAAGAGAGGGAATAACGCTATCTTCGTCATTGTTGATCGCCTTTCCAAAGTAGCCCACTTCCTACCTGTTCGTGAGAGTATAACCGCTAGCCAGCTAGCTGATTTGTACATCTCTCGAATAGTATCTCTTCATGGTGTTCCATCGAAATTAACTCCGACCGTGGAGTCTCTTCACCTCTCGATTTTGGGAAAGTTTCCAAACGCTATGGGAACTCGCTCTCCTTTAGCACCGCTTTCCATCCCCAATCAAGTGGTCAAGTAGAACGAGTCAATCAAATCTTAGAGGATATGCTTCGAAGCTTGTCATCTCCTTCGCATGAATTGGGAGAAATGCCTTCCATTCGCCGAAGTTCGCTTATAACAACAGTTATCAAGCTTTACCGCAAAGCCCTTTCGAAGTTCTTTATGGACGACAATGTCGAACGCTCTTAACTGGTCGAAACCGGGAGAGACAACTCTTTGGCCCGGATATGATCCAGAAGCGTAAGAGCAAGTTCGCGTTGTTCGTGAGAATTTGAAAACAGCCCAATCTCGCCGAAAAGCCAATATGATCGCAAGCATAAGCCTATGGCTTATGAAATTGGCGAAGGCTTACCTTCGGTTTCTCCTTTAAAGGAACCCATCGATTCGTATCAAGGGCAAGTTGGCTCCTCGTTACATTGGACCCTTTCGCATTCTTGCCAAACGAGGAGAAGTTGCCTACCAATTGAACTACCTCCGCATCTTTCCAAGGTCCATGATGTCTTCCACGCTTCCCAACTCAGCGTTGCTTCTCGGATCCTATCCGTGGAGTGGACCACTAAACGCTTGATCTCCAAGATAACCTCACCTATCGAGAGTACCCGCTCAGATCCTCGATCAAACCGAGCGCACCACTCGACGCCGGAATATCAAGTTTCTAAAGGTTCAATGGTCAAACCATTCCGAGCAAGAAGCAACTTGGGAAAGGGAGGATCGCCTTCGACTTGAGTACCCCACCTTTTTCGAACAGATTCTAAATCTCGGACGAGATTCTTTTGAGTGGGGGTGAGTTGTCACATCCCAGATAGACCATGCATTAGGGTGTGCATCATGTTTAAATTTCATCTGAATCTGAAATGGGGAAGGCAGGAAACCCCAGAACACCCCCCCCCTTAAAATAACTAGGGTTTATTAAAAATTAATTCAATGAATCCGAAATGCCCTTCAAAATACTCATCCTCTTTGTTTGGGTTTAAGATCCATGTCAAAGAAGGTGGGACATTTTCTAGGTCACCTAAGGGTTCTAAATTCAATTTACAAATTTCTGAAATGGGCATTTTTAAATTATGGAAAATATTTTAAGTGTTCAAAAATTGTTAAACTAAAATGTTTCATGTTGGGAATATTCCAACTAGTGACCAGGAGCATTTTGGTAATTTTTGAAAAGGTTTTGGTATTTTAAAAAACCCTAAACAGAGTTGCATAAATAGAAAAACGTTAAAAAAATGGGAAAACCTTACTGTCGCCAAGATTCGCCCACTGCGCTGCCCAGCCCAAAGAGCGCATGGCCAAACAGCTGCTTGGCTCGCCAGCAGCAGGTTGGTGCCGGCCGGGCAGCGCAGACGCGCCACGCAGCTGGCCGCCGCCCTGCCGCCCTCGCCGCCTCGCCGACTCGGGGCGACCCACGCCGCCTCGAACCCCGGACACCGCACTTTCCCCTCTCTCTCTCTCGCTCGCTCTCGACCTGGCCGACGCCATCGCCGACACGCCACCGTCGCCGCCAGGTTCCTCGCCGCCCACGCACTCACCGCCATGTCGCGCCGCCCGCCGCAACCGTTACCCCTAGCCAGCTAGTCCCTCGCTCCAAGACCCCGAGGCCACTATCCGACTCGCCGAGTCCAAGGTCGCGGAGATCCCCATCGCCGCCGCCCGATCAGTCCGCCCCGACCCCGACGAAGCTTCCCGCAGGTTCACCGTGAACCTAGCTACCTCTATCCTCTCCGTTCTCTCCTTCTTGCACCACAACGAGCACCGACGATCGCTGAACCCATCGCCCGCGGGACTCGTCGCCGACGAGCCTCCGGCCACCTTTTGGCCGCACCACTATGTCCATCACACTCACCACTCTCCAACGAGGCTAACTGCACTCCCGTGCCTCGCCGAGGCCGCTAACCCCGAACCCGTCGGTGGCCGAGCCTCGTCGCCGCCTCGACTCATCGCCGGCGCCCACTCCGCCACCCCTAACCCAATCGACCCCACTGCACACCGCGGCTCACCTCTAGCCACCCGTAGATGCTCCCCTGCTCCATTTGGAGCCCGAACGTGCAAAAGCACTTGCTCGCCGCCGGCTCGCCTCGGCGGGCGGCTAGACGCCGGTGAGTTGACCTCACCAGGCCCTGCTGACCTCCGGGTCGATGACAGTGGACCCCTCCGCTAATCTAATTAGGATTAGTTTTAATTAAAACTAATTAGTTAAACTAACCTGACATGCGGGTCCCACTGGTCAGTTTGACCTGGGCGACCCCCGTTGACCCTCTGACGTCATGCTGACCTCATGCTGACGCATTAATTCAAATTCTGGAATTATTTTTATATAATAAAATCCAGAATATAATTCAAATTTCAAATGCCTATAACTTTTTATCCATAACTCCAAATGCAAAGATTTATATATGAAAATTTATCAGAAAAATACACTCTATCCATTGGTACAGGTTTCATGCATGTTAAAACAAGTTAACTATGCTGAACAACCAGATTAAGATTTTGCACCATTAGGACTAACTCACATGATCTATCATTTGAACCTTTGGTTCAAATAAGATCATCCCCTGTCCCTCCAACTTGCATTAGGCCAACACACATTCATCTTGCCATGTCATAGCATGCATCATAATGTTGCACATTGGTTGTATGTTTATTTTGGTGTGTTTTCATGATAGGTTCTGCCCCCGAAGATAACCTCGATAACCCATCTGAAGGGCAGTTCTCTACCCCAGTTCCATCAGGCAAGCAATTCATTGAACATTCCGATACAAACCCATGTTCTCGCTTCTGCTCTCATTTTACTGCATTAAGACAACGCGATTCAACTGTTGTGTGCTGCGGTAGTTGAACCCACTTCCTTTGCATGACTGTCATTGCCACAAGAATTAGATGAAACCCACTAGTATGTGTAGGAGTTGATTGAGCCATGTTTGTGATTCCTACCATGCTATGCTTGCTATGCTTAGAGTTGTGTCAGGTCTGGCTCATCAGGGTGATGAACTGGAGTGAAAGGTTGTGTTGGTTCGAGAGTGTAAGTGTTGAACACGATTTGGTAAAGGTATCGATGAGAGGCCATGTAGGAGTACATGGTGGGTTGTTTCATTGAAGCCGAACTTAAGAACTGAGATCTGTGTTTGTGATCCATGAACTAGCTACTACCACACATTGGGATCCTTAATTGACCCTCTCGGCTTCTTAACCACCCCTGCTCATAGTCCGGAGTTGCAAGTAGTTTCGTGTTTGTAGCATGTTGGGGCCGCATTTAACGCTGACCTTAGGGGTGGGTTGTGTTGCGGTAGGCACCGTGGTCGTGTACCGAGTGCCCGCTTGGTATCTCGGGAACCCTGCACACATCGCTCGGGCTGTATGGGAAACCTCGGCGGACTCTCTGCGGATGGAACCCGAATAGGCGATAACCTGGACTAGGGACTTGTGTGTTTAGGTAGGCTGTGGCCGACACCCACGCTGGGCTTCCGCTGAAGGTTGCGAGTACATGTCGTAAACGATTTATAAGTGGTGAGAGCGTGTGAAGAAGTATACCCGCAGGTTAAATATGATCTATTGAATAGCCGTGTCCACGGAGAAGGACTTCTGGGTTACCTATATCAGTTCATAGACAAGTAAATGGATACTACTAAAAGTCTCAAGATAAGTGTGAGTATCGTGGATGGCCCTCTCGGGGATGACGAGAGAGGATCCACGGTGGAGTATTGTGATGGTGGATAGTGGACTCGTGTACGACAAAATGCTTTACAAAGTGTGTCACGTAGGATAGCTTAGCCAAGAGTCAAAGCTGGCTTGCTGCATTTAACTCCACTTCCTTCCTTGAGAATGTGCATGTATGATAGGATTCTGTGGTAAGACTTGCTGAGTACTTTTGTACTCATGTTTGCTTAATCGATATTTTTCAGAGGACTATACTACCCTCCGACGGATTCTATATAGATGTTGACTTGATTTAGTAAGCTAGCCACCGTGTGGCGATCTAAGACTTGTGAAGGGCCATGTAGATAGAAAGGCTCCAACAAGCTTTCTTTCTTTCTAGCCTCGTACTCAGACTACTTTGCTTCCGCATGTGCTTGTATGATTGTATGACTTGAGTGTTGGGTCATGTGACCCCTACCTGTATGACTATGTTATGTATGGCTCCTCGGAGCCTCTTAAATAAAGTACTTGAGTTGTAGGGTTTTGTTGTGATGCCTTGTTGTATTCACTCATATCGGGCATATTGCGTGTATGATTGAAATGCTTGGTATGAGTGGGATCCGACAATCTAGTTGTTTATCCTTGGCAGCCTCTCATATGGGGAAATGTAAGTCTTGTGCTACTGAGCGATAGTAGTCCGCTACAGCCCGGTTCACCGGAGTCCTGCTAGCCCAGCACTACTGCTTAGACACTTGACTGGCCGGCATGTGATCCATTTCGTTCCTATGTCTGTCCCTTCGGGGAAATGTCACGCGGTGATACTTGGAGTCCTGCCTAGCCTGCTACAGCCCGGGATACCGGAGTCCTGTTAGCCCAGTGCTACAGCCCAAGTTCATACGTTGATGACCGACATGCTCGAGGTGTTTCATGTATGCCTGTCCCCATAGGTTAGTGCCGCTTTGGGTTCACGACTAGCCATGTCGGCCCGGGTTCTTTGTCATGTGGATGCTAGCGACACTATCATATACGTGAGCCAAAAGACGCAAACGGTCCCGGGCCATGGTAAGGCGACACCCGTGGGGATACCGTGCGTGAGGCCGCAAAGTGATATGAGGTGTTACCAGCTAGGTCGATGTGACTTGGAATCGGGGTCCTGACAGCCGGACACTATCCTGGTGTTCAAAACCTTCTATGAAGTATTCGGAGGAGGAACCCGCCTCGCAATGCCGAAGACAATCAACGCGCCAGACTCGTCGTCATTGAAGCCTGGTTCAGGGGCTACTGAGGGAGTCCCGGACTAGGGGGTGTCCGGATAGCCGGACTATCGCCAGGGCCGCACTACAAGACTATGAAGATACAAGATTGAAGACTTCGTCCCGTGTCCGGATGGGACTTTCCTTGGCGTGGAAGGCAAGCTTGGCGATACGGATCGTAGATCTCCTACCATTGTAACCGACTCTGTAACCCTAACCTATCCGGTGTCTATATAAACGAGAGGGTTTTAGTCCGTAGGACCAACAACAATCATACCATAGGCTAGCTTCTAGGGTTTAGCCTCCTTGATCTCGTGGTAGATCTACTCTTGTACTACCCATATCATCAATATTAATCAAGCAGGAGTAGGGTATTACCTCCATCGAGAGGGCCCGAACCTGGGTAAAAACATCGTGTCCCTTGTCTCCTGTTACCATCCGCCTAGACGCACAGTTCGGGACCCCCTACCCGAGATCCGCCGGTTTTGACACCAACAACGATGGTCGCGCTTCACCACCGCACCGGAGCTACCTCATCTACGCCCTCGTCCGCCACACCGGGTGGTCCACCGACAACGTCGGCCGCCGCAACCGACATGCCTCACAGACACCGTGTTCCACCGCATCAGGTGCGCTTCACCGACGCCGTCTCCCAGCTCATCGGGGCTACTTCACCGAGCACAACGTCGCACCTCCACCCCCCGAGGTCGTTGGGGATTCACCAACGGTCTCGTCCACCGCATCGTAGCTCTCCGCTGCCACTCAAGATCTGCATCCGTGCGCGGCCAGCCAACGCCAGCGCATCACCCTCAACGGCTCTGAAGTGACCCGCACTCTAGCTAGGCGAGCATGCCCAAACGCCGGTCCGAACTAGGTATCCACACATCACTCCCTTGTGCACTGTTCCGACGATGTTTGGATATCCTTTCACTGCTCTGTTAGCTTACACGCCTATGCAACTCTGACTTTAACTCTTATTTCTTCTGGAGATATCATCTGAGACAAGCAAATCCATTTTTTTAGCGAAGCATGACGGGGCTACGGGATCTGGTACACATCCTGCACACCCGTATAACCTTGTAAGTATTTGTCCTCCGGTACAACATCAAGGTCGATTCCTCTTATTTGATCAACCATTCGCCGTGTCAAAAATGCAGAGCGGGATGCAAGGAGCACAAGGCCTGCACATCCAAGCAAGTGGTAACATGAACTTGTACATGGAACATCCCAAGCGCAAGCAGAGCTGCAGCGAGCCTGTACAACGAGTATTGGCATTCGTGTATGATTTGTGTGCAGTGGCTGATCCACGAATTCAAGTTACCAGGGGCGAACATTTAACTTAAAAAATACGAAGGCACTTGCACTCCGGAAATCAACATAACTTGAGAAATGTGAAGCTACATGCACTTTGAAAACCAGCTAATGATCCAAAGTAGTTCAGATTATAAACACTAAATGATGCAAGCACCAAAAAACACAAAATGCAACATGGTGTACAAGGACTGCAAACATGGTCTGTACCTGCCTGAATTATTCGTTCTCTGACTGAAAATATCGAAGTGTAATTGCACGTATAACCAGTCATAAACTGCATATCAATATATCTATCCTGCATAAGTATGCCAATAGTTTCAAACAACAGATTAGAAAAGTATTTATGCTATGTTGTCATGATACGGGGACTTTCTGGTAGATGGCCTCGACGTTCCCTCAAGCTATGAAAATGCACTATAATTTGCTTGTCATCAATGCCTGCAAATCTCTGTCTCTCTCAACATAGTAGATCATCACTAGACACTAAATCCTTCAATGAGCTTGCAAAATGCTTGCATCAGATCCCTCATTAGACACTATATGTTCATCACCAGGAGCATGTAAAATGTTTGCATCAAATCCTTCATTAGCAGTCTGTTCATTAGACACTTCAGGCTCAAGAACAACATGAGCTTGTATGTTTGCACCGGAAACTTGATTAGATACATCAGATTCAGTTAGTTCAATATTGATTGGGGGAGTTACAAAATAAGTAGAGATTGGTTTCATTTTCTCATAGATTCCCTACATACAAGCAGTTTTACAACACCGTCAGATTTAACAATTGGCCAGAAATTGAAGAGTTGAATTAGATATAATCAGGGATGTGATGTACCTACTGCTATGCATGCTACTCTTGCAAGCTGCGATTGTCGGTTCATGCAAGCTCGATGCCATGCCGTGCTGCCGCCATCGCCTCCCACGAGCTACACCTGGGTTGGATCTTTATCTTCTTGTCCTTCCATTCGCTTGAAGCCCGGCGACCGCCCTCCAACGAGGGCGCGAGGAAGTGCTGTGTCGGTCTGTCCAGCGGCGGCTAGGTTAGGAGCGAACCAGACTGGAGGCTGGAGCGAATGAATTGGGATTTTTCCTGCTGTCGATCGATATGGGAGGCGCTCATTTGGGCCGCGAGCCTGCTATAGGGCCTGCTTTGCACTTTTGTTATTGGACCATCCAAATTGAAACATTTTTCTTCATTTTTTACATTGCCTGCTCGTGCGTTGGGACGAACAAAACTAGCGTGGGCCAACCTGGCCGACTCAAACTAGGTGCAGACTTTCCAGCCACCTGAGGCGGCCGCCCATACCAGCCCCGATGGTGGCGTCGCCCCTTTTTGCGTGTATGATTGGATAGTGAAAAATATTCCTGTGGCGCTTTTGATTTACCCACAGAATGGTTGAATTGCTTGTTTCTATGAACTGAGTTCGCCAATAATGTGAAGGATGCCAGTCTTTTCATCCTATTGTAGATTGCTTAGATCTCAATATGCCAAAAGTAATCGCATGAAATATACAATAAAAGCCAGTGTGATGTGTTTGGCTACAACTAGTCTGATTACACGTCCTCATATAACATATCAAGGACACACCATCTTACCAGATTAACCATTCGACTTATCCATGCAGTGTGGGAAGAAAGAAGTATTGGGACTGCGTATCCAAGCAATTGATGCCATGGACTCCTTTGTACAACCTTGTAAGCGAAAAAGAAGTTGCAGTGTGCCTGTACAAAGAACTAGCGTAAGTTTAGTTACCTGCTTCTCGGAATTTTAGTTAGCCACTTATTGCAAAATTGTTCAATTACGTTGTTTGGCTTAATTTAGTTTGCTACTGATTACATAATGGCACAGCCTGTTAATCATATTGTAGACTGCACCTATCTATGTGTTTGATACTTACTGTTAAGAATTACCTGTTTGCCTTAACTTAAATATCTACTTGTTTGTTTAACTGCTTTGCTGCTGCAACAACGGGTTACAATGATGTTAATAACTACTCCCTCCGTCCCATAATATAGGACGTTTTTTGACACTAGCATAGTGTTAAAAAACGTCTTACATTATGGTACGGAGGGAGTACTTTTCAGCATCCATTTGAAACTCTTTAATTCCTTGTTAGTTTAACTGGTTTGCTGTTATAACTCCCAGTTGAGATGTTTTTCTAACTTCAACTTTTCTGAATCCAATCGGAACTTTAATGGCAAAACAGGTTAGCCCAAATCAAAGAGCGAGGTCCCCATGGACGTTGCATCATCCCACAGCAGTGGCATCGGCCCAATCGTGCATTATGAATTGCCAAGTGCTGATGCTCTAGAGGCTAAACTAGTGGTAGAAACAGATTCTGCTTCTGCACTTAGAGATGAAGTTGACATGTTGAGGAAGCAAACAGCACAATCACAAGCAGTACTCAAGACAACCATTAAATATTTGGTGGATTTTAAAACGAAGTAAGCTGAGACTGACCAGATTGTTAAGGTCTTGAAGGAAAAAAGGAAATTAAATTCCTACTTGTTAAATCATAGGTGAAATGTTCTTTCCATAGTTGAATAACCTTTGTGTTGTCTGTTCATGTAATCAATCAAACCATTTGTTTTAGAGATCATGTAATAATTTTTTTTGTTTTTTGGTTTGTAATTTTATTTGAGCACAAGTCTGTATTAATTGATAAGACTGGAGACATTTCATTTGGATTGATGTGCAGGACCTACAAATATGCCAATCGGGCTGAATGTGCATTCAGCAATAGTAGTAGTATAGATGGACCATAAGTGGCACGCATCGGAAAGGGCCAAGATGCTGGCTAAAAAAAGATGTTGTTGTAGCCAAAAAAAAGTACAACGGCCTGGCTTATGTATGTTAGTTGATATTATTGATGCATATACTCTTGGTTGATTGACTTGGTATTTGAATCTTGATACATCGCTTGTGTACATATCTAAATGGGAGTACACATTATGCTGCGTGTGACATTTGAGTTGGACATGAAGTGTTCCAAATATTCGAATTCACCTTAAACTGGATACTAGTTTCTGAATTTGAGTATCGGCATTTGTAAACCATATTCATATATGACAGTGGAATACATCTTTGTCGTCCTTTTGAAGATATATAAAAACACATAGAACGATTTATAAAGATTCATATAGGAATACAAAATGGATTCGAATTTAGTTGCCAGGGTAAACGTGGATGCTTATTGTCCCAAAATTCGAAAGAAGCTGCAAAATGTCCACTCCCACATCGGCTGCCGAAGCCAAGTGTTTGGGAGATGGAAATTACTGTCTACCCATTACACGGACAATCCATCGCCCGATTTCCACTGCTCTAAATAGGGTAGGTCAGTAACTTCAATTAGGCGTGACACGACCGCCTCTCGAGCCCATTCCGACACGGTGGGCGTCAAACATGGTGACAAAACACATTTGATTCAAGCTCGTCCGAAAGACCTCTATTTCTCCCTCCATTCCCCATTCATACACGGTGGGTGGAAAAACAAACTCGACTCGGCCGCAATCGATGTAGGAAAATATTTTCAATAGGGGCAGGTTTGTAACTTCACTCATACGTGACACAACCGCCCTACCTGTCAGCCCCGTTCATACACCGTGGGCGCCAACCATGGGCGCCAACCACCCTCTCCTCGCCCGAAATCGCTCTAGGCAAATATTCGCGAGATGCGGGATTACCGTAATATCCCCAACCGACGAGACGTCCAAATTTTAAACGGGGGCTAAGTTCGTAACTTTCCCATATTTTAGACAGGCGCGTCCCAAAAACATGGTTCCCCGTACCTCTCCCTCCATTTTCCCATTCATACACCGTCCGCGCTAGAACACCCCATCCCACACCAGCCTCCGTCCGCCACCCCAACCATCGCCGCCGTCCTCCACCACATCCACCGCCACCGTCCTCCACCATGCCGGAGCGCCTACCAAGACCGCGTCGTCCACTGCTAGAGATGGACGTTTCTCATCCACGGCGACGGACCAATAGCCTTGCATCGCATCCTCTCGCTTCATCGGCGTCGTCGTCCTCTTTTTTGGGGCCGCTCGCACGACCTTCTCTTCCACCGCAACAGGACTTATCCCCCGATGCACCCGTCTACCGTCGCAGATCTGCTTCAACGCCACCGACAGCCATCGCACCCCCGATGCCTACATGGCGCCGCAAGAGAGGTGGTACTTCATATCTCCTCAACTTTTTGATCTCATCCAGAAAATAGATCTTAACTTGGTTACTCCACTTTCTTTTCAGCTCTTAGAATTTAGTTCTTAGTTCGAAGCAAACAATGGATGCTAAATATCATTTCTCCGGTTTGCACCTTCAAATCTGCCATGGCACAGCCATAATACGGTTTAATTAATCATGCTTAGGGTTTAATTGATCATGTTGGTTCCGTGGTGGTTTCTTTAATAGAAATCAGAGGGAAAACCCTCTTTTGCTAAAAAAAATATGCTTAGAGTTTCCCCCTTTTATGATCACTATACGATCAGAATACGTGCTTCGTGTCATAATAACACTGCTCCACGCATCAAGCTAAACAAGCTTAGATGTTCAAATACGAATCTGATATTATTAAAACAGAGTTGTTTAATTGGTCAGCTAATGTTCCTAAATTAGTTTCAAAAATGCATGTTCACCGCTCGGGTGTGTATCTCTACAGGATGCCCACGGTGGGCTGGCCCACCACAGGATTTTGGGTCGCCCCAGCCCCGATTCCCCTCTGTTACTGCTGCGCTTCCGATCTCTACTACTTCACCGCCCTTTGCCTGCTGGCGACTTGCCGTCCCCGGACGGCATAACTCTAGGAGGAGACGCCGGACTAACAGGACGCCAGGAGCCGCTCGCCCAATAGCGTCACCGCTGCCCGAGCGCGCTGCCGTGCCTACCTTCCCAGTCCGTTCAGGGCTCAGGCGTGCAGCAACCACCAAGCCAGCCCGATTTATCCTGAGATACGTCCTCAACACTCAGCAGCCACTCCTCATCACCCATTTCTAATTGATCCAATACTCATTAGGCAGGACTATCATTAGGGTTTGTTGTGTGCTCAGTGCTACCTACACTTAATGGTTCAGATGTATTTCGGTAATCTTTAGTACCTCTAAAGTTCACAGGGTTTCAAAATTCCGGCCCTCGGAACAGAAACTAGTCATTTTGGATTGTTGGTCGTAGTGACATTGACCCAAATTACTACTGCAAGCCAGGTTTGTAGACAATTTTACTTGTCTTTCTTACTCATTCGATATAATATCCAATTATTCACGTCGATTAGTTGCAAACAATAAGTGCTAGACAAACTTCTTCATTCATATTTTGGATGGTCTCTTACTGCAGTTACAATTCTACTTACTTGTCCTAATAAGCTCACAAGTAAATGATTGATTCACTACATCTATGCTTGCCTTGTCTATTTGTTGTCAATATTCTTTTAGGGTGGACCATCCTGTTTCTAAATACTGGAACCGTAGACCTGAGTGAATAGTATTTCTCTATGTGATCTCTTCCATCATGTGTGGGTAACGAACACTGCATTGTATAGCAATAAAGTGTCATTTCCAGCTTTTACATAGGTTTCGATCTTTTACATGGAATACAATCTGCCTACTTGCTTTGTGTCGCACTACCAACACTCCACCCTTGAAGCTAAACATTACGCCACACTCATAATTTCTTAGTTTATTTGTTCAAATACGAATTTCATATGATTCTAATGTTCCTACTTCAGTTTTGAAATGTGTGCCTGCCTGTTATAGAGACATAAGGGGTTTGTATTTCTATGTGTGGTCAGTCAAGACGGTTGGGGAGGTGAACTTTGCATATCGGGGTTTATAGGAGACACTCTCCGAGTTGAATCCGCAATGCATTCCATAGATAATATGACTACTTTTTATGTTTTCATGACTCTCCGATTCTGAATAGCATCATAATGATTATGAGCTTGCGCGCATGAAAAGAATAATGCCATGGCTGTCAAACTTGGCATTAAGGGACTGAAATCAAGTTTGGATGCAATGCAATGCAAACGCTCTCCACCTACAGATTCATGCTCAGAATATGATCCTAACAGTGATTCTGAGCTACAGGGAGACCTAAGTCAATGTACCTCCCTAGTGGAGGAGTCAGAGGAAGATGCCCTATCTTATTCAACCATCAAGGTACTTGCTCTAACTTTCCAAGGTTACATTGCTCGCACAAATCTTGCAACTGATGCTTTGCATTGCTTCTACTTTGTTAAACTTCCATTAGCTTAGTTTACACATCGTGTATGTGAATACGCCCTGCCTATCCATTTTCAGTACATATTCCATCTGTCATCATACCATATTTATCCATTCAAATGTTGTTCTTGTGTATCAGACATTCAAAAGGAAGAGGCGATTGCTGATCGTGGAGGAGCACAAGCAAAGTATTTGGAAAAGGTAGTGGCTTTGATAAATCAAATAGCCCATTAGGTGTAGTTGCAATATCACGACCCACAAAATACCCCAACTCTAGCAGACTCTAGCCCTACTACACTGGTCATTTCGATGCCCCAACTCAGCAGACCCTAAGCGCAGCAAACAATATGATTATGCCAGTTGACATAGCACCGGTTGACTGACATAAAACCCCATTCCAGCAAAGAGTACACCAAATCCAGTTGCCAAATCCCTTTTCGAACAAGAGAGAGCCCCAATTGCAGCAAATAGGACCCCTGTTCCATTTCTTCCCAGTTTAGAAGACGAAGCTTATGTTGTTGTCAGGAACTTTGTGCGCATCTTTCCTTCATGGAAATATTATACATGAACACGAGAACAATTTCCAGTCTTCCTCCGCAACTTACGCGTAAGTAATGTACTAATGTTATTCATGGTCATTACTGCATATGTTTCTGCTGACAGAAGACACAAGATTTCATTCTTTTAAATAGGCGAGGAGCAAACTGGATTGTGATGACGAGAAAGAGTTGGTTGCGCTTTTCAAGCACTTGTACGAAAACTGTTAGCATAAGAACATTCGTTCTCAAGGGACCATAGAATCTCGCAACTATACTGCACACTGCATTGCTCTCGTGAGTACCTCTTGCCCTGTATGACCATACTTACTTTCATAGCTGTTTGATTATGTACCATCACTGCACATGTTAGCCTCGTAATCACCCATTTGGTGGACATTATAAGATCCGTATGGACTCTTACACAAATTTAGAATCAACCCAATGCTTTTGAAGAGGTTTAGCTCTGCAGTCCTCTTGTAAGGACTGAGCGTGGTCTATCCTTGTACTTACATTATCAGCTACTCCCTCCGTCCCATAATATAAGAACGTTTTATGCAGTACACGGTGTTCAAAACACTCTTGTATTATGGGAAGAGGGATTGGTTCATTTTGTAGCATTCTGCATCTTATCTTCCTCGCCCACCATTTACTAAAAAAGATCAGATCTATATTTAATCTTACCAACAGTACAATACACAGACAATGCCAGTGCAGAAGTGTAGCCCATTGCTCTTGTCATTACATTTTGTCTCAGTAACGCTTGTACTTCGTGGATTGGTATTTGATTATGTAGCATCAATATGCATCTTATCTTCATTATCCTCTATCCCTTCCAGTATTATCATATCTATAATTACTCTCTACAAAATGTAGAGTACATGCAATGCTTATGAAGAAGATTCTGTGCTGAAATTCTTGAGTTATCCTTCCCTTGACATGGAGAAGGGCATTATAAAGCTGGTGTTAACTGTTAATGTAAGTCAGTCCTTCTAAATCCTTTATCCTCAACTTCTGTTTAATTTTCTCATACTCCCTCTCGTTTACTGCTGTTTAGTTTGCTATTTCTACCAAAATGCATGCTCGTAAGAACCGTAAGTTCTAAGTTTTACTTGTAAAACTAAATTTCTTATTTATACCATGCACATTACTTAATACTCCCTACATGTATGCTTGGTTTTGTGGATCTATAATCCAGTGTGTGGTGAAGCAGCCCATGTTTGCACCTTGTCATCTCCTGTTTTATCTTACTGATGTGGCTGACGATATGAACAACATGCCATGCACATTATCCAAAATAGATACCATGATTTTCTTTGCCCTTCATCTAAGCTTGTTATGTTGACATGGTAATCCATTAGTGTGGTGAAGCTCCCCGCATTATGAACAATGCCAAATTATGCTATTGATACTTTCAACTTACTCTTTATTTTCTAATTTGAAATTGGATAGAATTGACAGAACAGTTATCATCTTTGTTTATACACGTGCAAAACATGTCATCTCTCTGTTTGTTTCAGGGTGATATGCCTGATGGCATGCACAAGTCTGCTGGAGGCTGTGAGACAAACCCAACATATATTGCAGCAAAGAAGGCAAAACATCTTGAAGATAGCGAGACAACCCCAAAGTCTTGTCTTGATGTAGTGTTCAAGTTACTTGAGACTAACAGTCAGACAAGCTCACAGAATTCTTTCTCTGAATAAGTTCGACTTCTTCAGTTCCAAGTTCTAGCAGAAAGGCATTCTGCAACTCAACTTTGACTCGAAGTCCTATCTCTAAGAAAGATTGCGGAGAACACCAATGAGAACCTCATCGCTAAACAGCTACACCTGGAAGCTATGACCGACATGCTAGGCCGGTCTCACAGCCTTGCTCGGCAGCTTGCGCAGCAGTTCCCCCGCAAGGCTAACCTTTCTTGAACTGTCTTGGAAGTGGTCTCGGTTCAGTATTATTTTGTTACGCTGCAATGGTGCCCAGTTTTTGTAATCTGCTTCTTCGTTGCGCTTTATGATCACTGGTGGCGAACTTCGATGCCCAATGGATGTAATATACCTTAAATCCTTTATTGTATAGTGTAGGTTTATTATTAGTTACTATGCCGTAATTTCTTTGTTGTGTAGAGTAGGTTTGCTCATAATTCCTACTAGTTAACGGGCCATCATTAGCTATCTGAAAAAAAAATCAGATGTAGTCGACTGGGCCGAAACATTCGATAACGGGCCAGGTTTTTAGCGGGCCACAATTGGGCCGGCCTGCGTCTTTCTTGGGCCTGAATGATTGGGGCCTTCACACATTGCGACAGGCCCAAACTTACACCGGCCTATATTTTAGTTGGGCCTTTTGTCAACCCAGTAACGCTTAGTTCGGCCGAGTAGCGTTGGGCCATTAATGAGCTGAATATTGTCTTGGCATGTTACGGCGAGATGAAACCACGGGCCTTTAGCAGCCAAAATGCATGTTGGGCCTCAATTTTCACTAAGCGTCGACGGGCCTTGACGAGGCGAAATGTAGACCGGGCCGTTATGGGCCCGATTAGCTCTCGGCTGTTACCAGGCGAAACATACCTCGGGCCTTAGTTGGCCCATCGATATCATGGGCCTTTAAGAGGCGAAAGCTTAGTACAAGCATCAGCGGGCGAATTACGCGACAAAGCCTTTAAGCGCCCAAAGTCACGTTGGGCTTAAGCTGTTGCCACCTTTAGCACGGGCCGTTAGTGGGCCGATGTCCTATCGAGACCATATATGGCCCATGGGTAGCACGGCCATTCCCAGCCGAAAGTCACACCGGCTGAAATGGGCCCATGTCTACATCAGGCCTCTAACAGCCGAAAGTCACTGGGCTGTAGTTGGGCCCAAATATTGGCGAACAATTAACGGGCCAGATCGGCTTCGGCATAAATGGGCCCAAATATTGGGCGAACAATTAACGGGCCAGATCGGCGGGCGTAAATGGGCCCAAATATTGGGCGAACAATTAAGGGCCAGATCTGGTTTTGGCTGTAAATGGGCCTATATTAAGCGAGCCGTTATTGGGCTGGCCCACTAGTACCTGATTAAGTTCTACGGGCCTTTGACTGGGCCGGCCTTTTTAACCTATATGGGCCTCTGTTGGGCCCAGCCACGTGTCAACGTACCATAGGCATGTCTCCTCCAATGGACGGGCGACATCTGGCCCACTGACGAGCTGACAGGTGTTCCCTTCGGCCAATTAGAATTTTACACATGGAAATTTCCCATTGGTCGGGGCTGTTAACGGGTTATCGGATCGAAAACCCGACCCGATAGCGTAATGGCGTTCCGTTACGGTGGATGCCACGTGTCGGTCACCCTTGACGAAAGCACTTCTGTGACGCGCAATTTATCGTCATGGAAGTGGACACTTCCGTGATGATAATTTTGGTAATGTCATGGAACACTTCTCGACAAAGACAGTGCGACTATCTTGATTACATCATAAATTTGTCATGGATGTACATGCATGACAAAAAACGCGACCTACTGTGACAAACATGTATCATCACGGAAGTGTATTTTTTTGTAGTGTATACTAGGGACCTTTACCGCAAGTTCAGAGAAGAGTTTGAGCTGATTGGACGTTATAATGCATTCCAAGTTGGTGCTGATATATTTGAGCTCAGACCGAACCAGGAATTTGTTGCCAAATATGGTACTTGAAACTACTTGGTGCAGGCAAGGGTGGAGGAGGGTTCCTATTTGTGTGAGTGCTGTAAAATGGACAAGGATGGCATCCTCTGTTGCCACATCCTCAAGGTGTTTACCCATATTGGAGTTGATGTCATACCGAAAGGTACACGCTAAGGCGGTGGACACCTCTTGTTGTACCTAGTGCTTGAGGACTGATTATGAGCAACCGGATGAAATGCCTCCTCGGTCAAAGAAGCGAGATAAGGAGAGGAACATGATATACGATTTTCGGAAACTAGCAAAGTTTGTGAGTGGTTCTGATCCAGCACAAGCTATTGTATACAAGCATATGCGCGCAGCACATACCGAGATCAGCCACCTGAACAAGTCCAAGAAAAAGAAAAAACCGACTGCTGCCACGGGGCCATCAGATGATGGCAACCCTCAAGGACCTCCTCCACCTCCAGGCAGCAATCAGGGGGCTCATTATCCAGGTAATTACCTGCCCCAACTCCTGATCTAACTAGGTGTGTAACTTCAGTTGCACACTTCATTGTCTTGATTGCACACATCATGGTAGCCATTGCCTGAAGCAGGTTGCCTAGTTGCGCATGTTGTGTTAGTTCAAGCATCGAGATAACACAACTAACTTTTTTTTCCTGTTCGGATTTAGATGATGTCAACCCTCAAGGACATCCTCCACCTCCGCCCAACAGCAAGACTCTCGGGGCCTCATCGTCCGGTAATTACCTGCCCTAACTCCCCATCAAACTAGGCACAGTAACTCGCTTGCACACATCATGGGGCTCAGTTGCACAGAAAACAGGCTACCTAGTTGCGCGCGCTGTGTTAGTTCAAGCATCAAAGATAACACAACTAACTTGTTTGTCCTGTTCTGGCTATAGGTGATGCCAACCCTCAAAGACCTCCTCCCCCGCCTGGCCCAACTAGCAGTGCCCTGCGTGCTACTCCCAATGGACCTACAGGCAGGACTCAGGGGGCTCATCACCCAGGTAAAATACCTTCCCCAACTCCCAACAAACTAGGGTGTGTGACTTCAGTTGCACATATAATACTGCCCAGTTGCACAGAACATCCTGCCTAGTTGCGTGCGCTATGTTAGTTTGAGAATCAAGCTAAAAATCAAACTTGTTTTTCCTGTTCTGCCCATAGGCAATTACAATCCAAGTGCCATGACAGGCCGTACTACTACAGGTGTTTTTTTCAACTTAACTTGTACAAAGCAACCAGTTAGTTGCACAGCATGGGCTGTGTGGTTGCAGAGAACATCAGTGTTGGTTGCACAGCAAAAAAGTACTAAAAATTTTATATGATTATCACACAGGTGATCGTGATGGTCCTACTGCTCTGTTGGAGGTTGCATCCCTGCACAAGCTTCTGATGATTTTGTGCCCAGGGATCCTCCAAGGTCTACTACAAAGGGTAGGGCAAAAAGTCAACGGTACAAATCGGCGCTGGAGCTACACCCAAAGAAGAAAAACAAATGCAGCCAGTGCCAATCTACAGAGCACACTGCTGGTGTGTGTCCACTCAGGCTACTGTGATTCTGTTACATCGTTTGTAACTTTGAGACAAAAAGGGAAAAGGATGATGTTTCTTTAGAAATGTTGGGACCAAGTAGACACATTCAACAGCTATGATTTATCTTTATCTAATTTAGGCTCCTTGAATTAGTTCATGCACTGTGTAAAAAAGGTTGCTATTTGTGCCTTTGTTGGCAACTGGTTAAATATTTAGTTGTTGAACAATTGTATGTCTAGTGCTCCTAATGTATCAACAAAAGTGATGATATTGACTTGCAAACGGAATTGCTACTAGTGTGCAACTACAAAATCTGCTTAAAAATTGTGCAAACTAGCAACTATATCCATGGAGAAGAGAAATAAAAAGAGTACTGACCTAGTCCTTGTCGTATCTCAGCAACTTCCTCCATGGGGCGGTGTTGTGCACGCTGGTGACCCAGTCATATGCCAGCTTCTTCATGATGTTGAGTACTTCCTTGGGTTCGTAGTTGGGTAGTTGGCTACCGTTCCACTCGGTGGCGTTAAGCAGTGCGAACAACCCACACTCATTACTGCGATGGTCAAGAAAAAAAATTGTCACATAAAATTAAAACCAATAAAGATAATGCACTCTGTGCAACTACTTATGTTCTACTGTGCAACTGCTTATGTGCCACTGTGCAACTGCTTATATGCCACTCTGCAACTGGCTAGATAATCCATTAGAAACTCATAAAAATGATAAACAGATTGCAGACTAGTACCGTGTCTTAAAAAACTAAAGATTGCACATGTAGAAAAATTTAAAAACTACAAAATGATGTTCAGAAATTCAGAAGAGAGCCATGCTTATTGTCTTACTTGCCGAGCTGCTTCGGTACGTCAATGTCAATAATCTGGAAGTGCTCGATGCTGAACTTTGGGTAATGCTTCCTCCATAGCTGGCGTACTGCCCCCGCGATGGTAGAGGCGGTGGTCATCAGCTCAATGTTGTCCAGCGTCCCGTTTGAGTCAACAACTTCGAAGCGTCTGTCCCTCAAGTTGACATTGAAGACCCAATAATGCCTCCATCCCTCCTTATCGGTTACATCAGCACACTCGAGCACTGGAAGCATGACCTGCAAGCGTGAACGATTTCAGACAAATATACAGGCTGTAGCTAAGAAAAAACAGTAAAAGACTTGGTCAAGTTAAAAACAGGTTTGCAACAAGTATGTGCCAACTAACATATGTGCCATGTGCAACTGAACATGCTGTGGGTGTCAACAAAAAGAGATGGATCATGTGGGCACAACACTCACCAAGTCCTTCTTGTCGAGACGGTTCTTGTAATCAAACTTCTTGTTTATCTCATTCACGTTGTGGATACCTTGCTGTAAATTCATCTACAGAGATTACAAAGCATGGCTCAATTGCTCAACAAAAAAGTGCTACAGAACAAAGATGAGCGTGCAGAAGGTTTTGGAAAAACTTGTCGAAAACCTCAGTGGCATAACAACCTTCTTTGACCCTTCTGGTAAGTTCTCCATGATGTGTAAGATTCCAGTCTCAATAACAATTTTTGACAGCCATTGAACCGGCTTCATCGAATCAACCAACTCCTTTAAAGAAATGAAGAAATTACCATACCTGATTATCTCAGGGCTGAATTTTTTTTGAAAGCAACAAAAAGACAAGTTAGCTCGAAGGGTCACATCAGCAAAAAAATGTGCATGAAATTGAAAAACGAGCATTGTGCAACTAAAAGCCCATTACGTGCAACATGCTATGCTTTCTGTGCAACTAAGTGGCTGGTCCTGTGCAACTGAAAAAGATATGTATGTAGGCTGTGGGGAGTTAGTTTACCCGGTAGCTTCATCATTTGCTCCTTCATGATGCCTGACCCAATACAAGAGGGCAGCGTAAAGCTTGTTCACTGCCTCATTGGAGCTGAAAGACTTCTTCTTGTTGTAGTCAATGAATGGAGACCTTTGAGATGCTGTGGGCCTTATTACCCTCCTCTGTCTTCGTGCAATAGGAGGTCCCGAAGAACTGCTCGTGCCAGCTTCTGCTTCTGCGCATATCGGGGTGTGGCAATTCTCTGGTGATCCCACAACATCAGCAGCAGCGCATCCTTCATTCACAGCTGCTGGGTCCAACTCACACTCATCAATACTAATCACACCGTCTTCCGCTGTTTCTGCTGCTGGAGCAGGTGCTGGAGCATGACCATCTATGCCGAGGTCAAAAGATGGTGCATCGCAGAACCCGTCACCATGATAAGACTTTGATCTTCGTATGGGTTCAAGGACCAGGGCATCTCCTTGCGTCACAAACACGGGTGCATCGTTCACTGACTTGGTTCGCGATAGTGTTGTATTTGGCGGCCTTGGAGGCTTGCACCTACTTATAATCTTGAACACCTCTTGTGTTAATGGTTGCTGAGAGTCAGCTCTTGGTGATGCAGGCTTGCTTGGCTGCTGTGTGTTGGCTCTTGGGGACGACAATTTGGTAGTAGGATCACCTCCTTTTCTGTTTGGCATTGAAGCATCTCTATGAGTAGGCACCTTGGGGCTTGCAGTTGCAGTGGTGCCTTCCTGAGCAGCTGTGGTGGTTTTGACTGTGACCATGCTGCTAGCTGACACATCAGTTGGCACACTGGTACCTGTAGTTGGCATCTTTCCAGTCTGAGTTGGCAGCAACCTAGCAGAACTTGGCACCCCTGCATCAATGGTTGCGGCTCGTAGTTCTCTCTCATCTCTGAACCCCAAACCTTTTGTGGCATGTTCCCCCTTTGTGCCCCTGGCAAACTTGACAATCTTTTCCTGCTTAGGCGGTTTGGGTGGGACTGTTGAAAGGGGAGTCTTCCCCTTGATCTGTTGAACTCCTGTGATGGTGGTTGGCTCTCTGCTCAGTACAGTTGGCATATGAGTTTGAGGCACAGCTTCCTTGGCCATATTTACTTCAGCTTCTGCACTCACCATCTTCTCCTTGGTTTCAGGCAACTGCAGATTCTTCTTCATTGAAACTGCTTTACGCTTCTGGACCACGTGAGGGTTTGCCATGGATGCTGCCTTGCTCTTGCCGGATCTTAGATCTGGAAGCTGCTTCAAATATTCCTTGTATTTTTCTTTTGGATGAACCCAGTCAAGACCCTTTCCTGGTTCCTCAATGTCAATTTGATTCTTTTCAACAACACTTGATAAGAACACGCTCTTGTCAATGGCAAAGTTGATCTTCTCACACATATCTTGGTCGCTAAAATCTGGCACAGGAAAGGTGGTTGGCAAAGCTGGCTTCAAGTTGCAGAGCTTGAACATATCAATGCTGCCCTGGGACTCTGCTTCGTCATTTTTCTTTGACTTCGGCAAATCCTTGTCTTTCCAGCAAGTTTTGTCGATTAACATCTGTAGTGTGCTCTTGCTACTCAATGAATTGCTGCTACTGGCAGGAGTGGCAGAAGTGCTAGTCCTCCTGGATGTGTTGCCGCCTGTACTAGCAGAACCAGGGGCGTTGTCATCATCATCATCATCGCTGCTGTCGGTACCTCCATTGGATCCCCCTTTATCATCACCATAACCATCATCGTCTTCTTCATCGTCATCTTCTTCCCTCTCACTGCCATCAACTGTTGCGCCTTTGTCTTCTCCCCTCTCACTGCCATCAACTGCTGCACCTTTGTCCCCGTCCCGCTCTTTGGCCTCACCTTCTTCTTCCTCCTCCTCTGCCTCACTATCTTCTTCCTTGTCCTCCTCCTCTCCTTTGTCCTCTTCTTGTTTGTCCTCCTACTCTTCCTCCTCCTCCTCCTCCTCTTCCTCCTCCTACTCTGCATCTTCTTCATTGTCATCCTCATTCTTTTCCTCCTCCTCTGATTCATCTGCATCTGTGTCCTCGTCATCGTCAACATCTATCGCTGCTTCCATTTCCTCATCTTCTTCTGACTCATCCTCAACAAACTCTTCTTCTTCTTGTATAGTTGACCCCCGTCTCTTTCTTTTTGGAGCACGGCGTGACGCCCCGGTTTGCATTGATGGCTGCTGTACGTAAGGATCAATATCTGGTTCCTCGTCATCGATCTTGGCAACTGCTTCAATGAAGGTGCCAACCTGTTCAGTTACAGCCTTGCACAGGTCATTGACCACTTTCGCAATCTTTTCCTTTTTCTGCATCAACAAAAAAAAGATCCAGTACTGTTTCAGTTAGAAAAAATTAAAAAGTAAAATGTCTGTAACTGACCATGATGTGATAAGCAAAAACCGACTAATATACACTTTCTGGCCAACTAAAAACATGATTCTAGCCAACTACACATGCACTGTGGCACAAACTAAAAACATGCATTCTGCCAAGTTGATGGTTGTAAACGAACACGTTGACTGTCCAAAAGAACATGTGCAACTACAGAAGCTTATATGTGCAACTGACATTAATCACAGCCAACTGAATCATGTATTTTCGCAACTACAAAAGTTATACATGTCCAACTGAACATACATCCCAGCCAAAAGAAAATGTTGGTAAGTGGTACAAATTTCTGTATGCAAAACACTAACCTGCGGATTGTAGGTTAGTGGTAACTTGGATGCCATGAATGCTTCAGCTTGCAAAATTCCACCAAACAGTGGTGTCTGCTCCGTGCCTCGATACTCCTCTTTAAACTGATGTAAAAAAAGAGAAAAAGAAAAGAACAAGGTTATCATAACAGATTTGTGTGTTGAACGAAACCAAACATTATAACATGTGCAACTACAACAAGATACTGGGGTAGACAATTCGACTATACATATATGCAATTGAACAAAGACACAAAAACTATGCAACCCACATGGCACCTAAAAAAAGTTTCTACCAACTGATGCCACACATCTGTGCAACAAGATTAGTAAAACTGTGCAACTTAAAAAAGATGGTGTGCCAATTTAAAATGAACATGTGTGCAGATGCCAAACTTAAAGCTACAAGCTGTGCAACTACATGCATTGTTGTGCCAACTGATGGCAGTTTTTGTGCAATTTCCAAAAAAAGTGACCAGACATCAAAAGAACATAAAAAGAAGAAACTGTTGGAAAAAAACAAAGAGAACTCACTTGTAATATGCCGAACACACCAGGAGAGATGGTATCCTTCTTGATCACCTTGGCAATTAGAGTACTATCCCATGCATTCGATCGTATCGCGCAGTTGCTTACTGGGATGTCATGGACAAGCGCATCAAGGTATAGTATCTTCACCAGACCCAACAAAAAGAAAAGCCAAGTTCAGTTATTATTATGAGTATTTCAGCAAACTATAACTGCACAAAAAGAACAAGAACAGATGGAAGTGGTCGTTTTTACTAACCATCAAGTGATACAAGCAGCAGCAGACAGTTTGCTTCTCCTGGTCCATTTTCCGGAAAGCTTCGTTAATGTGTTCTGCTACAAAAAGGCAGATGCTTGTGTTCTTGAGGTTTTCATGATCTAGCACGAGTCCGTAGCACTTTGGGCTGAGCTTCAAGGCCGTGGTTGGTGCTAAGAAAGTGCTGAAGGCAACCGCAAGCCAGGCCATAAAGAATGTGTCATCTGTTCTTCTCCCCATATCCTTAATTATCGTGGTCCATGTACTGATCTGGGGATGAGAAGTTCCAGTTATGTTGAAGGTCTCTCTGAATCTCCTAGTTGTATCCTTGTCAACTTTGTAAAAGACTTTTAGACCCCTGTTAGGAAGATCAAATACCCTTTGAACACTGTCAGCATCGACACGGATCCTTCCCCTTCCTAGGAAAACCATTTCAGACGTCTGTGGCTGGTAGGACTGCACCGGGAACTTAGTGAGGTCCGCTGGAAGTGTGTCAGACAAGTTCAATAGCCCCCTGAACAACCTCGAAACTAGCTCTGACTTCTGTGGTGGGCTTAGAGAGGCGTTGAAATTTGCAAACCGCGCTGGTGATGCCCTTATCCTGCCCGCTTGAGATGGTCACTCCACATCTTCCCCTGCAGCCAGCTCAACTCCTTCACCGCTAGCCTGTTGATGAGAATATAAAAACATTGAGGAAACATTAAAAACAAGAGAAAAAATATGAATGAAAAAAATCTGACAATCATCATTTGGATCAGTATTGGAAAAAGCTATATATTACTAAAATGGATCATGCCAACTAATATGATATATTTGTGCAACTAATAAAGATCATGAGGACAACTGAAAACTGCCAGTGTGCAACCTTAAAAAAAACTAAGAAAATATACGATACCTGGCAACTACAAAAAGTTCTAACGGATGTGCAACAATAAGAAATGATATTGCAACAAGATAACAGCAACTAAAAAAAGGTTTGCAAGGAACTGTTCAATAGCTCATAAACACACAAAAAACACATACCTCAGCATCTGTTGTGGGATGCGACAGCTCCTCCAGCAACTGTTGCCTGCACACAAAAATGGCCAGTGATGTCAACTATAAAGAAGCCCACTTGTCAACTACAAGATGCCAACTAATGTCAACTGTATTTAGATCAAGATGACTAGAGAAGTCAACTACAAGGTTGTTATTGACAAACTAAAAACAAAAATGGTGGTGAGAACTGCTGCATAATTTCATCAGCGTCTAAAAAAGCAAGAAACACTTATATTCGAGAATTTACTTACCATAGAAGATGACTCAACTCCCTTTCCAACTGCTGCACGTCTAGTCCGCTTTACAACACGGAACTGATCAGCATCCTAAGAAAAAATAAAAAACATGAGCATGGGAAAAAATAAAAAAAATGTTATATGACCCAAACAAAACCGAAAAATGGGCTTGTGTCACCAGCATGCCACTTACCTCAACATCCTCTCCCTGCTCAACACTCCGCGCAGGTCGTGGCTGGCGATTAGCAGGACGCTTCGACCTCCGGCGAAGTGACTGACTACCAGAACGCTGATTAAGCAACCCAAAAAGAAAACATGAAAAAAAGGACATTAGCATACGTGCATAAGTTGAAAACAACTAAAAAACACAGAAAAAGTGAAGAAAAAAATACATCTTCTTCATTGCCATCCGCATCTCCTCCTATTATAACCATTTTTGCCCTGCGGGAGGAAATACAACAAAAGAAAACATAGTTAGAAGATGCGAAAACAAACTAGGGAAATCATAGAAGGTTGCTTTGATCTGCAGACATCTACACATAAGCAGGACAAAAAAATGCAAAAAACCAAAAAAAAACATGTGGACAACCAAGTACTACAATGATGCAGCCAACTGGGCAGTAAACATTGTGCAAACTAGACAGCATATAAGCCAACTAACTATTTGCTGCCTAGGTATTACTTGCCAACTCTGACAAGTAATAACTAGGAAGAAAATAGTTAACTAAAGGCAACAAGCTCAGTAAGATAACTTGTGCAAACTGGAACAAGCAAAAAATGCAAAGCAAAAAATCCAGCAAAACAATTGGGCATACTATATTGAAAAATTAGCAACCATTCAGTGCTAATTTGCAAAAAATAAGCGTCCCTAGTTGCACATGAGGGGAAACGCATGAAAACAACCACATCCACAACAAAAGACTTGCACGTTGAGAAAAAATAAATTGGAAAATTGGCAAGCATTGGTACTAATTTGCACAATCAAGGGGCCCCTAGTTGCACAAAGCAGGAGAAAGCACATGAACCACCACAGCCACCACAATGTTGGTGGATAGGGTAGACTATATTAGAAAACTGGCAAGCATTGGTGCTAAATTGAACAAACAAGAGTCCCTAATTGCACACAGCAGAGGGGGAAAACAGCAAAAGCCAACTAAGTAGAGCAACTAACACGAAGTGTATAACATATGAACAGCCAACTAGTAAAAGTGATGCAGCCAACTGAACAGGCAACTTGAGCAACTGAACACCGTATAGACAACCAACTAGTACAAACAGTGAGCCAACTTACCAAAACAACTGCTGCAACTGCAGAGCATATGGACAGCCAGGTACTATATGGACGCAACCAACTGAGCAGAATTTTGTGCAACTAACCACTTAAATTACTGAATCATGAACTTGCAGGATCAGGGAAAATCAGCCAATGCATTGCACACTACATTGCGCGCATCTAATACAACTTGCAGAATGACTAAGAATCATGAACAGATCTCAAACCTCTGCAAAATTGAACGGAACATGAACTAAACAGCCAAATCGACCTAAAATCGCAACGGACGCCATGGACATGCATCCCTTCTACCTAACGACTACTGCGTACCCTGGCCAACTACACGTTGACCCTGGCCAGCCACCCTCGTGCCGTCAAGGGAGTACTAATTTGCAGAAGTGATGATATCTATTTGCACACAGAAGAATAAAAAACCACGTGGACCACCACATCCACCACAAGGCTGGCAGATTGGGTCCACTATATTGCAAGAAAAGGCAAGCCTTGGTGCTAAATTGCAAACAAGGGTTCCTAGTTGCACACAGCACCGGAAAACACACGAACCACCAGATCAATCACAAAGGATGGCAACTTGGCTAGTTAATGTTGGGAAATTGGCAAGCATAGGTACTGATTTGCACAAAAAATGGTCCCTAATTGCACACAGCAGGGGAAAACACATGACCCAGGAGAACCACCACAAGGCTGACAAATTGGCTATATTGTCTCGAAAATTGTCTACTACTGCTCCTAATTTGCACGCAAGGGGCAACACAGTTGCACACCGCGGGGGAAAACACTCATCAAAAACACCAGATCCACCGTGAGGCTACAATGCACAGACGAACCTCTATGGCCAATCATCCTCCCTGAACCACTCATCCCGCTATTGCAACGCAAAAACGACGGGATGAGCACGACCCTAGCCCGTCCCTGCCAATCCGACGGTTTCCCAAACGAAGTAGTCCGCGGGGGGTGACCTCAACCTCGCCGGAAAATGAGTTCGACCTCCATACCCCCGACCACGACCTCGAGTTCGACCTCTACTTCGACCTCACCGGAAAACGTGCGACCTCACCGGAAAAAAGGAGGGGACGGGGACGAGTACCGGGGAACGCGTGGTAGGAGCAGTACCTGTGCCGCCGCGGACGACGACCCTCGCGGCGCGCCCCGCCGTCGACCACAACCAGCGGCGGATTTGGAGCCGCCTCCGAGCACCAACCAGCGGCGAGAGCAAGGGGAAAGAGGAGGAATGGGCGGCGACAGGTGCGGGGTGGACGGGGTAATGGCACGAAATTCGAAACCGCCTCCCACTACGCACGACGGTTATCACACTGGGGAACTGCCTACCCTCTCTATGACATGTGGGTCCACGGGGAGTTATTATCGCGGGGCGCGGCGCAAATCGGACCAAGCGACCGGTCCACGCGCGTGTCTGAGCGGCGCGGCCCACCATCCGACCAGGGGACACCTGGAGCGCACGCGCCGTCGATCGGGACGAGATCGAGCGGCTCTGAGCCGGCCGCTCGTTCCGTCTAAACAGTGCGCGGCCACTTTTTAGATTTTAGGAATTAATTAACGGTTTCTACCAGCTAACCCCGATCAAGAAGCAACCCAACCAGCTGGTAGGTTTCACTTGGCCTTCTCCACATACATAGAGTACGTATGCAGCAAGTTGGAGTATATTTCGTTGGTTCTTGGGGCGCACGAAATAGACAAATCTGATAGTAGAAAAATCGGAGCGATAACGTCAGAGGATAAGCACGATGTTGGGAGGGCAAGGGATGCCATTGGGTGGAGTGGACACTCGTCAAACTTGGCAGATAGCCCATGCCCATGTTAACACATCACAGCAGATCAGTTCAGAGCTTGGTCAAATGCTTAATTAATTTACACCCCCACTTGGCTCGAGCCGATCACTTGTCATACTAAGTTTACTAGTACATGATTTGGTTGGACGAAAATGCACAAGTACCCTCTGCCTGATAGAGTGTTGAATGTTTGACGAGAAAGAAACAATTTCAGGCGTAAATACGTCCGGTGTCGACGGGCTTAATTCGTCAAACAATGGAATCGCGGTCAACTGATCTTGTGTATCCATATCGTCAGAAACAGACGACGGAATCGATCCATTTTTGTGAAGTCGATCGATATGACAGTGATCCTCTCATGTGCTTTCGGCAGATAATTATAGATTGCGTTTCAGACTAACTACTAGCGATCGAGCACCAACGTATACGTAATACGTTGCTGACGGACACCCACGGAATGGAATCCTGCATGCCTACCGCCCATCAGCAAGCGGCAGCATTCAGAAAACAAAAAGACAAGTGGCATCGACCGCTCTTTTTCTCCGCACAAGAATAAAACGGTGCTATACGTCTACAGTGGCTTCACGCATCTTGGGTACAACAAGAGAAGCTAGCGGTCGATCGAGGAAGCGATCGATGTGCATGCCAGGTTCTCAAAAAATTTCCGTCGACTTCCGTATCCACGTAGCCATCGGGAGACATTCCCACTTACAACACGTTCGTCCAAAGCAACCATGCATGCGCTCCCTATTATGTCTGTCTCTGTGTTGTGTTTCCGCAAGCTAGCATCAGGTGCCACGCAGGGAGTTCAGACTTCAGAGAACTCTCAAGCAAGTTGTGTTGTGGCATTATTAATAGGAATTGAAGCCACATATGGTGGATGGTATGGATCTGGCTTGCCTGCTCTCTCTCTATGCACCCATTCGTCCTCTCACTTCATCATACGGCTGTTTTTTTTCCTTTTTTCTTTCTAATATAATCATCTTCCCCCTGTTTTAAGAGGGTGGGACCAGACCTTATTTTGTTCCAATCAAATCAAGCCATGTACGCGGGAGCACAGATGGGCACACGCGCGGAGAGCAGGCAAGTCTCGTCCGGATGGTATATCTCTGCTTTTGATAGTTTTAGTTATGCTTACCGAAACGCATACATACCTGGTCATCAACAATTCAAACAAGCAGAAGATTGCAGACGAAGTTAATCATAATCTACTACTAGTATTTCTGAAGAAAATTTGACACATTTCAACCACGATAGAGAAACATTTCCTGGCAGTGAGTGCCACTACTATTCAGTTTAGCCTTTGGAGCAAAGAAACTTATACAAGTCTACAGTCCAAGTCATCGTGTCAGGATAAGCTCATGGTTTTTCTCCGCCTCCATGTGGGTGATGTCTCCAGCACTGTGCACAAAAGTTTGTTCTAGTCAAGCTCCGTAGGTTAAATATAGAAGCCTGGTAGATCCATTCAAATGTTTCTTGTCTATATTCAATCAGCTATGTGAAGAGTTTAGAACCACACGATGACACGACCAAGAAAGCCATACCAAAAAAAAAAAGAGGGCCGCTCTGACAAATACAAGATGTGTATCATTGCTTATGAATGTATATTTGAAAGCTATCCTCCAACCGTCATCTCCCTCCTCTTGCAAGGATCATGCAGATAATCACACTGTCTTTCTTGTGTATTTATTTTCACTTGTACAGGATTTTTCATTAGTGGCCGAAATGGTGGACTCTGGTCCGTCTTACCTATGTCGACAACACTAGGCATCGGCCCTTGAGAAATGTGAAATACATCAATGCCGGCATGGTAGTCAGATGCTTGTTGCGCCAACTCATTTGCTCTATGTTCTTCATGTCAAGATATATTAGCAATACAAAACAATCGTAGGTGGAAGTTATATCTAGACAATTTTCAAAATAAATATGAAGTCCTTGGATGGTAATAATCAAGGGAAATGTTGCATTACATTTGGATGATTTCTCATGATAACTTCTTTTGCAGATTAGTGCCATCCAAGGACTTCATATCTTTTGAATTGAATATGATCAAGCTTCAACTCTGTACTTCTAAAAATATGCTATTACCTCTTCAATGTGTTTGTTAGTAGCACCAATGCACACAATCTTTTCTTGCAACTTTTTGGTGCACTATATTTTCAGCAAACAAAAACATCATGGCACACAACCATACCAAATAAAGTTCAAAATTCTCAATTGCACTGAACAAAGATTGAGCATCACTTACGACTTTTGGTTCATCATAGAAGGCTCCTCCAATTCCTTCAGAGTTGATCTTACTTGCAAAGTTTGGTACCTAATAGTCCGTACACTCTTTGTTAGACTCACCAAACGAGTACTAGACAAAGGTTTGAGGGTTAGTTTTGGTCCTTCTGGAAGATTGTCAAGCAAAACCTTAAACCTTTTAGTAGGAGGTGAAAACAATACATATATCCGTTGTGTAGCAACGAAGAATGTAATAGCTTGTTTGCAAGATTTCATCATATCACAATGAGTGACATTCAAACTATGACATACGCATGCCATATATAAATCTTTGAGGTTAATTTGAAGCAAAGATTCAGAACACCTTGGGGTCGCCCCTTCATATTGGAAAAATTGTCATAACCGTGACCTCTCACATTAGCAACATGCAAACCAAGAGAACCCAGTGTGCCCATGAATACCTTAAAAATCCCTAAGCCTAATGTGCCATTAACCTTTCAGAACTGTAGGAAAAACTCCTCCACTCATTTGTTCTTTGTGGCTCAAATTTGGAGTACAATCCAAGATAATAGAGAAATACTTGGCATCTTTGACGGTCTCTAAGATAACCTTTCTCACACCATCAGCAAGAACTAAAATTAACTCATTCTAATGTTGTGTCCAAGAGAATGATGATGAATTTCATTGTTTTGAATGTATCTAATGCACTCTTGCATCACATGATCAAATTCAGAAATTATTTAAATTGTGCTCAGATAATTACCATTATTAGCTTGCTACCATGAAAAGTCAAAGTATGTTTTGCAAGAAACTTCATAGCAGAACTTGTCCTTACCAAAATATGTCTCCAACCCTCCTTTTCCATTGCAATTTCCCATTGCATGTCGTCATCAATTGTTTTATTTTTTTCTTAGTATACCTAATTTCATACCATATATTCATGTTTGTTAAAGGCTCAAAATTGTTCTCATGTTCTTGGAGTCTCGCACTGAAACACTTCCAATCATCCAATCCATCAGATGTTGCCTAAGAAGCTATGCGATTAAGTACCGCCATGGAAGGTTGTGTGTTCGATCATGTCAAATTATTTGGTAATAAATTGACCATTTGGTTTCGAAAATGGAAGTTTCTATGTAATGAAATTGTTAGTTGAGAATCACCACTTGGTAGGGTTATGGTCAAAAGTTTTTTGTGCGCCACTCCATAAAGTGTTGTAGCCACATAATGGATAGGGTTGTCCAGATACCATCGTTGAATTTTGCGAGCGACTCATCTACTTTAGCCGAGAGAAAACTATAACACAGCTACCCGAGCCCACATGATTCAAATTGGATTCAAAATATAGTACGATCCATGTTCCCTGATTGTTTTAGTATGATCCGACTTGAATAGAGGTGTAACGTTGTCCTCCTGGACCGTAGTGGGCAAAGAGCTCAGCGATAGGGAAGGCGATAGGTGGTGTGTGGCAGATGAAGTTACGTGGGGCGCCCAGCGGTCTGCAACGGGTGGAGGTAGGTGGGCAGCGGCTGGCGATGCACGATAGACCGATGTGGAAGCACAAAAGGCATGATTGCTTTTCATCTCCTTCGAATTATGCATTTGCTTTTCCTTTATGCAAATTCTAGTCTTGTGATCTACTGTTTTGATAAATTCGGTACTAGTATGTTGGCATGTTTTTTCTGTGAATAAAGGTTGTTTCTCCTGGACCACATTGTTTCAAAAATTCTAGCTATGCCACTGATCCCGACCACTAAGGTTTAAATCCGGCACTAACATTTGCACATACCCCAGGTGGCATGAGCACCGGAATTCACCGCCTTTGACAGATTTATTGACGTCCAATATTTTTTATTATTTTGTTTTGGTAACTATGATTTGGTGCCGCACTCATGCGTATGTATGTGTTTGCCTATATCTTTATTGTAATCGCAAAAACGGAAAAATTGCCGTGTATTCTTTTTTACTATGACATCATGCATGCATGCATTATTTGTGTTCTCTGAATGCAGGTGGTCTCGTACAAGGGTTTTTATTTTTGAAAAACACCCCATATATATTAATTAATCCAAAGAAATGTTCTTACAATCATTCGTTACAGCATACACCACGCAGGGCGGAACAGAATTAAAAAGAATCCCACCGGACCTAGTATCGAAGCTAAACTTAGCAATCTCATGTGCCACCCTATTGGCAATCCAATTTATCTTTGAGATATTAAAATTTTGGATCATCCTGGGTATACTCAGAGCCTCATTCATTACATCAGCCAGAGGGGACCTGCCAATCTTATCATTTGCAAGAAACGAATGTACAAAAGCACAGTCAGTCTCTAAGATAATAGATTGGTGAAGGGTGATACCTATATAAAGTCCTACGAGGCAAGGCGTGGAGTTCAGCTTCATTCACACTGGTACACCGATCAATAAAATCCCACGAAGAAACAATAATTTCTCCAGAAGAATTACGAGCCACAACCCCCACACTGGTTGCACTAAGACTCTCCACAAAACTGGCGTCAACATTGATCTTAATATGGTCATTAGGGGGAGGTGTCCACATCACATTATCTTTAAACAGTGTAAAATCAGCTACAACACCGCTCACTTTCTTCTTACCTTTGTTGCTAGCATCCATTTGAACAGTGTCGTTATTGGATGTGAAGGTTCTTTCCCCTTTCCAAAAATTAAATCATTTCTCAAATGCCATGCTCGTCAGAAAAGAAACAAGATTTGCTCCCTGTGTTGCACGCTTAATTGAGCCAACAAAATTAACAACTAATCTGGTCCCGAGCACTTGAAGACATCTTCATCCGGAATATTCCACAGCTCTCTCAATGTCAGTTGTAGAGCACGCGCTTTAGAACAACTCACTAGAGCATGAAAAGTGTCTTCGTCTTCTACACCACAAATAGAACATGTACATGAATCAGTCCGATGGTGTTTAACTCTATTCACCTGGACCGCCAAGCTATTAGTTGCAACTCGCCACGCAAAATTCCTGATCTTCTGAGGGATATTAGCCTTCCAGATTAAATCCCAAATCCCCCTTTCCCCCTCTTGTTCACTACTAGATTGGCCAAAGGTGTCCTAACTATCCTTCATTTTAAGCGCAAAATTGTACGCACTTTTAACAGAAAAAATACCATTCTTCTCATGGTTCCACACAACATAATCCCCATCCCTAGCTAGAGGCCTGAATACGAGTCTTAATAATTTCCTCCGCATTATATGGGTAGAAAAGATACTTAACCAAATTTTCGTCCCAACACTTATGTCCGCTCGTGAATAAATCAGATACCCACTTCAACCTGGTATTATGCCTTCTAGCTGAAATTTTTAGGCCATGCCCCCTAGGTATTCAATTATCTCTCCAGATATTAATACTCGATCCATCACAGACCCGCCAGATGATCCCCTTCTTTAGGAGTTCCAGACCATGAGCAATACCTTGCCAAGTCACCGAAGTAGCATGCGGAAACACCGTATCCAGAATATGTCCTTGAGGATAATACTTTGCCTTCATCAACTTCGCACACAACGAGTCCGGATAAACCACCAGCCGCCACGCTTGTTTGGCCAAAAGCGCTTGATTAAAAAGTCTGACATCACGAAATCCCATGCCACCTTACCTTTAGGTCTTGTTAGTTTGTCCCACGCCAACCAATGCGTTTTTCTTCTATATTCTTCATCTCCCCACCAATTTTTTTTATAATCTGGGATAACTCCTCACAAAGAGAAACCGGAAATTTGAAAATCCCCATAGCGTACACTGGTAGGGCCTGAATTACTGTTTTGATCAAATCTTCCTTGACTCCAGATGATGCATATTTTTCAATCCAGTCAGAAAGCCTTTAAAAAAATTTGTCTTTAGTATACTGAAACTTACAAGCCTTCATTCTACCCTCTGGGACCGGTAATCCAAGATATCTATCCTCAAACCCCTCCACAGTAATATTTAAGATAACCATAATAGTCACTTGTTTCTCCAAGCTGCGCTTTTTCCCAAACATAATGGAACACTTCGCAGGGCTCAATAACTGTCCAGTTCCCTTCTCATATATCGTCAGAATATTTTTAATTGCTAGAGCTTGATCGAGAGATCTCTTGAAAAATAACAGGCTATCATCTGCAAATAATAAGTGAGAAATGCCAGGTGCTTGTCTATTCAGCGTGAAATCTTGAAGAATTCCCCTGGCACAAGCGTCATTAAGCAACAAGGAGAGCGCATCAGCAACAAATAAGAATAAATAAGGAGATAAAGGATCTCCTTGCCTGAGCCCCTGGGCAGGTGAGAACGACTGCAACAATTGACCATTAAAGCGCACCGCAAATTTCAGAGAAGTAACACATGTCATGATCCATTTTATCCATTGCGGCGCAAAACCCAACACCCCCAACATACCTTGCAAAAGTTGCCAATCCACACGATCATAGGCTTTGGCAAGATCCAGCTTATAAGCACAAAATTCCCCTCTTAAATCTTTAAGCGTACTTAAGGAATGCACATATTCAAAAGCTATGAGAGCATTATCAGATATTGACCTTCCCGGAATAAACGCACTTTGAGTAGGGGAAATCATACCATCAAGGAGCGGTCGTAGCCTGTTAACGAGACACTTGGAAATAATCTTGTAGGTAACATTGCATAAACTGATCGACCTAAAATCTTTGATTGATTGAGGATTCTTAATCTTTGGTATGAGAACAATAGTAGTATCATTAATACCTTCAGGCATAATTTCAGAAATAAAAAATTGCTGAACAGCCTTGATAATATAATCTTTGATTAGACCCCAATTCCGTTGGAAAAACCTTGCAGGAAAGCCATCTGGTCCTGGAGCTTTTAACGATCCCATTTGAAAGAGAGCGTCACTTATTTCTTTTTCCGTAAAAGGTTTGCAAAGATCATCATTCATATCATCAGTCACAAGGGGCTTGACAATCAAAATAATGTGAGATGGATCAACCGAAGCATCACAAGAATAAAGTTGCTTAAAGAACGAATTTGCAATACCCTTCATTTCCACCAAATTTTCCGTGAGACAACCATCATCCTTCCTAAGAGCAGAAATAGATTTTTTTTTGCTCTCCAAGAAGCCTTTCACTGAAAATATTTTGTATTATGGTCTCCCCCTTTCATCTTATCGAGACGAGATCTCTGCTTCCATAACATTTCTTCCTTGATAAGAAGTTCATCCATCTCCCCTAGAATTTTCTTTCTTTCCAACAAAGCAGAATGATCAGTTCTATTAAACAAAAATGTTCAATCTCTTACGAGCCCAGTCAAGTTTCTTTGGCTGGTACCCAATATGCACCCGACTCCAACCATGAAGAGATTTCATTAATTTTTCTAAATTATTAGCAACATCTTTCAGATCCTTAATATTTGATCCTCTCTTCCAACAAACATTTATCTGTTCATCCAAACCACGACCTTCCCTCTCCCAATAAGATTCATATTTCAACTGCCTAGCAAACCTATCACCCCGCACATTACCCATCAACTCAATTAAAATGGGGCAGTGATCAGACCTGGAGCTAATAACATGGGAGACCTTACACTGCGGGAAAATAGAAGACCAAAGCGGGCAGGCCACTGCACGGTCAAGGCGTACCTTCACATTCTTATCGCCCTCTTGCTCATTATTACATGTCCATGGAACACCATGAAAGACCAAATCAAATAAATTGCAATCCCACAGAACTTCACGAAAATTGGCCATGAGTCTAGCAGATCTCTTATGACAAGGGTTATTTGTTCGTTCTTGGTCGTGCGCATCAAAAACAAGAAGTGCTGCAATGATAATAAAAAAGTATTCGTTCCTTGCGAAATTTTGGCACATGACGAGAACAGCGGAATGTTCACCGGATTTGAGACTTTGACAAGTACGAAAATGTAGAAAAGGATAGACCAATAATGCTCTGGTTGGATGGAATCTACGGCGCACGCTCGCCGCCGGTTTCTACTATCTAGATTAAAAGTGTACGACGTCCTCCTAGTTGACAACGACGATGGTAGCCGCATATGTACTCCGATGCAGGCAGAGCTACAAAGAAACTTTGTGATGCAGGAAGGAAGAGACAGGAGCGAGCAAACTATATATGGGTAAGCCCGGCAGCATGCGCAGGCCGTGGTTTGTGACCAGGTTCACCGGCCGGCCGACTAACTGCACCTATCTCTCTTCTATCAATCCAGGCGGCAGAAATTAACAGATAAACTACGCCGCCCTTTGTACAGGAGAAGGCGCCCACACGGCTCTCGTTTCAAAGAGGACAAGTATATCCATCTCGATCGATCAGATGCTCGTGTGGCTCCGTTTCGACCGGTAGAAGAGTATGCCTGTCTCCATCCATCGACCAAACATATACGTATTTCCTACACCATCCCATCCAAAATAAGTGTCATGGTTTTAGATCAAATTAGAACTAAAACCACGACACTTATTTTGGATCCGAGGGTACCTTACTACATCACTAATTATATCGCTAGTTTATAAACATGCACAAACTCAACGTAACTCAGATGGTTAGCTTCCCTTTGATGGAGCTAGCCCATCAGAATTGAAGTCCTAAACTTGACGTTGTTGCTCTTTAAATTTATTTATTTCGGATTTTTTGATGATGTTCGTTCAGTGGGAGAAGGATGAGTGTATGTGCGTGTTTATGGGAATCCTGGATTATACCGTGTTTAAAAGAAGTGCAGAAACATGCAGCGCAAATAAAAAAGGGCTTTTGCAAACCCAATTAAAAACCTTCGGCTACCGAAGATCAGGGCCGGCCCTGAGGCATGGGCGGTGGGGCGGCGGCCCAGGGCCCAGGCGGGAGGGGGGCCCATGATGTAGTACATATACATACTAATGCCCAGCAAAACATGGTAAAAAAAACGAGATGGGCTAGGGCGTGAGGCCCGTGCGATCGAGTACGAAGCGTTACGCTAGCGCCAGTGATCGGTACCGGCTGCTCATTTTAAGGAGTCTGGACGGTTGGTCTCTAATCTCTTCGTCCTGCCTGCCGCTCGGCGCTCGGCGCCTTGCCGTCTCGGCCGCCGCTGGCTTGCCATTGCGCGCGCCGCATAGCAGTCCTTAACCCAAAGTCCGCAACGAGCCAACGAGGTAATCCATGATCCATTCCATCCGTCAGTTTCTTCAGCCCGTATATGTATCCATGATCCATCCATGTTCCTGATGACCTAATCCATCCCCCCAGATCCCAATTTGACAATTTCAGTAGTATGTACGTATTCAACTATCCACATGTATGTCTAGGGTTCCAATCATCCGTTTATAAATTCTTAATTCTTTGTACCCTCTTTTCTTGATGATTTTAGGACATTATCCTGCCATGTTGCCTAAGAAGATGTTGGTGTTGAAAAAAGGAGAAGAAGAAAAGAAAGTATTATTGCATCAAGAAACGTCCGTAGAAAAAAAAATTTGAAGCATTGAAGTATTATTGTTGTCGATGGAGTCAGTTGAATTTGGTTCTTATTTGAGGTAATCATGGCATGTTAGTTTTATTTTGCCATCTTTTTAGTATTATTGTAGTCGATGGAGTCGGTTCGAATTTAGTTATTATTGTTGTCGATGGAGTCAGTAGAATTATTATAGTCAAATTTGGTTGAAATTTATATAGGGGCCCATGTCACCGAGTTCGCCTAGGGCCTTTCAAAACACAGGGCCGGCCCTGCCGAAGATGTGCAAAAAAGTTTGTGCTTTCGATCTGCAGACGACCCAAGCAAACAGACCACATCCGTTGTAATTTCAATTTGCGCACGATCCAAGCAAAATAGTCACGAGCGATGTGCATACACAAAGGCGACGGTTATGTAAACACATGCGCAAGAACAATCGTAGGTCTAAAAAAAGTCGCCGGCCGGTGACACCGCTGGCTGCCAGGGGCGTTGCCGGTCGCCGGAGCACCTTGTCGTCGTGAATCCGTAGATATGCAAGCTGTCGTCGACGTGGTGTTGTCCATAGAGCGGAAGGGGCACAAACACCGACGCGGGGAGCAGCAGTAACACCGCCAGCCCGTCGAGGTGCGGCCATGGAACCGTGCAACGCAAACAAAAAAGGGCCTATCAATTTTTTGCCACATCATACTTAGGTCATATCATGACATGTGGAATGTTTTATGTTTCTTAGACTTCATTTACATTTTTAGAATTAACAAATCCTTAAACTTCATGTTTATGGTTTGACTCTTGCCATAGTGATCTTTGAGATTTCTTGCCATTCCTTGTATAAGGCATTCAAATATACTCAATATGCTAAATATGATTATTCAAATCATTTTGGTGTACTGTTTAAACTACTCGTATTTCAAAATTGAATTTTACTCAATCAATGTCTAGAAATGCACTCAATGGCTTAAATATAGCAAATAAACCCCCAAAATGCCAAATTTGAAAGTGGCTGATGATATGATATATGTTGAGTGTAGTAAAAAAAATCAAGGTCAAATGATGAAGCAAATGTCAACTCCCCTTCAAAGCTGGCACAGTCCATGTTGAACTGTGGTTCATCCTCGGAGATGGTTCGATCTCTAAAGAGCTTACATTAAAAAAAAATGAACCTTCTCTTTATCATATTATGCGGAGGTCATATCATGACATCATGCGGTGTTCTTCAGACTTCATTTACATTTTTAATAATTAAAAGACGAATAAACTTCATGTTTGTGGTTGACTCTTGCCACAAAGGTCTTTGAGTTTTTTTTCCTTTTCTTGCATAAGGTGTGCAAATATACTCAAGACCCTGAATATGATTTTCATAACATTTTTGTGCGGCGTTTAATGTACTTATAGTTCAAATTTGAATTATATCCATTAAATGCCTGAAAATGCACTGAATGACTTAGATATAGCATTCGAACCAGAAAAGAGTCAAATTTGAACATAAATGATGATATGTTGTATGTTGAGTGTAACAAAGAATTCAAGGTCAAACGATGAAGCATATGTCAACTCCCCTTCAAAACTGGCGCAATCACTCTCAAAATCCAATTCATCCTCGGAGATGGTTTCATTTCTAGAATGTACTACTTCCTCCGTTCCTAAATATTTGTCTTTCTAGATATTTCAAATGGCTATCACATACGGATGTATGCATACTTTAGAGTGTAGATTCACTCATTTTGCTCCGTATGTAGTCATTTGTTGAAATATCTAGAAAGACAAATATTTAAGAACGAAGGGAGTACATCTTTAGCCATCCCCCAGCTGATAAAACTGTGGTAAGCTGGCTAGAAGGATTAACGGACGTGCCCTTTTACTTCAAAACGCAAGGGAAACGGATGGAAGATGCTTTGGATATGCTGCAGTTGCACGCACGCACACCCGTTGTACATCTGAACAACCACGACCGGCATGCCAACAGCAACAGGCGCACATACGTCCATACATCGAAAGGCGAAAAAGCACGTGATATGGTCCAGACGTATGTACCTCTTGCACATGCCGACGCGTCCCAAGTCTTTCCTTTTGTTAGTTAGTCACCGCCAGTGTCAGATCGAGAACGAATATAATGTGTTAGGGGTATTAGTAAGTACGATGGCGAAAGTGGACCAGGATCCGTCGATGCCATTGCTAGCTAACTTCACAGGCTAGGTGATGAGTACTAGATCGACGGCAAGTAGCTAGGCACCTCAGATTTTTTTTTTGTCCAAAAGGACCATATGCTCAATGAAATTGCCAAAAAAGACCCTTCCGGATGAAATTGGTAAAAAAGACCCTTGGGACATGGCGGCAGGCGCGGCAGCGACACGTGGCACCTGCCGCCACGCCCAGAGGCGGCAATACTGTTCAGTGTACTGTTCACGCAGGAGACGAGAAAAACAACGACGAGGTGAGCAAACAGTACCTGCCGCCTCACGTAGTGGCGGCAGCACTGTTCACGCGTGAGTGAACAGTAATTTCGAAAAATCAAAAAATAGCTTACAAAATCAGAAAAATATAGAATTTTTTACCAGCAAAAACAATCGAGTGTTCTAAGTGGGTGCAAAATTTCAGAACTTTTTGAATTTTTCTGCTATTTTTGTGTTTTTTTGAAATTACTGTTCACTCACGCGTGAACAGTGTTGCCGCCACTGCGTGTGGCGGCAGGTACTGTTCGCTCGCCTCGTCGTTGTTTTTTCTCGTCTCCTGCATGAACAGTGCGTGAACAGTGTTGCCGCCTCCGTGCGTGGCGACAGGTGCCACATGTCGGCTGCCGCGCCTACCGCCACGGCTTAGGGGGTCTTTTTTGTCAATTTCATTCAAAGGAGGTTTTTTTTTTTTTTTGTAATTCCGCTGGGCTAACGGGTCTCATTCAATTGGTTTCCCTGACCCGATACCAAAAAAGACCGAAAAGCTAGGACAGATTCAATACGCCCAAAAAACACCTGACAAACACGACACGTGAGAACAATTGAAAAAATAGGTCCCAAAAGTTCACCGATACTGTACACGACACCCAGACGAAAAAAAGGCACCGACGTGAAAAGGCGTCACTTCTCCATCAACTTTGTAGTACAGTTACAGTGTTAAAAACAGTAGAATCTACAGTTTAAATAGTGTTTCCATACAATGTAATTACAACACAATGGCAGTGTAAATCTGTCAATGAACTACAGAATTTAGAGAAGAGTTACAGTGCTATTAAGGTAAATTTCTGTACAGTGTAATTTACAGTAGACTTACACCAAAATTACACTGCAAATACAATATTTACTGTGAAGATTACAGTGTAATTTAGAGTAGATTTACAATGTTATTACAATAGATATCTTTACAATGTCATTTACAGTAGATTTACACCAAAATTACAGTACAAATACAGTGTTTACTGTGAAATTTTACAGTGTAATTTAGAGTAGAGTTACAATGTAATTACAATAGATATTTTACACTGTAGTGCACCAAAATTACAGTGTAAATAGTGAAAGATTTACAGTGTAAATTGCAGTAGAAACAGGTGTAAATCAGTTGAATTACACCAGTATATTTACAGTTTTACAGTGGAGTTTACACTGTAAATCTGCAATTGAATTACAGTAGTAAGATATACAGTCTTTACAGTTGAAATGCTCTGACCGTAAATTGCTCACTCTAAGAGAGCGCTAGATGGACAAACCCCGAAACCTATTACCATTTTTTTTATCAAAGAAGGGCTTGCCCCTTCCGATTTTCATTACTGAAAACCACCGAGTTCTACAAACGAAACCTATTACCTGACGGATGATACATTGTCCTCTGTTACCGTGAATTGTCCTATGTTTCTTTTCGAAAATGCGCACTTATAGAGAGCAACAGATGATACATAGCTAAGGTTATCACTAGAAAATGAAGAAAATGCATTTCTGAACGTAGGCCCACTTTCATTCACACAACTCCTACATTCAGAGGTAATATATATAAGGTAAAGCAAAGAACAAACACCAAGAGGTGGAGAAGTGAAAACATTGTAGCAGTCACATACTCTAAATGTACTATTTGAGTATTTGTTGTTACCTTCTAACTGGCACATACAACATCACTGGATTCAGATATGGAGCAGGCCAAAGAAGTTGAGAAAGGAAATTTAGTTACAAAGAAGTTCGAATTCAGTAGCAATCCATTTGACAAGCCGAAGACTGTAAGAAGGACCTCTGTTTTAGCAAACTTAAGGAGGCACTCCATTCCATATCTCTAAACAACATCCCTGTACCTAGGGCGCAAGCATTGACAACAGTGGTAAAAACCTGCCAGAATATCTACTAGATGCAATAATCAGGGGGCATTGCAGTGAAATTCAGAGACACAATACAGACTAGAAAAAACAAAAGTAGAACTAGTTGAACTACATTGTAGATCAGAGTTACAAATACAGAGTAAATTCAGAGCTAGTCCAATGCTACTAAGACACCAATGTCAACTGTAAATTCAGAGCTAGTCCAATGCTACTGGACCAAACAATCAACGAGAAAAAGGAATCCTCATGCAATCAACACTGAAACTATGGCAAAAACACTGAAAAGCATGAGGTTGCAGTGAAGCTACACAGGACAAGGTACAATGAAGCTATAGGGCAGCTAATAGGGTTAAAAATCGCACAGCAGAACTGCATACAATACTAGGTAAATCTCAGTGTAACATACACTCCTATTATGGGGGAACACTAAAAGAACAAGCATAAAATTCAGGTAGATACAGAGAAGGGAACGTCGAAACAGAGAAATTCAGTAACCAGCGGGATAAAACAACATCATGGAACAAAAACATGACTAAAATCAGGGGCTAAAACTACAACTACAACCCAATACAGAACAACCAGAACTCGATCTTCAGAAGTCAAGCCACGGGATCCACCGCTGAAAACTAACGCCTATACGCCTACCTACACATCAACAGCAGAGAACTTACGTCTACGCGTACATCCACATCAACAGCAGAACACTGCCAAGGGAAATGGCCTACGGAATCCAAACCGGACAGGATTTGGCCTATGTCCGCAACAAAAAACACAAGACCACGGCATGGAGGACTATGGCGCGCTGCAAGCTCCTACAAAAAACTCAGGCGCACAACCATGGCGGACTAGAACACCACGGCAGCAACATGCACCTCGCCGCGGATCCCAAAAAAAACACCTATCGCTGATCCACGAAACCAAAAATCACCTAGATCTGGAACTACACAGCAACGAGAGCACGGGCAAAACACGAGAGACAAGGGCAACCAACCAGGGCAGCCGGGGGACGAAGAAGAAAAGGAGAAGAAATCAAAATCATGCGGTGGGTGAGCTCGGAATCGCGTCCCCCCTCCTCCGCCGCTCGAGCTCTCTCCCTCTGCCTTACCGAAATGAGAAAGGGGAACGACACCCCGCTCCTAAATTCAAAGAAGACAAAAAACTACGGTGCCCGGCCTGGGTGGAGCGGGGCCGAGGAAAACGGGCTGAAGCAGAAAACCGCGCCCGGTAAAATAACGAGCCCGAAAACCAGCACAAAGCCAACAGGACCGAGCGTAAATCTCAGCGCGAGATCGAGCGGCCAACAATTTGAATGAAAGCGAATTGAAAATCAGTCAGCTGAAAAATAGCAAATCCGTAAAAAATCAGGCACCTCACGGTTCATTCTTGGAAGTTTCTCCCGGCGACGACGACCGCGTCATGTATACACATGGCAGCGACCCGACCCGACACACGCGGCACGTCGATCCAGAGGCGCGGGGACAGCTAGCTCGCCCGACTTCGGCGACCGTTGGCAAATTAAAGCACAAGATACTAGCTTTCGATCTCAGCACGTTGAAAATCGGAACATACATACGAGTAGATCAGGATTAAGAGATCAGAGTCAGGGGACCCTGCAGTTAAATTGGCAACAGTGGCCGCGGTTGGAACGCTGCACATGACATGGATGACACGATGCAGTAATGCAAGTTGCATCTTAGATATACGTGCATGTTTGGCTCGTTCGACGAACGCAACGAAGACGACGACGACGAAGATCATAATACCGCGATGCCACGAGAGTGAACCCACAGTATACTGCTGCATGACGAGTCAGCTTTCCATCGCGTTCCTCCAAAGTCTCCAATTATGACGAGTCAACTTTCCATGGCGTTCCAGGTCCCGGCTGGCTCACATCCACGTACGCTCCAGCGGCTTTATAGGTCGTTGTTCTTCAGTCACGGGGTCTTCTCCATTATGCATTTCGTGTACCTATCAGAGGCTCTGACAGCTTCACGGTTTTGTGAGAGACAGCGAGCTACTCCGTTCGTTCGGAATTACTTGTCGCAGAAATGGATGTATGGACGTATTTTAGTTCAAATACATTCATTTTCGAGACAAATAAATCCGAACGGAGGGAGTAGGACTGAGGACTGATATTCGAGCCAGATGATTACGCTGTGGCTCACGTGTAAATGTTTTTTTAATTGATTTTGTATGATGACCTAGCTAATTACCTCTACACGGTTTCTAGTAGCCGGATAAACAAGCAACCCAGCTGATAGTACGTACTAGTACGCAGCAAGTTGGAGTAAATTTTGTTGGTTCTTGGAGCGCACGAATTAAACAATTTGGCATAAGAAAATTGGAGGGATGCCGACAGAGGATAAGCACTTACTAGAATACTTACTAGACATGTGGTGTGGTGGATGTATATATGTTGGGAGGGCATGGAACGCCATTGGGTGGAGCGGACACTCGTCAAACTTGACAGCTAGGCCATGCCCACGTTACCACATGATCAGTTCGGAACCTGGTCAAATGCTTAATTAATTTAGTACACCCCACTAGGCCACCACCATTCAGCCATCGAATCGATTATATACTTGTTGTAGTACTCCCTCCCTTCCAAATTACTCGTTGCAAAAATGAATGTATCTAAAACTAAAATACATCTAGATACATCCATACATGTGACAAGTAATTCGGAATGGAGGGAGTACTACTTATTACATGATTTGGTCGGAAGAAAATGCATAAGATCAACTCTATGTCATTCCATACTTTCTCTCAATAAGGAGAAAATATAGTAGTACTATTTACTAGTAGTAAGAAACAATTTCAGGGGTAAATAAGTCCAGTGTCGACGAGCTTAATTGGGCTCAACCATTTAGTACAAGAAAAATGAAAAAAGACTACTACACATAATCCTCCATCAAATGCTTTTGCACCACCTCACGTTGCTCCATCAACAACATCAGATTGCTCCCAGCAGCCTGAGAGCTGTCGGCGCCCATCTTCTGGTTCCATGCCGTCCTAAACAGATGACGGAACCGATCCGTTTTCTCAAAGCTGGATAAACAGTGACCCTCTCATCTCATGTACTTTCGGCAGATAATTATTGGATAGCATTACATATTAACATTTAGCGATCGAACATGTACGTACATTTTTTACGGACATCCATGGAATGGAATCCTATTATAGACCTACCGCCCATCGCAGCAGCATTCGGAAACCAAAGGCTACTGTGCTCTATGTTGATTTGATGCTAAAACCAAGTGTCATCGATCGCATATTTTTCTGCAGATACGTCTACAGCTAGCTATCAATCGAGGAAGCAAGCGATGAGCCAGCCAAATTTTGAAGAATTTTCCGTCCATTCCCGTAGCCATCCAGAGATATTCCTTCCGGCCTAACAAGTCCAACCCTTTCGCCTAAAGCAAACATGCCCTTCCGTCTCTTTGTTTTGTTCCTGCAAGCTAGCATCAGGTGCCAGCAGGGAGTTCAGGCTTCAGAGAAAAGCAACACGAACAGCGACGCCCTAGTTGGGACATTGTTACCGGCAAGAGTGGGGCCACGCCTGACAGTAATTTTTTGCCTGGTCATGAATGCAAAGGATAATCCATAATGTACTACTACTATTGAAGAAAAGATAACACATTTCAACTATGACAGAGAAATATTTTCTGGCAGTGAGTGCTAGTACCGGTTTATAAGTCTTGTGTGTATTCCTAGATCTATAATTTGACCGACATACGATGAGTTGTATAGTCTAAAAATTATACCATTAGAAAGTATATGATTTTAAATTTCTAATGACATTCTTTCTGATAAATACAACTTATATTAAGCTGGTCTATTTGTCAACCTAAATATACGCGCAAGCCTTATAAACTGGAAATGAGGTAATACTATTCAGCTTAGCCTTCGGAGCAAAGAAATTTGGAAGTCTAATGTCCAAGTTGTCATGTCACGCTAAGCTCACTTTTTTTCCTCTGCTTCCATGTGGGCGATGTCCCCAACACTGGTGCACACAAGTCCCTTCTAGTCAAGCTCTGCAGGTCGTAGATAGAAGCATGATCATGGTTCCGTTGAGCCTTCTTTGATTTGTAGGGTTTCTAAGATGACTAAACAAGAAAAACCCATGAAGGACATGTCATGCCATCTTTAATGCTGTAGGATTCCATGAATGTGTGATTGTACACGGGAAAACATAGGATTCAAAACAAGATGTTGGTGTGGATCTAAATTTTTGTATCGAGTGTAGTGCAAATGAAGCCTTAAGAAAAATCTCAATGATTGTTATCCTAGGAATCAAACAACACAAGCAGATAAAATCTTTGTGGACTCGATTCCTCCAAAATCTCTTTTCAAAACCTTTGAATCAAAGAGGCTCTAAAGCTTTCCACTCTGTAGTCAAGCAGCTTTGATTTGAAGAGCTTAGAACCACATAACAAAGCAGTGGGCCACGGAGGGAAAACAATTATTAAGGCGTCTATTGAATTCAGAATATGTAAAAACACGGGGACTGGGGGAAAAGGTACATATTGTATGTCGTGATATAGTTGAATTTTACAAAATTTGAGAACAATGGCACGTGTAATTTTCTGTGTTGGTCGGTATGCCATATATATTGTTGAAGCAAATAAAAAAATCTGTGAGACTGGTCTCAATGAAAATTTTGGCTTCTATATTTTTGCGGGGGTTCAAAACTTTCCATTAGGCGGTTGCATTGGGATTGAGGGGGATTAAAGGGGATTGTGATGGATTAAATCCCAAGTCAAATTCCTCCCCAGCCCCCTTCAAACCTCTCCAATCCTTGGGGAAGGGATTAAACAAACAAACCCTTAGAGTTGCATGTAAATACACCATAGAAGAGAGATATTATGGTCTCCAATCCTACAAAGCAACTAAGCAGGAAAGATTTTTAAAGATTCGAATCCTCCAAAATTCCAATGTAATTTATTTGGAAAAAAGGCCCTTTACAGTGCCGATATTAACCCTAATTATTATTATTATTTTGCGAGGGAACCCTAATTATTTGCAAGACAGAAAAAACTCCATGGTTGACTTGGACTAATCAAGACAAATTCATGGTGCCATAGAACTTGATAGGCTAGTCGGGATAGATTGTACGGCAGCTACTACTTTTCACTGGGCTCGGTTTACAAGTAATTTTCCATGGTTCTTGTGTGTGTACCAGTCAAAGCATAGCAGTAGGAGCATGAATTGTCATGCGTGATTCCAAGATTAAGGTTGTGTTTGGTTGAGATTTTTTCACCAACTTCTACTTTGAAGAAGCTAAAAGCTAACCAAAGGGGTAAAATCTCACATCAGTTTTTGAGAATCTGTAGCTTCTTTTTAGTGCAAATTTCGCAGTTGGGGGTACCCCAACTTCTCATCTTCCAAAGCAACCAGTTTTGGTTGTCCCCTCAAAGCTGAATGTTATTTACCCACTGAGGGAGTCCTGGACTAAGGGGTCCTTGGGCGTCCGGCCTGTTAGCCATGGGCCGGACTGATGGGTTGTGAAGATACGAAGACCGAAGACTGCTCCTGTGTCCGGATAGGACTCACCTTGGTGTGGAAGGCAAGCTTGGCGATGAAATATGTAGATTCCTTTCTTTGTAACCGACCCTGTGTAACCCTAGATCTTCTCGGTGTCTATATAAACCGGAGGACTTAGTCCGGAGGAGAGAGATTCATTAATATAGTCATACAGGCTAGACTTCTAGGGTTTAGCCATTACGATCTCGTGGTAGATCAACTCTTGTAATACTCATATTCATCAAGATCAATCAAGCAGGAAGTAGGTTATTAACTCCATAGAGAGGGCCCGAACCTGGGTGAACATTGTGTCCCCTGTCTCCTGTTACCATCGACCTTAGACGCACAGTTCGGGACCCCTACCCGAGATCCGCCGGTTTTGACACCGACATTGGTGCTTTCATTGAGAGTTCTACTGTGTTGTCCTCAAAAGGTTCGATGGCCCCTTCAATCGTCAACAATGACGCTGTCCAAGGAGAAACCTTCCTCCCCGGACAGATTTTTGTGTTCGGCGGCTTCGCACTGCAGGCCAACTCGTTTGACCATCTGGAGCAGATCGATAGCTACGCCTTTGGCCATCAGGTCAGATTTGGGAGCTTGAACTACGTCGCGGACATCCGTGGAGATTTTGATCTTCGCTGCATTCGAAATCGCGGCGATCGCTCCTGGTCACCTCGATGAACATGACATAAATCTGTCATCGGACCACATTCAGGAGATAGCTCCTGTAACTGCTCTGGCCTTAGATCTGGAGCATACGGCGCCATCTAAGGATTGGAGGTTCAACCCCACCACGGAGGCCACAGATTCCCCGGCGTTGGAGCCGCACATGGACTTAAACTCACACAATATTTGTGTCACCGGAACCCCGGACTCATCTCTGGGTGTAAGTTCCCAACCATGCGAGTCTGCGGATGCCGAACATGATCGTTTATCGATCTTCGAGTTCAGCGCCGCAGACATCTTCCAGCACTCGCCCTTGGACGATGTGCTAAGCTCATTAAAGAACCTGTCCTTGGCGGGGGACTCAAAGTCGAACTATGTTCGGTTCGAACTAGGGGCTGACGATGGAGAATCTTGCTTCCCACCCGCCACCCACTTCACAGCCACAGTTGAGGGTTTAACCGACACGCTTGATTACGACTCCGAAGGCATCGACGGTATGGACGACGATGCTGATGAGGAGCAAAGTCAAAGTCCGCCATTCACTGGACGCTGGACGGCCACCTCTTCGTACAATGTGTACATGATGGACACACCCAAAACAACAAACGATGATGACAAAGAAAATCCAGTTGAGAATAAACCTCCTGAGACACAGCAAAAACGCATGCGTCCTCGGCGCCGCTCTAAGTCACGTCGTTCAAGAGACAACAATGCTGGCACCGGAGAAAATAATACTCCGGATGACGCCGAAAACAATGAAGACCTTGCTGAGGTAGCATCCGAACAGGAGGAGCAAGAAAACGGGCAAGCTAGCCCCGACGAACAGGCCAGGCCCAATGACCCGGAGGACAGTAGTTATCATCCGCTCTCTAAGGATGAGGAAAGCCTCGGCAATGAAGATTTCATCGTGCCTGAGGAACCTCTCGAGCAGGAGCGCTTCAAGCGCCAGTTAATAGCCACCGCAAGGAGCCCGAAAAAGAAGGAGCAACAGCTTCAAGCTGACCAAGATCTGCTCGTCGACAGGTGGACTGACATTCTGGCAGCCGAAGAATACGACCGCAGACGCCCAGCCAAGATTTACCCAAAGCGAAGGTTGCTACCTCAGTTCGATAAAGAGGCGTCGGAGCCCATACTTCCCTCGCGTAATGCGGCCGACCGAACACTACGCGGTCGGGACAGTGCGGCGGACCAACCACCTCGTGGTCGGGATAGAGCGGCAACTCAAGCCGAACAGCAGCCCACCCCGCCGCCACGAAAAAATAGAGATAAAATAGTTCGGGGTCATACATACGACCTCCGGCAAACCCTGGATAGTAGAGTAGGATATACCCGATTGATCTACAGATCGCGAGGACGTTCCTCGACACGTGATGATGGCTACCTATTCGAACGTGAAAAACCTAGTCACACCTGAGCCGACAACCGCAGACGGACTCCATCGGAGCTACGTCGCGACGCGGCCCGATATAGAGGTGCCGCACACCCTCTTTGCTTCACCGATGAAGTAATGGATCACGAATTCCCCGAAGGGTTCAAACTCATTAACATTGAATCATACGACAGAACAACCGATCCCGCGGTATGGATCGAGGATTTTATTCTCCATATCCATATGGCTCACGGAGATGACCTCCACGCTATCAAATACCTCCCACTAAAGCTCAAAGGGCCAGCTCGGCACTGGTTAAACAGCCTGCCTGAAAACTCTATCGGCAGCTGGGAGGACTTGGAAGAAGCCTTCCTCGACAACTTCCAAGGTACATATGTCCGGCCACCAGACGCCGATGTCTTAAGCCACATAGTCCAACAACCTGGAGAGTCAGCCAGGAAATTTTGGACTAGGTTCCTAACCAAAAAGAACCAGATCGTCGACTGTCCGGATGCCGAAGCCCTAGCGGCCTTTAAACATAGCATCTGTGACGAATGGCTCGCCCGCCACCTCGTCCAAGAAAAGTAGAAATCTATGGCAGCCCTCACGGCACTCATGAACCGCTTTTGTGCGGGCGAGGACAACAAGCTGGCTCGTAGTAAAAATACGGCCAGCAACGCAGGCCCCTCCGAGGCCAAAAACAACAACGGCAAGCTCTAACATAACAGACACAAACGCCAAAGCAATGGTGATAATACCGCCGACACTACAGTCAACGCCGGATTCAGTGGCTCCAAGTCCCACCAGCGGAAGAAACCATTCAAGAGAAACAATCAGGGACCATCCAGCCTGGACCGCATACTCGATCGCCCGTGCCAGATACATGGCACCCCAGACAAACAAGCCAATCATACCAACAGAGATTTTTGGGTTTTTTAACAGGCCGGCAAATTAAACGCCGAGAACAGGGAAAAGGGATCACAAAGCGAGGACGAAGACGAGGAGCCCTGGCAACCGAACACAGGGGGACAGAAGAAGCTTCCCCCTCAAGTGAAAATAGTGAACATGATATATGCTACACACATCCCCAAAAGATAGCGCAAACGCGTAGTAAGGGACGTCTATGCGATAAAGCCAGTCGCCCCAAAATTCAATCCATGGTCGTCATTCCCGATCACCTTTGATCGTCGGGATTACCCGACTAGTATCCGTCATGGCGGTTCAGCCGCACTAGTCCTCGACCCAATCATTGATGGATTTCACCTGACGCGCGTCCTTATGGACGGAGGTAGCAACCTCAACCTGCTTTATCAGGATACAGTGCAAAAAATGGGCATCAATCCATCACGGATCAAGCCCATAAAGACTACCTTCAAAGGAGTCATACCAGGTGTTGAGGCCCGCTGTACGGGCTCAATCACACTAGAAGTTGTCTTCGGGTCTCCGGACAATTTCCGAAGTGAGGAGTTAATCTTCGACATCGTCCCCTTTTGCAGCGACTATCACGCACTGCTCGGACGAACCGCATTTGCTCGATTCAATGCAGTGCCACACTATGCTTATCTTAAGCTCAAGATGCCCGGTCCACGCGGCGTCATCACGGTCAACGGAAATACGAAACGCTCCCTCCGTACAGAAGAGCACACAGCTACCTTAGCAGTAGAAGTGCAAAGCGGCATTCTCAAGCAGAACCCTAATTCGGTTGCCGAGCCCACAGACACCGTTAAGAGGGTCCTAACTACCCTGCAGCAGGATAGCTCGGCTCGTTAGGTTCTCGACTAGCAATCCGGCCTCCGTCTCAGTCCCGATCAAGCGGTGGCATTCGCGTCGCGCGTACATAACTACGCACTCAAAATTCCATGGGCATCGACAGAGGCACAACTAGCTTGCGATCCACAGTGCGGCTCAACCGGCACCGGATACACACATACTTTCACTTTTACTTTTTCCTTTCAGGTCTCAATCCCGCACACCCCATCCGATGGCCTGTTCACGGGTCCTCTCGAAGGACAAACACACCAAGACGGCAAGAATAAGAGCGGTTGGGATAGTTGACCCTGTTGGATGGTATTATACGAGCTCGGCACGGGAGAGCCACAGACATATGGGGGACTTCTCTACGTGGTTTCATTAAAGGATCACTCTACCTGTTTTTCAGGACCCATACGCAGCTCTCTCTTGGTGAAGGCATAGTAAATAGCCTTTCTGCTTATTGCGCTACTTGTATTAACGCGCTTTAACGCACCAATGAAATTATAATAGAAACAGTTGCGGCCCAAACAGCTTAGCACTGGTTCTTCCTCTTTCTTTCTTTTTGCCTTTTCCTTCCTGGTAATTCTATCAGATAACACCCGTACACTCGGTGTGTTCCCCCTTGCCAGGGGCTTCATAGCGCCCCACAACATGGCAACAAAAGTCCGAAGACTTTTAGAGTATAGTTCGGCACCCCGAATTTAGCACTATATGCATTGGCTCCGAATCATGTCTTTGGTCAATAGTTGGGTTGCCCGGCTCCTGTGCTTGCTACCTTACGTTCCGCTATATCGGCTAAGGTAGTAAAGGGAGAACTGCTGCGATTGTGCCCTGGTTTATCCAAAGTAGCACCTCAGTAGAGAAAGCCGAAAACTGACTGTCATGATACGGCGAGAGCCGGTCAGCTGTTCGGAGGTTTGAAATCGTTGGAGATCTCTCCCGCATTACGCGAAGGATCGGTACTTCCCGATCAGACGCTCATAGCACTTTGGTTCGGATACTAGGGGCTGCGCCCATGTTTTATTGTAAAACTCCTATGGTTAAGTGAGGGCTTTTAAGACGCATAGTCTGATTGCCTGGTTCGTTGCGCTAAACAACCACTTCAAGGACCATATAATTGGATCAAGATTGTTTAGATTCCATTCTGAACACGTCCGTACTACCTACATGGGGCAGAAGCCGACGACTGGCCAACCCTCAGATTTCATACAACACGGCCGCACAGGAGGAAAAAATTAAAACATAACAAGCATTATATTACAAACCGACTTTGTTTCATCATACAAGGCAAAGACAACACGAATGTATTTATTCGAAAATAATGTCTTGCCCGCACTGTGTTGCCACAATGCGAGACCCCTCTAGGACATCCGCAAAATAGCGCTCGGGTGTGCGGTGCTCCTTGCCCTCTGGCGGCCCTCTGGTCAGCTCGGCGGCGTCCATCTTCGCCCACCACATCTTGCAATGGGCGAAGGCCATGCGCGCACCTTCGATACAGGATGATCGCTTGACGACGTCCAGCCGAGGACAGGCGTTCACCAGCTGCTTCACGAGTCCGAAGTAGCTGCCGGGAATAGCTTCGGCTGGCCATAGCTGGATTATCAAATCCTTCATGGCTAGTTCGGCCACCCTATGCAGCTCCACCAGCTGTTTCAGCTGATCGGTGAAGGGCACGGGATGCTCTGGCGCAAGATACTGCGACCAGAACAATTTCTCCATGGAGCTCTCTTCTTCGGCTCGAAAGAACTCTGTGGCATCGGACACACTGCGCGGCAGATCTGCGTAGGCTCCTGGAGAACTCCGAACCAGGGTTAGTAAGAAATATTCTTCTTCATATACTTGCTTTGCATACTAAATGCCTTACCCGCCGCGATCTTCCTGGCCTCCTGGATCTCTTGAAGGGCGCCGTCGGCCTCATTCCGGGCCGTCTCCGCGCTCTGACGAGCCTTGGGGAGTTCGGTCTCTCGAACCGACGCGTCGCGCTCCAAGGACTCGCACTTCCTCACCGCGTCCTGGAGCTCTTGTTGAACCTCGTCGGCCCGGGCCTTGAGCTTCTTACGGGCGGCCTGCTCCTTGACAGCCTTCCCCTTGGCTTCGTCCAGGGTCTCCTTCAGGGCCTCGACCTCGGTCGTCGCTTCTATATATATCTTGACACTTCAGTCAATGCATATCATTTTACCTTCTTAATATAAAACGGGTTATCACATACCTTGTTTTTCTTGGAGCTGCCTCCTCACCTGACCGAGCTCCTCCTCGGCCTGCTCCAGTCTCTGCTTCAGTCCGGAGACTTCGGCAGTATGTGAGGCTGTGGCCAACAGCGACGCCTGCGTATTCATTTCAGACAAGTTTAGTTAGTTTCCTGCCATCAGGGATTGATCCTCTGTCCGGTTTCTTCTTTCCGGACACCGGACCGATGTCTCGAGGGCTCTTGTCTATATTGGGATTTTCTCTTTTTGCGTCGCTTACCTCAAAACCTGTCAGCAGGCTACTGTAGGCTTCGGTTAGTCCACTCTTAGCGGGCTGAACCCTTTCAATCACCGTGCCCATAAGAACACGGTGCGCATCCACAATGAAAGCGCCTCGCAGCGCTTCCAGCAGATTTTCTGGTGACCCTGGTTGGACAAGGGTCACCGGTGGAATAGGCATACCCCCTTCTTTCGTAGGAGGTTGTGTGCCGGATTCCGGAGCCGTGTCGGTCTCCAGAATCGAGTCCGATTGAGGGCTGAACTGAATATGGCCCTCATCCCCAGTCTCCATGGGAACTGGCTCCCCCTGGTGTTCGGCGACGGGGGCTTCACCTTCTGGTGCCTCTCCCCGGCCTCGGAAGGTCCGTTGGGAGAGCACCTCGTTGTCTCCCTTGGCCTTGGGAGAGTAAGCGTCCGGCGGTGTCTCGCTGGCCATCTCCTTCGAGTCCAACGAACATCTTGATGAGGATCGCCGGGAGCTGTCGTGGGCCGGACTGCAATAGCATAATTAACCATGTCAATACGACAAAGAGGAGAGGTTAGATCTATGGGCATGTACGAGCCTTAGCACTTACGATGCGGCCCGAGGCTTAGTGCGGGGGCGTCGCTCCGGACTGCTGTCAACGTCCCATGCAGAGCTGCCCGCGAGCGGGCCTTTCCCCTTCTTGGGTGCCTCCGCCTCCAGAATTGTGGAGGCCGCCCTCTTCTTTCTCCCCCCATCAGGGGGAGAGTCGCTCTCCTCCTCCTTCTCCTCCTCTTCATCATTGTCGTCTTCGGCGACGGAGGAACGGGTCTTGTCTACGGACGTCACGTCCGTAGCGCCCTTGCGGCGGGGGCCACTCCGGACCCCCTAGGCCTTCCCCGTGGCCTTCTTCTCCGGTGCCGTATAGGGCGCCGGCACCAGCATCTTCGCTTAACGCGGAATGACTGGTTCTTCAGGCAGCGGAGCCGGGCACTGGATATTCTTCGCCCTCTCCATCCATTCCTGAAGAAGCAATGACAGTAAAAGTTCAGATATCCTCCTTGAAACAAACAAGTAGAGGACGTGTTAAAAACTTACCTCGCTGGCGAGGTGGTTAATATCGTGCCCACGGTCTGAATCCGTGGCTGGCGGTATCTCGTTGCCCTTAAAGAGCAACTTCCAGGCATCTTCGTGAGTGGTCTCGAAGAGCCTCTTCAGGGTATGGTGTTTCTTCGGATTGAACTTACATAGCGGTAGGCTTCGGCTTTGGCACGGGAGAATCCGGCGAACTAGCATCACCTGGATTATATCGACAAGTTTGACATTCTTGTCCACCATGCTTTGAACGCGCGTCTGCAGCGCCATCAGCTCGTCTGGCGAACACCAGTTCGGGCTCTTCTCGACCCAGGAGGTGAGCCGCATTGGAGCACCGGAGTTGAATTCGGCATCTGCGGCCCAGTTGGTGCCGCGGGGTTATGTAATGTAGAACCATTGTTTCTGCCATTCCTTGACAGTCTCATCAAAAGTGCCTTTCGGCCAGGAGACATTGGACAGCTTACTCACCATGGCTCTGATACATCTCCAACGTATCTATAATTTTTGATTGCTCCATGCTATATTATCTATTGTTTTGGACTATATTGGGCTTTATTTTCCACTTTTATATTACTTTTGGGACTAACCTATTAACCGGAGGCCCAGCCCAGAATTGTTGTTTTTTGCCTATTTTGGTGTTTCGAAGAAACGGAATATCAAACGGAATGAAATCTTCGGGAACGTGATTTTCTCATCGGATAAGACCCAGGAGACTTGGACCCTTCGTCAAGAAAGATCCAAGGCGTCCATGAGGGTGGATGGCGCCCCCATGCGCGCCCCTACTCGTGGGCCCTCGAGGCTCCACCGACGTACTTCTTCCTCCTATATATACCCACGCACCCCGTCGGATCGATCACGGAGCCAAAACCTAATTCCACCGCCGCAACTTTACGTATCCACGAGATCCCATCTTTGGGCCTGTTAGGAGCTCATGGGAAGGATTCCACCAGGGAGGGCTTCTACATCAACATCATAGCCTCTCCGATGAAGTGTGAGTAGTTTACCTCAGACCTTCGGGTCCATAGTTAGTAGCTAGATGGCTTCTTCTCTCTTTTTGGATCTTAATACAATGTTCTTCCCCTCTCTCATGGAGATCTATTCGATGTAATTTTCTTTTTGCAGTGTGTTTGTTAAGACCGATGAATTGTGGGTTTATGATCAAGATTATCTATGAGCAATATTTGAATCTTTCCTGAATTCTTTTATGTATGATTGAGTTATCTTTGCAAGTCTCTTCGAATTATCCGTTTGGTTTGGCCAACTAGATTGGTAGTTCTTGCAATGGGAGAAGTGCTTAGCTTTGGGTTCAATCTTGCGGTGTCCTTTCCAAAGTGATGAGGGGCAGCAAGGCACGTATTGTATTGTTGCCATCGAGGATAACAAGATGGGGTATTTATCATATTTCATGAATTTATTCCTCTACACCATGTCATCTTGCTTAAGGCGTTACTCTGTTTTCGATAACTTGATACTCTAGATGCATCTTTGGATAGCGGTCGATGAGTGGAGTAATAGTAGTAGATGCGGCAGGAGTCGGTCTACTTGTCTCGGACGTGATGCCTATATACATGATCATACCTAGATACTCTCATAACTATTCTCGATTCATCAATTGCTCAACAGTAATTCGTTCACCCACCGTAAAATACCTATGCTCTTGAGAGAAGCCACTAGTGAAATCTATGGCCCCCGGGTCTATTTTCATCATATTAATCTTCCTACGCTTTATTATTGCTTTGCTCTTTACTTTGCCTTTTTATTTTACTTTGCATCTTTATACCAAAAATACCAAAAATATTATCTATCATCTCTATCAGATCTCACTCTCGTAAGTGACCGTGAAGGGATTGACAACCCCTATTCGCGTTGGTTGCGAGGAGCTATTTGTTTTGTGTAGGTACGAGGGACTTGTGCGTGGCCTCCTACTGGATTGATACCTTGGTTCTCAAAAACTGAGGGAAATACTTACGCTACTCTGCTGCATCATCCTCTCCTCTTCGGGGAAAACCAACGCAAGCTCAAGACGTAGCAAGAAGGCTTTCTGGCGCCGTTGTCGGGGAGTCTACGCAAAAGTCAGCATACCAAGTAGCCATCACAATCCATTATCTCTCGCATTACATTATTTGCCATTTGCCTCTCGTTTTCCTCTCCCCCACTTCACCCTAGCCGTTTTATTCGCCCTCTCTTTTCCATTTGCCTTGATGTCTTACTTGGCTCGTTTGCTCGTTTGGTTGAAATAGTTGAGTATTTATTCCTAAACAAAGAAGCCAATATCTATGGATCCTCATCCGCTTGCCAATCTTTTTAAGAGGTCCAATTATGATGAACCAATTCCTAGTGATTTGGATGCACTAGATTATCTTTATAAGCTTTTGCCTGAAATCCGTAAATCTGAAAATTGTGATGAAGTGCTTCATGATAGATCTTTGAATAAAAAGCATGATTGCAATGATTTTATTATAAATCCTATTGATGTAAATTATGCTAATAATATGCAAAACCCTAAGCTTGCGGATGCTAGTTTTGCTATGTCCAATAGTCATGATTTGGGAGATTCTTCTTATGATCTTGAAAATTTATTTAAGCCCCATGATACGTCTCCAACGTATCTATAATTTTTGATTGCTCCATGCTGCTTTATCTACTGTTTTGGACTATATTGGGCTTTATTTTCCACTTATATTACTTTTGGGACTAACCTATTAACCGGAGGCCCAAATTGTAATTGCTGTTTTTGCCTATTTCAGTGTTTTGAAGAAACAGAATATCAAATGGAGTCCAAACGGAATGAAACCTTCGGGAACGTGATTCTCTCACCGAACGTGATCCAGGAGACTTGGACCCTACTCCAAGAAGTGCCAGAGGCGGTCACGAGGGTGGAGGGCATGCCCCCCTAGGCGCGCCCCCCTACCTCGTGGGCCCCCTAACGCTCCACCGACGTACTCCTTCCTCCTATGTATACCTACGTATCCCCAAACGATCAGAACAGGAGCCAAAAACCTAATTCCACCACCGCAACTTCCTGTATCCACGAGATCCCATCTTGGGGCCTGTTCCGGAGCTCCGCCGGAGGGGGCATCCACCATGGAGGGCTTCTACATCAACACCATAGCCTCCCCGATGAAGCGTGAGTAGTTTACTTTAGACCTTCGGGTCCATACTTAGTAGCTAGATGGCTTCTTCTCTCTTTTTGGATCTCAATACAATGTTCTCCCCCTCTCTCGTGGAGATCTATTCGATGTAATCTTCTTTTTGTGGTGTGTTTGTTGAGACCGATGAATTGTGGGTTTATGATCCAGCTTATCTATGAATAATATTTGAATCTTCTCTGAATTCTTTTATGTATGATTGAGTTATCTTTGCAAGTCTCTTCGAATTATCCGTTTGGTTTGGCCAACTAGATTGGTAGTTCTTGCAATGGGAGAAGTGCATGGCTCTGGGTTCAATCCTGCGGTGTCCTTACCCAGTGACAGAAAGGGTTACAAAATGGGGTATTTATCATATTGCATGAATTTATTCCTCTACATCATGTCATCTTGCTTAAGGCGTTACTCTATTTTTAACTTAATACTCTAGATGCATGATGGATAGCGGTCGATGAGTGGAGTAATAGTAGTAGATGCAGAATCGTTTCGGTCTACTTGTCACGGACGTGATGCCTATATACATGATCATACCTAGATATACTCATAACTATGCTCAATTTTGTCAATTGCTCAACAGTAATTTGTTCACCCACCGTAGAATATTTATGCTCTTGAGAGAAGCCACTAGTGAAACCTATGGCCCCCGGGTCTATTCTCATCATATCAATCTCCATCACTTTTATACTTGTTTTGTTTTTACTTTGCCTTTTATTTTTACTTTGCATCTATATACCAAAAATACAAAAAAATATTATCTCTATCAGATCTCACTCTCGTAAGTGACCGCGAAGGGATTGACAACCCCTAATCGCGTTGGTTGGGAGTAGCTATCGTTTTGTACAGGTACGAGGGACTTGTGCGTGGCCTCCTACTGGATTGATACCTTGGTTCTCAAAAACTGAGGGAAATACTTACGCTGCTGTGCTGCATCATCCTCTCCTCTTCGGGGAAAACCAACGCAAGCTCAAGACGTAGATAAGCTGGGGTATTTATCATATTGCATGAATTTATTCCTCTACATCCTGTCATCTTGCTTAAGGCGTTACTTTGTTTTTAACTTAATACTCTAGATGCATGCTGGATAGCGGTCGATGAGTGGAGTAATAGTAGTAGATGCAGAATCGTTTCGATCTACTTGTCTCGGACGTGATGCCTATATACATGATCATACCTAGATAACCTCATAACTATGCTCAATTCTGTCAATTGCTCAACAGTAATTTGTTCACCCACCGTAGAATACTTATGCTCTAGAGAGAAGCCCCTAGTGAAACCTATGGCCCCCGGGTCTATTCTCATCGTATCAATCTCCATCACTTTATTTACTTGCTTTGTTTTTACTTTGCTTTTACTTTTCACTTTGCATCTTTATACCAAAAATACCAAAAATGTTATCTCTACCAGATCTCACTCTCGTAAGTGACCGTGAAGGGATTGACAACCCCTAATCACGTTGATTGCGAGTAGCTATCGTTTTGTGCAGGTACGAGGGACTTGCGCGTGGCCTCCTACTGGATTGATACCTTGGTTCTCAAAAACTGAGGGAAATACTTACGCTACTGTGCTGCATCATGCTCTCCTCTTCGGGGAAAACCAACGCAAGCTCAAGACGTAGCACCCCATGATGAATATAAGATTGATAATAGTGTTTGCAATAATATTTAAAGTGGGTTTGGAAGAGTGTCAACTTTAGATCCCACGTATTTGGATAACATTCAATCTTATGAAATTTTTGGTAAAGGTGGGCTTGGAGAAATCATGACTTTAGTTAATGTTAATCCCACTATTTCGGAAGAGTGTCAACTTTGCATGCATGTGGATCGTGTTGAAAGTATTTATTGTGATAGCTAATTTTTTGAATTTTCTTATGATCCTACATGTAATTATTATGAGAGAGGAAAATATGGTTATATAAATTTTCATGTTACTAAATTACCTCTCGTTATGTTGAGATTGCTATTGTTCCTTTCCGCTTCCTTGCATATGCCAGTTTTTTCTTGCTATGATAATTTGTTTTCCTATAATATGCCTATGCATAGGAAGCATGTTAGACTTAAGTGTGTTTGTCACATGTTTTATGATGCTCTCTTTGTGCCTCAATTCTTGTCTTTCTTGTGAGCATCATTGAAATCTCAGTGCCTAGCTAAAAAGGCTTTAAAGAAAAGCGCTTGTTGGGAGACAACCCAATATTTTTCCTTGCTTCTTAGTAATAAATAATCCATCTACCTTCGGTTTATATGTAGTTTTATGTTTTAATTAGTGTTTGTGCCAAGTTAAACCTATAGGATCTTCTTGGATAATAGTTATTTGATCTTGCTGTAATTTCCAGAAACTTTTGGTTCACGAAAACAATTGTTAAAAATTACCAGAACGTGATAAAATAGTGATTCCAATTGCTTCTGATCAATAAATTAATTCCCTAGGTCTTCCTATTTTGTCTGAAGTTTTGGAGTTCCAGAAGTTTGCGTTAGTTACAGATTACTACAGACTGTTCTGTTTTTGACAGATTCTGTTTTTCGTGTGTTGTTTGCTTATTTTGATGAATCTATGGCTAGTAAAATAGTTTATGTTCCATAGAGAAGTTGGAATACAGTAGGTTTAACACCAATATAAATAAATAATGAGTTCATTACAGTACCTTGAAGTGATATTTTGTTTTCTTTCGCTAACGGAGCTTACGAGATTTCTGTTGAGTTTTGTGTTGTGAAGTTTTCAAGTTTTGGGTGAATTTTTTTGATGGATTATGGAACAAGGAGTGGCAAGAGCCTAAGCTTGGGGATGCCCATGGCACCCCCAAGATAATCCAAGGACGCCAAAATTTCGAAGCTTGGGGATGCCCCGGAAGGCATCCCCTCTTTCGTCCACTTCCATCGGTAACTTTACTTGGAGCTATATTTTTATTCACCACATGATATGTGTTTTGCTTGGAGCGTCTTGTATTATTTGCGTCTTTGCTTGTTAGTTTACCACAATCATCCTTGCTGTACACACCTTTTGAGAGAGCCATACATGAATTGGAATTTGTTAGAATACTCTATGTGTGCTTCACTTATATCTTTTGAGCTTGATAGTTTTGCTCTATGTGCTTCACTTATATCTTTTGAGCTTGATAGTTTTGCTCTAGTACTTCTATATCTTTTAGAGCACGGTGGTGGATTCGTTTTAAAGAAACTATTGATCTCTCATGCTTCACTTAGATTATTTTGAGAGTCTTAAATAGCATGGTAATTTGCTTAATAATAATATGCTTGGTATTCAAGATTTGTAAAACTTTCTTTTGAGTGCGTTGAATACTAAGAAAAGTTTGATGCTTGATAATTGTTTTGAGATATGGAGGTAGTAATATTAGAATCATGCTAGTTGAGTAGTTGTGAATTTGAGGAATACTTGTGTTAAAGTTTTTGATTCCCGTAGCATGCACGTATGGTGAACCGTTATGTGATGATGTCGGAGCATGATTTATTTATTGATTGTCTTCCTTATGAGTGGCGGTCGGGGACGAGCGATGATCTTTTCCTACCAATCTATCCCCCCTAGAAGCGTGCGCGTAATACTTTGCTTTGATAACTTGTAGATTTTTGCAATAAGTATATGAGTTCTTTATGACTAATGTTGAGTCCATGGATTATATGCACTTTTCTCACCCTTCCACTATTGCTAGCCTTTCTAATACCGCGCGCTTTTCGCCGGTATCATACACCCACCATATATCTTCCTCAAAACAGCCACCATACCTACCTATCATGGCATTTCCATAGCCATTCCGAGATATATTGCCATGCAACTTTCCACCATACCGTTTATTATGACACGCTCCATCATTGTCATATTGCTTAGCATGATCATGTAGTTGACATTGTATTTGTGGCAAAGCCACCATTCATAATTCTTTCATACATGTCACTTATGAATCATTGCATATCCCGGTACACCGCCGGAGGCATACACAAAGAGTCATATTTTGTTCTAAGTATCGAGTTGTAATTGTTGAGTTGTAAGAAAAATAAAAGTGTGATGATCATCATTTTTAGAGCATTGTCCCAAGTGAGGAAAGGATGATGGAGACTATGATTCCCCCATAAGTCGGGATGAGACTCCGGGCGAAAAAAAGAAGAAGAAAAGAGGCCATAAAGAGGAAAGGCCCAATAAAAAAAGAGAAATGAGAGAAAAAGAGAGAAGGGACAATGTTACTATCCTTTTACCACACTTGTGCTTCAAATTAGCACCATGATCTTCATAATAGAGAGTCTCTTGTTTCGTCACTTTCATATACTAGTGGGAATATTTCATTATATAACTTGGCTTGTATATTCCAGTGATGGGCTTCCTCAAATTTCCCTAGGTCTTCATGAGCAAGCGAGTTGGATGCACACCCACTTAGTTTCATTTGTTGAGCTTTCATATACTTATAGCTCTAGTGCATCCGTTGCATGGCAATCCCTACTCACTCACATTGATATCTATTGATGGGCATCTCCATAGCCTGTTGATATGCCTAGTTGATGTGAGACTATCTTCTCCCTTTTTGTCTTCTCCACAACCACCATTCTATTCCATATATAGTGCTATATCCATGGTTCACGCTCATGTATTGCGTGAAGATTGAAAAAGTTTTGAAAATGTGAAAAGTATGAAACAATTGCTTGGCTTGTCATCGGGGTTGTCCATGATTTAAATATTTTGTGTGGTGAAGATAGAGCATAGCCAGACTATATGATTTTGTAGGGATAACTTTCTTTGGCCATGTTATTCTGAGAAGACATAATTGCTTTGTTAGTGTGCTTGAAGTATTATTATTTTTTATGTCAATATGAACTTTTGTCTTGAATATTTCGGATCTGAATATTCATACCACAATTAAGAAAAATTACATTGAAATTATGACAAGTAGCACTCCGCATCAAATATTATCTTTTTATCATTTACCTACTTGAGGACGAGCAGGAATTAAGCTTGGGGATGCCTGATACGTCTCCAACGTATCTATAATTTTTGATTGCTCCATGCTATATTATCTATTGTTTTGGACTATATTGGGCTTTATTTTCCACTTTTATATTACTTTTGGGACTAACCTACTAACCGGAGGCCCAGCCCAGAATTGCTGTTTTTTGCCTATTTCAGTGTTTCGAAGAAACGGAATATCAAACGGAGTCCAAACGGAATGAAATATTCGGGAACGTGATTTTCTCATCGAGATAAGACCCGGAGACTTGGACCTCCGTCAAGAAAGCTCCGAGGCGGCCACGAGGTGAGGGCGCCCCTAGGGCGCGCCCCTACCTTGTGGGCCCCTCGAGGCTCCACCGACGTATTTTTTCCTCCTATATATACCTTCGTACCCCCGTCAGATCAGATACGGAGCCAAAAACCTAATTCCACCGCCGCAACTTTCTGTATCCACGAGATCCCATCTTGGGGCCTGAGGGAGTCCTGGATTAGGGGGTGTCCGGATAGCCGAACTATCACCGTTGGCCGGACTCCTGGACTATGAAGATACAAGATTGAAGACTTCGTCCCGTGTCCGGATGGGACTTTCCTTGGCGTGGAAGGCAAGCTTGGCGATACGGATATGTAGATCTCCTACCATTGTAACCGACTCTGTGTAACCCCCTAACCCTATCCGGTGTCTATATAAACCAGAGGGTTTTAGTCCGTAGGACGAACAACAATCATACCATAGGCTAGCTTCTAGGGTTTAGCCTCCTTGATCTCGTGGTAGATCCACTCTTGTACTACCCATATCATCAATATTAATCAAGCAGGAGTAGGGTTTTACCTCCATCGAGAGGGCCCAAACCTGGGTAAAAACATCGTGTCCCTTGTCTCCTGTTACCATCCGCCTAGACGCACAGTTCGGGACCCCCTACCCGAGATCCGCTGGTTTTGACACCGACATTGGTGCTTTCATTGAGAGTTCCTCTGTGTCGTCGCTATCAGGAAGGATGCCTCATCCCGTCTTTAAAGACGGCACCATTGCTAAAGGAGCTTTGGCCACCGGCCAAACTCTCCGGCTAGGCGGTTTTCTTATGACCGCCTGTTCGGCCGCCGTGCCGACGATGACTTCTCGGGTCATCGAAAGCAATCTTCACGCTAACTCGGAACTCGCCGAGAAGTTAGATCCGATGGAGCTCTCTTCCTTGAACGAGCTCTTGGATCGCATCGCCGCCCTGGGAGTCGCTACAGACTACGATCAGATCGGGCCTAAAACCGACCTGAGAGAGATCAACTCTCCCCAGGCTACCCACCACGTTGCTTTGGTAGAGGAACAATACGGCGACTCTTCTCCTACCTTACGGACTAGCTATGTCCGGATTCCTGACCCCTCCATGCCGGACTCCCGCGGAGGGGAGGACACCACTCAAGCCCTGAACTTAAAGTCAGGCAACGGGCTAGATTCATTGGACAACCTCCAAGAACCCAAGCTTCCAAGTTCGGAAACTTCTTGGCCCCTGAATCTTAGATCGGTCGGGGTTCGGAATTTAACTCCACCCGCCCACCCAAACATAAGCGATCTATCCCAAATCCGGCAAGAGCCCGGTGAAACAGTACATCATTACTGGGCCAGATTCCTCCTGGTTATGGACAGGATAAAGGACTGCCGCAAGGAGGACATAATCTCACTCTTCTGCAATAATTGCACGAACAAGGGAATCCTAAACACCATAAGTCGTCGTGAAATTACACGCTTCACTGACTTGGCGTCCATAGTACGAAAAGTATCTTGCGATGGAGAGCGCCTGAAAACCGAAATCAAATTTTGGGATAATCCGCCCCGAATCGACCCTAGTCCGAAATAAAAGGGTGCATCATCACGGGCACCTGGGTTACATACCAAAAGCAAAACCCCCAAAGGGCATGGAACCGTCTTTCGAGGGAGGGCTCAATGGACCTCGCAAAATTCATAGCACAGAGGGCGCCACTCCAACTCATAGCCTTAGAGCATGTTGGATACTACGGCAGTGGCCAAAAGTGGCGAAGAGCTCTTAGCTCAGAGCACCAGCCCAACAATACCAAGACGGTATTAACAGTCTTGAGACTTTCACATCAAATAATATGCGGAAGCGAACACTCCGCAGCCTGGCCGAAGTCTACCAGATAGCAACAATAAGTCCATGGAGCGACACGGCTATTACCTTTAACGCCAGTGACGAACCTAAGTTCCGAACAGCCCGAGCACCAGCCGCATTGGTCCTCAGTCCAATAGTGGACGGCTTTTGCCTTACCAAGGTACTCATGGACGGCGGCAGCGGATTAAACCTCATCTACGAGGAAACCCTTCGAAAAATGGAAATAGACTGGAGCCTCATTGAGCGAAGCAGCACAACCTTTAGAGGAAAAATCCCCAGTCGGGAAGCATGTTGTACAGGAAAGATCACACTAGATGTGGTGTTCGGCACGCAGGACAATTATAGGTCCGAGGAGGTCACATTCCAAGTGGCCCCGTTCAGCAGCGGATACCACGCTCTATTAGGGCGAGAGGCATTCACAATTTTTCAAGCTATACCCCATTACGGGTACATGAAGCTCAAAATGCCCGGACCCAACGGAATTATCACTCTCGCTAGTGACCCGGACACAGCGCTCCGCGCTGAAAATAAAACAGCCGCACTTGCCCTTGAGGCACTATCCGAAGCCCTAGCGGCAGAGGAACTCACTGCGCTGCACTCCACGGTGGACAGGGACGATGTGACACTCGATAAGAGATCCAAGTCCACCTCTTTTAAACCGGCAGACGAAACAGTCAAATTCCAAGTCCATCCAACGGACCCTACAAAGACGGCCTCCATCGGGGCACAATTAAACCCTGATGTGGACGCCGCATTACGAGAATTCCTATGCGAAAATTGGGACATTTTTTCCTGGCACCCTTCAGACATGCCAGGAATCCCACGCCGGCTGGCAGAGCACAGCCTAAATATCCTAAAAGGATTCAAGCCAGTCAAACAAGCTCTTCGGCGTTTCTCCGAACCTAAGAGACAGGCCATGGGAGAAGAGCTAGCAAAACTATTGCAGGCCGGATTCATCAGAGACATTAAACATCCGGACTGGCTAGCAAACTTGGTAATGGCACCAAAGAAGGACAAATCCTGGCGCTTATGTGTCGATTTTAAGGACCTGAAAAAGGCTTGCCCAATAGATCCCTTCCCCCTCCCCCGCATTGATCAAATCATCGACGCTACCGCAGGACACGATTCATTGTGTTTCCTCGACGCATACTTCGGCTACCACCAAATTAAGATGGCAGAGCCAGACCAAGCCGCAACGGCATTCATCACTCCATACGGCCCATTCTGCTTCAACACAATGCCCTTTGGGCTCAAAAACGCTGGTGCAACATATCAGCGCATGATTCAGACATGTCTGGCAAACCAGATTGGCAAAACAATGGAGGCATACATGGACGATGTGGTCGTCAAATCCAAGCATGTCGAAACCCTAGTCGACGACTTGAGGCTCACATTCGATAATCTCCGAACGTATGACATCAAGCTCAACCTGGAAAAATGTGTTTTCGGCGTACCAGCTGGAAAGCTCTTGGGCTTCATTGTATCCGGTAGAGGAATTGAAGCAAACCCAGCCAAGATCCGAGCTCTGTCACAATTGGATATCCCCAAAGACCTCAAACAAATACAAAAATTGACTGGATGCGTGGCGGCTCTAAGCCGCTTTATCTCCCGCTTAGGAGAAAAGGCATTATCCCTTTATCGCCTCCTCCGGCGCACCGAACACTTCGAGTGGACGGATGCTGCCACGGCCAGACTCGAAGAAATCAAAGCCATATTGGCAACAAATCCGGTCCAGGCCGCGCCTAACATGGGCGAACCAATGCTATTATACATCGCAACAACCCATCAAGTTGTAAGTGCGGTGCTCGTTGTCGAACGAGAAACGGACGGACACAAGTTCCCTCTCCAAAAACCAGTTTACTACGTGTCCACTGTCCTAACTCCATGCAAGTCATGGTACCCGCATTATCAAAAGATAGCATACGCAGTGTTCATGGCATCCCGGAAGCTGCGACACTACTTCCAAGAGTGTTTGATAATAGTAGCCTCCGAAGTACCTCTTAGTGACATTATAAACAACCGCGACGCAACGGGCCGGATTGCTAAATGGGACATTGAGCTCCTCCCGTTCGACATAACCTACAAACCGCGGCGAGCTATTAAGTCGCAAGTTTTGGCTGACTTCATCACCGAATGGACTGAAGCCGAACTCCCTAAAGAGTACGGCGCGTATTCCAACTGGATCATGCACTTTGACGGCTCCAAAATGTTGGCCGGTCTGGGGGCTGGCGTCGTTCTGACGTCCCCAACCGGAGATACAGTCCAATACGTACTTAAAATAATGTACACGGACTCCAACAACGCAGCCGAATACGAGGCCCTCCTACATAGTCTCCGGATGGCAGTCTCCATGGGCATTGAACGCCTAGAGGTGCACGGGGATTCGAACCTCGCGATATCCCAAATAAATGGGGACTTTGATGCCAATGATCCGAAAATGGCAGCTTATCGCATTGCCGTCCTAAAAATGTCATCTCGGTTTGAGGGGCTAAAATTTCACCATATAGCCCGGGATAACAACCAGGCCGCAGACGTGTTGGCACGCATGGCGCAAAGCGCGATGCCGTCCCCCCCCCCTCCCCCCCCAACATTTTCCTAGAAAGGCTTTTCAAGCCATCTGTACTATGGGAGGGAGAGTCCAGAAATAACAACCCGGACCCAACCGCACTACCCCATACCGAGCATTCCGACATAGTTGGTGGTCCCGCCAACGAAATAACACCGTCAGCCCACATAATAATGGCAGTCATTGCCCGTGGGATGTAACCATTCCTAGCCTACCTAACTAGGCAGGAACTTCCCGAGGACTAAAACGAGGCCCGCTGCATAGTGCGGCGGTCTAAAGCCTATAAGGTCCATGAGGGAGAGCTTTATAAGAAAAGCACAACCGGAGTCCTTCAAAGGTGTATCTCCGAAGAGGAAGGGCGGAATCTCCTAGCTGAAATTCACGCCGGACTCGGTGGGCACCATTCCGCAGCTCGGGCCCTTGTAGGCAAGGCCTTCCGCACAGGATTTTATTGGCCGACGGCCTGGGCAGATCCTCAGGACTTAGTCCAACGATGCGTCGGTTGCCAGCTCTTTGCTAATCAAAGCCACATGCCACCCACCGCCCTCGAACTATACCCATCACCGCCCTTCTTGTCGGTGCAGGCTTGACATGGTTGGACCCCTTAAAGGAGGAACCCTGGCGAAGATACTTATTGGTCATGGTGGATAAATTCACCAAATGGATAGAGACCAAGCCAGTAAAGACGGCGAATCCGGACCGGTGATAGACTTCATATCGGGGTAGTACACGTTACGGCGCCCCCATAGCATCATCACCGATAACGACCACGAACTTCACGGCCGACGAGGTCAAACTCGTGCAAAAACATGGGCATCAAGCTCGACCACGCTCAGTCTATCACCCCCAAACTAACGGTCAAGTCGAGCGAGCAAACGGTCTAATCATGAGCGGCATTAAACCCAGACTAGTGCGGTCCCTCAAGGAATCTAACATGCACTGGGTAGAGGAGCTCGACTCCGTACTCTGGGGGCTACGGACCACGCTGAAATCGCACTACCGGATTCACACCATTTTTTATGGTATACGGCGCAGAGGCAGTTTTGCCCTGCGACATAATTCATGACTCGCCTCGAGTGCGCATGTACGAAGAAAGAGAAGCCGAGCTCGATCGGCAGGACAGTTTGGACGCCTTGGAGGAGGAGCGCGACGTGGCAAAAGCTCGTTCCGCATTCTATCAATAGCAGGCTCGAAGATATCAAAGCAGGGAAGTACAGGCCAAAGCTTACAATGTTGGCGAACTAGTTCTACGCCGGACAAGAAAAAGGACAAACTCAAGCCCAAATGGGAGGGTCCTTCATCATCGACCAAGTCGACCGCGGAGCGCACCGGCCTGAAACGATCGGATAACCAACTCGAGCCGAACCCATGGAACACAGCCCATCTCTGAAGATTCTACGCCTAGCGCCGGATTCTGAGTTCGTCTCCTTCCTCCGTCTATATTTTATACTTTAAGCTGTCTTTTATTTCTCTCCTTGTTCCTCCCTTTTTCCGAAGTTGTTAAAGGCTCGTTTGCGCATTGTTCGCACACACTTGACGCGCTATCCGCGCTCATTATACCTGGGGGCTTCTTTAACAGAAGCTTATTTATACGGGCTTTATGCCCAACACATGTGTCACACTTCCGCATGTACCTTTTATTCAACATTATATGCATTGATATGACTTAAGTTTTGGCCAAGTTGGGTTGCCTGGCTCCTGTGCTTACCCCTACGTTCCCGATTGTTTGGCTAGGTGGTAAAGGGAGCACCTCTGCGATTGTTACCGCCGGGTTAGCCGGACGTGTACCTCAGACTGGATGAAGCCTAAAGCTAGCATTCTTAAGGGAATATTCGGTCGGTGAACTAAAAGACGATTTCTTATTTTTCATTTATCTGCCCCCAGATGCTTTTCTGCTTTTTTCGCAGTCCGGACATGCACTTTAGGGCATGCCTCCGTGGAAAGGAACCCCTAACGGAACTATTCTCCCTGGAAGATGTTTCTTACTAACCATGTAATATAACATAACTAGTTGGGCACTTGTCTGATAAAGCACTCATGACCCCTACGCCTGGTCTCCACGCATGCCCCGGTTTTTACATAACCGCGAGGGTATTCGGACACACTCCGGACTATTGGGTCCCGAGGTTGAAGCGAAAAGGTCCGCTACGACAAACGATCTACAATCCGGCTAGAAGGAATTTTACCTGTCATTTTAAAATTACATCGTCAAATTGATTGATTGTATTCCTCTTCAATGCCGTCTAATAGGTTGTCTAGTTTACAGTCCTGCTGGGAATACTTTGCGGCCAACTCCACTTGGCCGTACACTAAGCTCACAGGGATCTCCTTCCCGTCGGGCCCCACAGGTCCGACCTCGGCCATGTGGTTTGGGTCCGCCTTCGTGTACCGCGTCTTCACCATGGCCCAGGCCTCCCTGGCGCCTTGACGACAGGCCGATATCTTCCATAGTCGGAAGCGCCGCTGTGCTCCCTGAAACTTCTCTGGAAGCTCTCCAAGGCCTTCGGGCAGGGAGATAAATGGCCACAAGGCCTGGGTGACACCTTTCATCACCTGCCGAACTCGTTCGTGCAGTTGCAATAGCTCGGGAAGAAGGTTACCCGTAGAACCGGGCATTTCCTCTTCAGGACGACCCGTGAGCATAACTACAAACATAACTCTGTTAATTGACTTCCTCGCCGAACTCTTTTTCAAATTTCGCTCAAGCACTTACTATAAAAGCCGCGACGAAGTCGCCGATTCTCCTTCACGGAGTCAGACAGCTGGGCACGAACATCCTTTAGTTCCTCACCCAGCTGGGTGTTGGCATCTTGGAGATTTTTTTTCTCTTGCCTCACCCTTGTAAGCACATTCTCGCCGGCCTTCAACCAGCGCAAGAGCTGTTGCTTGTCCGGATCTAGTCCGGCGCCATCTGCAATATTATTGTCAGATCTACACACACGCCGCATTTCACAAACTATTTTCTGAAGCATATATTACCAGAAGGGGTCTCTGTGGCTCCCCCTGTAGCGGCTAGTGCGGCCTCAAGTTGGGCCTTGCATTCTTCAAGCTCCTGGGACAGTCGGGTATTCTTTTTTGTAAGATCCTGCGTAACAAGTGATCCTTAAATCAGTTATTCTAACTATTTTAAGTCTCGGGGCTACTGGCATATATAACTGTCAAATTTCCTCACCCGTATGTCCTTTACATACTGCTCCGTGGCTCTAGCTAGACCATCTTGAGCGGCACGGAGGTGCACATCTCCAGAATTTAAGGCATTCAAAGCCTCTTGGGAGAAACATGCGTCACGAAGAACTGTCCGGCGGCGCCTGTGATTCATGGCGCTCTCCACCTCGGAGTTGGTGGCGGACAATCTGTCGGCATCCTCTGTCGGAGGAACATCCGACGCACGCCTCATGCTCGCCTCCGCTTCTGGACCCGGCTTTGGAGCCTGGCTGGCAGAGGTTCGATTGGCAACCTCTCGGACTCGTCCGGCGAGCGCTTTTTCTGAAAAGAGCACCAGCGTTAATACGCCTTCCGAGAATCAATCACGGGAATATGGTGACGCGCCATACCGTTGCGGCGGAGTTTCGATCCGGACCGCACTTCTTTTTAACTTCTCGGGGCGAACTGCCCTTGTTGGCTAGCCGCTGGCTCGGCCTCCTGCCTCGAAGGCACCCCCTGCAAAACACCATTGGTATACGGTGATCAAAAATAAGCACGGATGGGTCATTATCAGAGTATTGGGACCTCGGTCTCAGTTACATGCGAGGCTGGAAGTATCCCGGGGTAATCGGCCGTAATGGCGACCAAGGCATTATCGATGCTCAGTTGGTGATATACCCTGTCAATCAGCTCCACCAATATGTCTGGATCCTCTTGGGAGGCCGGATCGAGGAGCCGTTCCGGATCCTCGGGTTGTGGATGCAGGCTGTTGATGTCTTTCACGGCCTGGCGCAATTCCTGCGTCAAAATCACAAAATGAGATACCTAACCATGGGAATATGGATCGGGTGTACAAAAAGAAATGTTCGCTTACCCAGCTTCGAGGATTGTTCATAGAAAATCCGCTCAATGGACTGACGCGGAGAAAATCCTCCTCTTCTCCCTTGTACATCGCAGATAAAATCTTCACCAGATCGGTGACCGATCCTGGCCCCTTACGGCCCTGACGGGTGGCATCATCCTCCCCGTTGAAATCCCACATGGGGTTGCCCCTATACTGGAGCGGCTGCACCCCCTCGCATAATACATGTGGCCATGACGCCGATCATGGTCAGTCCGGCATGAGCTAACAATCTTATTCGGCTCATCAGGTAAAGGACGTCCCGTCGTCTTCCCTCACAGGGGCTCATGGGCGCCAACTCAGCGTTTCTTCAAAGGAGCATTGCTGAACTCCGGGAGACCGATCCAAACAGGATCCGGCAGTGGGACGTCTTCTATATAAAACCATTCCGAAGGCGAGTCTTCGGACGCCTTCTTCGGGGTTCCGGATAGATATCCGGTCCCGGCGATGCGCCATAGTTCGGCTCCGCCCACTTGATATATTGACCCCTCATGAGAACGGGGTACAAGGCAGAATAATCTCTTCCACAGCGCAAAATGAGCCTCGACGCCCAAGAACAGTTCGCAAAGGGCCATGAAGCCCGCGATGTGCAAAATGGAGGCAGGCGTAAGGTGGTGCAGCTCGAGGCCGTAGAACTCCAAGAGCCCCCGGAGAAACGGATGAATTGGAAATCCGAGTCCTCTTACTAGATAAGAGACAAAGCATACCCGCTCTCCTTTAGAGGGATCGGGGACATTCTCCGCTTGCTTTCCGCCCTTGTAGGTGGCAAGTCCGGCTCGAACCGGAACCATGAAGGCAGGGGGAAGAAATCCCTTGGTTTGGAGTGTCACTATCTCGCTATGCGGGACTGAGAATCTCTCCCAGTTTCCAGGCTGAGGGCTGGGAGTGCGAGAGGAGGATCGGCGTCGGCTGTCCATGATGGAATGGATTTTTGTCAAAGGCGCTCCGATGAAAGCTCGCGGAGGGGGATGGTGTGACTCAGATCTAGATCCTCGTCCCTTTTATAGGCGGCTCATTTGCGCAGCTAGGGGGATAAGTGTAAAAATACCCTGGCTTTTCGCATTCATTCAAACACGTGGAAGATGGCCATTATTGGGTTTGGAAGCCAAGGAGCGCAACATTTATCATAAGCCGGACACTATTCGACAAGTATATGGAATTTGGAGAAGAACCCGCCTCGCAATGTCGAAGACAATCTACGCGCCGGACTCATCGCCATTGAAGCCTGGTTCGGGGGCTACTGAGGGAGTCCTGGATTAGGGGGTGTCCGGATAGCCGAACTATCACCGTTGGCCGGACTCCTGGACTATGAAGATACAAGATTGAAGACTTCGTCCCATGTCCGGATGGGACTTTCCTTGGCGTGGAAGGCAAGCTTGGCGATACGGATATGTAGATCTCTTACCATTGTAACCAACTCTGTGTAACCCTAACCCTATCCGGTGTCTATATAAACCATAGGGTTTTAGTCCGTAGGACGAACAACAATCATACCATAGGCTAGCTTCTAGGGTTTAGCCTCCTTGATCTCGTGGTAGATCCACTCTTGTACTACCCATATCATCAATATTAATCAAGCAGGAGTAGGGTTTTACCTCCATCGAGAGGGCCCCAACCTGGGTAAAAACATCGTGTCCCTTGTCTCCTGTTACCATCCGCCTAGACGCACAGCTCGGGACCCCCTACCCGAGATCCGCCGGTTTTGACACCGACAGGGCCTGTTCCGGAGCTCCGTCGGAAGGGGATTCCACCACGGAGGGCTTCTACATCAACATCATAGCCTCTCCGATGAAGTGTGAGTAGTTTACCTCAGACCTTCGGGTCCATAGTTAGTAGCTAGATGGCTTCTTCTCTCTTTTTGGATCTCAATACAATGTTCTCCCCCTCTCTCATGGAGATCTATTCGATGCAATCTTCTTTTTGCAGTGTGTTTGTTAAGACCGATGAATTGTGGGTTTATGATCAAGATTATCTATGAGCAATATTTGAATCTTTCCTGAATTCTTTTATGTATGATTGAGTTATCTTTGCAAGTCTCTTCGAATTATCCGTTTGGTTTGGCCAACTAGATTGGTAGTTCTTGCAATGGGAGAAGTGCTTAGCTTTGGGTTCAATCTTGCGGTGTCCTTTCCCGGTGTGATGAGGGGCAGCAAGGCACGTATTGTATTGTTGCCATCGAGGATAACAAGATGGGGTATTTATCATATTTCATGAATTTATTCCTCTACACCATGTCATCTTGCTTAAGGCGTTACTCTGTTTTCAGTAACTTGATACTCTAGATGCATGCTGGATAGCGGTCGATGAGTGGAGTAATAGTAGTAGATGCAGGCAGGAGTCGGTCTACTTGTCTCGGACGTGATGCCTATATACATGATCATACCTAGATACTCTCATAACTATTCTCAGTTCTATCAATTGCTCAACAGTAATTCGTTCACCCACCGTAAAATACCTATGCTCTTGAGAGAAGCCACTAGTGAAATCTATGGCCCCCGGGTCTATTTTCATCATATTAATCTTCCTACGCTTTATTATTGCTTTGCTCTTTACTTTGCCTTTTTATTTTACTTTGCATCTTTATACCAAAAATACCAAAAATATTATCTATCATCTCTATCAGATCTCACTCTCGTAAGTGACCGTGAAGGGATTGACAACCCCTATTCGCGTTGGTTGCGAGGAGCTATTTGTTTTGTGTAGGTACGAGGGACTTGCGCGTGGCCTCCTACTGGATTGATACCTTGGTTCTCAAAAACCGAGGGAAATACTTACGCTACTCTGCTGCATCATCCTCTCCTCTTCGGGGAAAACCAACGCAAGCTCAAGACGTAGCAAGAAGGATTTCTGGCGCCGTTGTCGGGGAGTCTATAAAAGTCAACATACCAAGTAGCCATCACAATCCATTATCTCTCGCATTACATTATTTGCCATTTGCCTCTCGTTTTCCTCTCCCCCACTTCACCCTAGCCGTTTTATTCGCCCTCTCTTTTCCATTTGCCTTGATGTCTTACTTGGCTCGTTTGCTCGTTTGGTTGAAATAGTTGAGTATTTATTCCTAAACAAAGAAGCCAATATCTATGGATCCTCATCCGCTTGCCAATCTTTTTAAGAGGTCCAATTATGATGAACCAATTCCTAGTGATTTGGATGCACTAGATTATCTTTATAAGCTTTTGCCCGAAATCCAGAATCTGAAAATTGTGATGAAGTGCTTCATGATAGATCTTTGAATAAAAAGCATGATTGCAATGATTTTATTATAAATCCTATTGATGTAAATTATGCTAATAATATGCAAAACCCTAAGCTTGCGGATGCTAGTTTTGCTATGTCCAATAGTCATGATTTGGGAGATTCTTCTTATGATCTTGAAAATTTATTTAAGCCCCATGATACGTCTCCAACGTATCTATAATTTTTGATTGCTCCATGCTGCTTTATCTACTGTTTTGGACTATATTGGGCTTTATTTTCCACTTTTATATTACTTTTGGGACTAACCTATTAACCGGAGGCCCAGCCCAGAATTGCTGTTTTTTGCCTATTTCAGTGTTTTGAAGAAACAGAATATCAAATGGAGTCCAAACGGAATGAAACCTTCGGGAACGTGATTCTCTCACCGAACGCAAGCTCAAGACGTAGCAGGCTCCTCCGCACTCCGCGTGCTGGCCATCCACCACCTTCGGCTTCACGTTGAAGACTTTGAGCCACAGCCTGAAGTGGGGTTGGATGCGGAGGAAGGCCTCACACACGACGATTAACGCCGAGATGTTGAGGAAGGAGTTCGGGGATAGATCATGGACGTCTATCCCGTAATAGTACATCAGCCCGCGGACGAAAGGGTGGAGTGGAAACCCTAGCCCGCAGAATAAATGAGGGATGAATACCACCGTCTCGTTGGGCTTCGGCGTGGGAACGACTTGTCCCTGGGCCGGAAGACGGTGAGCGATTTCCTTCGCCAAGTACCCGGCCGCCTGAAGCTCAGTAATGTCCTTCTCCTAGACGGAGGAGACCATCCACTTGGTTTGGCCTCTGGATCCGGACATGGTTGAGTGCTAGCTTGAGCGGGAAGAAGATCCGAACTTGGGCGCTGGAGCTCAAGATTGGAAGGGCGGAGGAAGAGAGAAGGCATGGGAGAAGAAGGGGGAATCCTTATCCCCTTATAAAGACAGTGAATATCGAACGCCTCCCCACTCGCCTTAAAACTCGCCTGTTCCCAAGGGCTGTGTAAACAGGCACGGTTTGGTTACCCACGCGCGAATTGATGAGAATCCCGCAACAAGGGGACACGATCTCTGCTTTGACAAGACGTGCCAATGGAAACCGCATCTCGAAACGCAGAACGGCGGACAAAAACGGTTTGATATAGTGACTGAACAAATGTGATGTCATCTTGCAAAAATTTGTCAGCAGATGGTACTCGTGGAATATTATATTCCCTCTGCGGTCGTGTGTGGTGCGTGTGTTACAGGTCCGGACACATTCAATACGTCCGAAGACTATCTTGGAGTTCAGAAGGAGGAACCCGCCTTGCAATGCCTAAGACAGATCTACGCGCCGGATACCTTGTCATTGAAGCCAGGTTCAGGGGCTACTGAGGGAGTCCTGGACTAAGGGGTCCTCGGGCGTCCGGCCTGTTAGCCATGGGCCGAACTGATGGGCTGTGAAGATACGAAGACCGAAGACTGCACTTGTGTCCGGATAGGACTCACCTTGGCGTGGAAGGCAAGCTTGACGATCAAATATGTAGATTCCTTTCTTTGTAACCGACCCTGTGTAACCCTAGATCCTCTTAGTGTCTATATAAACTGGAGGACTTAGTCCGGAGGAGAGAGATTCATTAATATAGTCATACATGCTAGACTTGTAGGGTTTAGCCATTACGATCTCGTGGTAGATCAACTCTTGTAATACTCATATTCATCAAGATCAATCAAGCAGGAAGTAGGGTATTACCTCCATAGAGAGGGCCCGAACCTGGGTAAACATTGTGTCCCATGTCTCCTGTTACCATCGATCTTAGACGCACAATTCGGGACCCCCTACCCGAGATCCGCCGGTTTTGACACCGACTACCACCAATGCCACTGCCAAGTGATACCGCTTCGATATGTTTTCTCACACGCTCGCATGACACACACGTAGGAGCCTCGCAAGACACGCATGACAGACAGCTTCTAGCCACTGCACCAGGCGCTAGGGTTGGCTGCCGCCCCCGCCCCCGCCCGCTCCGGTGCACCAGAATTTTCCTCCTACTCCATCCTCTCTTATGCTCCTACTCCTTCCTCCCACCTCCCTTTTCCTCCCTCGTCCCTCCCCTCCCTCCCGCGTTCCCGGCAGCCCTGGTCCGGACGGCCGTTCAGCGGCGCCGGCGCATCGGCCCTCCGTTCTCCTCCCTCCTGTGCACCTGAAGCACGCACGGATTGCATATAAATTATTTTCTTGAAGAAGCTTCGATTTTGACCTCTATGCACCTGAAGCACGCACGCATTGCATATACAATATTTTCGTGAAGAACAATAGAGCATTGCAAAGTTTGCCTTCAAGATTGTTAATTCAGAATGATTGTTGGCTTGCTGCATATGAGCTTAGGTGCTAAAGGTAGCAATTGAAGGAAGCTAGGAGATCACCAACAACGTTATAGTATTTAGTAGTTGAGCTGATTATGGGCAGATTTCTTATACACTAGCTGATGTTGTCTTCCCTTTGGCCAATTGGATCTAGATTTCCTATGTTGTCTTTGGCTCAGTTGGATCTAGTTAATTTTTTGTCTTGCCTTTGGTTCAATTGGATCCCGAGCTACATTGTATATCATGCATATATAAAACTAAAAGATGTATAATGCTCTCCTATTTGTACATACATGTATGCACTCTTTACACTTAACTATCCAGTGCATAGTATAGTGATTTATGTGTATAATGCAACATTTAAAAAAATATGAAATTTTCCTTCCCACAATTGTCATTTATTTGTCAATTATATTACGTATCAGTGTTTTATGATCAATTAGCATATAAACAATCTCTTAGGCCCTCGGGCCATTACAGACAATTCACAGTCAAATTTAAAGTTTCATATTTCTTTCAATCAAACAACTTCCAACTTTTCCACAGCTGAAAGTTGACAGACGCTTTCTCACAGCTCACAACAATTTTTTTTCAGAATCTGTAGCTCAATCAAACACAGCCTAAAGAGTAAAGACCAAGATAACTTCATCCGGTGGCGGAGCCACATGGTGGGGATTTTGCGACCGACTCATATACTTCAACCCAAAGAGAAGTACAACAGTGTGCCCACTGCCCAACAGTGTCCGTCGGGTGGAGGTAGGGCCCCAACGGCTGGCAATGCGTGACATGCCGAGGCGGGAGCACCAAAGGCATAAATGGTTTTGCCTTTCCTATATGAAAATTCTAGTCTTCTGGATCAGGAGTTTTGATCAAGTCTAAACTATTTTGTTGGTTTTTTTTTGGTAAAAATTTTTGTGCCGATTGGACCATATTGTTTCAAAATTATAGCTACGCCACTGACTCCGGCCAGTAAGGTTTAAATCCGGCAATCCACACTTACACACACACTTGGTGGGTTCAACATAGGAACTCATTGAGATTCACATATTTATCCGTTGTCAGTGTTTTAGTAGCTATGGTTTGGTGTTCTCGCAAAAAAGAAACTATGGTTTGGTGGCGCACTCCGTGTGGACTTATGTGTTTGAGTGTATCTTCAATGTAACTGCAAAAATGAAAAACTTTTGTGTGTGTCCTTTTTTGGTACAACATCATACATGCATGCATGCATGATTTGTCTAAAACAGGTTGTTTCATACTCCAGGGGTTGTTCGTTCGTTCTGAGACGTGTGCATCGAATACAAAATGTATTGCGATGCTAATTGATAAGTTACTTGCGAATCTTGGTACCGGACCGGAGCAGCTATCAGAATGTTCACCCGTTTTCAGACTTTGACAAGAACGAAAATGTAGAAAGGAGAGACCAATAATAGGCCAGTTGGATGGAATCTATGTCGCTCTAGAGTACAAGTGTACGAAGCCTTATCTAGTTGATGACGATGATAGCCTGGATATAATGTTCTCTTTAGCTTTCTCCAATATAATTTGTGTAGTGTATATATGCAATACTACTACAAGTAGTTTTGGCGTGAGATATTTAAATTCCTAGGAAAGAAGGAATGAAGAGACAGGAGGCAGCAAGGTATGGTTCCAAAAATATCCAGGCAGGATACGCCCGGCCGTGGTTTGCGACCAGGTTACAAGATTTAGTATATATACTATTTAGCATTAAAATAGTATAAAAAGAAGAAAGAAAGAAATTACAAGTACACGGATCTTCACGTGGGATCTCGTGAAGATAGCATCGACTAAGACTTCGTTAAGTCTCAGTCGAGAGATTTAGCAATCCCAATAGTATATATGTTTCGTACTACATTATGCCATGAACTATAGCTTCTTCTTAAGCAGATAATGAATGTGGCTGGATCGGCATATGCTATTCTTCTGATGGACCACCTGTGGCAAACTAGCTACAAGGATTAGTTAACGGACACGCGCGCCCTTTTCATTCAAAAGGCAAAGGAAGCGGATGCATGCACATGCACATCGGAACAACCACGACCTGCATGGAGACACGAAGCACGTGATCGAGCGATGTCTATACACGGTCCACATGCACGTACCTTCCACGTCTCCATGCGCGAAAGTCTTTCCTTTTAGCTAGTCATGTGTCAGATAATGAATAATGGTGTAGTGGTACTGCCTCATACGACGTTGAAAATGGACCAGGATCGATGATACATTCATGTGGTAGGTAACTTCACAGGCCAGTTAGTATGTGTACCAGATCCATGTTGCTTCACTGTTCATTCTTGGAAGTTTCTGCCGGCGACGAAGACCGCGGGACGTATACACACGGCAGCGACGGCTCGGTTCATCGAGCAGACCGAGCCACCGAGGGTCCCGGATTCGACCCGACACACCGATCCACGGGCGTGGCCGCGTGGGGACAGCTAACCCAGCCCGACTTCGGCGACCGTTTTACAAATCATGGCACTCGATCTCTGCACTGCACGCTCAACAGTTGAAACGTACGAGTAGGAGTAGGTAAGCATTCAGAGATCAGAGACGAGAGTCAGGGGACCGGCTAGCTTTTTTGAGCCGAGACCGTAGAACAATTGTTCTACGGTATGGGGACCGGCTAAGCTTGCTAGCTGTTCTGCTAGGTCATTATGGGACGAAGGGAATAGATAGATAATGCATGCATGTTGGTCTGGTGATCCTGTTGGGTGAGCGCGACGACGACCAAGAAGACCATACCGCGGTACCACGATAGTGAGCCCAGGATACCGCTGCTGCATGCTGCCGAGCTCCTCCAAAATCTGCAATAATGACGGGTCAACCTTCCATCGCGTTGCAGGTCCGTGGCTGGCTCAGATCCACGCGCCGGCGGTTTACTTCACAATGGACAATGGTCGTCGTTGTTCAGTCACACGATCTACTTCACAATGCATTTCCTGCAATACCTCTTTTTGCAGGGAACACCTCGTTCCCTCTCATAGTTTCACGGTTTTCTGCGACAGGCCGGAAACACCGAGGACCGAGGAGTGATCTTCGAGCCAGATAATTTCACTGTGCCTCAAGTGTAAATATTGCTTACTCCACGCGGTTTCTACTGCCCGGATCAAGAAGCAACCCAGGCAGCTGGTAGGTTTTACTTCGCCTTCTCCACATTCGTACGCATGCGGCAAGTTGGAGTATATTTTGTTGGTTCTTGGGAGGCACGAAATAAATAAATCTGATAGAAAAATCGGAGGGATGCCGTGAGAGGATAAGCACGATGTATATATGTTGGGAGGGCATGGGATGCCATTGGGTGGAGTGGACACTCGTCAAACTTGACAGCCCATGTCCATGTTATCACATCAGAGCAGATCAGAGCAAACTTGGTCAAATGCTTAATTAATTTAGACAGTCCCACTAGGCCACCACCATTCACCCATCGAATCGATTACGTGTTGGGAGTATTTACATGATTTGGTTGGAAGAAAATGCACACAACACCTATGTCTGACAGAGGGTTGAATGTTTCACAGGGAAGAGTGCTGGTAGTCGTCGCTAGGTGGTCTATGGATCCGGATGTAATTTTTATTATTTCTGGTATTCATTGTACTGTCATGATTGAAGATAAATAGATCGGAAATTTTCTCGCAAAAAAAAAACATGCATGGTACGTGTCATTCCATATTTTCTCTAAGGAGAAAATGCATACTAATTATTAATCCTACTAAGAAACAATATCAGGCGTAAATAGTCCAGTGTCGACGAGCTTAATTTGCAAACATTCAGTCGCGGTCAAATGATCTTCTGTATCGACACCGTCCTAAACAGATGACAGCGATCCTCTCATGTGCTTTCAGCAGATAATTATGGATTGCGTTTCAGACTAACAATTATGGATCGAGGACAAACGAATGTACGTTGCCGATGGAGCACCACAGAATGCAATCCTGTATACCTTACCGCCCATCAGCAAGCGGCAGCATGAGAAAACCAAAGGCTACTCTGCTCCAGCCGAATTTTCGGTGTTAAAAAGACAAGTGGCAACGACCGCTCTTTTTCCTCAAAGAAGAATAAAAGAAGCTAGTTGGGTACACGCATCTTGGGTACAACAAGAGAAGCTAGTTGTCGATCGAGGAAGCGATGGATGTGTGAGCCAGGTTCTCAAGAACTTTTCTATCGACTCCCCGTCAGAAGATATTCCCACTCAACAACACTTTCGTCCAAAGCAACCATGCATGCGCTCCCTATTATGTCTGTCGCTGTGTTCTGTTTCTGCAAGCTAGCATCACGTGCCAGGGAGAGAGTTCAAACTTCAGAGAACTCTCAAGCAACACGAACATGCACAACCTAGTTGTGGCATTGTTACCCGCAAGTGGGGCCACGCATTCTGCTTTCGATAGTTTTTTTTATGCTTACCGAAATGTATACGTGCTTGGTCATCAAAAATTCAAACAAGCAGAAGATTGCAGACAAAATTAATCGTAATCTACTACTAGTATTTGTGAAGAAAATTTAACAGATTTCAATCACGACAGAGAAACATTTCCTGGCAGTGAGTGCTACTCCCTCTGTCCCATAATATAAGAACGTTTATGACACTAGTGTGGTGCCAAAAACGTTTTTATATTATGGAACGGAGGGAGTACTACTATTCAGCTTAGTCTTCGGGGCAAAGAAACTTAGAAGTCTAAAGTCCAAGTCATCGCGTCTGACCATCAGGCTAAGCTCGTGGTTTTTCTCCGCCTCCATGTGGGCGATGTCTCCAGCACCGCTACACACAAGTTCGTTCTAGTCAAGCTCTGCAGGTCACAGATAGAAGCCTGATTGATCCATTCAAACGTTTTTAGTCGGTATTCAATCGACGTTGATCCGAAGAGTTTAGAACCACATGATGACACGACCAACAAAGCCTTGGAGCAAAAAGAAGAGGGCCACTCTGAATAGTACAAGATGTGTATCATTGCTTATCAATGTATATTTGAAAGCTATCCTCCAACGTCATGTCCCTCCTCTTGCTAGGATCATGCAGAAAATCACACTATCTTTCTCGTGTCTTTGTTCTCACCTGTACAAGAATTATCGTTTGTGTCCGAAATGGTGGGCTTTGTTCTGTCTTACGTATGTTGACAACACTAAGCATTCGCTCCTTGAGAAATGTGAACTACATTAATGCCAGCATGGTAGCTGGATGCTTGTTGCGCCAACTCATTTGCTCTATATTATTCATGTCAAGATATATTAGCAATACAAAACAATCGTAGGTGAAAGTTATCAAAATAAATATCAAGTGATTAAAAAAAATTTAAAGCCCTTGACAATAATAGTCACCGGAAATGTGGCACCGCTTTTGCGCACAATGATTTGTGCTCTGACCGATAGAGGTCAAAGGTGCCACTAGATATCTCAGGCTTATCCTAAAGAAATTATGGCTTCACTTCTCTTCTTCCTGGTGATGGATATAGTCTCGATGACTTTGCCCAAGCATGGCATAAAACTCAAATAGGATATCCTTCAAAAGGGAATTTCATGTGTGAGCACCTTGCCTCTTTTAGGGAAGGCTATTTACCAAGTGAGTCTGCGCAGCATGCTACGAAACATAAGAATCATTTTGAATCCCATTTGCAACCGGATTAAGCTTCTTTCGAACTAGCAAATGCACTTTCAGAGCCAACAACGGATCAGCTTGGCCCATTGTCCTGACTCGTAATTCACTTTTGACTTTGTGTTCGATAGCCTGACTGTAGTGATGTTAATTATGGGCCATAGAGAATTGAGAATTCTCATGTCTTTTAATTCTCATACTCGTAATTGGAAAGTTATGGAAGGAGACCCATCATTTTGCAATGAGAACAACATATAAAACTCTGGACAATTTCGAAATCAGGCCAAGCGTCTTAATACATATGCAAAAGAGTTCATTATTGGCGAAAAATACAAAACTTCTCGGGTTTTACCCATTTTTTTTTGGAATGAACACATCATTCAATTTGGCATACAAAGTACTAAAGATTTCATCGAGAACTTACAGCAGCTTGCCAAACGAAGGCTAATAGAAAAAAAGAATAGAGGTATAACAGCACTCTTGATCAAGATCTAAAAGCACACCCTCGAACTGGCATTCGAGATACCCAAAGAAAAGGATGTTTTTTTATACAAAAGCTCCTGCCTTTTGTGCAATCAAAACTGAGAATAGAAGAAAAAGAGTTCCCTCGGGACCCATCCTCTTCTCCTTTGTTTGTGTGAGCGAACGGGAATGGATAAGAGGCTTGTGGGATTTACGTGATAGGGTAGGGTTGGCTATACTACTGGTGGCGGCAAAACCAATGGTTCACTTGATTTCTAAAGAAAGCTTTCGTCGTACAGCAGGGCCAAGGATATATATATGCCCTTCTCTTCATTGCTTTCTTGAAATGCGTAAGTAATCCCTTTGAAATGGTACCAAAAGGCCGGCTCAAATCGTCTATTACAGGCTTTGAATCTAGGTATACTTTCTAAGGATTGCGCTGCGCCTAGCCTACATTTACAAACATACCTCTGTCTTTCCAACAAAGCTCTGTGTGTGGAACTACTTAGATTTCTTTTTAGGCTTCTTGATCCTCCAATCAGTGGTAGTCACAAAGCCCGCACATTCCAATTCGATCATAACATGACTAGTTTCCTAAGGCGTGACTTATCTTCCCAGAATAGCAAGCATATCATAGCTATTTCACATAGTGTCCCGAGATATCAGTAGCTCTAGTCAATGATGGCCTTACTCTTCCCTTTCCTCCATGGCACACTGAGATGAAAGGTTGTCTTGGACTTGCGGCCCCTTAGCCCTATCCCTTTGTTGATGAATCCCATGCAACGCGCCCTTGCTTGGATGAAAAATGTCATAAGGGGGACTCGTTTCACTTGATTCGTTCCATCGCACCCGCACTATTCCTAAATTTCTTTTTTGTTTCTATTTTGAAAAAAAAGCCAAACTCATTTCGTATAGAAAGAAAGATGTGTCAGGTTTGAATCGAGTGACACGAGAGGTGCTTCTGTGTGGCAGTCTTTTTAATGGGCTTTACCGTCTTTCTTTACCTTCATAACACAAAACTTTGCTTGGCGGAATAACTCCTGCCTATATTCGTGATAACAACTTTTGCAGATTACTTCATCTGAGGACTTCATATTTTTTTGATTGAATATGAGACAAACACCTTTTAAAATTTCTTCATCTTGATCATTGCTATCATCAAAATGCTTCTTACATTTAACTTGAAGTTTTGTAGGAACTTTTGGCTCAATATGTTTGGATTATCTGCAATGGCTTTTGTAATATCAATACTAGCATCAGGCTTCAACTCTGTACTTCTGAAAATATGCTATGACCTCTTCTATGTGTTTGTTAGTAGCACCGATGCACCCAATCTTTTCCTGCAACTTTTGGCGCACCATATTGCAGAAAGAAAACATCATGCCACACAACCATACCAACTAAAGTTTCAAAATTCTCAAGTGCATTGAACAAAGATTGAGCATCACTTACGACTATTGGTTCATCATAGAAGGCTCGATCCTCCAATTCCTTCAGAGTTAAACTTGATACCTGATAGTTCGTAGACTCTTTGTTGGAATCACCCAATGAGTACGGGCCAAAGGTTTGAGGGTTAGTTTTGGTCCTTTTGGAAGATTGTCAAGCAAAACCTTACACCTTTTAGTAGAACATGAAAACAACACATATATCTCTTGTATAACAATGAATAATGTAATACCTTGTTTGCAACGCATGCCATATATAGCGCTTTGAGGTTAATTCGAAGCAAATGATTCTGAACACCTTGGAGTCGTCCCTTCATATTGGAAACATTGTCATAAGTGCGACCTGTCACATTAGCAACATTCAAATCAAGAGAACCCGGTGTGCCCATGAATACTTTAAAGATCCCCAAACTTGACATGTCATCAACCTTTTAGAACTCTAGGAAAAACTCCTCCACTCACCTGTTCTTCGTGTCTCACATATGGGGTATAATCCAAGATGATAGAGAAATATTTGGCATATTTGACTGTCTTTAAGATAACCTTTCTCACAACATTAGTAAGAATTGAAATTAACTCAGTCTAAATGCTCTGTCCAAAATAATGATGATGAATTTTGTTGTTTTGAATGTGTCTAATACGTTCTTGTATCACATGATCATAATCAGAAATTATCTAAATTGTGCTCAGATAATTACCTTTATTATCTTGATACCACAAAAATTCAAAGTATGATTTGCAAAAAACTTTACAGCAGAAATTATTCTTACCAAAACATGTCTCCAACCCTCCTTTTCCATTGCAATTTCCCATTGCATGTCATCATCACTTGTTTTATTTTTGCCAAGTATACCTAATTTCATACCATTTTAATGTTTGTTAAAGGCTCAACATTGTTCTCATGTTCTTTGAGTCTCCCACTAAAACGCTTCCAGTCATCCAATCCATTAGATTTTTCCTAAGAAGCTATGTGATTAAGTACCACCATGGAAGGTTGTGTGTTCGATCATTTCAAATTAAGTTGTAACAGATTGACCATTTGGTTTCACAAATGGAAGCTTCTATGTAATGAAATTGTTAGTTGAGAATCACCTCTTGGTACGGTTATGGCCATAGTGTTTTGTGCGCGACTTCACAAAGTGTTGTAGCCACATAGTGGACAGGGTTGTCCACACACCATCCTTGGATTTTGCAACCGGATCATATACTTCAGCCCATAGAAAAGTATAACACAACTACCTGAGTCCACATGATTCAAATTGGACTAAAAAACAGTATGATCCATGTTCCCTCATTGTGTTAGTATGATCCGACTCGAATAGAGGTGTAACGTTGTCCTCCTGAAATGTAGTGCACAAAGAGCTTAGTGACATGGAAAGCGATCAGTGGTGTGTGGCAGGTGAAGGTATGTGGGGCGCCCAGCGGTGTGCATCGGGTGGAGGTAGGGGGTGCCAACGGCTGGCGATGCGCGATAGGCCGATGCGGGAGCATCAAAGGCATGATCATTTTTCATCTCCTTCGAAGTACGCATTTGCTTTTCCTTTATGCAAATTATAGTCTTGTTTGGTACTAATGTGTTGGCATGTTTTTTGTGTGAAAAAAAGGTTGTGTCTCTTGGACTACACTGTTTCAAAACTCTAGCTATGCCACTGACCCCACCCACTAAGGTTTAAATCCGGCACTAACCTTTAAACACACCCCGGGTGGCATGAACACTGAAATCCACTGCGATTCACAGATTTATCGACGGTCAGTAGTTTTTTTGTTTTTGTTTTTGTTTTTGTTTTGTTAGCTACGGTTTGGTGCCGCACTCGTGTGTGTGTATGTGTTTGCCTATATCTTCACTGTAATTGCAAAAATAAAGGAAAAGCGTGGTGTATTCTTTTTTGCTACAACATCATGCATGCATGCATGCATGATTTGGGTTCTCTAAATGCAGGTGGTTTCATACAAGGGTTGTTCGTCTGTTCTCGGTCGTGTGCATCAAAAACGAATTGTGCTCCAATGATATCCAATAAAGGTTATTCGTTCCTTGCGAATCTTGGTACCTGAGGAGAATAGCGATTTCACCTGATTTGAGACTTTGACAAGAACGAAAATGTATAAAAGGGTAGACCAATAATGCTTATGGAATCTACGGCGCACGCACGGCGCCGGTTTCTATCTAGATTAAAAGTGTACGACGTCCTCCTAGTTGACAACGACGATGATAGCCGCATATGTACACTGGTAGTTTTGGCGTGAGATATTTAAATTCCTATGAAGGAAGGAAGGAAGAGACAGGAGCGAGGAAACTCTGGTTCCGAAAATGTTCGGGCAGGAGAAGCCCGGCAGCATGCGCAGGACGTGGATTGCGACCAGCTTCACCGGCCGGCTGCGTCTATCTCTATCCATCCTATCCACGCCGAAATGAACAGATAAACTACGGCTGCCATTTGTACAGGGGAAGGCGCCGACACGGCTCTCCAAGGAAGAGCATATCCATCTCGTCTCGATCGACCAGATGCTCATGTAGCTCCGTTTCAACGTACCGGAAGAAGAATATGCCCGTCTCCATCCGTCCCTCAAATATATACAGCATTTCGTACTACTACATTATGCCATTAGTTAACTACGTAGGAGTAGCTTCTTAAACCAGATAATGCATGTGGCTCGATCGGCGTCTGATAACCACCTGTGGGAAACTAGCAACAAGGGTTATTTAACGGACGAGGACGCGCCCTTTTCTTAAAAGAAAAAAAACGCAAAGGTGCACCACGACCTGCAATGCATTTATGCATGCAACCAGGGACGCATAGACGGAGACGCGAAGCACGTGATCGAGCGAGATCTCCACATGCAAGTATCTTCCACGTCTCGACGCCTCCCAAGTCCCAACTGCCAAGTCTTTCCTTTTAGTTAGTCACGGCCTTTGTCAGATAATCAATGATGTGTTGTCGATTCCCAGTACCAATCATGTTCTCTCTCCTAGGGCTCTCGCGACCCACGGGCGACGGGCGGTTCCTAGGGCGAGATCACCGTATGGACCTGTGATTTTGCTTCCCAGATTCAATCCTTCTTCCCCTGTTGTTCCGATCCTCCTTGCCTCATCCGGGGTCCGCTGTTTCCCTCGTCTGGTCGCTGTTCGGGGTGATCCAGGGGCGCTCGTTGGACCGCTACCCACCCTTGGCGGCGACTGGTTTGAGGATCATCGGCCCTCGATGGGGGGGGGGGGGGGGGGTGGCGCGACGGGGAGAGGTCTGATGCCACTTTGGGCACGTCTCATGTGCACGGCGGCAGCGGCAGTTCGCCTGCCCTGGCGCTGCGCGGCAAAGAAAAGGATGCGGAGGCCGATGAGGCGGCGCACTTGGGGGGTGGCGCTCCGTCCGCTGATCGGGTTGGAGAGCTGATGGAGCGGCTTCGTCTCACAGCAGTGGAGGCGCAGCTAGTGATTCTTGATGATGAGGATGAGGCGGATCTGGTAGCCCCGGATTGTGCCCTTGTGGGGAAGGTGCTGTCCCCTAATCCTCTCCACATACAGACGATCTCATCGGCGATGCGGCCGGCGTGGGGTAATCCGAAAGGTTTGCTGTTCCATCCCTCGGGGAATAATGTCTTCGTGGTAGAATTTGGCACTCAAGCTGACAGGGCCAGGGTGATCGAGGGCTCGCCATGGATGGTGGGCAAGCACGCGGTGCTTCTGAAAGTTTTTGATCAAAATGTTCAGCCCCTTCAGGTTCGGTTTGATCGCCTAGCGATTTGGGCTCGAGTTATGAATCTACCGCCGAGGCTGATGAAGGCCAAGCTTGGGCGGGAGTTTGCCAAACCTATTGGGCAGATTTTGAGTGTGGAGTCAGATAGCGATGGTCGATGTTGGGGTGGCTTCATGACAGTCGGAACTGAAATCAACATGCATGAGCCGATTGTCCGTTATATCACTGTGACATCTCTTAAGTTGAAGAGTACGGAGACTTTCTCGGTGATGTATGAGAGGTTGCCGTTCGTCTGTTTCTCCTGTGGCATCCTGGGGCATTCCTCGGTGATGTGCCCTACTCCTGGCTTGCGGGATGAGAACGGTGACTTACCCTATGCTGCAAAGAAGCTATGTGTCAATGATGATCATCCGAGGATATCCGGGGGCTCCAGGTCTAGTGCGGCCTCTTCTTCGTCTGCTACGGCGGGTGACCGCGCCTTTGGTAACTCCAAATTTGAAGCTGCGGGTCATGTCAACCCTTCTACCCCGGATGGTATGGATACTGCTGGTGGTGAAGTTTCTTCGCCTATCAAACGTGGGGTGGCTGCTCGTGGCCGTGGCCGCACTTCCAGGGGTCGCGGCAGAGGGCGGGCTAGTGACCCTAGCCGTGAATTGTTTTCATCCACGCGGAAGAATTCTGGGGCTACTGGTCAGAAGAGGAAATCAGGAAAAGCTTCAACATCTTCTCCCTCTCAGGTGTTGGAGGAGGATAATACCCTTGCTCTGGTTCCAGTACAGGGTGAACCTGATTTGTGTCATGCTGAGGCTCAAGACACCGACCTAGAGTCCAACAAGAAACAACGAATTTCAGAACTTCGATCGGCGGATCCGGTGGAGGCTGCGGCGCAGCCCCGCCTGACGCAATGAGTATCATCTGCTGGAACTGTTGAGGCCTCGGGTCGGACTCGACAGTTGGCGAGCTTCGCTGGCTAGTGAAGCTTTGCCGACCCACCCTCCTCTTCCTGTCTGAAACGAAGATGAGGGATTCTCGTGTGAGGAACTTTATGTGGTCACTGGGCTTTTCTGGCTGCTACGCTGTGAGTAGTGAGGGCCTCGGAGGTGGCCTGGCTTTGTTCTGGACATCAACGGCTGAGGTAACAGTTAAGGTGGCTAATAAGCGATGCATCGACACTTTTGTTAAGATCAATGATGGTGGTTCTTGGCGTGCTTCTTTCGTTTATGGGGAGCCCCGGAGAGAAGATCGACCTCAATTCTGGGAGCTCCTTCGTCGCCTGCAACCTATGTGGGATGGACCGTGGCTATGTTGTGGTGGCTTCAATGAGGTGCTTGCTCAGGACGAACATTGTGGTCCTAGGGACCGGTCCGAGTCTCAGTTTCAAGCTTTCAGAGAGTGTTTGCTCGACTGTGGTCTAACGGACTTGGGATACTCTGGACCGAGGTTTACTTGGTGCAACAAACAAGAGTCGGGCTGTCATGTCAAGTGTCGGCTGGACCGTGCTGTTGCAAATGGTGCTTTCACGATTTTGTTTGATGACTGTGAGGTAGAGAATCTTATTGCAACTTCTTCTGATCACTACCCTGTGCTGGTTTCTTTAGTTAGCAGCGATCGCCAGAATCGGATATCTCCTGTCCAGCAAGGTTTCAAATTTGAGGCTATGTGGTTGAGGGCCGACGACTACAAGGGGACTGTGGAACAAGCTTGGTCTGACGATGGGCTGCCCGTCCTTGGAATCCACCTGGTCTAATCTGAAACATGTCACTGGCTCTATACGATCCTGGAGAAAAGAGGCCTTTGGTTGCAACAGAAGGAAAATTGGGAAACTGGAGCGACGCCTGGCTTCTATTAGGTCGTCACCTCCAACTCCTGCTCTGCTAGCGGAGGAACGGTCGATCGAGGGACAACTTTGCGAGCTTTTTGAACGTGAGGAAATTATGGCACGTCAACGATCCCGGATTGATTGGCTGCAAGCGGGCGATCGCAACACGGATTTCTTTCATGCTAGGGCGACTGCTCGTAGGCGGACGAACAGGATTCACTCGCTGATCCGTGAAGATGGCTCCTGTTGCAATTCCCAGGGGGAAATCAAAGGCCTGGTTCAAGACTTCTATGATAAACTTTTTACCTTTGAACCTTGCCAAACTGCGGACAGGGTCATATATGCCATTAATCCTAAGATCACACCGGAGATGAATGAGGATATCTGCAAGCCGTATTCTAATGAGGAGATCAAAACCGCTTTGTTTCAGATGGGCCCGACGAAGGCGCCGGGTCCTGACGGTTTCCCGGCTCTGTTCTATCAAACACATTGGAGTTTTCTTGGGAAAGACATATGCCAGGCCGTGCGTGGTTTCCTTGAAGGGAGGCCCATACCTGACACATATCCGCTCCCCCATCTACTCCTTCACCATTTTCTTCACTCTTCTGATAGCTTCCGAAGAGCAGTTCTCCGGCATACAAACCGGCTGGGTGGGCCACTGAGCCCGCCGGATATATACGAGTGAGGCAGCTTGCTGCTCCACCTTCCTCGTCTAGCCCGACGGAGCCAGTTGCCGCCCCAAGCCGGCGCGTGGTTCAACAACTCACCGCTTCAGGTCAGCTCGATGAGGAGTGGCGACTTGCTCCACGCCGGCACGACGGGAGCACGGCGGAACGGGCATCGCCGCATCCAGTGACTGCGACCGCGCCATCTGCCATCGACGCGCGAGTAGCCGCGCCTTGCACGAAGAGAAAGAATTCATGTGCACGGATGTCGACGAGGTGGAGGCCAGCATGTCCGCGCCCGCCTGAATCATCAAGGAGAAGTAAAACACGGGAGGCCGCCACCGCCAGCGCATTGCCGGTTTGCACAGCCGGTGACCTCTCCGGTTCTTCTTTATCTTAGACCATCCTGAGCATCCGCCTGCGCTTTATGGAAGCACACTTCCCCTCCGGCAGCACCCTCTTCGCCGGACATAGGGTAGATATAGATAGGGGGAATAATATGCCTTCAGGACTCCCAGCAGTCCGGTGAGCGGGTTGTCGGACATGGGGAAGACAAAGAAATCCGCCGCGGCAGTCCGTAGACTAGTGTAGTCAGTGGCGGCGCCACGGTAGGGGCGACTATGGTCGGCCGCCCCGGGTAGCCAAAGTCCTGTATACGAAAATATGATTTGTTTTGTGTACATGGGCTGTTACATGTGAGGATTTACACTGGATTGCGCAGTCACACACAAGCCCAGTAGCAGCCACTAATACAAAAACGACTTTTAGTACCGGTTCGTAAGGACCTTTAGTACCGGTTCTGGAACCGGCACTAAAGAGTGGGGATAAAAGGTCCCCCCATTTAGTCCCGGTTCAACACGAACCGGGACCAAAGGCCCACCACGTGGCACGAGGCGTGCCGTGGTCAGGGGGTCCTTTAGTCCCGGTTGGTAAGGATTTTATTTATTTATTTTTGAAATAAAGCAAAAACAGCCCGCCTATTGGGCCGGCACGGCCTGCATACGACTAGAAACCCAATCTCTAGTTGGGCCAGGATGCAGGCCCGTACGGCCCAGTAGTCCCCACAGGGTAGAATACTTGCAATAGGCCCACAAAGGCCTGCTTAGAGAGGAGCTCGACACGGTAGCCGCGGCGGGGCTTATAAACCGATGCGAGCTCCTCTCAACTAGCGAGGTGGGACTAAACATTGTGCCTGCGGATGGCAGCGCACCACCTTTAGTACCGGTTGGTGGCTCCAACTGGTAATAAAGAAGTCTTTAGTACGGTTGGAGCCACCAACCCGCACTAAAGGCCACCGCTTTTAGTAGGGGTTGGTGGCTCCAACCGTACTAAACCCCCCCCTCCTTTAGTACCGGTTGGAGCCATCAACCCGTACTAAAGGCCACCACCTCTTTAGTACCGGTTCGTGGCACGAACCAGTACTAAAGGTTCGCCACGAACCGGTACTAATGAGCGCCGCCCGCCTGGGCATTGGAACCGGCACTAATGGTCATATTAGTGTCGGTTCAATTACAAACCGGGACTAATGAGTTTCACATTAGACCCTTTTTCTACTAGTGAGCCCATAGCCCCAATCGTTAGCCCGGCAGCCAGGAAATCCACTAAACACATCCAGGCAGTCCCAGGAAATCCCCAAATCGAGCCAGGCAGCCAGCTCCAGCGAGACTAACCTAGCCGGCTCGCGGACACAGACCTCCGCCTCGCTGGGCCGCCTCCCACCGCTCGCCGGCCGCCGGGCACCTGATCCAGATCCGCCGTCCGCGGATGGGCGGAACCAAAAGAAGATGTCCCGGGTGTGGGAGGAGGCAGCAGCGACAGAGCATCGAGCTCGTGCAAACGCGCACCTACAGTTTGCAAAATCAGCAAGTGCAATCAGCAGGTTGTCCAACTCCAATCCATTTCCTTCTGTTGTTGATCTTCAATTTCTAACCAATTATAGAACATTTTCCCAGCTTGAGAGACCGTAGAGGCCATCTACCAAACCCTCCTTGTATACTTACAATTTAGGTTAAATTCTTTTGTTATCTATTGTTTCAAACTATTTTCTTACTTGTTGTAAGACTTATATTGATATCCAACTTGTTCACTGGCTGTAGGCATCTACTCCCTCCGTTCCTAAATATTTATCTTTCTAGAAATTTCAACAAGTGACTACATAAGGAGCAAAATGAGTAAATCTATACTATAAAACATGTCTATATACATTCGTATGTGGTAGTCTATTTGAAATCTCTAAAAAGACAAATATTTAGAAACAAAGAGAGTATTTGTCATGGAGTTGAACATTTTGGGCCACGGAATGAATGATTCAAGAACGAGAGTCCATGGTAGTAGTTCTATATGATGTTCATGTTAGATTTTGTGATTTTTGGTGGTTACATCACCTAGTTGTCGAGAATCTTGAACTGTTCCAAGTCATTGGTTATGTTTATTTTTTAGTGCATCTAGCTTAATATTTGAATTTTATGAGATTTGGTTCAGCGGACTTGCATTTGTCAATCAAAAAATCTGTACCTTAAATGTTCCGTCCCGGCTAAGTTCAATTCCTGGATCGCGACCGTAGGTGCACATAGTTTTACCTTTTTAGTTAAAATATGTTTAAAATGTAACCGTTTTCGTTCAGTATGTATGAAATCCGTCATGTTTGTATAAAATTTGGCCATGTTTGCATGTATTTCATCCATTTTGCTGAAAAAGAATTTGAAATATTTGCGACTAGCATTGGATGTCGTCTCCGTATCCGTGTCCACGGACTGATCCCCTGTCCGCAGACGGTCGCGGAAGAAAATTTACGGCAACAGGTTGTCGTCGGGGATGCCCTTAGTACGTGTACCGGATCGATGTCAGTTCACTCTTCACTCTTGGAATTTTCTGCCGCCGCCGAACGAGCACCGGACGTATACACACGGCAGCGACGGCTCGATTCATCGAGCAAACCGAGGGTCCCCGATTCGACCCGACACACCGATCCACGGGCGTGGGGACAGCTAGCTAACCTAGCCCGACTTCGGCGACCGTTGACAAATCATGGCACTCGATCTCTGCACGTTCAAAAGTTAAAACATACACATACGAGTAGGTCAGTATTCAGAGATCAGGGATGAGAGTCACGGGACCGGCTATCTATCTTAATACCTTCAGTTAAGTTGCCAACAGTGGGCGCGGTTGGAACGCCGGCTGGAGGTTCATCGCCAAGGCACATGACACAGTCGTATGCAAGTTGCGTCGGTCATTCAGATGGATAATGCATGCATGTCGCTCTCGTGATTCTGTTGGGTGAGCGCAACACGACGACGAAGATCATACCGCGCGCGATACCACGATAGTGAACCCGGGATACTGCTGCCGAGTTCCTCTATAGAGTCAAGCTTCCATCACGCTTTGCAGGTTCGGCCCGGCTCCGTGGGTGGCTCAGATCCACGCGCCGGCGGCTTAGGTCGTCGTTCTCGGTCACAGTCACAGGATCTTCTTCACAATGCATTTCGTGTAGTGCACCTCTTTTTGCAGGGAACCCCTCGATAGCTTGCACGGTTTTCTGCGACAGAACAGAGACAGGAAGGACTGAGGAGCGATATTCCAACCGGATAATTTCACCGTGGCTTAACTGTAAGCATTGCTTAGTTGATTTGTTTTTTTAAACTGTCAGGGGGGGGGGAAGACTCCCACCTGAATATATTGTTAGAGTTGTGTCGAATATAGTGTCTGAGGTAGAGTTCTAATTGACCAGAATGTATTGTGTTTATATAGGATATGGAGTCGTATCCAAGTAGGACACCTGTATCCTAGGCCTCTCTTATATAGCGAGGGTAGACACACGATGTAACCTATGCCAACATAATAACACAGGCGCGCAAGGGGGAGCCGACGGCATGTGCCGGCGCCCGGGTGGCCGGTGTGCGGTATTGTGACGGTGTCACGGGGAGGAGCGCCCATAGTCAAGCCCCGGGGATGTAGCCACATCGATGAACCTCGTTAACAAATCTTTGGTGTCGTGCTCGTGTGATTGCTTGGTCCTCGGATGATCGACGGTAGTGCCTCGGACTTATTCTAACAAGTGGTATCAGAGCCAACAAATCTTTCACTCGTGTCTGCCATAACCCAAGGTTTTCAAGTCCGTGAACTTCTCCACCTCAAACTAGGTACCCGTTGGCGCCATAGCTCTTCGTACATCTGACACTTTGAAAAAAAAACGACACATGGCAGATCCAATCGACGGAAGAAACATCCATTGATACGTATCCATTGAAGCTAGCAGGGACATTGACAAAGCAACAACCAGCATTGGAGATTGAGCCTTGGAGCTACACCACGTGAAGGCCAAAATTGTTTGGTTAAATTGTTATTAGTACTGGGAGGTGACAACGGGTTTGCTTCATGTATTATTGCATCGTGAAAAGTTCAGGTGACACAACAGAGATGCTTGAAGGCGTTGCAGGATGTCATGTCAGCTGATATGGAATTATCTTGGGACGGATGGAAATTCACAGAAGACGGTTTGGGAGCCTTGAGTGTGTCATGCAGCCGGACAAGTTCGGCTGGGTCGGACTAGACAGTCTGACGGATCGACGCGAGTCGGTTGGTACAGAAGACGATGGTGGGATCGGCGATGACGACATAGGAGCGTGATGCCGATGGTGACCGACTTCTGGGCGTGGAAACACGTGGCGCAGACCCGAAGGGCTTGTGCGGCTTCGACAAGACTATGGCGCGGGGTTGATTCAAGGTGGTGTATACATGGAGCTTGAAGTTGACGGGGCGCGTGGGTGGACTGATCATCTACCATGGAGTCATGTTGAAGGTGGAGCTGGAGTCTGGAAGACTTCACTTGGTGCTGATTGAGGGGCTACGGCGTAAGAGCTCAGAGAGTCAAAGCCTATTTCAGCGGGAAAAAGCGAGTGACACGTAGTTCGGACTGGAGCCCAATGGTCTGATGGAAGCGTGAAACTCGTCATTGGTCGGTGATGATCGGTGGTACTCTGCAGTGGGGGTTGAGTGGTGTGGGTTCGCGACCCTTGAGACTCGACCGGGACAGCAGAGGCTCGACGCAGTAATAGCGGCGAGACGTGCGGTATGCATGGGACATGGAGACGGGCCAGGGCTCTGGTGGTCATACATGTGGTGAGACAACTGCGAATTTGACTCGGGGTGACTACAAGCAACGGTGAAATTCCTTCAAGTTTCAGACATGCAGTCAAGGAAGAGCGGTGATGTTGAGTTCAAGTAACTCTTATGTCTGACACATGTGAGTTATTCACTTTCATGCTGGTCAGTGATCAGTGTGTGATGATGTTGGACTGATACTCTGGAAGTTGGGAGCACGGACTAGAGTAACAAGGAACTTAATTTTGCTCGAGTGTTGACTGTGGTCAAGAAAAGAAGGGACTACAAGTTGCAGGTGGAGTCATATGGAGTCTTTGGAGTAGCAGTGGTGCTCATGGGATAAGCTCAAGTCCAACGTACATGGAAGTTTGACGCATTGACGAACTCAAGGTGGTGGAGAATATTCGCCAAGGTGGAGTTTGTTAGAGTTGTGTCGAATACAGTGTACAAGGTAGGTTACAATTGGACTTGTAGTTGTATTGTGTTTATATAGGATATGGATTCGTATCCAAGTAGGACACTATCCTAGGCCTCTCTTATATAGCGGGGGTAGACACGCGATGTAACCTATGCCAACATAATAGCACCGGAACGCAGGGGAAGCCGGCGGCATGTGCCGTTGTCCAGGGCGACCGGGTGCGGTATTGTAGCGGTGTCATGGGGAGGAGCGCCCATAGTCAGGCCCCGGGGATGTAGCCATATCGGTGAACCTCGTTAACAAATCTTTGGTGTCGTGCTCGTGTGATTGCTTGGTCCTCAGATGATCGACGGTAGTGCCTCGGACTTATTCTAACATATATTTCAAAAGCATTTTGTTACAAACTTAGACAAGTCGAGAGGTAAAATAATCCCGCCACAGGCCGGCGTGAACTTTGTCCTCCGCCTTCTTAAGGCGATGAGACCACAAAGTAAGGTCCGCAATGATGCCCCTAGTAACATCATGGGGTGAAATATCTATATCCCTAAAAGTTTTAGCATTGCGGGCGTCTCAAATTTTCCAAATGATAAGAAGAAGAAGAATGAGAGGCCATACTGACTCAGGGAGACCCGGATGCCCATGGGAGACCCAAAGATGTGTGAAGGAGGTAGAGCAGGGGTGTAGACCAATGGCATCCCAAATGGCACGAGTTGCCGGACAGTGGAGGAAGAGGTGTGTCCGGTCTTCGGACGCAGCAGCGCATCGGGCAACCCAGCTGGTAGGTTTTACTTCGCCTTCTCCACATATGTAGAGTATGTATGCGGCAAGTTGGAGCATTTTTTGTGGGTTCTTGGGAAGCACAAATTAAATAAATCTGATAGTAGAAAAATTGGAGGGATAACGTCAGAGGATAAGCACGATGTTGGGAGGGCATGGCATGGACACTCGTCAAACCTGGACAGCCCATGCCCATGTTAGCACATCACAGCAGATCAGTTCAGAACTTGGTGAAATGCTTAATTCATTTACACCCCCACTTGGCCACCGCATTGATTCATCGAATCGACTGCTTGTTATAGTATTAGGATTTGGTTGGAGAAAAATGCAAAAGAACCCTTTGTCTGACGGCAGCGTGTCATTCCATGTTTTCTTTAATTAGAAAATGTATACTAGTCTAATCCAGTGTCGACGAGCTTAATTTGTCAAACAATTCAATCGCGATCAACTAATCTTCTGTGTCAGTACCGTCCTAAACAGATGACGGAATCGATCCATTTTCTTAGAGCTGGTTTGGCAGTGATCCCCTCGTGTGCTTTCGGCGGATGACATCTAGCGATCGAGCCCAAAAGTACGTACGTTGCTGACAGCTGATGGACAACCACGGAACGGAGTCCTGCCCATCAACAAGCAGCAGCAATAAGGGAAACCAAAGGCTACTGTGCTCCAGTCTAATTTGGTGTTAAAACCACACAAGTGGCATCGACCGCTTCTTTTTCTCGGCATAAGAATAAAATGGAGAGCTAGGTGTCGATCGAGGAAGCGATCGATGTGCGAGCGTGCAGGTTCTGAAGAATTTTCCGTCGACTCCCATATCCACGTAGCCATCCGAAGATATTCCCACTTAACAACACATTCGTCCAAAGCAACCGTGCATGCGCTCCCTATTATGTCTGTCTCAGTGTTGTGTTTCTGTAAGCTAGCATCAGGTGCCAGGCAGGGAGTTCAGACTTCAGTTAACTCTCAACCACCACGAACAGCGACAGCCTAGTAGTGGCATTGTTACCAGCAACAGGGCCACGTATGGTGGGCAGTATATCTCTGCTTATAATAGTTTTATGCTTAATCGTATACGTACCTGGTCATCCGCAATTCAAACAAGCAGAAGGTTGCAGACACAGTTAATCATAATCTACTACTAGTATTTGTAAAGGAAATTTGGCACATTTCAACATCGACAGAGAAACATTTCCTGGCAGTGAGTGCTACTACTATTCAGCTTAGCCTTCGGGGCAAAGAAACATACAAGTCTAAAGTCCAAGTCATCGTGTCAGACTGTCAGGCTAAGCTCGTGGTCTTTCTCCGCCTCCATGTGACTGATGTCTCCAGCACTGGTGCACACAAGTTCGTTCTAGTCAAGCTCCGCAGGTCACAGATAGAAGCCTGATAGATCCATTCAAACGTTTTTAGTTTGTATTCAATCGATGTTGATCTGAAGAGTTTTGAACCACATGATGACTTGACCAACAAAGCTGTGGAGCAAAAAGAAGAGGGCCGTTCTGAATAATACAATATGTGTATCATTGTTTATCAATGTATATTTGAAAGCTATCCTCCTCTTGCTAGGATCATGCAGATAATCACACTGTCGCTCTCGAGTCTTTGTTCTCACATGTACAATATTTTTTGTTAGTGGCCGAAACGATGGGCTCCGCCCGTCTTACCTGTTAACAACACTAAGCATCGACCCTTGAGAAATGTGAAATACAGTAATGCCAGCATGGTAGCCGGATGCTTGTTGAGCCAACTCATTTGCTCTCTGTTTTTCATGTCAAGATATATTTGCAATACCAAACAATCGTAGGTGAAAATTATATCTAGACAGTTATCAAAATAAATATTAAGTGGTTCAACAAATATGAAGTCCTTGGATGGTAATAATCAACAGAAATGTTGCACTACGGCGTGGAGGTTCGTCCTGCGGCGCGACGCGGGCGACGAAATCCTGGGGCAACTAGCCCGGCCACCACAACGGCGTCGCCGGTGGCTCTTTCCGGGGCGGGGCGTGTTGGCAGCCGTTTTTGGGCCCTCGCTGACCCCGATGAGGACGACAATGACGATGCCGGTGACTCGCCGGAGTACTCGCCGACGCCGTCGTCGATCATTTGTGAGGCTTTTCATCCTGGGTACTTGGAAGATGAGGTTGCGGCGATCGTGGATGGGGTGGTGCCACTCGATGATCCGGCGCGTCAAGGGCTTCGACGGGACGACAGGAACGAGATCCTCCGGCGAGTAGTTCACCGACGAACCTCGGCGGCTGCGCCACGGCCGTGGAAGGACCCATCCCGCGGTATGTCCGCCTAAACTCGTTCTATCCGATTTTATCACCGAGGATTCATGGAAGGTTGTGAGAACTAAGAAGGCTAGGCGGTCGTCGGCGGCCACGGTGCGGCGCCGGCGATTGACCGATGCGCCAGATCCGCGATCACAGGATCGCCCGCTTGAACGGCTTGCCGGGCGTGAGATCGGTCATCTGGTGGGTGGGCGGTTCGAGTGAACCGCCAATGTTGACGCGGCTACTGAACCGATGGGTATGAGGCCGAGCCTGTTTCGCAGCCAAGTCTACACCCCATGCACGCGATCGATTCGACATAGGGTTCGCGCAGGCGGACGTCCTCGTTTTCTCGATCGCGCGGAGGAGGGCTTTCGTATACCTACCTTCGACCGATGGCGGACGGGGACTCTTCCGCACGGCGGCTGGGGCTCCTCCGGCAGCGGGCGGTCGCGGAGGATCGGCGCAGCTAACGGTTGCTGGTCGCAGCGGCGGCGGCACCATCGCGGGCAATGGTGGCGGCGGCACCGGCGTGCGGCCGGTGGTGGGCGTGGTGGCGCGCCTCCACCCGAAAGCGAACCATGCTGCGGGCGTGCTGCGGCGACCAGCGTGCTGCGGTTGCCGCCGCCAAGCCTGCGCAGCCGCGGTGTCGCGGCGGTCCGGCCGATCTGCGCCGGTGACAGCGGCGGGCGTGGTGCTCCTAGGCCGCCGACGACCGGAGTTGCTGCGGGCGCGGTGTTTTCGCTTAGGCCGCCTCGGGTGCCCATGCCCAGCCCTACGTGGTGCGGTGGGAGCTAGACCGCCGCTATTTGTGGCTAGGCATGTCGGCAATGCGGCGACTTGATGTTGCAGCGAGCTCAGCCACCTCCGGTTCGAGCTAGGCGGATGTTCGAGTGGTACCTCGAGGACAGTGGGGTGATGACGGTTACAATGCATATGGTGAGGACAGCACCGGGATCCTCGCTCTGGTGGCGGACGGGATATGCCTGGCGAGTGATGGTTGGTGAGCGGCCTTTCTTGGGGCCGTCTGGTGGTTTTGTCGAAGGGCGATCGGGCCAGCTAATCGTAATGAGGCGGGTTTCGTGGCTATCGTGGGACGAGGAGGCCGAGGGGTCGATACCGTCCAAGACAACATCAAACTACAGTTGAGACGGTCGTCGATGCTAGTGCTGAGGAGTCTGACTTGGGTTGCCAGGCGATGGAGGTTGTGACGGAACTGGCCGCTGTGGAGGTTCCGGTCGACGCCGAGACTCGAGCTATGTCGTGCGGACGGCTCGACAGATCCGAGGTTGACAGGCTGCTAAGTTTGCTAAGAAAAAGAGAGAATGCTCTGTTATAGATGTGGCGATAAGGGACATTTCATTGCTGAGTGTGTGGCGGTTCTTTGTGATTCTTGTGGTAAGCCTGCACATGTGTCAGAGTATGTCCGATGGTGCGGGAGCGAGACCGAGCCTCATGACTTATGGTGTTTTTGTTCGAACTCACTTTTTTGAGTCACCGGCGAGAGGGAGGTTCCTCAGAGGAACACCTTACGACAACCGGGATTGTGAAAGTGACTAAAGGGCAAGTGTCCGAGTCTCAGATTATTCAGCGTCTCACGGAGCTGGCACTGTGAATTCCATTGGGAGCTTGTCGGGGCTTGAGACTAACACTTTCGTGGTTCAGTTCCCTCTTGTGGAGGACTTACAGAGATTGCTGAGCTTTGGGATGTGTAAGGTCCTAGGTACAGAGGCCATACTTGAGTTCCGGAGTGGAAGCTGGCTGAGCCCTGTGGTACACCCCTTATCCAGGCCTGGTTGCGCTTTTTGGGGCTCCGTCGAGATTCTATCGGGGACGCAGGGTGGTTGCTAGTTTTGGTATTATGGTGGGGAAGACTGAGCGAGTTGATATGGATTTTACTCGAGCTCATGGGATTGCTCGCTTGTTGGTCAAGATTCTAGACATAGACTTTGTGCCCGACATGGTTAAGTGGGCTTATCGAGGCAGGTATACACTCTCGAGATTCAGTTTGAGGATGATAGCCTTTTCACGAGGCTCCAGCTGCCTCTGGTGATGACATGAGAGAAGGTGATGATGATCTGGCTGGTAAGGAAAAAATGGCCGATGAGTCTGTGAGTGAGATGGCCAAGAGGCCGGAGACGAAGAGTAAGGCAGCAGGAGGAGGGACGGCGCCTGGAGCGTCTGTGCCGTCGTCCACTTTGCGATTTGGGTCCTTTGGTCCTGTGTCTGCTCCTCCGAGACTGTGGAGTGAGCGGGTGGATTCTCTTGAGGAGTTTGAGCTTTTTTACGGTATTGGATTTTGAGATTGCGGATGAGGAGGCTCCGGAAGGGAAGCGGTTGGATATTGACTTGACTACACCGGCGTGTGGTGACGAGGCTGTGGTGCAGACGGGGTCCGATCTCTTCCGGGAGTACGGATCTGGGTTCTTTGGAGGTTCCCTTCGGTCTCCGGAGGCGCAGGTTGGCGCGAGGGCGTGGGGCAGGTGGCCTCAGCGCCCCGCTTGCCTCCGTGATCGAGGGGGCGCCTGATCGGGACTGCGGCGTGCACTCTGGACAGCGGTGCAGGGTGGATGGGGAGGGGCAGGTGGCCTCGCCTCCCAAAGTCTTTGGACTCGGCGCCTCACCCGTAATGGCGACGGGTGGATGTTCGGGAGTGACAATGGTCGCTCTCCGGATAATTTCTCGGGAGGAGGTCATTATGTTTGGAGGATCCGGATCAGGCTCCGAGGGTCGACGATGAGTGGTCGGCTTCAGAGTCATCCGGAGGTGGACGACATGCAGGAGCGATGTGCCGCGAGGGTGGCCAAACTCCGTGAAGTCCAAGTCACTACTGGTATGTCCGTTAATACTTCCAATACTATTTTGCATTTCTCGCATGATCAAATTATAGATAAGGCACAACAATTAGGAATTTCACTTGGTAGAGATGAGGGTGAAGTTACTAATTCTGTTAACGATTTGCTTGATCTAGAAGCCGAGAGGGCTTTAGAAGTAATTCGTAATTTAGCTGCGGTCAAACCTATGAATGAATCTGAGATTGATGCCTTGGGTGTTCGAGTTCTTGATAATTTTTGTGATGATCTAGTACCGCCCCTCCAGGAGCTGGAGGAGGCGGATGAGAATTTCGGGATTGAAGTGCATAATCCATTGGTTACGGGCACTTTGGACCGGGAGGGCAAGACCAGCCCTAAGCGTAAGTGGAAGCGCAAAACTTACCCGATGTCCGCAGTCCGTAGGAGTGCTAGGATTCGTACGGCTAAAAAATTTTATGATGATATATGAGAGGGATCTTTTGGAATAGCAGAGGTCTTAAGGACTTGGCTAAAAGGAGGTTCCTTGCGGAGGCATCTATTGAGCATTGCTTGGACTTTATTGCCCTGTCGGAAACGGGTAGAGCAAATTTCTCACCTCAATTTCTCAATACCTTGTCGGGAGGGATTGAGTTTGACTGGCATTGTCTGCCGCCGAGAGGCAGGTCGGGGGGAATCTTACTGGGTGTTAGATGTGACTCTCTTGAAGTTAGAAGTGTGGTCATGGGGATTTTTTTGTTAAGTTCAGGGTGCGGTCCAAGCAAGATGGTTTTGACTGGCTTTGGTAGCGGTGTATGGGGCAGCGCAGGCGAGCTCAAACCAGATTTCTGGCAGACCTTGTTAGAGTCTGTGGGTGCGAGCAGCTGCCAATTCTGGTTGGAGGATTTTAACATAATTAGGAGGCGCGATGAAAAGAATAATGACAATTTCGATGGGAGATGGTCATTTATGTTCAATACCATTATTGAAAGCTTAGATTTGAGAGAAATTGAGCTTTCGGTAGGAAGTTCACTTGGGCTAATCGATGCCAAATCCAACGCACGAGAAGTTGGATCGGGTTCGCTAGCGTTGCTTGGGAATGAAGTTTCCGTGGTAATCGTCCAGCGCTCTCGCGGGATCTCTGATCACACACCTTTGTTGCTCGATTCTGGTGGGGCTACTTACTCGGGCAACAAAATGTTTCTCTTTGAGATGGCGTGGTTTGAACGAGAAGGATTTCTCGATCTTGTTGCCGAGAATGGGCGAAAGATGTAGGAGGAAGAAGTGCCATTGAGCGGTGGCGAGAACAAGATTAGGCATCTCCGTAGCTTCCTTCGTGGGTGGGCTAAACATCTAGGTGGAGTGTATAAGGTCGAGAAGGAACGTCTCCTTTCACTTATACAAACATTAGATGTAAAAGCGAAACTTGATTCTGTTACCCATCGAGCTTCATATTAAGCATGAGGCTGAGATGAGGCTTAAGGAATTGCTCCGGGAGGAAGAACTAAAGTGGGCATTGCGGGCAAAGGTGAGAAAAGTTGTCCAAGGGGATGCGAATACCCAGTTCTTCCACATGATTGCTAATGGCAAGCACAGGAAGAAGAGGATCTTCCAATTTGGAGCAAGATGAGGGTACAATAGTTGGCCGGGACAACCTGAAAACATACATTACTGAATATTACAAAGGTTGTTTGGACCACCGGAGGAGAGCTGTGTATCCTGGATGAGTCTAGGGTTAGCGATATCCCTCAGCTGTCTTCTCGTGGAGAACGACGTGTTAACCGCCCTTTCTCGGAGAAGGAAGTTTTCGAGGCTATTGCCAAGATGAAATGTAATAAGGCTCTGGGCGGATGGGTTCCGGCTGAGTTTTACAAGAAGTGTTGGCATATTATCAAAGGGGACCTAATGCCGATGTTCCATGATTTGTTCTTGGGACACTTGCAGCTGTTCCAACTTAATTTTGGAACGATAACGTTGTTGCCTAAGAAAACAGAGGCTGTGAAAATTGAACAATTCCGGCCTATCTGCCTACTCAACGTCAGTTTCAAAATATTTACCAAGGTTGGCACGGTAAGGCTCACTCAGATAGCGACGCTGTAGTTCAACCTTCATAAACGGCTTTCATGCCGGATAGGAACATCCTCGAGGGGTTGTGGTCCTACATGAAACGCTTCATGAAATTCATTCGAAAAAACTTGATGGGGTTATTTTCAAAGTCGATTTCGAGAAGGCCTATGATAAAGTCAAATGGCCATTCCTCCAGCAAGCTTTACGAATGAAGGGATTTGATGAGCGCTGGAGACAACAAGTGGAGGCGTTCACGCAAAAAGGGAGTGTTGGCATTAAAGTCAATGATGACATTGGCCACTATTTCCGAACGCACAAGGGTGCGAGACAGGGGATCCTATGTCGCCTATTCTGTTCAATATTGTGGTTGATTTGTTAGCAATCCTGATTGGGAGGGCCAAAGAGGCCGGTCGGTGGACGGAGTGGTTCCTCATCTGGTTGATGGTGGTTTATCCATCCTGCAATACGCTGATGATACAATCATTTTATGGAACATGATTTGGCCAAAGCGAGGAACATGAAGCTAGTTTTATGCCTTTTGAACAATTGTCCGGGCTGAAAATTAATTTCCATAAAAGCGAGTTGTTCTGTTTTGGTCGAGCCAAAGACGAACAGGTAGCTTATACACAATTGTTCGGGTGTGAGAGTGGGTCTCTTCCTTTCACTTATCTCGGTATTCCAATTCACCATCGTAAGTTAACGAATGCTGAGTGGAAGTGTATCGAGGATAGATTTGAGAAGAAACTAAGCTGTTGGAAAGGAAAACTCATGTCTTATGGAGGCCGGTTGATTCTGATTAACTCGGTGCTCACGAGTTTACCTATGTTTCTGCTGTCTTTCTTCGAAGTACCAGTTGGGGTTAGGAAAAGACTAGATTTTTATCGTTCTCGCTTCTTCTGGCAGAGTGATGAGTCTAAGAGGAAGTACAGATTGGCCAAGTGGGATATTATCTGCAGACCAAAGGACCAAGGAGGACTTGGTATTGAAAATCTTGAAGTCAAAATAAATGCCTCCTGAGTAAGTGGCTGTTTAAGTTGTCTTCGAGACAGAGGCAACTTGGCGCAGATTTTACGTAGTAAATATCTGTACTCAAAGACCTTATCCCAAGTCACTATGAGACCTACAGATTCGCCGCTCGGAAAGGGCTAATGAGGGTTAAAGCCGCTTTCTTCAACAGAACGAAATTTAGTGTTGGTAATGGAGATAACACGCGTTTACGGGAGGATACGTGGCTGGGTGACGCGCCTTTGGCTTCACAATATCCATCACTTTATCGTATTGTTCAGCGTAGGGATGCTCTTGTGGCCACAGTGATGCAGTCTGCTCCTCTCAATCTGCAGTTTAGGAGAGTGCTTGTTGGACCTAGGTGGGAAGCATGGCTTCACTTGGTCCGTAGGCTGATGGATGTGCAGCTAAATCCTCAACCCGACCAGTTGTGTTGGAAGCTAACTAAGACTGGAGTCTTCACGGTCAAGTCGATGTATATTCATATTATTAATTCACCCGTGATACCTACGTCCAAGGAAGTCTGAGCGTTAAGGTTCCTTTGAAGATTAAAGTGTTTATGTGGTTTGTGCATAAACAAGTTATTCTTACAAAGGACAATCTAGTCAAGCGCAATCTGGACAGGATCTACTAGGTGTAGTTTCTGTGATCGGGATGAGACTATCAAGCATTTATTCTTTGATTGCCCACTGGCACAAGGGTTATGGCGCACCGTGCAAATTGTCTTTAATATTACTCCACCGCGATCGGTAAACACGTTATTTGGGGCGTGGCTGCTTGGGATGGAGCCCAAACGGCCGACATATTAGTGTAGGAGTATGTGCGTTATTATGGACCATTTGGACTTGCAGGAATGATTTGGTTTTAACAGAACATCAACTACTCATTTTTGCAGGTGTTGTTCGAGCTACGGCACTGATCCGCACTTGGTCCTTACTCACTCCGACGGAGGCCAGGGAGCGTTTGGTCACTGGATCTGTCCGGTGGGAGACGGTTGCGCGGGATATCTTCAACCGGTTTGGGTGGCGATCATATAATAGGATAGGCATCTAGTTTACCTTCCTTTATTATGCCAGCCGGTTTGTGGCTTATCTCCTTTTTACATTTTCAGTCGAGGCTCTATGTGAGCCATATGCGGCCTTTTTTCTTTTGATTGTAAGACTTCTGTTCAGTACTTCTTTATTTGGTTAATAAGAGAGGCCGTATGCATCGATCTGATGCAGAGGCCGGGGATTGCCCCCTTTTCAAAAAAAAAAAAAAAAAAAAGAAATGTTGCACTACTTTTGCATGACTTCTCATGATAACTACTTTTGCAGATTCGTGTCATCCAAGGACTTCATATTTTTTGAATTGAATATGAGACAAACACCTTTTCAAATTTCTTCAGCTTCTCAAAACGAGTAGTCAATAAACCAATTTCATGTCAACGATGACTAGAAAGTAACTCTAAAGGATTCCATAGCTGACAACTGTATTTCTTCATCTTGATCATTGTTTTCATCAAAATGCTTCTTACGTTTAGTTTGAAGTTTTGGCTCTATATGTCTGTATACATTAGCTGCCATGGCTTTTCAATCGCAATACTAGCATCAGGTTCAACTCTGTACTTCTGAAAATATGCTATGACCTCTTCAATGTGTTTGTTAGTAGCACCGATGCACCCAATCTTTTTCGGCAACTTTTGGCGCACCACATTTACTGAAAGAAAACATCATGCCACACAACGATACCAACTAAAGTTTCAAAATTCTCAAGTGCACCAAACGGCAAATATTGAGCATCACTTATGACTGTTGGTTCATCATAGAAGGCTCCTCCAATTCCTTCAGAGTTGATCTTACGAGTACCGGACAAAGGTTTTGAGGGTTAGTTTTGGTCCTTTTGGAAGATTGTCAAGAAAAACCTTACACCTTTTAGTAGAACATGAAAAAGAATACATATATCCATTGTATAACAACGATTAATGTAATACCTTATTCGCAAGATTTCACCATATCACAAAGAGTGAGATTCAAACTATGACATACACATGCCATATATAACCTTTGAGGTTAATTTGAAGCAAACTACTCTAAACACCTTGGTGTATTGACGTATTTCTCACAATTCTTTTGGTTTTGTTCAGAGAACAGACCCCCGGTGTTCTTCGGAAGAAAGAGAGAAGGGCGGCCCTGTAAGGGAGATCCTGTGTTGGAAGATTGAACGGGTTGCTATACAGGTCAACTGAATCTTTTTAAGTTTCTTCTTACTCCTTTTGCAAATTCTAGTCTTATGATTGACGGTTTTGATAAATTTGGTACTACTATGCTGGCATGTTTTTTCTGTGAAAAAAAGGTTGTGTCGCCTGGACCACACTGTTTCAAAACTCTAGCTATGCCACTGACCCCACCCACTAAGGTTTAAATCTGGCACTAACGTTTACACACACACCCCAGATGACATGAGGATTGGAATTCACTGCGATATACAAATTTATCCACGGTCAGTATCTTTTCTTTTTGTTAGCTATGGTTTGGTGCTGCACTCGTGTGGGTGTATGTGTTTGTCTATATCGTCATTGTAATTGCAAGAATAAAGAAAAAGTGTCGTGTATTCCCTTTTGCTACAACATCATGCATGCATGCATGATTTTTGTTCTCTAAATGCAGGTGGTTCATACAAGGGGTTGTTCCTTTGTTCTCAGACTTGTGCATCAAATACAATGTGCTGCAATGATAATAATCAATAAAGGTTATTCGTTTCTTGTGAATCTTGGCACCTGACGAGAACAGCGGAATGTTCACCAGATTTGAGACTTTTGACAAGAACGAAAATATAGAAAAGGATAGACCAATAATGCTCCAGTTGAATGGAATCTGCGGCGCCGGTTTGTAGATTACAAGTGTACGACGTCCTCCTAGTTGACAGCGACGATGATAGCCGCATATATACTCGATGTACTAGGAAGGAAGAGACAGGAGCGAGCAAACTATAAGTTCGCTCGGAGCGCGGCGGCTGCCATTTGTACAGGAGAAGGCTCCCATCCATCCATCCGTCAAACATCTCATACTAGAGTTATAGAAGATAGGTTCTATTTTTGCGGGCAATTATAGATAGGTTCTTCTTCACCCGATAATGGATATCGTATTGGCATCAGATATTCTTCTGATCGACCACCTGTGGCAAACCAGCTACAAGGATTAATTAACGAGCGGACGCGCGCCTTTTTCTTGGAAACGCAAGAGGAAGTGGATGCATGCACATGCACATTCACATCTGACGTACGTTCATGGCAACACTCACGACCTCTGGCATCCAACCTGCAGGCACGGACACGCATCCATGGAGACGCGAAGCACGTGATTGAGCCATGTACGTGTAGTCCACACGTAAGTACCTTGCACATGTATGTCGGCGCGTCCCAAGTCTTTCCTTTAGTTAGACACCGCCGGTGTCAGGGAACGAATAATGTAGTACTAGTAGCATTTGGTACGATGGTGAACGTGGATCAGGATCGAAGGCTTCACAGGCCAGATCGAAGGCAACTCACTGTTCATTCTTTCTTGGAAGTTTCTCCCGGCGCCGACGACGGCGACGACCGCGCGACGTATACACACGGCGGCGACGGCTCGATCCATGGAGCAGATCGAGGGTCCCCGATCGAGGTCCCCGGTAGGACCCGACACACGCAGCAGGTTGATCCAGAGGCGTGGGGGGAGCTAGCTAGCCCGACTTTGGCGACCGTTGAGAAATCATAGCATTCGATCTCTGCACGTTGAAAATTTGAAACACACTCCTACGAGTAGATCAGGATTCAGAGATCACAGTCAGAGGACCTGCAGTTAAGTGGCAGCAGTGCCCGCGGTTGCAACGCGGAGTTCGATCATCATGTCTGTCTCGTGATTCTGCAGGGTGAACGCGACGACGATGACCAAGATTATTAAAGTCCTCATAATGCCGATTGATACCACGAGAGTGAACCCAGGATACTGCCGCTGCCTGCTGCCTGCTGCCGAGCTCCTCCAAAATCTCCAATTATGACGACTCAACTTTCCATCTCGCTTTGTAGGTCCGGGCCGACTCAGTGCTTGGCTTGGCCTCGGATCCACGCGGTCGTCGTTCTTCAGTCACAGGGTCTTCCCCTTCTCTACAATGCATTTCCTGTCTGTGCCGTAGTTTTTTTTTTTTGCAAGGAACTCCTCGTCCCTGATATCTTCTCAGTTTTGTGTGACAATCCAGCGACGAAGAGGACGGGGGGGTGATTCTGAGTAACAAGATTTTGATGTGGCTTAAGTGTTATTTTCCTTGAGTTGATTTGTATAACATAAGGGCATCTTCAAGGCGGACCTGCAAACCTATCGCATTTGTTAGGACCGTGCTGTCCTGAATGCGAAGCCATCCAACACAGCACAATATCGGTCTGGAGGGATATGATTTCTCCCACAAATCGGAGATAAACGTTGGGGCTTTGCAGGAGTCTGGACCTACATCCTCTTCTGATCGATGTCGGTGTTAAAACCGGCGGATCTCGGGTAGGAGGTCCCGAACTATGCGTCTAAGGTCGATGGTAACAGGAGACAGGGGACATAATGTTTACCCAGGTTCGGGCCCTCTCTATGGAGGTAATACCCTACTTCCTGCTTGATTGATCTTGATGAATATGAGTATTACAAGAGTTGACCTACCACGAGATTGAGATGGATAAAACCCCATAATTCTAGCCTGTATGACTATGGTAATGAGTCTCCCCCTTCCGGACTAAGTCCTCCGGTTTATCTAGGGTTACACTAGGTCGGTTATAAAGAAAGGGATCTACATATTTGGTCACCAAGCTTGCCTTCCATGCCAAGGAGAGTCCCATCCGGACACGGGTGTAGTCTTCGGTATTCGTATCTTCACAGCCCATCAGTCCGGCCCATGGCTAACAGGCAGGACGCCCGAGGACCCCTTAGTCTAGGACTCCCTCAGTAGTCCCCGAACCAGGCTTCAATGACGAGGTGTTCGGCGCGCAGATTGTCTTCGACATTGCAAGGCGGGTTCCTCCTCCGACAGCTTCCAAGTAATGTGTTCGACCTTTAATTCAATGCCGCATCCTTCGGCTTCTGCGCATCGACGACTTCAGCCTCCACGTGTCGGGCGAATGCGGACGTTCAGGGTATTTTTTGCAAATAACACCCTGCCATGCAAGAAAGAGCGTCTATTTAAAGAGATTGGGTCTCAGATCCATTCGGCACCATGTGGAGAAAATCCTCAGAGATTGCCAAGAAAGACCATTCCAACATGGCTACCATTCCCAGCTCCTCCTCCCTTTCCGACCCAAAGAAAGGCGAGTGGGAGAGGTGCTCTGTGTCCCACAATTAATTGGCGAAGTTGCAAACGCAGGGATTTCTCCCCCTGCGGATCTGGTCCCTGTTCGAGCAGGGTGGGCTTCCTTCAACGGCAAAACCCAGGCGGAGGATTTCCCCAATCCATCTGCGGAGGAACGATTGTGCTTCGTCCCCTATCTGCTGAGGGGCGTGGGATTTCCATTTCACCCATTCCTCCGAGGGCTTCTGGAGTATTATGGCCTCCAGTTGCACAATTTTACCCCAGCCTCCATCCTGCACATTGCGGGTTATGTCGCTTTACGAACTATTCCTGGGTTGTGAGGCCCATTTTGATTTGTGAAGAAAGTTGTTTTGTCTTGTCCCGCGCAACCACGAGGGTTCGATATTTGAAGTGGGCGGGGCTGAGATATGGCGCATTGCTGAGACCGGATACCTATCCGGCACACCGAAGAAAGCTTCCGAAGAGTGGACCGCTGAATGGTTTTACATTGATGACGTCATACTTCCAGATCCAGTCCGGAGAGGTCTCCCCGAGTTTACCAGTGTTCCTCTGAAGAAACGCCACAACTGGAGCCCTCGGAGCCTTGAGGAGGAAGATAGTGCGCAAGTCCGCCAACTCCTGAGCAAGATCAGGACGCTTACCCAGTCTGTATATACGATAGTCGAAGTGATGGCGACCTCCATAGTGCGGGGGGTCCAGCCACTCCAATACAGAGGACTTCCCATGTGGAATTATAATGGGGAAGATGACGCCTCTCGCTGTGGCAGGAAAGGTCCGGACACCCCTGCCGCCCTAGCCAAAATATTGGCCGAACTGTTCAAGGGTGAGGAAGAGGAGTTCCTGCGCATCACGCATAGAGAAGGATATTCCATGTAAAGTCCTCCTAGCTGGGTAAGCCCCCAACTCTTCTACTCTACTCATTCCACTCCATGAGCTTTGTTCAATGAATATTAACCCGTCCATTTATAACAACACTAGCGAAAGATTTCCGAGGGGCTACACAGCCCCGCCCCGCAGCCCGAGGGCCACAATCGGGACCTTGACCCCGGATTTGAAGAGGATCCGGATATATTTGTGGTGCTCGAGAATGGCGTGTTTTACCAGGCGAGCTACGACGGCACAGAAGTGGCCATCATCGCCGATTTCCCTGGTCTTCTCCCCGCTTCACACGTAAGTAATAAGGAGACATCTCCCCCGAAAGGATTCCCTCGTTCCGCCTCACCCACTGCACTGTCTCGTGCTTCAAAGGGGAGGCGTTCGACATACCGTGCTACTCCAGGAGCGACTCCGAAGAGAGCGGCTCCCGCACCGGCAAGCCTTAGAAGAGGAAGGCAAACAAAGACACGGTCGGGCCCTCATCAAAGAGGTATGGGTTTGCAAATATGTTTGTTTGATAGTCACATCCAACTGTGACCTTCATGTTCGTCCTATATCAGGAAAAGAGTTCGCCGGACTGTGTCCGGGGATCCAGCTAGTTATACTCACAACAGCCGAGATCCAGCCCCAGCCGAGGAGACGGGGCCGATATGGGAGTGACGCCGGACTGTCCTTCGGCCGAGGGCTTGGAAAATATGTCCGTCACCAACTCGGAAGTGGAGAGCGCCATGAATCATCGGCGCCGGAGGGCCATTTTACAAGACCCCCGCTTTTCGGAAGAGGAGTTTAATGCCTTCAGCTCGGCTGATGCATACATCCGAGCTGCTCGAGATGGGCGTAGTAGAGCCACAAAGCAGCATTTAAAAGATGTGCAGGTAAGTTTACTGTGTCTGTGTATGATAACCGTATGCCAGTAGCCCCCGAGACTTAAAGTAGTTGGGACAACTGATTTGAGGATCGCTGCATAATCAGGTTCTCTCTGAGAAGAACGAGTTGCTGGCCCAAGAGCTAGAAAAGTGCCGGACGCAGTTAAATGCAGTTACCGCCGAACTGGAAAAATCCAAGAAGGCGTCTTTCAGTAATATTTCCCTCCATCGAGAAACAATAATTGTATAGCGACTGTGTTAACGTAGCAGCTTCTCTCATAACAGGATTGTCAGATCAACTGGAGGAAAAAGAGTCAAAAAGACTACATCCCGCAGGCGAACGGGTGCTGACCCAAGTCAGACAGGAGAAAAACAAACTCCAAGATTCAAATACCCAGCTAGGCGAAGAACTGAAAGATGTGCGGGATCAATTGGCCGACTCCGTAAAGGAGAACAAAAGGCTGCGAGGCGGCATATTCAGTATGTGGCCAAACCTACCTTGTAATAGTTTGGAGACTAAAGGTACTGATAGAGTTTATGTTTGTAGGTATGCTGACGGGCCCTCCCGAAGAGGAGATGTCCGGATTCTCGGGCGACTTGCTACAATAGCTGTCACGCATGCATGAGAAAGCTCGGCAGGCGATGCGAAGTGTTGCCAAGGCCTTGTGGCCATCTGCCTCTCCCCCAGGAAAGATGGAGGAACTCCTAGAGCTATTCAAGGGAGCGTGGCGGCGCATTCGATTGTGGAAAATATCGGCCTGCCGGGAAGGTGCGCGAGAGGCCTAGGCCATGGTGAAGACACTGGACACCAAGCTTGATCCGAATCATATGGCTTGGGTCGGACCTCTAGGGTCAGATGGGAAAGAAGTTCCTGTTAGTTTGGTATATGACCAAGCAAAGGTAGCCGCCAAGTATTCCCAGCAGGATTGTAAGTTAGATAGCCTGCTGGACGGCATAGAGGCGGAAGTTTTTGAGTCCTAAGTGACTATGTACTTTCCTTTGCATACGCAACTCTAGCTGAATTGTAAAATGATTGTCATGGCCGACCTTTTCACTTCAACCTCTAGACCCGAAGGTGTGGAGTATTTACAAATACCAAAGCGGCCAAGTAGACCTGGTATGCATGGAAACCAGGCGTAGGGGTCATAGTTGCTTGAACAGACAATTATCCGGCTAGTTATGTTATATTACATTAAGATTGTAAGAAACATCTTCCAGAGAGAATAGTTCAGTTAAGGATTCCTTTCCCTGGGTGTGCATGCGTTAATGCGCATGTCTGAACTGCGATTGAAAAATCGCAGTATGTTTTAACTTCTAGGGGTTCACAATGCGAAAAATTGTCTTTAATCCACCGACCGAATATTCCCTTAAGAACGCTAGCCTTCGGCTTCACCCAGTCTGAGGTACACATCCGGATGACCCAGCAGTAACAATCGTAAGGTGCTCCCTTTATGCCCTAGCCGAACTAACGGGAACGTAAGGCATAAGCACAGGAGCCAGGCAACCCAGCTTGGCCAAAACTTAAGTCATATCGATGCATATAATGGTGAAGAAAAGGTACATATGGAAAAAGCGCATATGTAATGAGCTTAATGCTTGGGGAATAATAATAGCAAGCTTCTGATCAAGAAGCCCCGAGGTATGATGGACATACATTTTTAAAGATGTGTGCGTCAGGCTTGCGCGGTCTAACCGCACAAAAGCTGTAAGGCTGAAGAGAAAAAATGAAAAGAGAGAGAAAAAAAAGGAAAAAAGGTGTTATGGAAACAGCAGGGAGAAGGAGACAAACAAAGGGTTCGGCGCTTTTAGGCACAAAATCTTCGGAGTCTGGCCGCGTTCCACGGGTTCGGCTTGAGGCGATTGTCTGATGCATCACGCAGGCGGTACGCTCCTCTGGTGAGAACTTCGTCAATGATGAAGGGACACTCCCACTTGGGCTTGAGTTTGTCCTTTTTCTTCTCCGCAGGTGTAGAACGAGTTTGCCGACGTTATAAATTTTGCCCCGCACTTCTCTGCTTTGATACCTGCGAGCCTGCTGTTGATAAAATGCGGAACGGACTTTTGCAGCGTTGCGCTCCTCCTCCAGGGCATCTAAGCTGTCCTACAAATCGAGCTCGGCCTCTCTCTCTTCGTACATGCGCACTTGAGGTGAGTAATGAATAATGTCGCAGGGTAGCAATGCCTCTGTGTCGTACACCATGAAGAAAGGTGTGTATCCGGTAGTGCGATTGGGCGTGGTCCGCAGCCCCCAGAGTACGGAGTCGAGCTCCTCAACCCAGTGCTTGTCTGATTTTTTTCAAAGACCGCACTAGTCTAGGCTTAATGCCGCTCATAATAAGACCATTGGCTCTTTTGACTTGACCGTTTGTTTGTGGATGATAGACAGAGGCGTAATCGAGCTTGATGCCTAGATTAGCGCACCAGGTTTTTACTTCGTCGGCTGTGAAGTTGGAGCCATTATCAGTGATGATGCTGTGTGGAACACCATAACGGAGTACAACGCCGGATATAAAGTCTATTACTGGCCCGGACTCGGCCGTTTTAACTAGTTTGGCCTCTATCCACTTGGTGAATTTATCCACCATGACCAGCAGATATTTTTTCTTATGGCTGCATCTTTAAGGGGTCCAACCATATCCAGTCCGCAAAAGGCCAAGTGATGGGGATTGTTTGTAGGGTGGTGGGGGCATATGGCTTTGGTTGGCGAAGAGTTGGCATCCAACGCAACGTTGGACAAGGTCCTGTGCACCCGCTCAGGCCGTCGGCCAATAGAACCCTGTACGGAAGGCCTTGCTAACAAGGGCCCGAGCTGCGGCGTGGTGCCCATCAAGACCGGCATGAATCTCAGCCAGGAGCTGCCGCCCCTCCTCCTCGGAGATACATCATTGAAGGACTCCGGTAGCGCTTTTCTTATAGAGCGCTCCGTCGTGAACCTTGTAGGCCTTCGAACGCCGGTCAATGTGGCAGGCCTCATTCTGATCCTTAGGAAGTTCCTTCCTGTTAAGGTAGGCCAGGAAGGGTTCGGTCCATGGGGCAATGACTGCCATGATGAGATGCGCCGACGGTGTTATTTCGGTGGCTGAGCCTCCGATGATATCGGTGTGTTCGGAATCTGGGGTTGTGTTTGGATCAGGACTAGTGTTGCCGTTTTCCCCCTGCCACACCACGGATGGCTTAAAAATCCTTTCCAGAAACATATTAGGTGGGACGGGGTCGCGCTTGGCGCCGATACGAGCAAGAATGTCCGCCGCTTGATTACATTCTCGAGCCACATGATGGAACTCGAGCCCCTCGAACCGAGCCGACATTTTTATGACGGCATTACGATAAGCTGCCATCCTCGGATCTTTAGCATCGAAGTCTCCATTTATTTGAGATATTGCAAGGTTGGACTCCCCGCGCACTTCCAGGTGTTGTATGCCCATGGAGACAGCCATCCGGAGACCATGCAATAAGGCCTCGTATTCGGCTGCGTTGTTGGAGTCTGTGTATAGTATTTGGAGTACGTACTGAATGACGTCTCCGTTATGGGACGTTAAAACGACGCCCGCTCGTAGCCCTGCCAGCATTTTGGAGCCATCAAAATACATAACCCAATTGGAATATGTGCCGTACTCTTTAGGGAGTTCGGCCTCTGTCCATTCGGCGACGAAGTCAGCCAGTACTTGGGACTTAATAGCTCAACGTGGTTTGTATGTAATATCAAATGGAAGGAGCTTAATGGCCCATTTGGCAATCCGGCCCATGACATCGCGGTTGTTTATTATGTCGTTGAGTGGTACTTAGGAAGACACCATGATCGAACACTCCTAGAAGTAATGTCGTAGCTTTCGGGATGCCATAAAGACCGCGTATGCTATCTTTTGATAATGGGGGTACCGGGATTTGCATGGTGTAAGGACAGCGGATACGTAGTATACTGGCTTCTAAAGCGGGAATTTGTGTCCGTCCTGTTCTCCTTCAATGACGAGCACGTCACTCACCACCTGATGTGTTGCCGATATGTATAATAACATGGGTTCGCCGATGTTTGGCGCGGCCAGGATTGGTTGCTCGCTAGAAGGGTTTTTATTTCCTCCAGTCTGGCTGTTGCCGCGTCCGTCCAATCGACGTGATCGGTTCTCCGTAAAAGGCGTTAGAGTGGATGTGCCTTTTCTCCCAATCTGGAGATAAAGCGGTTTAGAGCTGCCATGCAACCCGCGAGTTTTCGGACTTGTTTGAGGTCCGTTGGCGCAGCCAATTGAGAGCTCGAATTTTGGCTGGTTTTGCTTCAATTCCTCTATTGGAAACGATGAAGCCCAGCAGTTTTCCAACGGGGACGCCAAAAACACACTTTTCCGGATTGAGCTTAATGTCATACGAGCGGAGGTTGTCGAATGTGAGACGTAAATCGTCTATTAGTGTTTCGACGTGCCTAGTCTTGATGACAACGTCGTCCACATAGGCTTGAACTCTCTTGCCGATCTGTTTCTCCAGGCATGTTTGAATCATGCGTTGGTATGTGGCGCCGGCATTCTTGAGCCTAAAGGGAATGGTGTTGAAGCATAATGGCCCATACGGGGTAATAAATGCCGTTGCAGCTTGATCGGATTCCTTCATTTTGATTTGATGGTATCCGGAATATGCATCAAGGAAACATAGTGAGTCGTGTCCTGCGGTAGCATCAATGATTTGATCGATCCGGGGGAGGGGGAAGGGATCCTTAGGGCAAGCCTTGTTGAGGTCTTTAAAATCGAGGCACATGCGCCAGGATTTGTCCTTCTTTGGTACCATCACCAGGTTTGCCAGCCAGTCCGGATGATTGATTTCTCTAATGAATCCGGCCTCAATTAGCTAGGCCAGCTCCTCCCCCATAGCATGGCGTTTGGGTTCGCAAAAGCGCCGCAGTGCTTGTTTGACTGGTTTGTATCCCTTTAATATATTGAGGCTATGTTCGGCTAGTTCGCGTGGGATTCCAGGCATGTCAGAAGGGTGCCAGGCAAATATATTCCAGTTTTCACGAAGGAAATCCCGTAGCGCGGCGTCGACCGTTGGGTCTAGTTGTGCCCCAATAGATGCTGTCTTCTTGGGGTCCGTTGGGTGGACCTGGAATTTGACTATTTATTTTGCCGGTTTGAAGGAGGTGGATTTGGTTCGTTTGTATAAGATCACATCATCCTTATCCACCGTGGAGCGCAGTGCGGTTAATTCATCGGCCACGAGGGCTTCAGATAATGCCTCAAGGGCTAGGGATGCGGTTTTGTTTTCGGCGCGGAGTGCTATGTCCGGATCACTCACAAGAGTGATTATGCCGTTGGGCCCGGGCATTTTGAGCTTCATGTACCCGTAATGAGGTATAGCTCGGAAGCGTGTAAAAGCATCTCGCCCGAACAGGGCGTGATATCCACTGCTGAAAGGGGCCACTTGGAAGGTTATTTCTTCGGACCGATAATTCTCCAGCGTGCCGAATACCACGTCAAGTGTGATTTTTCCCGCGCACCGCGCCTCCCGACTGGGAATGATTCCTCGGAAGATCGTGCTGCTTTCCTTGATGCGACTCCTGTCTATTTCCATTTTGTGGAGTGTATCCTCATAGATGAGGTTTAGTCCGCTTCTGCCATCCATGAGGACCTTGGTGAGTCGAAAGCCGTCCACGATGGGATTGAGGACTAATGCGGCTGGCGTTTGGGCGGTCCTGTATTTTGGTTTGTCACCGGCATTAAAGGTTATAGCCATGTCGTTCCAAGGGTTTATCACGGTGATTTGACAGACTTCGGTGAGGTCGCGGAGTGCCCTTTTGCGCTTATTGTTTGAAGCGAATGTCTCGAAGACCGTCAATACTCTGGGGTCGTCGTCTTCTAGAGGGTGTTGCTCTGGGGTGTTTTTGGTAAGGATGTCCTCGCTGCTCTTGGCTACCTGCCGGAGTATCCAACATGCTCTAAGGCTGTGGGTCGGTATGGTGTCCGGTGTTGTGTGTATTTTGCATGGACCATCGGGCCATCCCTCCAGAACGGTTCTGTGACGCATAATGGGTTTATATTTCTTGGCTATTGGACTAGGCGTGTCACGGGGATGCGCCTTTTCGCCTGGACCAGCGGTTGAATTGGGACCGATGGCTTCCAACAAGCCGCCTGATCTTTCCAGGCGCTTTCCATTGCACTGTACTTCTGTACGATAGTTGCCAAGTCAGCGAAGTGTAGTATACGGCGGCGATTAATGGCATTGAGGATTCATTCATTCGTGCAATTGTTGCAGAATGCTGATATCGTGTCCTCGTCGCGGCAATCTTTAACCTTGTCCTTGACAAGGAGGAATCTGGCCCAGAAGTGGTGGACTGTTTCCTGAGACTGCTGTTGTATGCTTGAGGGAGTCCTGGATTAGGGGGTCTCCGGACAGTCGGACTATATCCTTTGGCCGGACTGTTGTACTATGAAGATACAAGATTGAAGACTTCGTCCCATGTCCGGATGGGACTCTCCTTGGCGTGGAAGGCAAGCTTGGCAATACGGATATGTAGATCTCCTCCTTGTAACCGACGACTGTAAACCCTAGCCCCTCCGGTGTCTATATAAACCGGAGGGTTTAGTCCGTAGGACAACAACAATCATACCATAGGCTAGCTTCTAGGGTTTAGCCTCTACGATCTCGTGGTAGATCAACTCTTGTAATACTCATATCATCAAGATCAATCAAGCAGGAAGTAGGGTATTACCTCCATCGAGAGGGCCCGAACCTGGGTAAACATCGTGTCCCCGCCTCCTGTTACCATCCGCCTTAGACGCACAGTTCGGGACCCCCTACCCGAGATCCGCCGGTTTTGACACCGGCATTGGTGCTTTCATTGAGAGTTCCACTATGCCGTCACCGTAGGGCTTGATGGCTCCTTCGATCATCGGTAACGATGCGGTCCAAGGTGAGGTTTTCCTCCCCGGACAGATCTTCGTATTCGGCGGCTTCGCACTGCGGGCCAACTCGCTTGGCCATCTGGAGCAGATCGAGAGCTACGCCCCTGGCCACCAGGTCAGGTTCGGAAATTTGAACTACAATGCCGACATCCGCGGAGACTTGATCTTCGACGGATTCGAGCCCATGCCAGGTGCGCCGCACGATCACGACGAGCATGATTTAGCTCTGCCGTCGGACAGTGTTCGGGAGATCACACCTGCAACTACTCCGACCTTCAATCCGGAGCAAATTGCGCCATCCGAGGACGGGTGGATAGGTCCCGCCATGGAGGCCGCACTCTCAGTGGCGATAGAGCTGGATACTAACTTCACCCCTTACGAGAGCCGTGTTGCCGAACCACTGGATTCGTCTTCGGCCACGAACCGAGCCGCATGCGTCCGTGCCTATCAAATCCGATTGGGCGCCGATCATGGAGTTTATCTCCGCGGATATCTTTCATCACTCGCCTTTCGGCGATGTGCTAAATTCGTTAAGGTCTCTCTCCTTGTCAGGGGAACCTTGGCCGAACTATGTTCGGCTAGAATGGGATGCGGACGACGAAGAAATTCGCTGCCCAGCAACCACCCACTTAGTAGCCACTGTCGACAATTTAACCGACATGCTCGACTTCGACTCCGAAGACATCGATGGTATGGACGACGATGCAGGAGACGAACAGGAACCAACGCCCACAGAGCGCTGGACCGCCACCTCATTATACGATATATATATGGTGGATACCCATAAAGAAGGCAATGGCGACAAGGCAACGGAGGATGACCCCTCCAAGAAGCAACCCAAGCATCGACGTCAGCGGCGCCGCTCTAAGTCCCGCCATAGCAAAAGCAGTGATACCGACACAAGAGACAATATGAAAGTGCAACTATCCCTAGGTGGTTTTGGTAATTCATAACAACATATAGCTCATTGAGCTAAAACTATTCCAAGATGAATATTTCATGAATGCTCAATGAATGGCATGGCATGGATGATGAAAGTGGATCCCTCAAAATATTAAGGACAAAGGATTGGCAAAAGATCAAAAGCTCAAGACTCTACATTTTGCATTTTAGTGATCCAAGATCACATTGAGTCTATAGGAAAAGCCAATACTATCAAGGAGGGATGAGGTGTTGCTTAATGAGCCTTTTTCTCCATGTGCTTCGTGATATGCTCCAAAACCCTCCACTACTTTCTCATATCCACATATGACCTAAACCCAAAGTCAAACTCGGCCCTACCGATTCTTTCTATCCGGCGCCACCGAGTTTAGATGTCATAGCCACTGGCCACAAACCCTAGGCAAATCGGTTTCACCGATAGGGATCTCAGTCTCACCGAGATGGGATTGTAATCTCTCTGTTTCCCCTTCGTAACTTTTCGGTCTCACCGATAGAGCGAATCGGTCCCACCGAGATTACAATGTAAACTCTCTATTTCCCTTTTATAACTTTTCGGTCTCACCGAAAGAGCAAATCGGTCCCACCGAGTTTACCTTACCAACTCTCTGGTTAACTAATTACCAACTTCGGTCTCACCGATTTGTGTAATCGGTCTCACCGAGATTACGTTATGCCCTAACCCTAACCATATCGGTCCTACCGAGATGCATGTCAGTCCCACCGAAAATCCTAACCGTCACTAGGTTTACTAAATTGGTCTGACCAAGTTTTATGATACGGTCCCACCGAGTTTGGTAAATTGTGTGTAACGGTTAGATTTTGTGTGGAGGCTATATATACCCCTCCACCTCCTCTTCATTCGTGAAGAGAGCCATCAGAACAAACCTACACTTCCAACTTACCAGTTCTGAGAGAGAACCACCTACTCATGTGTTGAGGCCAAGATATTCCATTCCAACCACATGAATCTTGATCTCTAGCCTTCCCCAAGTTGCTTTCCACTCAAATCTTCTTTCCACCAAATCCAATCCTATGAGAGAGAGTTGAATGTTGGGGAGACTATCATTTGAAGCACAAGAGCAAGGAGTTCATCATCAACACACCATTTGTTACTTCTTGGAGAGTGGTGTCTCCTAGATTCGCTAGGTGTCACTTGGGAGCCTCCAACAAGATTGTGGAGTTGAACCAAGGAGTTTGTAAGGGCAAGGAGATCGCCTACTTCGTGAAGATCTACCGCTAGTGAGGCAAGTCCTTCGTGGGCGACGACCATGGTGGGATAGACAAGGTTGCTTCTTTGTGGACCCTTCGTGGGTGGAGCCCTCCGTGGACTCACGCAACCGTTACCCTACGTGGGTTGAAGTCTCCATCAACGTGGATGTACGATAGCACCACCTATCGGAACCACGACAAAGACATCCGTGTCTCCAATTGCGTTTGAATCCTCCAAACCCTTCCCTTTATATTCTTGCAAGTTGCATGCTTTATTTTCCGCTGCCTATATACTCTTTGCATGCTTGCTTGAATTGTGTGAAGATTTCTTGACTTGTTCTAAAATAGCTAAAATCTGCCAAAGTCTAAAATTGGGAAAAGGTTAAGTTTTTATTGGTCAAGTAGTCTAATCACCCCCCCTCTAGACATACTTCAAGGTCCTACAAGTGGTATCAGAGCTTTGGTCTCCATTTGCTTTGATTTCCATAGCTTTTGGTGGTCATAGCCTTGGTTTCACAACCTAGGAGAGTATGGCGTCTAGCGAGGGAAATTATCATCGTAGACGTCCTTACTTTGATGGCACTAATTTTGCTAGTTGGAAGCATAAGATGAAAATGCATATTCTTGGACATAACCCCGCCGTTTGGGCTATTGTGTGTATTGGCTTGCAAGTGAATTCTTTGATGGGAGAGAACCGAACCGTGAAGCTAGTGCGGATGAGTTGAAGATGTTGCAATACAACGCTCAAGCTTGTGATATCCTCTTCAATGGATTATGCCCCGAAGAATTCAACAAAATCAGCCGTCTTGAGAATGCAGAGGAAATTTGGGATACTTTGATTGATATGCACGAAGGTACCGACTCCTTCAAGGAATCCAAGTTGGATGTGCTCCAAAGTCAGCTTGACAAGTTCAAAATGAAGGATGGTGAAGGTGTCGCTGAAATGTACTCTAGGCTTGCTCTTATCAAAAATGAGATTGCCGGCTTAGGAAGTGAAGAGATGACCGATAGATTCATCATCAAGAAGATCCTAAGAGCATTGGATGGAAAATATGATACCGTGTATACATTGATCCAAATGATGCCCAAGTACAAAGTTCTCAAGCCTACGGAAGTCATTGGAAGAATTGTTGCTCATGAGATGTCACTCAAGGACAAGGAGGAAGTTCACAACAAGTCGAGTGGTGCTTACAAAGCCTCAAGTGAAGCCCCCACATCATCAAGTGAGAAACAAACCTTCAATGAAGAATTGAGCTTAATGGTGAAGAACTTCAACAAATTCTACAAGAGTACAAGCAAAGAAAGAAGCTCTAAGTCAAGGTCCTACAATGACAAAAGATCTTCTAGTCGAGAGCGCAATTTCTACAATTGTGGGAGACCCGGACACTATTCCAATGAGTGTACGGCACCCTACAAAAGAAGAGAAGATTCTCCCAAGAGAAGAAGTAGAAGAGAAGAATCACCACCAAGAGAGAGAAGGAGTAGAGATGATCGTTATAAACGAAGACCCTCACGGAGAAGCAAGGATTCGGAAAGGAAGGACAAGTCATCAAAGAGCTACACAAAACAAAGACATCAAGCTCATGTTGGTGAATGGGTATCCGGCTCCGACTCCGACCATCACTCCGAGAGAAGCTATCACTCCGACTCCGAATACACTCAAGATGAAGGTGTTGCCGGTCTAGCACTTGTGTTAACCAACTCCTACGACATATTTGAATCACCAAATGAAGGAATTGGTAGATGCTTCATGGCCAAAGGTCCTAAGGTAACACACCCCGAGTATGTTGATTTTGATGTTGATGAAGATGACTTGCTAGGTGATGATGATTTACTTGTTGACAACTCTAGTGATGAATACTATGATGAAACGTCAATTAATCATACTAATCAAATTGAAACGAATGAAAATGATAAGGAGAAAATTGAGAGTCTAACTAAAGAACTAAACACTCTTAAGTTAGCTCATGAAACTATCTTTTCATGAAACTATCTTTGAAGATCATCGAGAACTTTTGAGGGCTCATGAGAAGTTACGCTTTGAAAAGCTCAATCTTGAGCAAGAGCATGAGTTCCTAAAAGCGATCAATGATGATCTTCGTAAGAAAAGTTCTTCTTACATTGCCAAGCGTTTACTCTTATCTACTTACATGCCTCAAGTCAAGTCTAGTAACAAGAACAAGAAATATTCTTCTTCTAGTAGTAACAATAACAATGCTAAATCCAATATTATTGCTTCTAGTAGTTCTCTTGATTCTACTAATGACCCTCTTAGCCAAGTTACACTTGAGCAAGAAAACAACTTATTGAAGGGAATTATAGAGAAAGGTGTATACAAAAGTCTTGCCGGGAGTAAGTAATTTGAGGAAATTGTACGCAAGCAAGGAAGGCACTGGAAGAATCAAGGTGTTGGTTTTGAATGAAAGTTCAATGCCAATGGAGTTGATTGGGAAGAAGTTCAATACCCCAAGATGAAGCTTGTTCCTCAACAAGAGAAGTATGATCCTACTTCCTTCAAGGGAACACAAGCTCAAGATGATCTTCCACCACAAGACCACAAGAACAAAGGCAAGGACAAGCTTCAAGAGGAGATTGATGCATTTGAAGAAGCACCTAAGGCCTTGGTCAAGTGGGTTCCCAAGACTACGTCAAGTTCTACTTCATCAAGTACAACTACTACACCAAGGATTCCCATCAAGTTGATGTGGATCCCGAAGAAGAAGAACTAGAGACTTCTTGAGGGTGACTCCGCCAACATTCTTCACTCGTATCATTATGGCAAGGACAAGTGCAATCAACTTCCATATCTTGCACTAGTTCAAGGAGTCACAAACCCTCATGTTGGTAAGGCAAGGGACAAGGTAACCCAATGTTTTCATGGACATCATTTTGTGTGTGCATCACTCTATGTCTATGGATATTCTTGTTTGTTCCTTGTGGGACTAACCTATGTAGGTATTGAAAGTGCAACTCACTCCAAAGGATTGCTCCAAACGATCTACATCAACATTGAGCATCCACATCTTCAACACCTACATGAAGTCATCATCGACAAGACCCAAGGTTAGTTTATCCCTCTAAGGGGGGATCTCACATCTAGAGGGAGCTTAACTCTAAGAATTGAGTCAAAGCAACTCTAATGATGTGAACACATAAATGCTTTATGTAAAAGTGGTAACCCCACTTGAGCTTAAACGATGAGTATGACCTATGATCAAATGTTCTCATTTGACTCCTAAGTCAATATACTCATATATAGATAACCTAGTCATCACCAATTGTTTGATAGATGCTAGAATTGGTTGTGCATGCTTTGTCACATATTTCATTTGTCATCTTATTGTGGTGAGCATGTTGGTTGCATACTTTACTCATTCAAGGACATACACTTGTTGTTTTGATTGTTTGGCTTTTCTTTCTTTGGCCAAGTGGATGGACAAGAATGCCTAAGAACTTTCTCTAGCTATCTATGCTTTTCTCGTCTCAAACTCTATTCATGCTACATAACAAAATTTGATCAAGTCAGATTCGAACCACTCTGTGTGAGGAGCACTCGGAGTCCCCGATTCGTCATAGACTTAAACTTCCAAAACTTCTTTGTGATTTTCGGTCTGACCGATTCCTCCATTTCGGTCATACCGAGATTACTGAGTCGATCTAGGTTTTCATCTCGGTGCAACCGATTTGTACTTTTCCGTCACACCGAGTTGCAATAACTGTTCACAGTTTGCATCTCGGTGCCACCGAAGTTGTACCACTCGGTCACACCGGCAGTCGGGCTATATATATCGACGGGCAAAATTTGGAAAACTTTCTCCGAATCCTCGGCCACAAGATAGCTCGCTTCTGCCAACGTGGTCACGGATCGTCGATTTCATCGCCAGCCGCCTCCGATCGCTGGTCTCGCCGCCAATCAACGAAATTCTCCTCCGCCGTTGCCGCCGAAGCGAAGTTCCCACGAACTAGGGTATGGACTCGATCACGGTGCTTTCCGTCCGATTCTCAGACATTGTGTTCATTATGCATCTTGCCACGATTGAAACACTCCTATCCAGTCAAATCAATCCTTAGAATAGTTGCGATTCGAAAATTTAGGGTTAGGTTTCCGCCGAAACCATCTCGGACCCACCGAGTTGAAAAACTCGGTCCCACCGATTTGGCTGATGCCATTGCACTTGTAAGTCTCGTTCTGACCGAGAATTACAAATCGGTGTGACCGATTTCTGAACTTTGTGAAACCCTAGCAGTCTCGGTGCCACCGAACTGTGACTCGGTCTGACCGAGTTCACTAGCTTAGGTTCCCAAACTGCTTCGGTATCACCGAGTTTGAAAATCGGTAGATCCGAAATGTTTTCAGTGGGAAACTAAAACTAAGTTTTTTTGAATCTTTCTTTTGCAAAAATCTCTGCATTTTGTGATGCTCATCCACTCTACCTCATCTATATCTATTCACAGGGTCAGTAGTCAGTTGCACAGCATGTTAGACCAGAGTGATAGCCAGAACAAATCTGAAGAGCAGATCCAATTGAGTGAGGGCACTAGTCCCTCAAGCAGCTCAGATGAGGGGAGCAGAAGCACTCCGAGCAATTTGCCCAAGGCTGCCACAAGGTCAAGAAAGAAGAAGACCTCAGAGTCTGAGGATAAGGATTACGTGGTTGAGGATGAGGCAAGCTCCAAGAAGAAAGTGCTCAAGAGGGAGTTAAGTTCATCTGCAGTGAAGCCTGGTTTGAAAATTAAAAGGCCAGCAGGCAGACAACTAATGTCCAAAGCTAGAGTGTCTACTCAAGCTCCTTTGGAATCTCTACCCAAATAGCCTGTTGCAGCAGAGGGAAAGAAAAGGAAAGACAGGGTCAAGAAGACCATGGCAAGAGTGATTGGGAAGCCTTCCATGATGGAAGAGGAGGAAGAAGAAGAGGTTGCAGAGCCTGCACCCAAGGCACAAAAGCTGATGGGTGATACTATCAAGTCAGGGGCTGCAACTTCCAAGCCCAAAGCTGCCTCCAAGCCCAAGAATGCACCCAAGAGGAATACCAGGAGCATACCAGTAGCTGAAAAGAACAAGGCCCCATTGCCTGAAGTTGAAGCTGAAGAAGATGAAGAAGGGCAGGTCCTAATGGCGCACCTGCCCTTCTTCATCTTCTTCATCTTCTCGAGAATTTTCAATATATTAATGGAATGGCTACTAATGGCGCACCTGTGATGTGGTGCGCCATTAGTATATTCTAATGGCGTGGCGCACCTGGTGTGTGGTGCGCCATTAGTAGTTTGGAAAAAAAACATAAAAACAAATTTTTGTTACTAATGGCGCACCTTGGAGTGGTGCGCCATTACTAGTTTTAACTAGTAATGGCGCACTTTCCACTGGTGCGCCATTACTAAGTTTTTTTAAAAAAAATAAAAAAAATCATTTTTTTTTCAAAACTACTAATGGCGCATCGTGGGAGTGGTGCGCCATTAGTAGTTGAACTACTAATGGCGCACCAACCCACGGTGCGCCATTAGTAACTTGGCCAGTGGTTGTTACTAATGGCGCATCGTGGGTTGGTGCGCCATTAGTAGTTCAACTACTAATGGCGCGACCACCCCACGGTGCGCCATTAGTAACTTGGCCACCTTCCACCGAATGCACCCTCCGTGGATCGCTTTTCAGTTTTAAAAAAATAAAAGAAAATGATGAAAATGTCAAAAAAATAAAAGAAAATAAGTTTCCCATGTGATATGTGGTCTAGTTGTTGGGAAATTTTGCAAATATGAATTTCGACTTCATTTGCAAAATCATTTGTAAAAATGGGCATAACTTTTGCATACTAACTCGGATGAAAAAGTTTTTTATATGAAAAATCATCTACTCGAAAAGTTACATCCAAATTTAACTGGGGGAACCCCGTTAAACATTTTCAAAATCCCCAAAAACCTAACAGAAAAAAGTTACGGGGCTTTCAAGATCTAGCGGCAAAAAAATTCAAAAAGTTTCAAAAAAAATTGGTTTTGAAATTTTTTTTGATTTTTTTTTCAAAAAATGATACGTAATATGATCGAGAAGTTTGAAATATTTTTCAAAATTTCATCATAGTCATGAACATGAACAAAGTCCTAGACATCAATAAGGTATAACAGATTGATATGCTAGATATATCAACAAGTGCTCGTGAAGTGATTCGTTGTCGGGTTGGATAGAACTCGAAGTTAAGCGTGCTTGGGCTGGAGTAGTGTGAGGATGGGTGACCTTTCGGGAAGTTTGACCACGGAGTGCGATTTAACCTGAGATTAAGCATATTGACCCGAGATTAAGCCATAGTGAACTGAGATTAAGAAAATTTTTAAAAAAAGTAAAAAAAATTTAAAAAAAATTCTGAAAAAAATTGAACCTTTCGGGAAGTTTGACCACGGAGTGCGATTTAACCTGAGATTAAGCATATTGACCCGAGATTAAGCCATAGTGAAATGAGATTAAGAAAAATTTTAAAAAAATAAAAAAAATTTAAAAAAAATTCTGAAAAAAAATTGAAAAAAAAATTTGAAAAAAAAAATTACTAATGGCGCATCCAGAGCTGGTGCGCCATTAGTATGCCAAAGCACCTGGGTATACATGGCCCCTTGGAGGCATATTAATGGCGCACCTGGTTTATACTAATGGCGATTTCATGATGCGCCATTAGTATACCAGATGCCATATTAGGTGCGCCATTAGTAGGGGTTTTTCTAGTAGTGGGAAGCTCAAACCCAAGATCCCAGACCACAGTGATGCTCATCCTGTGGCTGAAAACATGAAGATCAGAAGAGATAATGGGTTGAGGCTATGGAGAGAGACAGATCCATATGCCACGAGGAGAAGGACTGCAGCAGGACTTTTATGAGACTATCTTGCTGGATAAGAAGCCCATAGTTTGCGATATGAGATGGGTCAACTGGACATACATGAAGGAGAACGCAGAACACTACCCTGGAGTATATGACAGCTTCAGTGCTTGTGGAGTTGCTGATTTTGTTGGGCAGAAGCTCACTGAGGGAGTCCTGGACTAGGGGGTGTCCGGATAGCCGAACTATCATCACGGCCGGACTCCAAGACCATGAAGATACAAGATTGAAGACTTCGTCCCGTGTCCGGATGGGACTTTCCTTGGCGTGGAAGGCAAGCTTGGCGATACGGATATGTAGATCTCCTACCATTGTAACCAACTCTGTGTAACCCTAACCTATCCGGTGTCTATATAAACCGGAGGGTTTTAGTCCATAGGACGAACAACAATCATACATAGGCTAGCTTCTAGGGTTTAGCCTCCTTGATCTCGTGGTAGATCTACTCTTGTACTACCCATATCATAATTATTAATCAAGCAGGAGTAGGGTATTACCTCCATCGAGAGGGCCCGAACCTGGGTAAAAACATCGTGTCCCTTGTCTCCTGTTACCATCCGCCTAGACGCACAGTTCGGGACCCCCTACCCGAGATCCGCCGGTTTTGACACCGACATTGGTGCTTTCATTGAGAGTTCCTCCGTGTCGCCACCGATAGGCCGATGGCTCCTTCGATCATCAAAACGACGCGTCCAGTGGTGAGACTTTTCTCCCGGACAGATCTTCAGATTCGGGCGGCTTTGCATCGCGGGCCAATTCGCTTGGCCATCCGGAGCAGATCGAAGCTACGCCCCGCCATCAGGTCAGATTTGGAAGTTTGAACTATAGGGCCGATATCCGCGGAGACTTGATCTTCGACGGATTCGAGCCGCAGCAATAAGCGCCGCCAGACCGTCTCGATGGGCACGATCTAGCTCTGCCACGAGCAAAGGTCCCGAGGCCGCACTCAAAGGTTCCCGCCCGACCCTTAACCCGAGCCGGATTCCCCGATCGAGGACGAGTGGTTGGACACCGCCTCGGGGGCTACGATCTCAGCGGCGATTGAGCCGAACTCTATCCCTGTCCCTTGCGAAGACCGTGACTCCAAGGCGCCGGACTCCTCTCCGGACTCCGAACCCTCCGCGCCCCTACCAGTCGAATCCGATTGGGCACCGGTCATGGAGTTCACTGCCATGACATCTTTCAAAGACTCGCCCTTTGGCGACATCCTGAATTCACTAAAGTCTCTCTCTTTATCCGGAGAGCCCTGGCCGGACTACGGTCAGGAAGGTTGGGATGCGGACGACGAAGAAATTAAACGCCCACCCACCACCCACTTCGTAGCCACTGTCGATGATTTAACCGACATGCTCGACTTCGACTCCGAAGACATCGACGGTATGGACGACGACACTGGAGACGACCAAGACCCAGCGCCTATAGGGCACTGGAAGGCCACCTCATCATACGACATATACATGGTGGACATCCCAAAAGATGGGAACGGCGACGGAACAACGGAGGATGACCCCTCCAAGAAGCAACCGAAGCACCGACGTCAGCGGCGCCGCTCTAAATCCCGCCACAACAAAAACAGTGATTCCGGCACGGGTGATAATAACACCCCGGACAGTGCCGAAGACAACCTCCTCCAGCAGGACTCAGCGCAGGAGGAAGGAGAAGCAAGTCCGCACGACAGTGCGGCAGAAAGAGAGGTCGAGGACGATAATTATGCGCCTCCCTCCGAAGACGAGGCAAGCCTCGACGACGACGAGTTTGTCTTGCCTGAGGATCCCGCCGAACAGGAGCGTTTCAAACGCAGGCTTATAGCCACGGCAAACAGCCTCAAGAAAAAGCAGCAACAACTTAGAGCTGACCAAGACCTGCTAGCTGACAGATGGACCGAAGTCCTTGCACCCGAAGAGTATGAACTCGAACGCCCCTCCAAAAGCTACCCCAAACGCATGCCGTTGCCTCGATCATAGGAAGCACCCAAGTCACCAGCGTACGACATGGCAGACCGGCCACCTCGTGGCCGCGATAGAGAGGCCTCTAGACCCTCCGTTCAAGCTGTACCCCGACGCCGTTCAAAAAGTACAAGGGCACGGGAAAATGCGCCGGACTTGCGAGATATATTGGAGGATAAGGCAAAACATACAAGATCGATCTACGGATCGCGTGGGCGCCCCACGACACGTGATGATTACCGTCACGCTGGATACAGAAACTCCGGCAGGGCCGAACACAATAGACAAATCTCATTTGAGCTGCGTCGTGATATAGCCCAATACAGAGGCGCCGCACACCCACTCTTCTTCATAGATGAAGTAATGGATCATCAAATCCCTGAGGGCTTTAATCCCGTAAACATCGAATCATACGATGGTACCACAGATCCTGCGGTCTGGATCGAGGATTATATCCTCCGTATCCACATGGCCCACGGTGATGATCTACATGCCATCAAATACCTCCCACTCAAGCTTAAAGGACCAACTCGGCATTGGCTCAACAGCTTGCCAGAAGAATCAATTGGTTGTTGGGAGACCTCGAAGCCGCGTTCCTTGATAACTTCCAGGGCACATATGTGCGACCACCAGACGCCGACGACCTTAGCCACATAAATCAGCAGCCAGATGAATCGGCCAGACAATTCTGGACATGGTTCCTAACAAAGAAAAATCAAATCGTTGACTGTCCGGATGCGGAGGCCCTCGCAGCCTTCAAAAATAACATCCGCGACGAGTGGCTTGCCCGGCACCTAGGACAGGAAAAGCCGAAATCCATGGCAGCCCTCACAACACTCATGACCCGCTTTTCTGCGGGAGAGGACAGCTGGCTAGCTCGAAGTAACAACTTAACCAAAAACCCTGGTAGTTCGGATACCAAGGACAACAATGGCAGGTCGCCTCGGAACAAGAATAAGCGCCGCATTAACGGCGACAATGATGAAGATACGACAGTCAACACCGGATTGAGAGGCTCTAAACCCGGTCAGCGGAAGAAGCCATTCAAAAGAAATACCCAGGGCCCGTCCAACTTGGACCGAATACTCGATCGCTTGTGCCAAATACATGGCACCCCCGAAAAACCTGCCAATCACACCAACAGGGATTGTTGGGTGTTCGAGCAAGCAGACAAGCTAAGTGCTGAACCCAATGACAAGGGGCTGCATAGCGATGACGAGGAAGAGCCCCAGCCGCCGAACAATAGAGGACAGAAGGGTTCCCCCCCACAAGTGCGGACGGTGAACATGATATACGCAACCCATATACCGAAAAGGGAGCGGAAGCGCGCTAAAGGACGATACGCTGATGGAGCCAGCCGCCCAAGTTCAACCCATGGTCTTCCTACCCGATCACCTTTGATCAAGGGACCACCCACTAGCATCCGCCACGGCGGTTTCGCCGCATTGGTTCTTGACCCAATTATTGACGGATTTCACCTCACTAGAGTCCTCGATGGACGGCGGCAGCCTGAACCTGCTTTATCGGGATACAAGGCGCAAAATGGGCATAGACCCTCAAGGATTAAACCTACAAAGACGACCTTTAAAGGCGCCATACCGGTGTAGAAGACAATTGTGCGGGCTCGGTTACACTCGAAGTGGTCTTCGATCCCGGATAACTTCCGGCTTAAGAGTTAATCTTCGACATAGTCCCGTTCTGCAGCGACTATCATGCACTGCTCGGACGAACCGCATTTGCAAAGTTCAATGCGGTGCCGCACTACGCACACCTCAAGCTCAAGATGCCAGGCCCTCGAGGAGTAATCACGGTCAATGGAAACACCAACGCTCTCCGAACGGAGGAGCACACGGCGCCCTCGCGGCGGAGGTGCAAAGCAACCTCTCACAACAATTCTTGAGTCCGCCACTAAGCGCCCCGGACACCGCAAGCGCGCCCGAGTAACCTACAACAAGACCGCCTGGCACGATTCAAGCACGCGTAGCAATCTGGCCCCAACCCCAGCCCTCGCGAAATCGCGAAGCCAGTATTACGCGTACATAACTACGGCATATGGGGAGGGGCACGACCACGGCACGCCAAGAATGCGGCTCAACCGCACCAAGGGCTCCCGATTGTGTCATTCTTTTTCTTTTTTCTTTTCTTTTTTTTCAGGACTCCGTTTTCCAGAAGTCCCGTCCGGCACTAGAATCGCCGAACTCATGATGCAACAGCCAGGGAAGCAGTAAAGCTCCGTCGAGTGTTCAGGTGGTCTCCATTACGAGCATTATACCTGTTTTACATACCATCCCGCAGCTTACCCCTGGAGGGGGACATGTCAGATAGTCTCATCCCTTGCTTATTGCACTATTTGTATCGTTCTGCTTTCATTGCAGTTCCTTTTCGAATAAACAATACATAGCTTTCGCTTATTATTGCACTCCTTTCTTTATCTATATACATGTTCATTTCATGACATGTTGCACCCGTACACTTTGGTACGGCCAATACACCAGGGGCTTAAGTACCCCAAAATTATGGTGTTATAAGTCCGAACACTTTCACAAGTGCGGCACCCCGAACTTATAGCATTATATGAATCGGCTCCGAGTCATGTCTTGGGTCAATAGTTGGGTTTGCCCGGCTCCCGTGTTTTGGTACCTTACGCCCGTTATATCGGCTAAGGTAGCACCGGAGAACCTCTGCGATTGTGCCCAGCTTGAGCTGGGTTGAGCACCTCTGGAGAAAGCTAAACTGACCGTCATGATAGGGCGAGAGCCGGTCGCTGTTCGAGAGGTTTTTCGGTCCCTAAAGACTTATGCCGCTTAGAGCGAGGAACCGAATTGTGCGGCCAAGGCGTGATAGCGCCCGAACTCGGTATTCGAATACTAGGGGCTTCACGAAATTTAAAATTATAGAATTCTATGGCTAAGTGAGAGTGTTCAAGCATTATAAGTCCGGTTGCCTTGTTCGCTATGCTGAGCGCCTCCTAGATGGACCCAATAATGGGAACAAGAGTGCTCAAGTTTATCCCAACACCCCAAAGACTGTGGCATGGGGGCTGAAGCCAACGACTTGCCATCTCTCAAATTTTATAAACGGCCGCACAGAAGGTAATATTTTAAATTAACAAGCATTGCTTAGCGCATGAACAAGTTTTCAGCGTACAGGATAACAAATGCGAGTCTATTCAAAAATTACATCTTTGGAGCACTCATCCGCTATTCGGCGGGCACCCTTCAGGAGGCCCTCATAGTACATTTCGGGCGTGCGATGCTCCTTGCCCTTCGGTGGCCCGTCCGTCACAAGCTTCTCCGCATCCAGCTTGCCCCAGCGCACTTTAGCACGGGCAAGGGCCCGACGGACACCTTCAATGCAGACGGAGCGCTTGATGACTTCATTCCGTGGACAGGCGTTCACCAGCCGCCACACTAAGCCGAAGTAGCTCCCAGGCATGGCCTCCAATGGCCACAGCCAAACTATGAGGCCCTTCATGGCCTGTTCGGCGACCTTGTGGAGCTCGACCAGCTGCTTTAGCTGGTCGCTTAGGGGCACCGGATGACCGGCCTCAGCATATTGAGACCAGAACACCTTCTCCGTTGAGCTCCCCTCCTTGGCGCGGTAGAATGCGGCAGCATCAGACACATTGCGGGGCAAATCTGCGAATGCTCCTGGAGAGCTCCGAATCCGGGTAAGTAATAGGTAATTCACTTTCACATGCTTGCTTTGCATAAAGAATGCCTTACCCGCCGCTATCTTCTTTAATGATTCAATTTCTTGAGGGCTTTTGGGCCTCGGCCTTAGCAGCTTTGGCACTCTCAAGAGCCGAGGCAAGCTCGGACTCGGTTCGAGTCACGCCCAAACCCTCGTGTTTTTCCACGAGAGTCTGAGCTCTTGCCGCACCTCCGCCAGCTGCGCCTCCCCCTTCTCTCACTCGGTGCGTTCTGCAGCCGCTTTGTTTTCGGCCACGGACACTGCTTCCTTCAGGGTCGCCACCTTGTTCGTGGCCCCTGCAGTACCCAAGTTATTCCTGTTTTTTTTTGCAACCGAAACCTTTCTATAAGGTATTTTCTTTAATAAGGTATTACTTACCTTCCTTGTCATCGAGCTGCTTCTTGGCTTGGCCGAGCTTGTTCTCGGACCGCTCGAGGCTCTGCTTCAATGCATTGACCTCCACAACAAGGCGGCAGAGGTCAGCAGCAGCCTGCATTCCCATATTGACATACTTATGTTAGACTCTCACAGATATCTTTTTAGATCCTTAGTCCGCTTTTCTTTCCGAACACCGAACTAAGCATCAGGGCTACTGTCTATGCGGTAATATTTTTACATATTCTAAACTTACCTCAAAGCTGTTAGAAGGCTGGTACAGCTTCGTCAGCCCGCTCTTGGTGGATTGAATCTGTGGGATCACCGCACTCATAACAAAGGCGGTGCTCCTCCTGATGGAGGCGCTATTAAGCGCCTCCAGTAAGCTATCCGGTGCCTCCGGTTGGACGGAGGACACCGGCGTCTTACCCTTCTTATGAAGGGACCGCTTGCCGGACTCCGGAACTGCTGAAGGTTCCGGCATGGAGTCCGGACAAGGGTCGGGCTTAGAGCCCCTGGGGGTCTTGCCCCCCACGCGCCTGGAGTCCGGGAGGTTGCCTTGTGGCGCCTCCTGCGCCACCTCCTCTTGACCGGCCCCCCCTTGGGGCACCACCTCGGCGTCGTCCGCAGCGTGGGGCGAGGAGGCGGTCGGAAGCGAAGTACTCTCCATTTCCGACGAACCCAGGGACCCGCTCGTCGAAGCGGCTAGCTCGCTCTTGGGCGGGCTGCATGATTGTTTGACATTAGAGAACACTATGTAATAATAAAAAAGCCATGGGTATCCGGACACTTACGATCTCGCCAGGGGCTTGGCCCTTGCTGGCCAATCCTCCTCGTCGTTGTCGACGTTGGTGGAGAAGTCCGGAGGAAGGGTTCTTCCTTCTTGATTCTCGGCCTCCCGGTTGGGGCGGCCTTCCTTTTCTCTCCTCTTCGCGGGGAGAAGCTTTTTTCCTCCTCCTCGCCCTCGGGAGAAGATTCTCGCTTCAGAATCGACAAGACAAGCGCCGGGAGCTCCTTCAAGTTCCCGTGGCCTCCTTCTTGGCCTTCTTCTTCAGCACCACATGGGGTGCCGGAGCCAGCAGCCCCGTCAATCGGGCGTCCGCTGGGTCTTCCGGCAAAGGAGCCGGACAGTTAATCTGTCCGGACATCTTCAGCCAGTCCTGTCAAAGATTAGGGAGTTTTAGATCCCACATAGAGTCAATCTATGAAAAAAGAGTCCCGTAAAGGGTAAAATAACTTACCTCGCCGGCTTGACGCCGCGAGCTATATCCGCGATCTTTGTTAGCGGATGTCGGGCTTCAGCGCCCTTTTGAACAAGCACCTTCCAGCGCCTTCGCACGTAGTGTCAAGAGCCGCTCAAGGTTCGTGTTGTGCCGGATCGAACTCCCACAAATTAAAGGCCCGTTGTTGGCATGGGAGAATCCGCGGATGAGCATCACTGGATTACGCTGACAAGCCCAAGATTCTTGTCCACCAGGTTTCGGACGCATGTTTGAGTCCGGATAGCTCGCCTGAATTCCCCACGCCAGCCCGTCTCTTTCCATGACGAGAGCCGTGGGGAAGCCAGATCTGAATTGGGGCCGCCACCCATGCGGGTCGCGTGGCTCGTGATGTAGAACCACCCCGATTGCCACCCATTTATTGTCTCCACAAAGGCGCCTCGAGCCATAGGACTTTGGCCATCTTGCCAACCATGGCGCCCAAGACTCCGCTTGACGGCCGCCCACTACCTTCGGCCCGACATTGAAGATCTTCAGCCATAGGTCAAGTGGGGCTGGATGCAGAGGAAGGTTTCGCACACCACGATAAACGCCGAGATGTTGAGGATAAAATTCGGGGCTAGGTCGTGGAAGTCCAGGCCGTAGTAGAACATGATCCCCCGGACAAATGGGTGAAGTGGAAAACCTAGTCCGCGGAGGAAGTGGGGGAGAAACACCACCCTCTCATGGGGCCTGGGGGTTGGAATGAGCTGCCCCGCGTTGGGCAGCCTGTGCGCGATGTCGCCGGACAAATATCCAGCCTCCCGCAGTCTTGTGATGTGCCCCTCCGTGACGGAGGAGGCCATCCACCTGCCTCCTGCTCCGGACATGTTTGGAGAAGGTTGAGGTGGGATGTGCGGACTTGGGCGCTGGAGCTCGAGTGCGCAAGAATGGATGAGCAAAGGAGGAAGAAGGCATAGGTAAAAAATGTGGATCCTTATCCCCTTATATGGACGGACGAAGCTATGCGTCCCCCACTAGCCTGGTAAAACTCGCTTATCTCCCAAGCGCCGTAATCAATGGCGCGGATGGGTTACCCACGTCCTTATTGATGAGAATCCTGGAATAAGGGGGCACGATCTATGCTTTGATAAGACGTGCCAGGGAGACCGCCTCGCTAAACGCGCTAAGATGGAACGGTAAAAATGATTTATATAAAGGCCTGGCCGTGGTGTGATGTCACGCCACGGAATACGTCCGCAGATCTGTGCAAAAGTTATTCTCTCTACGGTGGTATGTGGAACTTGTTTTGCAGAGCCGGACACTATCCTTGTGTTCAAAACCTTCTATGAAGTATTCAGAGGAGGAACCCGCCTTGCAATGCCGAAGACAATATGCGCGCCGGACTCGTCGTCATTGAAGCCTGGTTCCGGGGCTACTGAGGGAGTCCTGGACTAGGGGGTGTCCGGATAGCCGAACTATCATCACGGCTGGACTCCAAGACTATGAAGATACAAGATTCAAGACTTCGTCCCGTGTCCGGATGGGACTTTCCTTGGCGTGGAAGGCAAGCTTGGCGATACGGATATGTAGAACTCCTACCATTGTAACCGACTCTGTGTAACCCTAACCTATCCGGTGTCTATATAAACCAGAGGGTTTTAGTCCATAGGAAGAACGACAATCATACCATAGGCTAGCTTCTAGGGTTTAGCCTCCTTGATCTCGTGGTAGATCGACTCTTGTACTACCCATATCATCAATATTAATCAAGCAGGAGTAGGGTATTACCTCCATCGAGAGGGCCCGAACCTGGGTAAAAACATCGTGTCCCTTGTCTCCTATTACCATCCGCCTAGACGCACAGTTCGGGACCCCCTACCCGAGATCCGCCGGTTTTGACACCGACACTCACCAACTGGAACGATGAACTTATCATGCAATTCTACTCCACATCACATTTGTATCCAGATGGCAGGATAGTGTGGATGTCAGAAGGAACCAGATATCAGTCTACCATAGAGGAATGGGCAAGATTGATCAATGCCCCAAAGGAAAGTGAGGATGACCTGGACATTTATGGTAAGAAGAAAATGGATCATAACTCAATGGCACACATGTACAAGGAGATCCCAGATGATGCAATTGAGACCTTCAAGTTTGGATCAGTCCATTTTCTGCTGTTAGGGCTGCCTACGATCAACTGGATCTTAAGGCATACTCTATTGCCCGAATCAGGTGACCATAACATGATTAGAGGGCATGCAATCAATTTGCTTCATGTTTTTGACGTGCCTCAGAAATTCAAGGTCATGAGCCTCATAATCGAGACAATTAAGAGGACAACAACAGATCAGAAGAGAAGCTGTGGTGATGCCCCACAGATTCAGGAGTTGATAAACTCAAAGATGGGCACAGGAAAGTATCTCTTGGAAAAGGAACACATTGTTCTCTATCCTGATTTTGAGGACAATCGAGTTGTCATGACAGAGAATGAACCATCATCAGTGCAAGCTCAGGAGAGAAAGGAGAAGGCAAGGCAAGAGAAAGCTGCAAAGATGCCAACTCAAGCAGAGGCATCTGACTACTTTCTGAAGAGCAAACAGGAGCAGCTTGGTTACTTAATAGCATCATCTCTGCGGATTGAGAAGGGGTTGGCCACCCTAACTCAAAACCAGGAGAGCCTGGAGAGAATCATGGAACAAAAATTCTATGATCTTGATGTCAAAGTGACTGAGATTCAGTCAGCAGTGGAGCAACTACAAGATGATATGCAGGAGAGGAAGGGCAAGACGACAACTGATGCATTTGCGAGAGTGCCTAGAGCTCAGAGGTCAGCTGCAGTACCAACTCCAGACACCAGAGCGAGTACTTCAGCTGGTACAACTCCAGCTCAACCAGCTCCAGCACCAACTTCTTCAGCTCCTACCACGTCTACTGATGTGTTCATCCTTGGAGTCTTGTCTACACCACCACCGGAAGACCAAGCCTGAGAGATGACATAGTACTATGCATTTTCTAGGAACTTTTTGGTAACTTGTTGCCAAAGGGGGAGAAAAATGTATAGATCATAGGCTTCGAGAGAGAGAGATTTGCTTTTGTTCTCTCTTGTCTTCTTGGTTGAACTTTTTTTCGCGTTTGATTGCTTGAGATACTATGCATTACCTGTGAGACATTGATGATCATGTGTTTGATCATAAGCTACACTTATGCCTTTTAAGATATTATCTTATCTATCCTTATATGATCATTCATTGTGCTTGTTGATGAGTGCATGTATTCAATCGTTATTATTTTGAACGCTTCACCAAGATGTATGTGACATGGAAGAGTAACCCATGAGCCTAATCTCTTGTGCATTTGCAGACCAAAGCAAATCTTAAGATATGCACAAGTTTAGGGGGAGCTCTTGCTTATCACATACTTCTCAAGGCGACGATGTTTTTCAATTCTATTATCATTTGTCGAAGCTTCGATCTATATGTTGTCATCAATTACCAAAAAGGGGGAGACTGAAAGTGCAACTATCCCTAGGTGGTTTTGGTAATTCATAACAACATATAGCTCATTGAGCTAATACTATTCCAAGATGAATATTTCAGGAAAGCTCAATGAATGGCATGGCATGGATGATGAAAGTGGATCCCTCAAAATATTAAGGACAAAGGATTGGCTCAAGCTCAAAAGCTCAAGACTCTACATTTTGCATTTTAGTGATCCAAGATCACGTTGAGTCTATAGGAAAAGCCAATACTATCAAGGAGGGATGAGTTGTTGCTTAATGAGCCTTTTACTCCATGTGCTTAGTGGTATGCTCCAAAACCCTCCACTACTTTCTCATATCCACATATGACCTAAATCCAAAGTCAAACTCGGCCCTACCGATTCTTTCTATCCGACGCCACCGAGTTCAGATGTCATAGCCACTGCCACAAACCCTAGGCAAATCGGTTTCACTGATAGGGATCTCGGTCTCACCGAGATGGGATTGTAATCTCTCTGTTTCCCCTTTGTAACTTTTCGGTCTCACTGAAAGAACGAATCGGCCCCACCGAGATTACAATGTAAACTCTCTGTTTCCCTTTTGTAACTTTTTGGTCTCACGAAAGAGCAAATCGGTCCCACCGAGTTTACCTGACCAACTCTCTGGTTAACTAATTACCAACTTCGGTCTCACCGAGTTTGTGTAATCGGTCTCACCGAGATTACGTTATGCCCTAACCCTAACCATATCGGTCCTACCGAGATGCATGTCAGTCCCTCCGAAAATCCTAACGGTCACTAGGTTTACTAAATCGGTCTGACCGAGTTTTATGATTCGGTCCCACCGAGTTTGGTAAATTGCGTGTAACGGTTAGATTTTGTGTGGAGGCTATATATACCCCTCCACCTCCTCTTCATTCGTGAAGAGCGCCATCAGAACAAACCTACACTTCCAACTTACCAGTTCTGAGAGAGAACCACCTACTCATGTGTTGAGGCCAAGATATTCCGTTCCAACCATATGAATCTTGATCTCTAGCCTTCCCCAAGTTGTTTTCCACTCAAATCTTCTTTCCAACAAATCCAATCCTATGAGAGAGAGTTGAGTGTTGGGGAGACTATCATTTGAAGCACAAGAGCAAGGAGTTCATCATCAACACACCATTTGTTACTTCTTGGAGAGTGGTGTCTCCTAGATTGGCTAGGTGTCACTTGGGAGCCTCCGACAAGATTGTGGAGTTGAACCAAGGAGTTTGTAAGGGCAAGGAGATCGCCTACTTCGTGAAGATCTACCGCTAGTGAGGCAAGTCCTTCATGGGCGACGGCCATGGTGGGATAGACAAGGTTGCTTCTTCGTGGACCCTTCATGGGTGGAGCCTTCCGTGGACTCGCGCAACCGTTACCCTACGTGGGTTGAAGTCTCCATCAACGTGGATGTACGATAGCACCACCTATCGGAACCATGACAAAAACATCCGTGTCTCCAATTGCGTTTGAATCCTCCAAACCCTTCCCTTTATATTCTTGCAAGTTGCATGCTTTATTTTCCGCTGCCTATATACTCTTTGAATGCTTGCTTGAATTGTGTGAAGATTGCTTAACTTGTCCTAAATAGCTAAAATCTGCCAAAGTCTAAAATTGGGAAAAGGTTAAGTTTTTATTGGTCAAGTAGTCTAATCGCCCCCCATCTAGACATACTTCAAGGTCCTACACAATAGCACTCCAGATAGTGCCGAAGAGGACAACAATCCCCTCCAGCACAATTTAGAGCGGGAGGGTGAACAAGTTAGCCCTCCAGAACAGGCAGCAGATGGAGAAACGGAGGATGAGAATTACATGCCTCTTTCCGAAGACGAGGTGAGCTTCAACGACGAAGAATTTATCGTGCCTGAGGATCCCATCGAGTAGGAGCGCTTCAAGCTCCGGCTTATAGCCACAACAAATATCCTGAAGAAAAAGCAACAACAGCTTCGAGCTGATTAAGATTTGCTAGCAGACAGATGGACCGAAGTCCTTGCGGCCGAGGAATACGAACTCGAACGCCCCTCCAAGAGTTACCCAAAGCGCAGGTCACTACCCCGATTCGAGTAGGAAGCATTGAAACCTACATCACCAGCGCACAACGCGGCTGACCGGCCACCTCGTGGCCGAGACAGAGAGGAGTTTCAAACAAAAATACCAAGTCCTGGGGCAACACGCGGGACCTGCGAGACGTATAGGAAAGCAGGGCAAAACATGCAAGATCTATATACGGGTCACGGGGGCGCACACCAACACAGGACGATGACCGTCACGCCGGATACACTAAAAGTAAATCCGGCCGGGCCGAATACAGCAGACAAGACTCATATGAACTGCGTCGTGATATAGCTCGGCACAGAGGCGCCACACACCCCCTATGCTTCACTGATGAAGTTATGGATCACGAATTCTCGGAGTGTTTTAAACCCGTAAATATCGAATTGTATGATGGTACAACAGATCCCGCGGTATGGATTGAGGATTTCCTCCTCCACATCCACATGGCTCGCGGTGATGATCTACATGCCATCAAGTACCTCCCACTAAAACTCAAAGGACCAGCTCGGCATTGGCTGAATAGCTTGCCAACAGACTCTGTCGGCAGTTGGGAGGATTTGGAAGATGCATTCCTTGACAACTTCCAGGGCACTTATGTGCGACCACCGGATGCTGATGACTTGAGCCATATAACTCAGCAGCCGTGGAATCGCCAGCAACTCGACACGGTTCCTAACTAAGAAAAACCAAATTGTCGACTGTCCGGATGCAGAGTACTTAGCGGCATTCAAGCATAACATCCGTGACAAGTGGCTCGCCCAGTACCTCGGCCAGGAGAAGCCGAAGTCTATGGCATCTCTCACGACACTCATGACCCGCTTTTTGCGCGGGCGAGGATAGTTGGCTGGCTCGCAGCAACAACACATCAAGGAATTCAGGCACTTCAGATACTAAAGATGCTAACGGTAGGGCACGTTGTAACAGACACAAGCGCCGCAACAACGGCGATAACGCTGAAGATACGGTAGTCAATGCCGGATTCAGAGGCTCTAGATCCGGTCAGCGGAAAAAGGCATTCAAAAGAAGTACTCCGGACCCGTCCAGTTTGGACCGCATACTCGATCGCTCGTGTCAAATCCACGACACCCCCGATAAGCCAGCCAATCACACCAACAGAGAATGCTGGGTGTTCAAGCAGGCCGGCAAGTTGAATGCCGAAAACAAGGACAAGGGGCTGCATAGTGAAGACGAGGAGGAGCCCCGGCCGCCGAACACGGGAGGACAGAAGAGGTTCCCCCCACAAGTGAAGACGGTGAACATGATATACGCAACCCACATTCCCAACAGGGAACGGGAGCATGCACTAAGGGACGTCTATGCGATGGAGCCTGTCGCCCCAAAGTTCAACCCATGGTCCTCTTGTCGATCACCTTCGATCGCAGGGACCACCCCACTAGTATCCGTCATGGAGGATCCGCCGCATTGGTCCTAGACCCCATCATCGACGGATTTCACCTCACTCGAGTCCTCATGGACGACGGCGGCAGCCTGAACCTGCTCTATCAGGATACAGTGGGCAAAATGGGTATAGATACCTCGAGGATCAAACCCACCAAAACCAACTTTAAGGGTGTCATCCCAGGTGTAAAGGCCCATTGCACGGGCTCAATCACACTGGAAGTGGTCTTCGGATCTCCGGACAACTTCCGAAGCGAGGAGTTAATCTTCGATATCGTCCCGTTCTGTAGTGGCTATCACGCACTGCTCGGGCGAACCGCATTTGCAAAATTCAATGCGGTACCACATTACGCATACCTCAAGCTCAAGATGCCAGGACCTAGGGGGGTCATAACAGTCAATGGAAACACAAAGCGCTCGCTTCGCACGGAGGAGCACACTGTTGCCCTCGCAGCAGAAGCACAAGGCAGCCTTTTAAGGCAAACCGCCAATTCGGTGATACAGCCCCCGGACACCGTCAAGCGAGTCCAGAGTAACCTGCAGCAGGATCGCCTGGCATGTTCAGAGCTCTCCTAGCAATTTGGCCCCCGTCCTAGTCCCAATCAAGCGACGAAATCTGTGCCGCGCGTACATAATTACGCACTGAAAATACCATGTGCATAGGCGGGGGTACGATCAGGGCACGTCCCGCAATGCGGCCACTACTAGAAAAACCCCTACTAATGGCGCACCTATTATGGCTATTAATGTCGCATCTGTGGTGCGCCATTAATAGCACGCCATTAGTAATTTTTACTAATGGCGCACCACCTGGTGCGCCATTAGTATACTAGATACTAATGGCGCACCATGTATAGCCCACGGTGCGCCATTAGTATTCTGGATACTAATGGCGCACACACAGAAGTGCGCCATTAGTAACATTTTTTTCAAATTTTTTAAATTTTTTAATTTTTTTCAATTTTTCTTAATCTCAGTTCACTATGGCTTAATCTCGGTCAATATGCTTAATCTCAGGTCAAATCGCACTCCGTGGTCAAACTTCCCGAAAGGTCACCCATCCTCACACTACTCCAGCCCAAGCACGCTTAACTTCGAGTTCTATCCAACCCCAAACAACAGCTCACTTCACAGGCACTTGTTGATATATCTAGCATATCAATCCTGTTATACCTTATTGATGTCTAGGACTTTGTTCATGTTAATGACTATGATGAAATTTTGAAAAGTATTTCAAACTTCTCGATCATATTATGTATCATTTTTTGAAAAAAAAATCAAAAAAAAAATTTCAAAACCAATTTTTTTTGAATTTTTTTGCCGCTAGATCTTGAAAGGCCCGTAACTTTTTTTCTGTTAGGTTTTTGGGGATTTTGCAAATGAAGTCGAAATTCATATTTGCAAATTTTCCCAACAACTAGACCACATATCACATGGGAAACTTATTTTCTTTTATTTTTTTTGACATTTTCATCATTTTCTTTTATTTTTTTAAAACTGAAAAGGCGAACCACCCTAGGGGCTGCATACCTTTATCATTTTTTCCCTTTAAGGACCTTACTCTCTGGAAGCCCTTTCCGGTAGTACGAGTGCCGGACACATTACAGGAAGGAACAACCAAGGAGGCAAGAAGCTATGATGTACAAGGGAATAACCAGGTGGTCTCTGATAACAATCAAATTACCCATTTTCAATACCCATACGCAGCTTACCCTTGGATAGGACATGTCAAATAGTCCTACTTTTTGCTTATTGCACTACTTATATCAGTACGCTTCGACGTATTATTTAAATAACAATGCCTCGCATTAGTCTATTATTGCATTACCCTTCTTTTTTCTTGTCTGTTTATCTACGACAACTTGCACCCGTACATTCTGGTACGACCAGTATGCCAGGGGCTTCAGTGTACCCCATATTACGGCGTGAGAAGTCCGAACACTTTCGACAGTGCGGCACCCCGAACTTATAGTATTATATGCATCAGCTCCGAATCATGTCTTGGGTCAATAGTTGGGTTTGCCCAGCTCCCATGTTTTGGTACCTTACGTTCCGCAATATCGGCTAAGGTAGCGCTGGGAGAACTACTACGACCGTGCCCCGGTTCTTCCGGACGAGCACCTCAGTAGAGAAAGCCGAAAACTAACTATCATGATAAGGTGAGAGCTGGTCCCTATTTGAGAGGTCTCAAGTCCTTAAAGACTTTTTCCGCTTCGGGCAAGGAGTCGGCCTTGCCCGACTTAGGCGTATATAGCGCCCCAAATTCGGCCTTCCGAATACTAGGGGCTTCGCCAAAATTTAAAATTGTACACTTCTATGGCTAAGTGAGAGTGATAAAGCCTTATAGTATGATTGCACGGTTCACAGTCTGAACACCTCCCTCAAGGACCCAAAATTGGGAAAAAGAGTGCTCAGGTTTATCCCTAACACCCCGAAGATTAGTTACATGGGGCGAAGCGACATGACCGCCAACTCTCAGATTTTATAAACGGCCGCACAGAAGGTAATATTTTAAATTCACAAGCGTTGCATAGCACAAATGAACTCGTTTCATACTACAGGATCGCATGAGTACATTCATTCGAATATTACATCCTTAGTACATTCCTCCGCCACAAGGCGAGAACCCTTCAGGACACTGTCATAATACATCTCGGGGCGGCGATGCTCCTTGCCCTGCGGCGGCCCCTCCTTCACCAGCTTCATGGCGTCCAGCTTCGCCCAGTGCACCTTCGCCCGGGCAAAAGCCCGGCGCGCACCCTCGATGTAGACAGACTGATTTATGACTTCAAGTCGTGGGCAGGCATCTACAAGCCGCCTCACCAGAGCGAATTAGCTGTCAGGAAGGGGGTCGCCAGGCCACATCCAGACTATAAGACCCCTCATGGCCTGTTCGGCCGCCTTGTGAAGCTCGACCAGTTGCTTCAGCTGGTCGCTCACGGGCATTGGGTGTTCGGTCCCAGTATACTGAGACCAGAACAACTTTTCTGCCGAGCTCCCCTCCTCAGCTCGGTAAAACTCCTCGGCATCCAACACACTGTGGGGAAGATCTACGAACGCTCCTGGAGAGCTCTGAACTCGGGTAAGTAAAAGGAAAGTTTCCTTTACGTGCTTGCTTTGCATAATAAATGCCTTACCCTCTACCACCTTCTTCACCGCATCAATCTCTTGGAGGGCCTTGTGGGCTTCGGCCTTGGCGTGGCGTGCGCTTTCGAGGGCGTTCGCAAGCTCGGACTCTCGCGTCTTAGCGTCAAGCTCCAAGGACTCGTGTTTTTTGACGAGAGCCTGGAGCTCTTGCTGCACCTCGCCCACCTGGGCCTCTTATTTTTCTCGCTCAATGCGCTCCTTGGCCGCCTTGTCCTCGGCCTCAGACAGCGCCTTCTTGACGGTCGCCACTTCGGTCGTGGCCCCTAGAAAAATCCATGACGATCCTATGATCTAAGCAACCACCCTTGTTTTTTCTTATCAATATACAGACGGGGTATAACTTACCTTTGTTCTCTTCGAGCTGCCTTTTGGCAAGGTCAAGCTCTTACTTGGACAGCTCAAGGTCCCGCTTCAGTGCGGCGACCTCCGCAGTACGTGCGGCAGCGTCTAGCAGTGAAGCCTGCATATGCACATAGACATATTCTGATTAGACTCCTGAGTCATTAGTTGATCCTCTGTTCGGCCTTTCTTCACGAACGCCAAACAGAGCATCAGGGGCTACTGTCTATGCAGTAATATTTTCCTATATTTCGATTACTTACCTGAAAGCTTGTTAGGAGGCTGGCACAAGCTTCAGTTATTCTGTTTTTGGCGGACTGAACCATCTCGATCACCGCACTCATGATAGTGCAGTGCTCTTCGTTGATGGAAGCGCCACGAAGCGCTTCTAGCAAGTTGTCCGGTGCCTCTGGATGGACAGAGGCCACATGCACGGGCGGCTTGCCCCTCTTAATGGGGGGTCGCCTGCCGGAGTCCGGAACCATTGGAGGTTCCGGCGCAGTGTTCGGCTGGGGGCTGAACTTGGAGCCCATGGGAGTCTTGCTCCTTTGCACCCAGGGTCCGGAAGGTCGCCTCTGCTCGGCTCGGTGCCCTTTGAGACAACACCTCGACGTTGTCCATAGGGCAAGGTGTGGAGGCGGTCGGAAGTGAATCACTAATCATATCCGACAGGTCCAAGGAACCATCAGACTAAGATACGTCGATATGGGCTCGGGACGGACTGCACAATCATGTTCGGTGTAAAGAGAAGCAGTGCAATAAAACATACCATGAATTACTATGGTATCCGGATACTTACGACTTCGCCAGGGGCTTGTCCCTGGGTAGCCACTCATCGTCGCTGTAGGAGGCCGTCGTGTTGTAGTCCGGAAGGAGGGTCCTTCCCTTCTTGGACCCTTCGGCCTCCCCGGTTGGGGCGGCCTTCCTTTTCTTGTCTCCTCCGGCTGGGGGGGGGGGAACTTTCCTCTTCCTCCTCCTCGTTTTCGTGGGAGGAGTGCGCCTCGGAGTTATCGGACGGTGAGTCCGATATAACCTGGCGCCGGAGACCCTTTTGGGTCCCCATGGCCTTCTTCTTGGCCTTCTTCTCCGGCACCTCATATGGCGCCGGAACCAACATTTCCGTTAGGAGAGCATCTCCTGGATCTTCGGGCAAGGGAGCCAGACCATCGATCCGCTCCGCTGTCGCTATCCAGTCCTGTTAAACGGCGTAGAGGCTTAGAACCCACGCGTAGTTATACTGGGGAAATGAACATCTTATAAGATATAAAAGACTTACCGGATTCGTAGGTCGCTTTGTGCTGAGTCTGCGGTCCTCGGTAAGGGGGGTACCTCGGTGCCCTTAAACAGCACCCTCCAGACGTCCATGTGCGTGCTACGTCTTGAGCTTGCGTTGGTTTTCTCCGAAGAGGAGAGGATGATGCAGCACAGTAGCGTAAGTATTTCCCTCAGTTTTTGAGAACCAAGGTTTCAATCCAGTAGGAGGCCACACACAAGTCCCTCATACCTGCACAAAACGATAGCTACTCGCAACCAACGCGATTAGGGGTTGTCAATCCCTTCACGGTCACTTACGAGAGTGAGATCTGATAGAGATAATATTTTTGGTATTTTTGTTATATAGATGCAAAGTGAAAGGTAAAAAGCAAAGTAAAAACAAGGCAAGTATAAAAGTGATGGAGATTGATACGATGAGAATAGACCCGGGGGCCATAGGTTTCACTAGTGGCTTCTCTCAAGAGCATAAGTATTCTACGGTGGGTGAACAAACTACTGTTGAGAAATTGACAGAATTGAGCATAGTTATGAGTATATCTAGGTATGATCATGTATATAGGCATCACGTCCGAGACAAGTAGATCGAAACGATTCTGCATGTACTACCATTACTCCACTCGTCGACTGCTATCCAGCATGCATATAGAGTATTAAGTTAAAAACAGAGTAACGCCTTAAGCAAGATGACATGATGTAGAGGAATAAATTCATGCAATATGATAAATACCCCATCTTGTTATCCTCGATGGCAACAATACAATACGTGCCTTGCAACCCTTTCTGTCCCTGGGTAAGGACACCGCAATATTGAACCCAAAGCCATGCACTTCTCCCATTGCAAGAACTACCAATCTAGTTGGCCAAACCAAACGGATATTTCAAAGAGACTTGCAAAGATAACTCAATCATACATAAAAGAATTCAGAGAAGATTCAAATATTATTCATAGATAAGCTGGATCATAAACCCACAATTCATCGGTCTCAACAAACATACCGCAAAAAGAAGATTACATCGAATAGATCTCCACGAGAGAGGGGGAGAACATTGTATTGAGATCCAAAAAGAGAGAAGAAGCCATCTAGCTACTAGCTATGGACCCGAAGGTGTGAAGTAAACTACTCACACTTCATCGGAGAGGCTATCAATACTAGGAAAACGGTTTTAACGATGGTATATATGGTCGCTAAAGGTCGGATAATGGTCGTTAAAGGTCATTAACAACCACAATCTGCTGGTCGTAGTAGGCTCCATCGTTAAAAGTATAATGACCATATACCTTTTGTGGTCGTTATTCTTGTAACGACCAGATGGTGTGCGGTCATCAATCCCATGGAAATAACGACCACAATTGTCGTCGCTAATAATGTTATCATGCTGACCAAAGTATCATTAGCGACCACTCTCTTCACACATTGATATCCTTCAGAACCACTTATATTTAGTATAATTTTGCGTTGAACGATCACTTTATGCAGCATCCAACATTTCAATATTAACATCCATATTAATATAAAAACAAGAGAATATGGTTTGAAAGGATCATAGCCTCTTTTATTAATAAAAATACCAATATTCTGACATACATTAAATTATCCTTTAAGAAACTTCAAGTTGGCTTCCATGATAACTACTACCTCTCTCTCAGTTTACAGGGCGTGCACGTACCTTTAGGTCGTCAATTTGACCAACCTAATACAAGTCATATATTACAAAAAATATACCAACATAAACTTCGGAGTTTCTACTTTCAAAAGGTATAATTTTTGTGTTATATAGTTTATATTAGGGTGATAAAATTGGCAACCTAGGTATACGCGTAGGACTTGTAAACTGAACGGAGGTAGTATCACTTACTAATATACCAGATACAATACACTTAATTTCTAACACCTCTTGCACCATGCCATTGAACGTTCCTTCGAGAACTTGCCTCGCTTGCTCACAAGCTTGTAGTTTAGAAACCAATTTCGCCTTACTTAATGTTGGTCCTCGCAATGTCTCTAATTCCCGACATACATATCTGGAGATAATAAACCATTGGGAAATTACTAACCAAAAACACTATCCAGAACAATCAATATAGATGTTCATTTGTACAAAAAAAATCAAGTAACAACCAGTAAATATTTTCTCTTCACTCATGAGACACCATCACAAGTCCTTATCATTCTTCACCAATGACTACAATGCCTCGTGATGTTACTTTTAAGGTGGACCATCAGTTCTACCAAAAACATTAATGGTTTATATGTCAGTACATATAAAAGAACTAGCAAAGAGGATAATATCATAAAGGAACAAGTTTCCACTTGAATTCTTCAATAGTCCTTATCCTTGTGCGACAAAGGCAAACTATTTTAAGCAAATATTAATTGGAATGTTTCTTTTCTAATTCAAGCAAAACTGGAGTTATTTTATTTCTCAGGAAAAAATGAACTTTTTTTGGTTGTTGTTATATACCCAACTAATTTTTTAACACATATACCCAACAAATTTAAACCAAATATTATTCTCATCTGCTTAAAAAAACTACCATTCTTCTCAAGAGTGAGTGATATACATACCTCAAAACGGCCTCTTGGCTTTTCTTTGTCACCCTGGAGGAGAAGAGGAGCTTCAAAGTGGTGAGCATATGAAAAACAGAGCACGCAAGGAGACATCAATTTTGGAGAAGTTTAAGCTTACAAGAAAAACTTACAATTACCTTGCCCTGGAGCATGCGAACTGCACAATGGACCATGTACTGAGCGTCTACAATGGCAATATACAAATTAAATCAAAAGTGAAAAAAAAGTATACATCAGGTATACACGACTATATATTGCACATGATATCTTTTTAGACGTCGTTGCTCAATAATTAGGCTATGCTTACATTGACACATCTCCAGATGTAGGAGTCAATAGGCCATCGATTGACGAGGTCATTCTGAAAATCAAACTCGTTAACTCTTCTTTTCAGTTCACACAAGCCAAAATTATCAATCATGTACGTACAAGTTAAAAATAATCAGCAGCCAAACACACTGTCCTCACTTTCAGATCAGGCAAGTAAAAAAACGTCTTTGTTCTGAGAAGTGTATGCACGTACCTAGCCAAGCATCCCTACACAAGACCGGCACCATCACCTCCACAAACCTGCATCCAAGTTTACATCTTCACTTTCAAATTGAAAAATCTCAAACAAAAATGGTCAGAGTGAAGAATTTAGCTAGTTAATTACCTGCTACACGGCAGCCTTTGCACGTCCCGACAATGCTCGTCCCCAATATCTGTCCTGTTCATGCCATGCGAGAGACTACAACCCGAATTCAACCTCTGTTTTCGCATTGAGCAGCAGCTGCACCCTTTCTCCGTCCTAACGAGTCCTGCATCGTATCCGCCTCTGCCTTCCCTTCCCATCTAAAGACTTGAATAAGAACTGCCGGGAAACCATTAGCGATCCACTCCAAATATCCCGAGCCCGAGATACGGCCGATGCGGTAGCAACACTGACCTCATCACCGAGCTAGATCCGACCAACACGTAGGAGTATTGACCTCATCACTGAACTACTAGACACGATGGATGCGGAACTGACCTTGGCGTTGATCCTCTGGACCCCGTTGCGCTGCTCGTCGAGCACCCGACAAGGGATCCAATCCACTCGGACGACCTCGGCAGCGAGCGTTGGTCCTCTGCTCCACTCGGACGACCTCGGCAGCGAGCGCATCTGGGTCAGCGTCCTGCGACGAGGAGGTGAGGGGACGACGTGGGCATGCTGCGTTCATGGCAGTGGCGGCTGCGGGGGCGAGCGGCTCAATCTGAGAGGGGATGCGCCACGGTGGTTTACCTGGACGCGAGACTGTAGGGATAGTTAGAAGTGACTTTTATTTATCTTCCTTTTATCTCCCTCGTTTCACCAGATAAGGATGCTAATTACTCTAAAAAATAAAATTATCAAATATATGGAGTATTAATCAACTACGGCCACAAAACTAACGACCGGCATATCCATCGCTGTTCGAGAGGTTTCGTGGGGTTAGTTCAAACGTGGGACTAGCTCATCGGAAGAATAACAACCAAGATTTTTAGATGTTGGTCGTTATTGGCTTAATTTCTAGTAGTGTATGGTGTTGATGTAGAAGCCCTCCATGGTGGATGCTCCCTCTGGCGGAGCTCTAGAACAGGCCCCAAGATGGGATCTCGTAGATACAGGAAGTTGCGGCGGTGGAATTAGGTTTTTGGCTCCTGTTCTTATCATTTTGGGGTACGTAGATATATATAGAAGGAAGGAGTACGTCGGTGGAGCATCAGGGGGCCCACGAGGCAGGGGGCGCGCCGTAGGGGGGGGGCGCCCCCACCCTCGTGACCGCCTCCGATGCTCCTTGGCGTAGGGTCCAAGTCTCCTGGATCACGTTCGGTGAGAAAATCACGTTTCCGAAGGTTTCATTCCGTTTGGACTCCGTTTGATATTTTGTTTCTTCGAAATACTGAAAAAGGCAAAAAAACAACAATTCTGGGCTGGGCCTCCGGTTAATAGGTTAGTCCCAAAAGTAATATAAAATTGGAAAATAAAGCCCATTATAGTCCAAAACAATAGATAAAGTAGCATGGAGCAATCAAAATTATAGATACGTTGGAGCGACGACGCATCCCCAAGCTTAATTCCTGCTCGTCCTCTAGTAGGTAAATGATAAAAAGAGAATTTTTGATGCGGAGTGATACTTTGGCATAATTTCAATGTAAATCTTCTTAATCAAGGTATGAATATTCAGATCCAAAAGATTCAAGACAAAAGTTCATATTGACATAAAAATAATAATACTTCAAGCATACCAACTAAGCAATTATGTCTTCTCAAAATAACATGGCCAAAGAAAGTTATCCCTACAAAATCATATAGTCTGGCTATGCTCCATCTTCCCCACACAAAGTATTTAAATCATGCACAACCCCGATGACAAGCCAAGCAATTGTTTCATACTTTAACATTTTTAAAACTTTTTCAATCTTCACGCAATACATGAGCGTGAGCCATGGATATAGCACTATAGGTGGAATAGAATGGTGGTTGTGGAGAAGACAAAAAGGGAGAAGATAGTCTCACATCAACTAGGTGTATCAACGGGCTATGGAGATGCCCATCAATAGATATCAATGTGAGTGAGTTGGGATTGCCATGCAACGGATGCACTTAGAGCTATAAGTATATGAAAGCTCAACAAAAGAAACTAAGTGGGTGTGCATCCAACTCGCTTGCTCACGAAGACCTAGGGCATTTGAGGAAGCCCGTCATTAGAATATACAAGCCAAGTTCTATAATGAAAAATTCCCACTAGTATATGAAAGCGACAAAATGAGAGACTCTCTATCATGAAGATCATGGTGCTACTTTGAAGCACAAGTGTGGTAAAAGGATAGTAACATTTTCCCTTCTCTCTTTTTCTCTCATTTTTTTTATTTGGCCTTTTCTCTTTTTTATGGCCTCTTTTTTTTCATCCGCAGTCTCATCCCGACTTGTGGGGGAATCATAGTCTCCATCATCCTTTCCTCACATGGGACAATGCTCTAATAATGATGATCATCACACTTTTATTTTTCTTACAACTCAACAATTACAACTCGATACTTAGAACAAAATATGACTCTATATGAATGCCTCCGTGGTGTACGGGATATGCAATGAAACATGAGTGACATGTATGAAAGAATTATGAACGGTGGCTTTGCCACAAATACGATGTCAACTACATGATCATGCTAGCAATATGACAATGATGGAGCGTGTCATAATAAATGGAACGGTGGAAAGTTGCATGGCAATATATCTCGGAATGGCTATGAAAATGCCATGATAGGTAGGTATGGTGGCTGTTTTGAGGAAGGTATATGGTGGGTGTATGATACCGGCGAAAGGTGCACGGTATTAGAGAGGCTAGCAATGGTGGAAGGATGGGAAAAAGTGCATATAATCCATGGACTCAACATTAGTCATAAAGAACTCATATACTTATTGCAAAAATCTAGAAGTTATCAAAGCAAAGTATTACGCGCATGCTCCTAGGGGGATAGATTGGTAGGAAAAGACCATCGCTCGTTCCCTACCGCCACTCATAAGGAAGACAATCAATAAATAAATCATGCTCCGAGTTCATCACATAACGGTTCACCATACGTGCATGCTACGGGAATCACAAACTTCAACACAAGTATTCTTTGAATTCACAACTAATCAACTAGCATGACTCTAATATCACCATCTTCATATCTCAAAACAATTATCAAGCATCAACCTTATCTTAGTATTCAACGCACTCAAAAGAAAGTTTCACATATCTTGAATACCAAGTATATTAACATTAAGCAAATTACCATGCTATTAACGACTCTCAAAATAATCTAAGTGAAGCATGAGAGATCAAGTTTATTTAAAACAAATCCACAACCATGCTCTAAAAGATCTAAGTGAAGCACTAGAGCAAAAATTATCACGCTCAAAAAGATGTAAGTGAAGCACTATGAGCAAAACTATCAAGCTCAAAAGATATAAGTGAAGCACATAGAGTATTCTATCAAATTCCAATTCATGTATGGCTCTCTCAAAATGTGTGTACAGCAAGGATGATTGTGGTAAACTAACAAGCAAAGACGCAAATAATACAAGACACTCCAAGCAAAACACATATCATGTGGTGAATAAAAATATAGCTCCAAGTAAATTACCGATGGAAGTGGATTTAAAGAGGGATGCCTTCCGGGGCATCCCCAAGCTTTGACTTTTTGGTTTCCTTGGATTATCTTGGGGGTTCCATGGGCATCCCCAAGCTTAGGCTCTTGCCACTCCTTGTTCCATAATCCATCAAAAGAATTCAACCAAAACTTGAAAACTTCACAACACAAAACTCAATAGAAATCTCGTGAGCTCCGTTAGAGAAATAAAACAAAAGACTTCTTTAAGGTACTGTAATGAACTCATTCTTTATTTATATTGGTGTTAAAACTACTGTATTCCAACTTCTCTATGGATCATAAACTATTTTACTAGCCATAGATTCATCAAAATAAGCAAACAACACACGCAAAACAGAATCTGTCAAAAGCAGAACAGTCTGTAGTAATCTGTAACTAACGCAAACTTCTGGAACTCAAAAATTCTACCAAAATTAGAAGACCTTTACAATTTTTTTATTGATTAGAAGAAATTGGAATCAGTATTTTATTAGGTTCTGGTGATTTTTAACAATTCGGGCACTGAGCGCAAAGTTTCTGGAAATTACAGCAATATCAAATAACTATCATCCAAGAAGATCCAATAGGTTTAACTTGGCACAAACACTAATTAAAACATAAAACCACGTCTAAACAGAGGCTAGATGGATTATTATTCCTAAGCAGAAGCAATAACAAAAAACTAAAAATAAAATTGGGTTGCCTCCCAACAAGCGCTATCGTTTAACGCCCCTAGCTAGGCATAAAAGCAAGGATAGATCTAGGTATTGCCATCTTTGGTAGGCAATCCATAGGTGGCTCTCATAATAGATTCATATGGTAATTTTATTTTCTTTCTAGGAAAGTGTTCCATGCCTCTTTAATGGAAATTGGAATCTAATATTCCATTCCTTCATATCAATAATTGCACCAATCGTTCTAAGGAAAGGTCTACCGAGAATAATAGGACATGAAGGATTGCAATCTATATCAAGAACGATAGAATCTACGGGCACATAATTCCTATTTGCAACAATAAGAACATCATTAATTCTTCCCATAGTATTTTTAATAGTGGAATCCGCAAGATGCAAGTTTAGAGAGCAATCAGCAAAGTCACGGAAATCTAGCAAATCACACAAAGTTTTGGGAAGAGTACAGACACTAGCACCCAAATCACACAAAGCATTAAACTCATGATCTTTAATTTTAGTTTTGATAGTAGGTTCCCACTCATCATAGAGTTTCCTAGGGATAGAAACTTTCAACTCAAGTTTTTCTTCATAAGATTGCATCAAGGCATCAACAATATGTTCGGTAAAGGCCTTATTTTGATTATAAGCATGAGGAGAATTTAGCATGGATTGTAACAAGGAAATACAATCAATTAAATAGAAATTTTCATAATTAAATTCCTTGAGATCCAATATAGTGGGTTTAGCAACATCTAGATTTTTATTTCTTTCAATCCCACTTTTATCAATTTCATCATCAAGATCTAAAAACTCCGAATTCTTAGAACGCCTTCTAGGTAAAGGAAGATCATATTCAGTTTCATCAAGATTAATATTGCAAAACAAATATTTAATAGGGGACACATCAATAACTTTTAGATCTTCATCTTGATGTTCATAGGAATTAGAAGAACACGTTTTAATAAAGGCATCTTTGGAAGCATGCATCCTAGCGGTTCTTTCTTTGCACTCATCAACGGAAATTCTCATAGCTTTGAGAGACTCATTGATATCATGCTTAGGAGGAATAGATCTAAGCTTTAAAGAATCAACCTCAAGAGAAATTCTATCAACGTTCCTAGCCAAATCATCAACTTTAAGCAATTTCTCTTCAAGCAAAGCATTAAAATTCTTTTGTGAATTCATAAACTCTTTAACACTACTCTCAAATTCAGAGGGAATCTTATTAAAATTTCCATAAGAGTTGTTGTAGGAATTTCCATAACTATTAGAAGGATTACTAGGATAAGTCCTAGGATTAAAATTCCCTCTATACGCGTTGTTACCAAAATTATTCCTACCAACAAAATTCACATCCATAGATTCATTATTATTCTCAATCAAGGTAGAAAAACACATATCATTAGGATCAGAAGAAATACTCTTAGTAGCAAATAATTTCATAAGTTCATCCATCTTTCCACTCAAAACATTGATTTCTTCTATCGGATGCACTTTTTTATTAGTAGATCTTTCAGTATGCCATTGAGAATAATTAACCATAATATTATCTAGGAGTTTAGTAGCATCCCCTAGAGTGATTTCCATAAAAGTGCCTCCCGTGGCCGAATCTAAAAGATTTCTAGAAGCAAAATTCAATCCAGCATAAATTTTTTGTATAATCATCCACAAGTTCAAACCATGAGTAGGACAATTACGTATCATTAATTTCATTCTCTCCCAAGCTTGTGCAACATGTTCATGATCAAGTTGCTTAAAATTCATATTATCGTTTCTAAGAGAGATAATCGTAGCGGGAGGAAAATACTTAGAGATAAAAGCATCTTTACACTTGTTCCAAGAATCAATACTATTTTTAGGCAAAGATGAAAACCACGCTTTAGCACGATCTCTAAGCGAAAAAGGAAATAGCTTCAATTTCACGACATCATTATCGACATCTTTTTTCTTTTGCATATCACATAAATCAACGAAGCTATTCAGATGAGTAGCGGCATCTTCACTAGGAAGGCCGGCAAATTGATATTTCATAACAAGATTCAACAAAGCAGTATTGATTTCACAAGATTCAGTATTGGAAAGAGAAGCAGTCGGAGTGCTAAGGAAATCATTATTATTGGTATTGGTGAAGTCACACAATTTGGTAGCATCTTGAGCCATCACGACAAACAAGCAATCCAACACACGAGCAAACAAATGGACAAGGAAAAGGCAACGGGGAAAATAGGAGGAGATTGGGAAAGAGAGGGCGAATAAAACGGCAAGGGTGAAGTGGGGGAGAGGAAAACGAGAGGCAAATGACAAATAATGTAATGCGAGAGATAGGGATTGTGATGGGTACTTGGTATGTTGACTTTTGCGTAGACTCCCCGGCAATGGCGCCTTATATCCTTCTTGCTACGTCTTGAGCTTGCGTTGGTTTTCCCCGAAGAGGAGAGGATGATGCAGCACAGTAGCATAAGTATTTCCCTCAGTTTTTGAGAACCAAGGTATCAATCCAGTAGGAGGCCACGCACAAGTCCCTCGTACCTGCACAAAACGATAGCTACTCTCAACCAACGCGATTAGGGGTTGTCAATCCCTTCACGGTCACTTACAAGAGTGAGATCTGATAGAGATAATATTTTTGGTATTTTTGGTATATAGATGCAAAGTGAAAGGTAAAAAGCAAAGTAAAAACAAGGCAAGTATAAAAGTGATGGAGATTGATATGACGAGAATAGACCCGGGGGCCATAGGTTTCACTAGTGGCTTCTCTCACGAGCATAAGTATTCTACGGTGGGTGAACAAAGTATTGTTGAGAAATTGACAGAATTGAGCATAGTTATGAGTATATCTAGGTATGATCATGTATATAGGCATCACGTCCGAGACAAGTAGATCGAAACGATTCTGCATCTACTACTATTACTTCACTCATCGACTGCTATCCAGCATGCATCTAGAGTATTAAGTTAAAAACAGAGTAACGCCTTAAGCAAGATGACATGATGTAGAGGAATAAATTCATGCAATATGATAAATACCCCATCTTGTTACCCTCGATGGAAACAATACAATACGTGCCTTGCAACCCTTTCTGTCACTGGGTAAGGACACCGCAAGATTGAACCCAAAGCCATGCACTTCTCCCATTGCAAGAACTACCAATCTAGTTGGCCAAACCAAACGGATAATTCAAAGAGACTTGCAAAGATAACTCAATCATACATAAAAGAATTCAGAGAAGATTCAAATATTATTCATAGATAAGCTGGATCATAAACCCACAATTCATCGTTCTCAACAAACACACCACAAAAAGAAGATTACATCGAATAGATCTCCACGAGAGAGGGGGAGAACATTGTATTAAGATCCAAAAAGAGAGAAGAAGCCATCTAGCTACTAGCTATAGACCCGAAGGTCTGAAGTAAACTACTTACACTTCATCGGAGAGGCTATGGTGTTGATGTAGAAGCCCTCCGTGGTGGATGCCCCCTCCGGCGGAGCTCCGGAACAGGCTCCAAGATGGGATCTCGTGGATACAGGAAGTTGCGGCGGTGGAATTAGGTTTTTGGCTCCTGTTCTAAACGTTTGGGGGTACGTAGGTATATATAGGAGGAAGGAGTACGTCGGTGGAGCATCAGGGGGCCCACGAGGCAGGGGGCGCGCCCTAGGGGGGCACCCCCCCACCCTCGTGACCTCCTCCGATGTTCCTTGGCGTAGGGTCCAAGTCTCCTGGATCACGTTTGGTGAGAAAATCACGTTTCCGAAGGTTTCATTCCGTTTGGACTCCGTTTGATATTCATTTCTTCAAATCTTGAAAAGGCAAAAAAATAGCAATTCTGGGCTGGGCCTCAGGTTAATAGGTTAGTCCCAAAAGTAATATAAAAGTGGAAAATAAGGCCCATTATATTCTAAAACAATAGATAAAGTAGCATGGAGCAATCAAAAATTATAGATACGTTGGAGACGTATCAGTGCTTCGTGTCGAAGAGCTCTCGCAGCGTCTGGTGCTCGGCTGGGTTGAACTCCCACAAGGTGAATGCCCGTCTTTGACACGGGAGGATCAGGCGGAAGAGCATGACCTGGACCACGTTGACGAGCTTGAGTTTCTTGCGCATCATGTTTTTGATACATGTCTGGAGTCCGGTCAGCTCTACCGAGGAACCCTAGGACAGGCCCTTCTCTTTCCAGGAGGTGAGCCGCATGGGGATTCCGGAACATAATTTGGGGGCCGCCACCCAGTTGGTGTCGCGCAGCTCGTGTTGGGGATCGTTGCAGAAATTAAAAAAAATCTATGCATCACCAAGATCAATCTATGGAGAAACTAGCAACAAGAGAGAGGGGAGTGCATCTTCATACCCTTGAAGATCGTGATGCGGAAGCGTTACAAGAACGCGGATGAAGGAGTCGTACTCGCAGCGATTCAGATCGCGGTTGATTCCGATCTAAGCGCCGAACAACGGCTCCTCCGCGTTCAACACACGTACAGCCCGGGGACGTCTCCTTCTTCTTGATCCAGCAAGGGGAGAGGAGAAGTTGAGGGAGAGCTCCGGCAGCAGGACGACGTGGTGGTGGAGCTTGCAGTTCTCCGGCAGGGCTTCGCCAAGCACTACTACGGAGGAGGAGGTGTTGGGGAGGGAGAGGGCTGCACCAGGGGAAGTGGTGCAGCTCCCATGCGCCTCCCCACTATATATAGGGGTGGAGGGGGATGGTTTCTTGACCTCCAATTCCATTGGGGCGTTGGCAAAGGTGGGGGAAAGAAATCCCATCATTTCCCTTCCCCACCGATTGTTATCCCCCTTTTTTAGGGATCTTGATATTATCCCTTCGGGATATGATCTTATTCCTTCTAAGGGGGATCTTGGTGCACCTTGACCAGGGGTGTGGGGCCTTGCCCCCACTACCCACGTTCATGTGGGTCCCCCCTTGCAGGTGGGCCCCACTCCAGAACCTTCTAGAACCTTCCCGGTACAATACCGAAAAATCCCGAACATTTTCCGGTGGCCAAAATAGGACTTCCCATATATAAATCTTTACCTCCGGACCATTCCCGAACTCCTCGTGACGTCCAGGATCTCATCCGGGACTCCGAACAACATTCGCTAACTGCACACTAATTCCCATAACAACTCTAGCGTCACCGAACCTTAAGTGTGTAGACCCTACGGGTTAGGGAATCATGCAGACATGACCGAGACAACTCTCTGGCCAATAACCAACAGCGGGATCTGGATACCCATGTTGGCTCCCACATGTTCCACGATGATCTCATCAGATGAACCATGATGTCAGGGATTCAATCAATCATGTATACAATTCCCTTTGTCAATCGGTACGTTACTTGCCCGATATTCAATCGTCGGTATCCCAATACCTCGTTCAATCTCGTTACCGGCAAGTCACTTTTACTCGTTCTGTAACACATCATCCCATGATCAACTCTTTGGTCACATTGAGCTCATTATGATGATGTCCTACGGAGTGGGCCCAGAGATACCTCTCCGTCACACGGAGTGACAAATCCCAGTCTCGATTCGTGCCAACCCAACAGATACTTTCAGAGATACCCGTAGTGTGCATTTATATCCACCCAGTTATGTTGTGACGTTTGGCACACCCAAAGCATTCCTACGGTATCCAGGAGTTGCACAATCTCGTGGTCTAAGGAAATTATACTTGACATTAGAAAAGCTTTAGCAGACGAACTACACGATCTTGTGCTATGCTTAGGATTGGGTATTGTCCATCACATCATTCTCCTAATGATGTGATCCCGTTATCAATGACATCCAATGTCCATGGTCAGGAAACTGTAACCATCTATTGATCAACGAGCTAGTCAACTAGAGGCTTACTAGGGACATATTGTGGTCTACGTATTCACACATGTATTACGGTCTCCGGTTAATACAATTATAGCATGAACAATAGAGAATTATCATGAACGAGGAAATATAGTAATAACCATTTTATTATTGCCTCTAGGGCAAATTTCCAACAGTCTCCCACTTGCATTAGAGTCAATAATGTAGTTCACATCACTATGTGATTGTAATGAATCCAACACCCATGGGGTTTGATCATATCTCGCTTGTGAGAGAGGTTATTAGTCAACGGTCTGAACCTTTTAGATCTGTGTGTGCTTTACAAATCTCTATGTCATCTTGTAGATGCAGCTACAATGCGCTACTTGGAGCTATTCCAAATAACTGCTCTACTATACGAATCCGGTTTACTACTCAAAGTCATCCGGATTAGTGTCAAAGTTTACATCGACGTAATCCTTTACGACGAACTCTTTTACCACCTCCATAATCGAGAAAATTCCTTAGTCCACTAGTTACTAAGGATAAGTTTGACCGCTGTCATGTGATCCATTCCTGGATCACTCTTGTACCCCTTGATTGACTCATGGCAAGGCACACTTCAGGTGCGGTACACAGCATAGCATACTTTAGAGCCTACGTCTAAAGCATAGGGGATGACCTTTGTCCTTTCTCTCTCTTTAGCCGTGGTCAGATCTTGAGTTTCACTCAATGCTCACATCTTATAACACGACCAAGAACTCCTTCTTTTCTGATCTTATTTGAACTCCTTCAAAATCTTGTCACGGTATCACTAGTAGAAAAAGGACCTAATGTGAGACACATTAGTGCCGATTCGATTTTGGCCCGGTACCAATGGTACCATTAGTGCCTGTTCGAATGGCTATGCATTAATGCCGGTTCGTTTTGAACCATTAGTACCGGTTCGTGCCACGAACCGGTACTAAAGGGGTGGTGGCAGGTGGCGCCAAAGTCGGGTTCATGATCACCTTTAGTACCGGTTCGTGGCACAAACCGATACTAAAGGTTAATTTAGTACCGGTTCGTGCCACGAACCGGTACTAAAGGGGTTCGACCTATAGTACCGGTTCGTGGCACAAACCGTACTAAAGGGCAATTTTCAATCTCTACCCCCCGCTTATCGCCATTTCAGTTTTGAAAATACAAAAGAAAATGATAAAAAATTCAAAAAATAAAATTCTTCGAGATGTAGTTATATTACTACATCTACTAGTGAGGAAAATTAAAAAAACTTAAATTTGGACATCTTTTGCAAAAAGTATAGGGAAAATGTAAAACGACTATAACTTTTGCATACGAAGTCGGAAAAAAACGTATAATATATCAAAACATTCAGCATGAAAATCCGCATCCGATTGAAAAAGGAGAAAAAGATATGCTCAAATTTAAGTTTTTTTTTAATTTTGGTTAAATCTGGTCAAACTATGGTCAAACTACTTATTCAAGAAGTATTAATGTTACTACATACTTATTCAAGAATATTAGTGTTACTAAATAATTATTTCAATTTGTTGAATTTTGGTCAAATCTGGTAAAATTATGGTCAAACTATGGTCAAACTTATTTAAGAAATATTAGTGTTACTAAATAATTACTGTTTTTTAGAATAATAGTTTCGAACTCAAACGGTGAAATGTGTGACCTTATGCTCAAGCTAAACTGCAGAGGGTTAATAGGATTTACAGCTTACATTTGTCAGGAAAACAACAAGTGCAGACTTGAAAAGTAGGGGGAATAGAACTCCGCAGTTAAGCGTGCTCAGGCTGGGGGAGTGAGAGGATGGGTGACCGGTCGGGAAGTTAGACAATTTAGAATGAGTGATCCACACTTGAGTAGTTAAGAGGGGCGATTAGAGACTAAATCATCAAATAATTCAGAAAATTGAAAATCGAAAAAAATCATTTTTTTTCAAAATTTTCAAAAAAAAATTTCGAAAAAAAAACCCTTTAGTACCGGTTGGTAACACCAACCGGTATTAAAGGTCCTCCATACCACGGCGCGAGCTCACGCCACGTGGTGGGCCTTTAGTGGCGGTTCGTGCCGAACCGGTACTAAAGGGGGGGGGGCTTTAGTCTCCACTCTTTAGTGCCGGTTGCAGAACCGGTATTAAAGGCCCTTATGAACCGGCATTAAAGCTCCGTTTTCTACTAGTGTATGTATTCATTTGAATGTCATATTAAGCGTTTTTTTATCTATCCTTATAGATCTTGATGCTCAATGTTCAAGTAGCTTAATCCAGGTTTTCCATTGAAAAATACTTTTCAAATAACCCTATATGCTTTCCAGAAATTCTACATCATTTCTGATCAACAATATGTCAACAACATATACTCATCAGAAATTCTATACTGCTCCCACTCACTTCTCTGGAAATACAAGTTTCTCATAAACTTTGTATAAACCCAAAATCTTTGATCATCTTATCAAAGCGTATATTCCAACTCCGAGATGCTTACTCCAGTCCTTAGAAGGATTGCTGGAGCTTTGCATACTTGCTAGCATCTTTTAGGATTGACAAAGACCTTCTGGTTGTATCACATACAACCTTTCCTCAAGAAAATTGTCGAGGAAACAATGTTTTGACATCCTATCTGCAAGATTTCATAAATAATGCAGTAACCACTACAAAAAAAGACACATCCGTGACATTTTGGGCCGATCAATTTTTTTTTCTGTCATACATATGACACTTATGACGATAATTGTGACAAAACCCAGTATCATCATATATGTGGTGGGCTCCTACTTCTATGACAAAAAATCATGACAGAAAATGGGCTTTTCGTCCTGGGCGGGCTGGACACGCAGCTGCATGACATTCTTTGGGCCGTCCACGACGGAAAAAACCATGGTAGAAGCGAGGGGGAGGAAAATTTCGGGGAGTTGTCGGTTACGGTGGGAGGTCGGGGGCCGAGCAATGCGCTGCTTTCTCTCGTGACACTGACGCATCTGTGCAAGGCGTTGGCTCTAATCGAACCCGAAGCGAGGCGTTGGGCTCTAATCGAACCCCGATTGACAGACCGAGGCTACGCTTCATCGAACCCGAGCGATCGATCGATGGTGTTAATCGAACCAGATGGAGCGATTCTTCGCCATCTCTGCTAATCAAGCCAATCGATTGATGAGCGAGAAGCGCTATGGGGGAGGGGTTGGATGAACAGTGAGTGGTGGCGTTGCCTCTGGATGAACAGGACCCCCGTGGTGTGGAGGGCTGGATGAACAGTAGATGATGGAGGGGTGGCCGTGGAGGGGTGATTGAACAGGACCCCGTGGTGTGGAGGGATGGATGAATAGTAGATGGTGAAGGGGTGGTTGAACAGTAGCCGGTGGAGTAGCGCGCGGTGGAGGCTGGATGAACAGGAGCCCGTGGAGACTGGAGGAGGTCGACGGTAGCCCGTGGAGGCTGGAGGAGGTCGACGGTGGAGATGAACAGTATCCCATGGAGTCCCGTTTTGCGGTACGCCACACCCCTCACGATGAACAGGACCCCCGTTTCGACCGTAGCGCTCCAACTCAAGTCCGTTTCGTCCATTTTGCGGTACGCCACACCCCTCCCGATCAACAGGATCCCCGTTTCGACTATAGGAGGTCCGTTTAGTCCGTTTTGTGGTACGCCACACCCCTCCCGATCAACAGGACCGCCGTTTCGAACGTAGGAGGCCCGTTTCCTCCGTTTTGTTGTACGCCGCACCCCTCCCGATCAACAGGACCCCCGTTTCGACCGTAGGAGGTCCGTTTCCTCCATTTTGCAAGACGCGCACTTCTCCCGGCGAACAGGATCCCGTTTAACGCGGGCCGATCGAACACAAGGCCGCTTCTCTCGTTATGCGGACGCCAGCCTCGCTTCCATCGCCTGTTCCGCCCAAGCCCTCCCGGCGAACACGACCACGCATTCCGTTCCAACCCAGCCGGTTGGCTCCCACTCGTTCCGTTGCCTCCCGATGAACACGACGCATTCCGTTGCCTCCCCATGAAGACGACGCATTCCGTTGCCTCCCCATGAACACGACGACGGCGATGTTTCTCCGTTCCGACCCAGCCATGTACGTATACGCGAGTAGGCGTTCGAGACCCTGCCCGTATGTACGTACGTGGCCGTATTTTCTTTCATGCACCCTCGCAGCTGTACATACGTATACATGCTACGTGCGCGCCTCTACTACGACACGTGCGCACCTCTACAACGACCAGTATGTACGTACACGTTCGCGACCAGAATGACAATGCTACGTACGCTTCGACCAGGTGGGTCCCGACTGTCAGGCATTTCCTTTCCTGCGAAGATGTAGCTGGTGGGTCCCAGCAGTTAGGGGGGCGAATCGTTTTTTTTGCCCGGACGCACTTCCTTTCGTGCGAAGATGTAGCTGGTGGGTCCCAGCAGTCAGGGGGCGAATCATTTTTTTTTGCCCGGACGCACTTCCTTGCGTGTGAAGGTGTCGCTGGTGGGTCCCAGCGGTCAGGGGGGCGAATCCTTTTGTTTTTTCTGCCCGGACGCACTTCCTTGCGTGCGAAGATGTCGCTGGTGGGTCCCAGCAGCCAGGGGGAAACGTTTTTTTCGCGAAATACAGTGGCCCGTCCGGTGGGTCCCAGCTGTCAGGTGGAGGACTTATTATTTACCGCGAATAAGGAGGCACTTCTTCTTTGCGGCCGTGGACCCATTGTCACCTCTCCACGTCTGATCCACGTCCGATGGAAGTCGTTCCTTGACCATGTTGACCACGCCGCACCAGAGCACCAGGGCGGTGGACGACGGCGAGGCCTAGGAAGGGGACGACAGGGAGCCGGGGAAGACGCGGGAGTGGAAGCCCACGCGGAGAGGAGTATGAGGGTTCACTGGTTCGGCTGCGGTGTGAGGCTGCCGTCATCGCAGGGCCTGGCCAGCGGTGGGAATAGTAGGGGGCGGTGAGGCCTCTGCGGCAGCACAGCCGGCCACGGGAGGCAGGAGCATGCGGCACGACATGCGCTGCTTTGGGCGGCTGGAACAAGAAGACCAGAGGTTGAAGAAGCACTACGGCCGTTGGATGGACATCGGATGGTCACTCGAGCTAGAATTGTTCATATTGACTAAATTTGACAAAGGCCCCCGTCCCAGTCAACTTAGTAGGCCCACAAGTCAGCCTACCACCATGGTGGGTCCCAGCTAGCAAGGGGAGTATTCATTTTTTTGTGCGTAATAAGGAGGCACTTCCGGTGGGTCCTAGCTGACAGCGCGGGGAACATTTTTTTCGTGAAATACGCTGGCCCGTACGGTGGGTCCCAGCAGTCAGGGGGAAACGTTTTTTTCGTGAAATAAGGTGGCCCGTCTGGTGGGTCCCTGCTGTCAGGTGGAGGAATAATTATTTTGCGCGTAATAAGGAGGCACTTCCTGGCGACCTCTTGGACCCAGCTGTCAGCCTCTCCATGTACAGTACTCTTCCGATGGAAGTCGATCGTTGACCATGTTGACCACGCTGCGCCGAGAGCACCAGGGCGGTTGTCCGGACGACGGCGAGTCCTAGGAAAGGGACGACGCGGAGCCGGGGAAGACGCAGCAGTGGTAGCCCGCGCGGAGAGGAGTACGAGGGTTCACTGGTTCGGCTGCGGCGTGAGGCTGCCGTCGCCGTAGAATAACAGGGGTTGTGGGTGAGTAGAGGGATACCCTGGGCCAGCAGTGGGAGTAGTAGGGGGCGGTGAGGCTTCCGCGGCATCACAGCCGGCCACGAGAGGCATGAGCACACGACACGACTGGCGCTGCTTTGGGCGGCTGGAGCAAGAAGACCAGAGGTTGAAGAAGCACTATGGCCGTTGGATGGACATCGTACGGTCACTGGAGCTAGAATCGTTCATATTGACTAAGTTGACAAATCCTTCCGTCCCCGTCAACTTAGTTGTCTCACAAGTCATCCTCCCACTATGGTGGGTCCCATCTAGCAGGGTGGGTATTCATTTCTTTGTGCCTAATAAGGAGGCACTTCCTTGCGTGCGAAGATATAGCTGGTGGGTCCGACATGTCAGTGGGGGGAACGTTTTTTTCGCGAAATACAGAGGCCCTTCCGGTGGGTCCCAACTGTCAGGTGGAGGAATTATTGTTTTGCGCGTACAGTCCACGGCCGATGGATGTCGTTCGTTGACCACGTTGACCAGGCCGCGCCGAGAGCACCATGGCGGTGGACGACGGCGAGGACTAGGAAGGGAACGACACGGAGCCGGGGAAGACTCGGCAATGGTTTCCCGCGCGGTGGGGAGTACGAGGGTTTACTGGTCCGGCTGCCGTCGACGGAAAATAACAGGAGGTGTGGGTGAGTAATGGAATGGCCTGGCCAGCAATGAAGTAGGGTGGGGCAAGGCTCGGCGGCAAAGACAACCGCCACGGAGGCGGGAGCGAGCAGTCCCACCGAGCTGGTTTGGGGTAATTTGGAGCAAGAAGATCAGATATTGAAGAAGAAGACGGCGGTTGGATTAACATCCAACGGTCCTTTGCTGCTAGAATTGTTTGTGGACTAAGTTGACAAAGCCAAAGTACACGCCAACCTAGTAGACCCACAAGTCAGCCTCCAAATCTGTCCCAAACAAGATACAACCCGAAATTTCTAGCCGAATCAAATTAATTTTAAATCTAAATATACCTTAATTTGAATTCAATGAAATTTTACCAAGACAAAAACAATGAAATTTAAAAATCAAAATCCGAAAGAAAACAGTATTTGGGAACTAATTGCTGCTTGCTTTATTTTTTTCATTTTACAGCCCATTTATTATTACTTATAGCCCATTTCTTATTACTTATAGCCCAGCTTATTATTACTTATAGCCCATTTCTTATTACTTATAGCCCATTTTCGGGCAAAATGCATCCTCCTCGCCTTGAAAGATTTCCGGCCAGCAGGCGTAGAAAAGCAAGTAGGCCTATGTTGGTTATTCGCAAAAAACAAAATAGCTGGCTAGCCATTTTTCGTAAAGAAAAAAACAACTGGGCTGGTCATGTGCTAAACATATGAAATAAAAGCACAGGCTAGACGGGCCACGGTCCCGCACAACCCAGTTGATACCCTTCTTCGTCCCGAAAAAACAAAATTATCTGCAGCGCCTTCTTTGGGTCCCTATTGTCATCCTCACCATGTACAATCATCTCCTTATTCCTCTCGGTTGTTGACCATGTTGACAACACTGGAGGGCGGCGCCGCGGCGAGCGAACCAAGGCGGAGGACGATGGTGAGGCCTCGGACGGGAACGAATAGGAGCCGGGGAAGATCACAGGCAGCCGTGGGAGGCGGGAGCAGGTGGTCTCGCTGGTGCTGGTTTGGCTTTGGCGGCTCGAGGAAGAAGAGACTGAAGAAACGCGACAGACGTTGAATGTCAATCGAACGGTCAAGGTTGGCACAATCATTTTTTGACTAAGCGGACACCAAGTAGCATACTTTTTATATATAGGAAGAAAACTGCGAGGAAAATGCGTTCATCTGCCGTCTTCCTCATAGGGAACATTCGCCACATATGTGACTAGGACCCTTGGTTTTCAACCGAGAGGTCTTGGGTTCGAGTCCGAGGAACTCTCAATTCTGTCCCCCTTCCTTCCTCGCAAAAAAAAGGGAAAGAAAATCAAAGACTTGGGAAGGCGTACCAGTAAAGAGACGTTGCCGAGTTTTAGAAAAAAGAAAGACGTGCTCCTGTAGCTAGTTCAAATCCAAACCTAGACTATGACTATATATGGTGCTATGCTACTCTGCAAGTAATGAAACTGACATATCCAACGTTCGCTTCTCCTCTTCTCTACTTACTCTTCCTAGCATCAGAAGCTCTGGCCGTAGCAACCATGTCCGCTGGCTGCTCGTCCACCGATCTTCAGCAGTAACAACCAGATATGCGCCAAGTCACCACCCGCACCATCGCTGTGGGTCTCATCACACCTCGCCGCAAGACGCACAGACCGCAGCCGATTGCTCATCGCAACCCGCTGCCGTTGGTGTGGTGCCACCGCTGCAAATCACGCAGAGTCATCCGTCGCGCCTCAACCACAATCCGCAACCCCGCCGAAGTCTTCTACAAATGCCCGAATCATGGGGTAATAATATGTTTAAGTGTTGTTCTGCTGCTTTCAGTTGCTGATTTTTTTAATAGTTTGGTTGATGATCTTCCAATTTGATTCGTGCAGAAAAGGTAAGATTCATGTGATTTGTATTTCTGGGAAGTTGCTGATGTGGGGGAATGCAACTACACTGATTATTTGGTTAGCCGAGGAATCCCAATACCAGCAGGTTGGGGTGTTGGACAAGTAACTGAAGGAACGGCAGAAGAGGAAGATGCAGAGCAGAAGGTTAAAGATGCAGTTCCTCTGATCATGGCCAAGGAACAGCTGCTGAACGGCCTTGACAGCAATGAGGAGATGAAAGAGCTTGTGAAGATAATGGGCAAAATCGATGTGCTTTGTAGGATGATTGTCTCTTTATTTGCAGTATATGTAGCACTCGTGATGTATTCAGTGGCTACGACATGAGCACTTTGCTGAAATTAGTAATGAATGAAACCTGTGTAGCAGGCTGGGCGTAGTGTTCTGAACATCTAATGATTTCTATTAACGGAAATCAGGGGGTATCCCCTTTTGCTCATATAAATAAATAAATAGCAGAGGCCCTGTCAGGTCAGCTTTGTTCTCATTCGAAGACGTCGAGCAAATTGCAATCCAACAGCAAACTATGTCATCAAATTCAAGTTTCACAGCCAAATATGAGTTCAACTAAACAACAATGTCATTATGTTTTAGTTGTCATACAATCACCAAACACAAATCAGCATACATAACAAGTGATTTTCTCACAGCAAAATACTAAACAACATGTTCATCAGGTTTCAGTTGTCATAGCAAAGACAATTTCACATAGTAGAAAGAAAAACGTCTTCTGACAGGCAAATACGACAAAAGCAATGTAATCATCATCCGCAGCAGCAGCGTTAACATCTTCACCATGTGTATCAGTCTGAATCATAATTCCCCACGATGTCATCTTCTTCTTCGTCCTCAACGTCCTCGAACGTTGGTTTCTTATTGATCAACTCTTGTATGTCCACAGCATAACAGGCAATCTTTTCACCGGCGTCAATTACGTGATGGTTCTCAAAGATATTAGGAACATCTGTGTTATCTTGTACATCAGGAGCAGTGTAAGCATCATCTTGTTGTGCAACTTCATTAAACGAATTCCTCTGCTGAAACCTTTGCAATACTCTCCGGTCATCGCTACGTGCAAATCTGTCTTCCAAGAAAAAAATATGTGTTGCTTGATTTGCCAAAACAAAAGGCTCATTGGTCTGGTACGCCGCCTTGACATTGATGGATTTGAAATAATCATCAGCTCTGGGTTTTGCGATCCTGGAAAACAGCTTATACCAATGACAACACAACAGAACCACACACCGATGATCCTCGAAACTGGAAATATACTGCAACTGAACAATGTCTGTTATGTTAGCATACATTTCAGTTCTCTCTTTGTCATACATGTCCATGCTCATGATGGCACTGTTTTGTGTCTTCCTGCCTTCGTCTCGTGCAAGGGTGTTGTAGGGTACATCTCCAACAACGCAAGATTCATAATGTCTTACCCGAGTATTAGGACCAATGGCTAGTGAGTAAAGGGCATCATCAACTGCCTGCCCATCCTCCCGCATCTTCTTAACCTATGGTTAGAAAATAGACAAGTTGATCATCTTATGTACTCAATATATTAAAAAAACTGACAGTGCACTTCAAAAGCTTACATAGTTCTTGAACCATTTCGCAAATCCTACCATAACCAGTTTGTCAATGTTTCTTGGATTTTGCGGCAGTAACTCCTCTTTGTAGATGCTGCACAACATAGTGATCGCGTCAAACATCTAAATATATAAGAATGTGCTAGTAGATTACGAAGTATAAGCTGCAGTACTGCACTTACTTGATATAAGGTAGTATCTCAGGACAATTATTCAACACATACCAAACCATTTTGTCCAAATCTTTAGGTTTGTCCTCTTGTCGACTCTCCCCTGTAACTCGAACAGAATAATCGAAAACATTGAGCCCGGGATTGTCTTCACCCACCTCTTTGCTAAGCTGATCAGCTATTTCAATGTATTTTGAGAAGAATGTCAACGCTTCTGTAGCAATGTAGGCCTCTGCAATGGAACCCTCGGGTATAGCTCTGTTCCTAACATAGCCCTTGAAAGTGTCTAGCCGCCTTTCAATAGGGTACATCCAGCCATACTATATTGGACCTCTAAGTAGTGCCTCATCAGGTAGATGAACATCCAAATGCACCATCACATCAAAGAAGGTTAGAGGATATATCTTCTCAAGGTCGATAGGATAGTTGGTATCTTGTCTCTAAGACGCCCAAAGCATCTATCCCGATATTTCTATCGCAGAGTTCTCAAGAATTGTCCCAACTCGCAACTGCTTTGTATCGCCGTATGCCCAATCCTCTAAGGATAACAGGTAAAACCCTTTTAAGTAGGGCGTGGCAGTCATGAGTTTTCAACCCTTGTACCTTGTTTCCATCTGCACTGACTCTCCTTTCAGGGTTGGAAGAAAATCCATGTGGGAATCTCACACGTGACAGGACCTCGGAGAATTCTTTTCTTTTTACCTTGTCCAAGACGTACATAGCTGGTGCCATATCCCGTGGTTTACCTTCATCTTGCACCTGCAAATCCTTTCTGATACCCAGGTGTGTCAAATCAATCCTAGATTTTAAGGTATCTTTCGCCTTGCCTTCAATGTTAAGAAGTGTGCCGATAATGATGTCACATATATTTTTCTCGATGTGCATCCCATCAAGATTATGCCGCAGATCCAAATCTTTCCAATACTCCAAGTCCCAAAAAGTGGACCTGCGGGTAAACAATAATCTCTCTTCTATCGTGCGACACTTCCTTTTCCCGCTACCATTACCAGGATGGTTTCCTAGTGTAATATGCCTGACCTTCTCTAATTCCACTTGCAACTCATCGGTGGTGAGCCACTTTGGCGCATCACGGTTTTCATGCTTTGCATTGAACACATGTCTTCGGTATTTTATATGATGCGGCTTTTCCTTGGCAGGGAAACGGCGGTGTCCAATGTAACAAATCTTGTTAAGTATTGCGTATGACAACAGATTCCTGTCACAGCGAACACATGCATTGTAACCATGTGTCATTCGCCCTGACATAGTGCCCAAAGCCGGATAATCCTGGATGCACCAAATTACAACAGCACGCAGAAAGAAATCAGCTGGTGGGCTGCTATATAGGTCTCGAGTGAGAACACCCTTCCATAGTTGTTGAAGTTCCTCCACCAGAGGCTCCATGAACAAATCAAAATCCTTTCGAGGACTTTTTGGACCTGGGATGAGCAAGGCCATCATGTAGTTTGATTCTTTGGTGCATACATTTGGAGGCATGTTTTAAGGATAACAAGCACCGCCACATGCTATATGTGGCACTCGTGGCCAAATGGGTTAAATCCATCGAAGCTAAGCCAAGTCTAATGTTTCTCGGTCAGCAAACAAACTCTTTGTGTTTATCATTGAAGCTTTTCGACTCACTACCATGAGATGGATGGCTCATTACATTCTAATCTCTGACTCTGGTTCCTAGAATGCCACAAGACATCCTCTCTTGTTTCAAAGATCATGAAGCAACCTCTGCAATCTTGGTGTAATTGGAAAATGTCTCGGAACATTATGAGGAACCCTCTTCACAAGATCGCCATCTTTCCATCTTGATGATTTGCATTTGGGCATTCACTTGTTGGCATAATCCTTAGGAATGAACACAATTATTCTTACAAACATGGATCATATCATATGCAATTCCAACTGCACGAAGGAAATTCTTCATTTTACTATAGGTGTGTGGTAGCTCGACGATCTCGGGAAAGATTTATGAAAGCAGCCAACATCGCATCGAATGATTTGTTGGTCATCCGCTCGATGTCTTCACCAAGAAAGGTGACCATAGCTGAGAATACCGATAGCTTATTTCCGGGGTGACAAAGAACGTTGCATTGTTCCAACGCGGGCCCACCGCTTTTTCTTCTCGCGGTGAAAGTTCACTGAATGCACGAGCATTTCGTAGCATTGTTTCAATGTTGGTCAAACTCATCGCTCCGCCACCACCACCTCCTCCTCCTCTTCCACCGAGCATCAGCAGATCAAGATGGTGATTTGCTGCTTCCACGTAGTCAATAACATTGACGTTCACAGCTTCACCATGATGAACCCACCTAGTATATGTGACCGACATCCCATACAAGTGTAGATCATTTTGCACAGTTGACTAGGGTCTTGTAACTGAATTCATACAACTGCTACACGGGCAGAGCACATCTGATTTCGGACCACCGTACTCAGCTCTGATAAAGTTCATGAAGTTTTCAACCCCCTCGACATATGCAGCGGAGAATCTTCGAGCAGAAGTTATCCAAGTCGTGTCCATTTGTTAGACATACAAATTAGTTCTTCTACTAGATATTACAGGAAAAACATATATGCTTTTTTATGAAGTCCAGAAAAAATACCTAGGTCGATGTCTAAAGATATGGCAAGATATTTGGATGAGCAGATCTAAGTAGCGAAATATATGTAAAGCTAATTCAGCAAACAGATTTGAGTGCTAAATTATGGCAGGCTGTTTCAGCAGTCAATGAGGCTGAGCACACAGCCATCAAACTGTCGAAGGCCATCGCAGCAACAAAGATCGAGTATAAAACGGTGTAGAGCTATTTCACCTAAAAGATTGGCTACTAGAACATGGCAATCTACATCACAATAAATATATGGCAGGATATTTTAGCAACTAATTGGCCTTGGCATGCCATCTCAGCTAAGCAGATTGAGTGCAGAACAGGGCAAGGAAGCTTCTTAAGCAGAGCATATTGATAGTAAACTACTTCGGCAAACAGTGAGATTAACAGCGTCTATCAGCTAACATTCAGCGCTACACCAACATGAATGGGGCCTCAGTCTAGAATGCGCGTACCATGGGAGAAGCTGACCGCCGTGCATCTCCACACGAACGTTGCCAGCGCTGGCGGCGCTGACCGTCGTGCGCCTCCACAAGAACGTAGCCAGAGGTGGCGGCACGGCTAGAGGACGGCAGTCTACGAGAGCGTAATGTGGGAGAGAGAGGATCGCCGTGCGTACCCTCGACGAACCGCGGCGCCGACGTATCGGCGCAGCGAGGAGGGCGGCTTTGGCGGAGCGAATGGCGTGGAGGGGGCGTGGGAGGGGGGCTTGGGGAATATTTGGCAAGGGCGGTTGAATCTAATTTGGGGGGGAATTTTTGTGTGTGTGTGTGTGGGGGAGGATTTTTGCGGTGGGCGGGGAGTTTGGCGATGGTCGGTTTCTCAAGTGCAGTCCCACGTGTCGGTGAAGAGGCACGCAAGCGCTGCCCGCGTATGCGTGAGCCGTGTGCAGGACTGAACGTGTGTGGGGTATAATGCGACCGCGACAGGAGTGCTTTGAGTGTACCACCTTTTTTTCTTTTAAACTAGGTGCTTCGCCCCCTCAAAAAAAATGTTGCTTCGCGCGATCCATCGATGCTACTACTAGTAATCCGGTAATCCCGACTAAAACGGCGTGGCCGCGTCTTTTCCCGCGCGATATGCTGGGAGGTTGGCTTAGTTGGGTTTTTTAGATTTGTCCCGGTTCAATAAAAAGCAGAGTTGGTGATGATGGTGTGCCTTTCATCCTGCAATATAGGCCGTCTGATCTATATCTTTCACGATCGGTTTTTCAATAAAAATATTTATTGAACAACCGACCTATGAAGTCCAATATGAGGAAAATCCTCCATACCGGTAGAAAAATATTTGATACAATAAGCCAGTAGCATTACAATATTACAGGGTCGGACTGAAGATGCTCAACCAATTATTACAAACACGCCGATAATTATACATGATGGCGGATATGTCACACTGGTGTGGGGTGGAAATACTACTGACTCGAGATATGAGTGGTTGGTGGAATAACACAGTGGGGTGGTTAATAAGCCTGCTGCACTGGCGGCTCATCGAGCGTCTAGGTGAGGCTCGATGAATTTATTTGGGTAGCGGAAGCGGATATATCACAATGACTAATCCAGGGTCGACGAGACCGATTGGGATTACTCTAGGCGCCGACTCGCCATCGAACTCTTCATCCATGAGATCGCCACAAGATCCGCCAAATCAACAAGCCAGGTGAGTACTTTGAAAGTACTCGCAAGACAGTTCGGACAAAAGATATAACAAATGAATGCATGAATGCGACATGATTAATTTTAACAATGCTCAATTTAATCAGGTCAGCAAAGTAAATAAGAAGGGAGTCGGCGGTAGTCCGCTCGAAAACCCAAAGAAGAGAAAACTCAAAACCGATCGGGTGTCTGAAGCAACGCCTCGAAGGGTGAACAAATAAGTAAAATATGCCACAGTCGGGCGTCTGAGCGACACCTCATAAAGGGCTTATATTGAAATAAAAATACATGCGTGCCGCAGTCGGACGTCGGAGCGACGTCACAGAAAGGGCTTATAATAAAAGTAAATAGTAACAATGCCACAATCGGATGTCTGAGCGACATTGCAGAAAGGGCTTATAATGAATTTAAATAACAACAATGCCGCAGTCGGACGTCTGAGCGACATCGCAGAAAGGGCTTATAATGAATTTGAATAACAACAATGCCGCAGTCGGACGTCTAAGCGACATCGCAGAAAGGGCTTATAATGAAAATAAATAACAACAATGCCGCAGTCGGACGTCTGAGCGACATCGCAGAAAGGGCTTATAATTCATTTTTCATAACTGGCAAGATATAGTGCTCACGGAAAATATTCATCACAAGACAATAAGCGGGTTAGACCATTCACCGGAAATAAACATTTAACACTCAAGTAATTATCGGGAGTCTCTGTCACCGAGACTGATATCTGACAAGATAAGGTGAACACGGTACTCGGACATGAATAAGATGAATTCAAGAATTTTGACTCTGCAGAGTTTGTACCAAAATTGTCCACAGCCAACGGATTTCCGTAGTCACGAAGGACTAGTTCCGTTACGGTATTTCGGAGGAAACACAACTAGCTAGTACACACCCATCATACCTCACGCTGCCAGGAATCACCCTAGACAGCGTTTAAGAAAAACTTTGAGACGGGAGATCACACTCTCGAATAGCATGGGATCAAATTTATTTACGCGCTCTAAGGGTGCCCCCTCTCGGTCCCAACCGAAACACCCATGCCCCCGACCGGATGAAAGGCTTTAATCCAGGCCATGGAACCTTCATCCCGCCTCTCGAATTGGTGTGTACCAGAAGTGGTTTGCAACTTACTAAGCCGTATCCCTTGCGGGAAACAGTGGTGGTAATCTGAAAGGGAAGACGGACCGGAATTCTGACTGATTTGTGTTGACACGGGGTCAACGATCTGGCATAAGCCTGGCATGCTACAACACTGCCATCTTACCCATACTCATGCCAACTCATGGCCATGCAGCAAGTTTCAAACAACTCATGGATTTACCGAGCTCATTAGCCTCAACTCTTATGAGATAAACTATCATCGAAATGCTCATGAACGTGCCATGATAAAAGAAATAATGCAAACATGCCCAAACACTCATCATATCAGAAGTTCAAACAATGCTTGCCTGGTTCGGAGTAGTCGGGGTCTAGCTCGGCGAAGTTTGCGGTTCCGTCACCTCCTTCGATATCTGCGGTACACAAAAATACACGCGGTAACGTAAATACCGTGGGGTACAGAAAGTTGATCCAAATATTTTTCAAATAAATATGATAAAAAACTAGACAAAAATTTGAAGAGGACAGAAAAAGAATCACTCAAAAATTCATTCCTGTTAAAAAGTTATAAGGGTTTTGGTCCAAGGACCCATCTGTAATGAAATAGAAAACTTCCAGGGGGCTTTGCAGAAAATTCCAGAAAACGGTTCAGATTGGAAGCGTATTTGCCAAAGTACGCTTTCAGAAATCGATTCGAAAAAACAAGAGAGAGGCTGACGGGCGGGTCCCACCCGTCAGGTTTGAAATTTCAAACGAGAGCGACGGGGCTCGTCGGCGCCCGAGAGCCGCGGTGGTCGCCGGCAGCGATCCACGGCGAGGAGGAGATCGGAGGGTACCTCCGTGTTGAGGCACCATTCGCGTCTGTCGGTGGTGGTGGTGGTCGCCAAGCAGTACCACGCCGACGGCGACGCTTGCTCGCGGACGGCGATTCGGTGGTCGTGGACCTCGTCGGAGAGATGTGAAGATCAAATTGGAGTGGGGTTAGACTCTTGGTAGCATGAGGGGGTAGCTGACGGGATTTGGGCGCCGGGGTTGACCTCACCGGAGTGAATCGAGGTGGAGGCCGAGGCGGAACGAGGTGGCCGGAGTCGGGGAAGAAGAGCTCCTTGAGGCCCTCCCAGGGGCTTGGCGAGGACTAGTGAGGTGGTGGAGGTGTGCGGGGGCGAGAGCAAGCTCGGGGGGTGCTATTTATAGCCGGCCTGAGTCGGTTGCCGAGAATGGGGTTCTCCGGCGAAGTTTACGGCGGCGTAGGGCGTTGATCGTTGAGGTTCAGAGGTTGAGCATCGTCGTGGGGGTTCCCTTGTTCCGTTTAGGTGCTAAACGCGTCGGGGTTTGGTTGCTTAGGGGGAGCTCGACGGAACGGGGCGGCGCGGGCCCGTCGGCGGCAGGGAGCACGCTCTATGCTTGCCGTGCCACGGTGACGGTAAGTGCTATGCGCGCGCTGGCAAGGAAATGGCCACGCTGGGCTACCAGAGGTTTAGGCGGCGCCGAACGGCGTTATGCCGCCGCTTCGCGCTCCCTCGTCGGCCGCTACGGTGGTTCTGCCGCCGCAAGACACGCCGGCGCAGGCGGCTAGGGCGCCACCGACGCCAGGAACGCGCCAAGCACGCGTGTGAAGCTCCGGACAAGCAGGCTAGGCTGCGAGCAACGTGCCAAGTGCACTGTGGGCATGTGACTGAAACTCTGACGGAGATCGACACTGAAATCTTAATTTAACTGAAGATGAACAGTAGTAGTGCATGCAAGGTGTTTGACAGAATGATTTAGGCATGTAGGGATTTTTCCTTGAGCTGGTTTTTGGTGGAGGGGCCTCTCATTGCATCTAGAAGCTGCCTGAATTTTTGTGAAATTTTTGGAGAAGTGTAGATATGAATTTCACCAAATTTGGCAAATCTGGTCCAAACTTGCAGATACTGTAATTTGAAATCTTTGAACAGAAGGGGAGTGGATCTTGATTGTTCTAGGTTGTGGGTACCAAGGACTATCCAGGGGAGTTGGTTTGAGGTCAAAACTCAAATGCATTTAGGTACTTGCTTTGCAAATCACCTAGGCTCAAAATAATGGACAGAAAAGATTTGGGAGGAGAAATAAATGAAATAAAATTCAGAAAATGGTTGAGCTTATTGAGACAGAATGTTTGGATTGCCGAAAGTGGATGGAGAGATTTTTGGGAAGATTTTACCATGTGGTGTATGGCAAAATCATGAATGGATTTCAACATTGGAGAAGGTGCAAAACTCCTAGAGTTTCTTTTTGAAAGAAAAATAAACTCCAAAGATTTTTCTTGAAATTTTGAGAAGAGGGCAATCAAGAAAAAATTTAAAACCAAACACCAGAGTTGAAGGAGATGCAAAAATAAAATATTTGCTAAAGGGAAAAAGCTTTTGAGAGAGATTTTTGGAAGGGTTTAGAAGACCTTCTTCAAATCCAACAAATTTTTTGAAGAAAACCAAAAGAATATTTTTGGAGTGTCACAACACCTACCCCTTAGGAAAAATCTCGTCCCCGAGATTCCAGCTGATCCTCAAATAATTGTGGATGCTCTGTCCGAAGGAAATCCTCTCTTTCCCAAGTGGCTTACCTTTCGGTGTGGTTGCTCCACTGAACCTTGAAGAACTTGATGGTTTTCTGTCAGGTTCTCCTTTCAGACTCTTCCAAGATTTTTATCGGATGCTCCCGATATGTAAGGTCTGGCTGCACGTCAATGTTTTTATGGGGTACTTGTTTCTCTGGGTTGCTTACGCACTTCCTCAATTGGGAGACGTGGAATACGTCGTGGATGTCGGATAATTCTTCGGGTAAGTCTAGCTGGTAGGCCACCGTGCCTCTTCGTGCTACTATGCAGAATGGTCCGATGAATCATGGTGCTAGCTTCCCTTTTATGTTGAATCGATGCAGGCCTCTCATAGGGGATACTCATAGGTACACAAATTCACCGAGTTCAAAATTGAGTCCATGATGCTTCTGATTGTAGTAACTCTTTTGTCGACTTTGGGCTGTCCTGAGTCGGTCCTTAATCACCTTGACCTTATCTTCAGCCTCTTTGAGCAGGTCTGGGCCGAAGATATGACTGTCTCCGGTTTCCGACCAATTTAGTGGGGTACAACATCTTCGCCCGTACAGAGCTTCAAATGGTGCCATTTGCAGGCTGGACTGATAGCTATTGTTATATGCGAATTCTGCGTATGGTAAGCTCTCTTCCCAACTGGTCCCATAGGTGAGGACACATGCTCTCAACACATCTTCTAGAATCTGGTTTACTCGCTCAGTCTGCCCATCTGTCTGGGGATGGTATGCGGTAATGAATGCCAGCTGAGTTCCCAGAGCTTGTTGTAAGTGATCCCAAAATCGGGAGATGAATTGAGTGCCTCTGTCCGAGATTATTTTCCTTGGGACTCCATGTAAGCAAACGATACGGGAAAGGTAGAGCCTAGCAAGCTTCTGAGTGGTGTGGGTTGTCTTCACGGGGATGAAATGTGCTACTTTAGTTAGTCTATCGGTGATGACCCATATGGCATCATGTCCGTGTCGTGACCGAGGTAGTCCAACAATGAAATCCATTCCAATCTCGCCCCATTTCCGCTCGGGTATCTTATTTGGTTGCAATAGCCCGGCGGTTTACGGTGCTCGCCTTGATGCGCTGACAAGAGTCACAACATGCAATAAACGTGGCTATGTCTCTTTTTATACCATGCCACCAAAATGTTTCTTGAAGATCTTTGTACATTTTTGTTCCTCCAGGATGGATCGAATATGGAGCGGTGTGGCCTTCAGCCAGGATTTGCTGTTTAAGGTCATGGATATTCGGTACGCAAACCCTATTCCCGTACCACAATATTCCTTGCTCATCAATAACGAATTTTGAGGCCTTGCCCAACTTCATCTTCCGTTTTATGCCTTCAATGCTGGGGTGTCCACGTTGAGCCTCTTTAACCTTCTCTATCAGGGTAGGCTGAAATTCTAAGTTTGACACACTGCCTTCGGTGACCACCATCAGATTGGGCTTTGCGAATTCCTGCTGGAATTCAGGTCTTAAGTTTGGCATGCTGTCTTCGTCCGGACTGGGGTTCCGACTCAGAGCATCTGCTACAACATTTGCTTTGCCTGGGTGGTAGTGGATTCCAACATCATAATCCTTTACTAATTCCAACCACCGTCGCTGCCGTAAATTCAGTTCTGGTTGTGTGAAAATATACTTGAGGCTTTTGTGGTCCGTGTATATTTCACAACGATTGACAAGTAAAAAGTGTCTCCATTCCTTGAGTGCATGAATAAGCTGCTGCTAATTCCAGGTCATGTGTAGGATAATTTTCCTCATGCTGCGGTTGTCTAGAAACATATGCGACAACCTTGCCTTGTTGCATCAAGACGCACCGAGGCCCTTTCGAGATGCGTCACAAAATACCTCAAAATTTTGTGTATATCCGCACAATTAATCTTTGTCTTGTCGCCGGTTTCCTCTTCAGTTCTTGGAAACTTTTCTCGCAAGCTTCCGTCCATTCAAACTTCCTGTATTTCTTGAGTAGTTGCGTCATTGGCTTTGCTATGGTGGAGAATCCTTCAATAAATCTCCGTAGTATCCTGCCATTCCCAAGAAACTTCGTACATCAAATCACGCTGGCTGGTGGCTTCCACCAAGCACGGCCTTGACTTTTTCGGGTCTCTGGCGATACCTTCTTGGGTCAAGATCGTGGCCCATAAAACCTACTTGCTTTAGCCAAAATTCACACTTGCTGAATTTAGCGTATAACCGATGTTTCTGAGTTCTCCTAGTACAATCCGGAGATGTTCAGCGTGCTCTTCCGGTGTTTTGGAGTATACGAGAATATCATCGATAAATACCACAACAAACTTATCCATAAACTTCATGAATACTTTGTTCATGAGGTGAACAAAATATCTTGAGGCGTTTGTTAGTCCGAATGGCATTACGGTGAACTCATACAATCCAGATCCGAGGTGAAAGCTGCCTTCGGAATATCTTCGGTTCGCACTTTCAGTTGATGGTATCCCGATCTCAAGTCAATCTTTGAGAACACCTTGGCCTTAGCGAGTTGATCGAATAAATCATTTATTCGTGGCATCGGATATTTGTTCTTGATTGTGACCATGTTTAACGCTCGATAGCCTATGCACAATCTCAGTGTTCCATCCTTCTTTTTGGCAAACAAAATTGGTGAACCCCAAGGTGAGGAACTGGCTCGTATGTATGCTTTTTCCAATAATTCCTTTATTTGCTTCTTCAGTTCTACCAATTCTGATGGTGCCTTTCTGTATGGTTTCTTGTATATGGGAGCGGTTCCAGGTGCTAGCTCAATGCTGAATTCTATCTCTCGATCTGGTGGCATGCCTGGTAGCTCTTCGGGAAACACATCTGGAAATTCACACACTACTGGAACCTTGCTCAATTCAGAAATATCCACCTTGTTCAATCTCGGTTGCCGGGATATTTTCCTTTCCTTAGCTGAAACCTTTATGGTCTTCCCGTGGTGATGGGTGAGAATTACGGTCTTGTTGAAGCAGTCAATAAAACTTTTGTTGGTGGTTAACCAATCCATCCCTAAGATGACATCCAGTCCTTTATTTTCCAACACGATAAGATTTGCATGAAACTTCAACCCTTCAAAATCAATAACCACACCCTGGCAATAATTCTGGGTAACTTGCTTAATTCCAGGGGACTTGACGATCATAGAGTTTTCCAAGGGAAGCATCGAAAAATTATTTTGCAAAGCAAAACTTTTCGAAACGAATGAGTGAGAAGCTCCAGAATCAAACAAAACCATGGCAGGTATTGTGTTGACAGGAAACGTACCGAGTATGATATCTGGGGCATTTTGTGCTTCCTCTTTGGTCACATGGTTCAGATGTCCCTTCCTGTGGTTGTTATTTGGGTTGAAATTGTTGCACTTTGGCGCTGAATTGTTGCCTCCGTTGTTCGGCTTTGGGGTCGAGTTCCTTGGCTTGGGGCACTGCTTGGCATAGTGCCCTTCTTCTCCACAAGCGTAACAGGTAACGCATGGGCGGTATGTGAACTCCTTGTCCCTTGCATGGAAATTCTTGATTGGGCGTGAGACGCTTGTCGTGGGTTTGGGTGTCCAGTTTTTCTGAATATCTGTCTTGCTGCGGTGGTTGCGGGCGTGATTAGTCTGGTCCCTCTTCCGCTTGCGGAAATCTTCTAAGCTGCGTCTCTCATTTTCTAAGGTAATGGCCTTATCCACCAGCGTCTTAAAATCTGGAAAGGTGTGTACGACCAATTGGCATTTAAGCGCGGGTGTCAGACCGTCAAGGAATTTCTCCATCTTTTTGTTTTCCGACATACGCTCCTCGTTGGCGTAGCGAGACAGCAGAGTAAATTGACTGTTGTATTCTGACACCGTCATTGTCCTTTGCTTGAGGTCATAAAATTCTCTCTTTTTTATCTTCATAAGACTCTTAGGAATATGTGCCCCACGAAAACCTTCTTTAAATTCCTCCCATGTTATATTATTTTCATTGGGGTGCATGTGTAGGAAATTTTCCCACCACGACGCGGCTGCTCCAGTGAGGTAGTGCGGAGCATAAAGCACCTTCTCAAGATCTGAACATTGGGCAATGATTAATTTTCTTTCCATGTCTCGAAGCCAGTCCTCGGCTTCAAGAGGTTTGTCAGTGTGAGAAAATGTTTGGGGACGCGTCTTCTGTAGCTTAGATAACTTTGATTGCTGCTGATACTGTCCACGGTGATTTCCCATATTGATGACTTGGTTCAGTATTTCCTGATGTTGCTGCTGACTTTGTTCATAAAGACGACACATTTGGGAAAGTGTCGTTTCACTGTCCTGTTGACTTGTCTGCCCCTGTGTGAAATTGTTGCCTGGGGGTGTGCCATAATTTTCCTCTGTCGGAGTTGGCATGGAGCGCGTCCAAGGACGAGACATAGTTCACTCTGGGGATATATTTTGAAACTCTCATAAGAAAAGAAATTGAGCCGCAACAATCAATAAATTCAAGAAGATGCAAAAATTTGCAAATGCTCCAAGATTTTTCAAGAGAATACACGTTTGCGCACGGAGAAGGACTGTCCATTACATATCTTACACGCAAGCAGTAATTATACAATACATCACTCAGGATATGCGTACATAATCCTGACATGTTATTTAGTCTAGTGCACTCCTCCCGATCCTACATGATGCGCAAACAAGCTACTTCTCACAGTCTAGTTACATATAAACATATCGTACAAATCGGTACATCGCATGGCGGCTAAGCGTACTTAGTCAGAGATGGTAAGGATTTCCCTTGGCCTGCCAAGGGTGAGGCGAAGTGAGGCTGGGGACTCAACCTCCTCTTCGGAGATAGGCTCCAGACGTGAGGTGCTGCGCGGAGTTGGTGGAGCAGGTGCCCTGTGCGGGACAACTCGAACCTGAGCGGGCACGAGGGGTGGTGCAGAACGAACCGGAGTAGGCGCAATGACATGGTTGAACTCCTCCGTGGTAGGCAGGCGACGAGTAGCGGTGCAAGCAGTAGGAGCAAATGTTGCTGATGACGAGACGAAAGTCAGTGGCGGTGCGGCGCGCAGGTGCTCCCTCCTGTTGGCGGCACAGCCATGGACTGAGTCCATGCGGGCAGCTACAAAGTCGTCCACCAGGTTGTCGAAGGCTGCCTCCAAAGCCCGGAGATACTCGATAAGCATCTCAAAAGCTTCGTCCCGTTCTCCTCTGGGGCAAGAGAACGCGTAGTGGCAGGTGTATGGCACGTGACATGGCAGGTAGCGGTAGCGACGAGTCTTAATCGAAGGAAGTATATCCCTGAGACGAGATATCGCCTCATGAGCTGCCATCTGCAGTGCATGCTTCTCTGTGGGCATGGCTCTCTCCACGAATCGGTAACGCTCGACTCGTCCTCTCTTGAATTCCACCGCGGCTTTGTGCATGGTTAGACGGTCATTGACCTTGTGCTGAGAGAGAGAGAGAGAGAAGACTGGGCACACATCTTGCCCCATCACGACTTGGACGATGAAGGAGAGAAGCTTGACGAACCCATCGGGCATGTTGGCGAACATCTGCGAATCGCAGTCGTTGCCAGCCATCTACAAAAGTAGGCAAAAATCCTGAGTAGTCAAATCATAAATTTATGCTGACTGTTAGAAATTGACTACATTTGTGAAAATAATAAATAGCTCTATTCTGCTAATAACCGATTAGCGATCGCACCTAGTGGCTTCCTACAGTCAGCCTGGCTCTGGTAACAATCTTGTCACGACCGGTTTTTCAATAAAAATATTTATTGAACAACCGACCTATGAAGTCCAATATGAGGAAAATCCTCCATACTGGTAGACAAAACTTTGATACAATAAGCCAATAGCATTACAATATTACAGGGTCGGACTGAAGATGCCTAACCAATTATTACAAACACGCCGATAATTATACATGATCGCAGATATGTCACACTTGTGTGGGGTGGAAATACTACTGACTCGAGATATGAGTGGTTGGTGGAATAACACAGTGGGGTGGTTAATAAGTCTACTGCACTGGGGGCTCATCGAGCGTCTAGGTGAGGCTCGATGAATTTATTTGGGTAGCGGAAGCGGATATATCACAATGACTAATCCAGGGGTCGCATGAGACTGACTGGGATTCCTCTAGGCGTCGGACTCGCTATCGAACTCTTCATCCATGAGATCGCCGTCACAAGATCCGCCAAATCAACAAGCGGTGAGTACTTTGAAAGTACTCGCAAGACAGTTCGGACAAAATATATAACAAATGAATGCATGAATGCGACATGATTAATTTTAACAATGCTCAATTTAATCAGTTCAGCAAAGTAAGTAAGAAGGGAGTCGGCGGTAGTCCGCTCGAAAACCAAAGAAGAAAACTCAAAACCGATCGGTGTGCGAAGCAACGCCTCAAGGGTGAACAAATAAGTAAAATATGCCACGATCGGGCGTCCCGAGCGACACCTCATAAAGGGCTTATATTGAAATAAAAATACATGCGTGCCGCAGTCGGACGTCGGAGCGACGTCACAGAAAGGGCTTATAATAAAAGTAAATAATAACAATGCCGCAGTCGGACGTCTGAGTGACATCGCAGAAAGGGCTTATAATAAATTTAAATAACAACAATGCCATGATCGACGCGTCGAGCGACATCGCGAAAGGGCTTATAATGAATTTAAATAACAACAATGCATGATCGGACGTCGAGCGACATCGCAGAAAGGGCTTATAATGAAAATAAATAACAACAATGCCGCAGTCGGACGTCTGAGTGACATCGCAGAAAGGGCTTATAATTCATTTTTCATAACTGACAAGATATAGTGCTCACGGAAAATATTCATCACAAGACAATCAGCGGGTTAGTCCATTCACCGGAAATAAACATTTAACACTCAAGTAATTATCGGGAGTCTCTGTCACCGAGACTGATATCTGACAAGATAAGGTGAACACGGTACTCGGACATGAATAAGATGAATTCAAGAATTTTGCCTCTGCAGAGTTTGTACCAAAATTGTCCACAGCCAACGGATTTCAGTAGTCACGAAGGACTAGTTCCGTTTACAGTATTTCAGAGGAAACACAACTAGCTAGTACACACCCATCATACCTCACGTTGCCAGGAATCACCCTAGACAGCGTTTAAGAAATACTTTGAGACGGGGAGATCACAATCTCGAATAGCATGGGATCAAATTTATTTACGCACGCTCTAAGGGGTGCCCCCTCTCGGTCCCAACCGGAAACACCCATGCCCCCTGACAGGATGAAAGGCTTTAATCCAGGGCCATGGAACCTTCATCCCGGCCTCTCGAATTGGTGTGTACCAGGAAGTGGTTTGCAACTTACTAAGCCGCATCCCTTGCGGGAAACAGGTGGTAGTACGAAAGGGAAGACGGACCGGAATTCTGACTGATTTGTGTTGACACGGGGTCAACGATCTGGCATAAGCCTGGCATGCTACAACATTGCCATCTTACCCATACTCATGCCAACTCATGGCCATGCAACAAGTTTCCAACAACTCATGGATTTACCGAGCTCATTAGCCTCAACTCTTATGAGATAAACTATCATCGAAATGCTCATGAACGTGCCATGATAAAATAAATAATGCAAACATGCCCAAACACTCATCATATCAGAAGTTCAAACATTGCTTGCCTGGTTCGGAGTAGTCGGGGTCTAGCTCGGCGAAGTTCGCGGTTCCTTCACCTCCTTCGGTATCTACGGTACACAAAAATACACGCGCTAACGTAAATACCGTGGGGTACATAAAGTTGCTCCAAATATTTTTGAAATAAATATGATAAAAAACTAGACAAAAATTTGAAGAGGACAGAAAAAGAATCACTCAAAAATTCCCTTCTGTTAAAAAGTTATAAGGGTTTTGGTCCAAGGACCCATCTGTAATGAAACAGAAAACTTCCAGGGGCTTTGCAGAAAAGTCTAGAAAACGGTTCAGAGTGGAAGCGTATTTGCCAAAGTATGCTTTCAGAAATCGATTAAAAAAACAAGAGAGAGGCTGACGGGCGGGTCCCACCCGTCAGGTTTGAAATTTCAAATGTGGCGACAGGGGCTCGTCGGCGCCCGAGAAAGCGGTGGTCGCCGGGCGGCGATCCACGGCGAGGCGGTGGAGATCGAGAGGTACCTCCTGTTCAGGCGCCATTCCGCGTCTGTCGGTGGTGGTGGTGGTCGCCGGCGAGTACCATGTCGACGGCGACGCTTGCTCCGGCGGACGGCGATTCGGGTGGTCGTGGACCTCGTCGGAGAGAGCTGTGAAGATCAAATTGGAGTGGGGGTTAGACTCTTGGTAGCATGAGGGTGTAGCTGACGGGATTTGGGCGCTGGGGTCGACCTCACCGGAGTGAATCGAGGTGGAGGCCGAGGCGGAACGAGGTGGCCGGAGTCGGGGAAGAAGAGCTCCTCGAGGCCCTCCCAGGGGCTTGGCGAGGACTAGTGAGCTGGTGGAGGTGTGCGGGGGCGAGAGCAAGCTCGGGGGGTGCTATTTATAGCCGGCCCGAGTCGGTTGCCGAGAACGGGGTTCTCCGGCGAAGTTTACGGCGGCGTAGGGCGTTGATCGGGGAGGTTCAGAGGTTGAGCGTCGTCGTGGGGGTTCCCTGGTTCCGTTTAGGTGCTAAACGCGTCGGGGTTTGGTTGCTTAGGGGGAGCTCGACGGAACGGGGCGGCGCGGGCCCGTCGGCGGTAGGGAGCACGCTATGTGCTTGCCGTGCCACGGCGACGGTGCTGCATGCGTGCGCTGGCAAGGAAATGGCCACGCGGGGCTACCAGGAGGTTTGGGCGGCGCCGAACGGCGTTATGCCGCCGTTCTACTCCCTGTCGGCCGCTACGGTGGTTCTGCCGCCAAGAAGACACGCCGCCCAGCGGCCGTGGTGCCACCGACGCCAGGAACGCGCCAAGCACGCGTGTGAAGCTCCGGACAAGCAGTCTAGGCTGCGAGCAACGTGCCAAGTGCACTGTGGGCATGTGACTGAAACTCTGACGGAGATCGACACTGAAATCTGAATTTAACTGAAGATGAACAGTAATAGTGCATGCAAGGTGTTCGACAGAATGATTTAGGCATGTAGGGATTTTTCCTTGAGCTGGTTTTTGGTGGAGGGGCCTCTCATTGCATCTAGAGGCTGCCTGAATTTTTGTGAAATTTTTGGAGAAGTATAGATATGAATTTCACCAAATTTGGCAAATCTGGTCCAAACTTGCAGAGACTATAATTTGAAATCTTTGAACAGAAGGGGAGTGGATCTTGATTGTTCTAGGTTGTGGGTACCAAGGACTATCCAGGGGAGTTGGTTTGAGGTCAAAACTCAAATGCATTTAGGTACTTGCTTTGCAAATCACCTAGGCTCAAAATAATGGACAGAAAAGATTTGGGAGGAGAAATAAATGAAATAAAATTCAGAAAATGGTTGAGCTTGTTGAGACAGAATGTTTGGATTGCCCAAAGTGGAAGGAGAGATTTTTGGGAAGATTTTACCATGTGGTGTATGGCAAAATCATGAATGGATTTCAACATTGGATAAGGTGCAAAACTCTAGAGTTTCTTTTTGAAAGAAAAATAAACTCCAAAGATTTTTCTTGAAATTTTGAGAAGAGGGCAATCAGAAGAAAAAATTTTAAAAACCAAACACCAGAGTTGAAAGAGATGCAAAAATAAAATATTTTCTAAAGGGAAAAAGCTTTTGAGAGAGTTTTTGGAAGGGTTTAGAAGACCTTCTTCAAATCCAACAAATTTTTTGAAGAAAACCAAAAGAATATTTTTGGAGTGTCACAATATCTAACGGATAGGAAGGAAACTATGACAATTTACCCGCACTCATCTCCACATTTGCAGATAAGGCTTTCCCTCGTTCATCCTTTTCTCCCACAAGATCTTGATCTTCCGGGGAACACATGGGCATCTTGCTAGTACTCCTACAATATGTATATTATTGTAAAAGTTCATATACACCGGCCGAGATTAATGCAAACACAGCAGATTTTCATTACGTTTCGAACTTTTATAGGTCAGAAAAATAAAAGAAACCCGACTCTAAACCTATTCTACGGCGGCGACCGACGTCCTCCATCTGCGATCTCTATGTACGAGGGCGGGGTTCAAGACCCGTGAAGTGAAGGTTCGGTCTCCGGCAAGGAAGAGTAGAACACGAGATACGGACCGGCCAGTTGGCACACCATGCCCTACTGCATCCCATGCCCTACTCATCCTCGGAGGAGTCCCCGACCTCGGCGGTGCCGGACGTTGGACGGCGGCAAGTAGGACGCGTGGCTGACGGTGCTCCCGTCGTCGGCCACCAGCGTGGCCACCGCTTGTGCGGTCGCGTCCGCGTCCGGCTACGCCGCTATTGCGTCGTGAGAGGCGACTTGAGCGAGGGCGGCGACCTCGAGCTTCATCCCTGAAGACAAGCTCTCCCGCAGAGCGTTCGCACTTGCGGTCATGGCATATGTGGTGCCGGTAGGAGGACGGCGCGCTATGGTGTGGAGGTTAGCTGGGCGCTGCCGCTTTAAGTAGCGCGATTTCGTGAGGCAAGCGTTCGGGTGCGTCATTAAGTCGCCGGAGTTGGTTCCTCGGGCACCGAGCCTCTTAACGACGACATACGAACGGACGACATATGAATGGACGACATGAATGCGGGCAGCTGGCGCCGGCTGGGAATGCACCGCGTGACGGCGCGAGGGACGAGGGCTTTGGTGTGCCAGGGTAGTCAGCTGCGGTTGTGGCAACGTTGGAGATGCCCTTTGCTCAAATGCGATCCCCGCATGTCATTGAAAAAGCATGACGACCCGGCATGGTCTTAGGTCCAGAGGATGCAGTTGGCCGCGCTACACCACTCCGCGGACACGTCGCGGCGCCTCGTGCATCCTCGACGAGCCGGGTGTTGGGGTGTGTTTGGATTGTGGCCAAAGTGCACCTTACCAAAATTTTGGTCATGACCCAAAGATTGGTCTTTGTTTGGATGGTTGCCATTTCTTTGGCATGCCAATGAACTCTAGCCAACTCTAGTTCATTTTTCTTGCCAATGTCGGCCAAATCATGGGCAACCAATACCTCAACCAAAATTTTTGCTACCCAATGCTTTGATGGGGCAACCTTGGGCACAAACCAAACATACCGTTGGTCGTGCCATAGCACTAACGCCACCCTCGGCTCACTGAAACCGACCGTGTCTATCGATGATATGAGCGTGTCGCTCACCGCGGTCGTCGTGTCCAGAGGCGGTGCTAGAGCTGCGCCCCGTTGTTTGCCCCAACGACCAACATGAACGGTTGTCGGTGGCGAGGAGGTCGTGGGCCAGCTCCTCCATTGGACTAGTCTGCGCTATGTCGGTTTCCTGTTTTTCCGCCATATTCGGCGTCGGTGTTCGCGTTGCGCATTAGGCCTTTCACTATGTAGGCCAAGCGAGACAACTTATTGTTTATTTGAGTCATTCAAGTGTAATCATGTGGCGTTTGCTTATTTCTCATTCCTCTCCAACCCTCTTCTCCATCGATCATTTCTCCCTCCAGTCGAGTCCATCCTCCCGCATGCCTCATTTGAACTTTCCGCCGAGTATCATTCACATGTACCCACCCTAGTCCTCTTTCAATAGATCTCCGGACCCCGAGATGAAATCGAGAGGGAACGAGTGGGGGCACGTGATACCTAAGGCGGATTCAAAATTTTGAAGCGGTGATCATAGCATCCGCAAATCATATATAAAGGGTATTCAATGTTCGTTTCGTTTTTGAACGTACAATATACTCCCTCTTATCCTTTCTACTTTACATACTCCCTCCGTCTAGGTGAGTAAGTCATCTTCGGCTGTGCACCGTGACCAAGGAGGAGAGAAAAACGAGAGACATTAATGTCTATTTGCTAATTAATAGTATTGCATGCAATGAACTAACCACTGCATATCGTGTTGGATAGTCTCAAGTCATTAAAAGCATGCACACCCTCATCTCTTATTGGTTGATCTGTCAAGAAAAAAGAAACGAGGTAGAAGTTGATGCACTGCGCCTAAGTGTTTTGGGATTATTTGGTTTTCGTAAGATGACTTACACACCTAGACGGAGGGAGTATTAGTTTTATGTGTAGTCAAAGTATCTCTACTATGATAAAAAAAAGGTATCAACATTCAACAACGCCCAATCAATATTGTTAGATTCGTACGTACTCCTAGATTTGTACTCGAGATGGTTTCCAATTTGACTATTGACAAGATTAATAGTACTCCTTTCACATAGGTGTGTAAGTCATCTTAGGCTGTGCACCGTGACCAAGGAGGAGGGGAAAGCGAGAGACATTAATGTTTATTTGCTAATTAATAGTATTGCATGCAATGAACTAACCATCGTGCATGTCATGTTTGACAGTCTCGTGTCATTAAAGCATGCACACCCTCATTTCTTATTGGTTCATATGTCAACAAACAAGAAATGAGGTAGAAGTTAATGCACCGCGCCTCGTGTTTTGGGATTATTTGGTTTTCGAAGATGACTTACACACCTAGGCGGAGGAGTACATGAGATGTATAATGTGAAAATTATATCATTGGAAACTCCTTTCACATACGAAATTGACCATATGCTTTGTGTAAGTTGCATGTCATATATTATTACTCTAACATTTGGTCAAAGTTAGCCTCGAAAAATGCATTAGACCCTGTATGATTTGTGTAAGTTGCATGTCATATATTATTACTCTAACATTTGTGTAAGTTACATGTCATATATTATTACTCTAACATTTGGTCAAAGTAGTATAGTGGAAGTGGATCCTCTGACGTAGGTATCCCTGCCTTACCCTCCCTTCCGGTCACTTACAGGCGGACCCCATGCTTGCTAGGCCCCGCATGTCAGTTACTTAATGGGTTCGGCCACATCAGGGGATCCTCATTCGTAGTATACTCCCTCTGTTTTTATTTACTCCGCATAAAACAGAGGGAGTGGTGGTATAATAAATGACGCGGGCGGGGGAGGGGGAGGGACATCGGTTTGCTCTCAACTGCGGTCCCACAAGCGAGCGAAAATGCAAGACAAAGCGCATTCCATTCGGTGAGCGACGTGGAGGGTCCAGCGTGCTGGGCTGCAACGCGAACGCGACAAGAGCGATGTACAGTCAAAACCGATTGACCGGTCTTCACCGGAACCACTATTCAAACCAGAACCTTCACTGCTCGGCCTACGCCAGCCACTGCCCTAAAACCACACCAAATCTCCAGCCCATTCCCACACCTTTCGATCCCCTAGCCCGCATCAAGCGTCCCCTAGTCGGCCGGAAAGCCATGGTGCGCCGCAAGATCATTTACTACAAGATGCTGACGCCGGAGCGCCGTGCAGAAATCGCAGCGGCGGTCGGTGCCACAGACCTCCGTTCCCAAGCTCGCTTTGCGGCGGGTGTCGGTGTCAAAACTGGCGGATCTCGGGTAGGGGGTCCCGAACTGTGCGTCTAGGCGGATGGTAACAGGAGACAAGGGACACGATGTTTTTACCCAGGTTCGGGCCCTCGCGATGGAGGTAAAACCCTACTCCTGCTTGATTAATATTGATGATATGGGTAGTACAAGAGTAGATCTACCACGAGATCAGAGAGGCTAAACCCTAGAAGCTAGCCGTTGGTATGATTGTTGTTCGTCCTACGGACTAAAACCCTCCGGTTTATATAGGCACCGAATAGGGTAGGGTTACACAGAGTCGGTTACAATGGTAGGAGATCTACATATCCGTATCGCCAAGCTTGCCTTCCACGCCAAGGAAAGTCCCATCCGGACACGGGACGAAGTCTTCAATCTTGTATCTTCATAGTCCAGAGTCGGCCAAAGGCTATAGTCCGCTATCCGGACACCCCTAATCCAGACTCCCTCAAGAGCCCCTGAACAAGGCTTCAATGACGACGAGTCCGGCGCGCATATTGTCTTCGGCATTGCAAGGCGGGTTCCTCCTCCGAATACTTCATAGAAGATTTTGAACACAAGGATAGTGTCCGGCTCTGCAAAATAAGTTCCACATACCACCGTAGAGAGAATAACATTTACACAAGTTCAATCTGCTGACGTATTCCGCGGCGTGAAATCACACCATGGACAAGCCTTTATTCGAATTGTTTTTACTGTCCCACCTCAGCGCGTTTAGCGAGGCGGTTTCCTTGGCACGTCTTTTCAAAGCAGAGATCGTGTCCCCTTATTCCGGGATTCTCAGCAATACGGGCGTGGGTAACCCAACCGCGCCATTGATTATGGCGCTTGGGAGATAAGCGAGTTTTATCAGGCCGGTGGGGACGCATTGCTCTGTCCGTCCATATAAGGGGATAAGGATCCACCATTTCACACTCACCTTCTTCCTCCTTTGCTTATCCATTTCCGCGCACTCGAGCTCCAGCGCCCAAGTCCGCACATACCACCTCATCCTTCTCCAACTATGTCCGGAGCGGGAGGCAAGTGGATGGCCTCCTCCGTCACGGAGGGGCACATCAAAAAGCTGCGGAAGGCCGGATACTTGGCCGACGACATCGCGCATCGGTTCCCCAACAAGGGGCAGCTCATCCCTACCCCCAGGCCCAATCAGAGGGTGGTGTTCCTCCCCCACTTCCTCCGCGGACTAGGGTTTCCACTTCACCCATTTGTCCGGGGGCTCATGCTCTACTACGGCCTAGATTTCCATGATCTGGCCCCGAATTTCATCCTCAACATCTCGGCGTTTATCATCGTGTGCGAGGCCTTCCTCTGCATCCAGCCCCACTTCGGCTTATGGCTGAAGACCTTCAATGTCAAGCCGAAGGTAGTGAGCGGCCGCCAAGCAGAGTGCGGAGGTGCCATGGTGGGCAAGATGGCCAACGTCCTATGGCTCGAGGGCTCCTTTGTGGAGACCATAAAGGGGTGGCAATCGGGGTGGTTCTATATCACCGAGCCGTGCGACTCTCAATGGGCGGCGGCCCCCGAATTCCGATCTAGCTTCCCTACACGGCTCACCTCATGGAAAGAGACGGGCCTGACGTGGGGTAATTCGGAAGAGCTGACCGGACTCCAAACCTGCGTCCGGAACCTGGTGGACAAGAAGCTCAAGCTTGTCAACGTAGTCCAGGTTATGCTCATCCGCCGGATCCTCCCATGCCAGCAACGGGCCTTCAACTTGTGGGAGTTTGATCCGGCACAGCACCGAACCTTGAGCCGACTCTTCGACACTACGTACGAAGATGCCTGGAAGGTGCTGTTCAAGGGCGCCGAGGCTCCCGCATCCGCTACTGAAGATCGCGGATTCAGCTCGCAGCATCAAGCTAGCGAGGTAAGCTCTTTTACCCTTTACGAGACTCTTTTTTCATAGTTTGACTCTATGCGGGATCTAAAACTCCATTACCTTTGACAGGACTGGCTGAAGACGTCCAGAGAGGTTAACTGTCCGGCTCCCTTACCAGAAGACCCAAAGGACGCCCGATTGACGGGGCTGCTGGTTCCGGCACCTCACGTGGTGTCGGAGAAGAAGGCCATGGGAACTCGAAGGAGTTCCCGGCGCCAGGTGCTGTCGGACTCATCGTCCGGTGACTCCGAGGCGGACTCCTCCCGTGAAGACGAGGAGGAGGAAAAAGAGGCCTCTCCCCCAGCGGGGGGAGAGAATAAAAGGAAGGCCGCCCCAACTGGGGAGGCCGGAGGGTCCAAGAAGGGAAGGACCCTTCCTCCGGACTACACCGCCAATGCCGACGACAGTGAAGAGGGGTGGGCACAAAGGACCAAGCCCCTGGCAAAATTGTAAGTGTCCGGACACCAGAATAACTCATGGCGGTCCATTTGTCGCACAACATCTTCTAATGCGGAGTATAACCGTGCAGCCCGCCCAAGGACGGGCTCGACGATTCGTCGAGCGGCTCCCTGGATTCGTCGGAGGTGAATAGCACCTCACTTCCGACCGCCTCGTCTCCTCCCGCCGCGGATGACGCCAGGATGGAGTCACAAAAGGGGCCCAGCCAGGAAGAGGTGGCCCTGGAGGCGCCGCAAGGTGACCTCCCGGAACCGGGGCTCAAAGGGGATAAAACCCCAAAGGGCTTTAAGTCCGGCCATGTGCCGGACTCCTTACCGGAACCTTCAGTGATTCTGGAGTCTGGCAGGCGACCCCTTCCTAAGAAGGGCAAGACTGCGACGCCGGTGACCTCCGTCCAACCGGAGGCACCGGATGATTTGATGGAGCCGCTTAATGGCGCTTCCATCGACGAGGAGCACCGCACTACTATGAGTGTGGTGATCCAGAAAGTTCAATCCGCCAAGAGCGGGCTGACTGAAGCCTGTGCCAGCCTTCTAACAGGCTTTGAGGTATGTATTTAAGATATATAAAAATATTACTGCATAGACAGTAGCCCCTGATGCTCAGTTTGGTGTTCGGAAAGAAAAAGCCGAACTGAGGATCTAAAAAGATATACGCAGGAGTCTAACATAAGTATGTCAATATGGGAAAGTAGGCTGCACTGCTGACCTCTGCCGCACTAACTGCGGAGGTTGATGCATTGAAGTAGAGCCTCGAGCAATCCGAGAACGAGCTCGGACTTGCCAAAAAGCAGCTCGGGGACAAGGAAGGTAACTAATACCTTATGGGAGTATTTAAAAGATGTGGTTGCAAAAAATGACAGGAATAACGTGAATATTACAGGGGCCACGAACGAGGTGGCGACCCTGAAGGAAGCGGTGTCCAAGGCTGAAAGCAATGCGGCCGCGGAGCGAACCGAGCGAGAGAAGTAGGAGGCGCGGGTGGAGGAGGTGCGGAAAGAGCTCCAGGCTCTCGTGGAAAAACACGAGAGTTTGGAGCGTGACTCAAAGACTCAAAAGTCCGAGCTCGCCTCGGCCCTTGAGAGCGCCAAGGCCGCTAAGGCCGAAGCCCAAAAATCCCTCCAGGAGATTGAGTCGATGAAGAAGATAGCGGTGGGTAAGGCATTCTATATGCAAAGCAAGCATGTGAAAGTGAATTATCTGTTACTTACCCGAATCCGGAGCTCTCCAGGAGCATTCGCAGATCTGCCCCGCAGTATGTCTGATGCTTCCGCATTCTACCGAGCCGAAGAAGGAAGCTCGACGGAGAAGGTGTTCTGCTCTCAGTATGCTGAGGCCGGACACCCGGTGCCTTTAAGCGACCAGTTGAAGCAGCTGATCGAGCTCCATAAGGTGGCCGAACAGGCCATGAAAGGCCTCATAGTTCGGCAGTGGCCTAAGGAAGCCATGCCTGGGAGCTACTTCGGGCTGGTGAGGCGGCTGGTGGACGCCTGTCCATGGGTTGACGTCATCAAGCGCTCCGTCTGCGTCGAAGGTGCCCGTAGGGCCCTTGCCCTTGCTAAGGTGCACTGGGGCAAGATGGACGCTGAGAAGCTTGTGACGGATGGACCACCACCAAAGAAGGAGCATCGCAAGCCTGAAATGTATTATGAGGGCGTCCTAAAGGGTGCCTGCCTTATAATGGATGAAAGCTCCAAAGATATAATTTTTTAGTAGACTCGCATTTGTTATCCTGTATGCTGAAAACTTGTTCATATGCGCTAAGCAACACTTTTGAATTTAAAATATTACCTTCTGTGCGGCCGTGTATTAAATTTGAGAGATGGTGAGTCGTCGGCTTCAGCCCCCATGCCACAGTCTTTGGGGTGTTGGGATGAACTTGAGCGCTCTTGTTCCCATTCTTGGGTCCTTGAGGCGCTCAACACAACGTAACAAGGCAACCGGACTATAATGCTTGAACACTCTCACTTAGCCATAGAATTCTATAATTTTAAATTTAGTGAAGCCCCTGGTATTCGGAAGACCGAGTTCAGGCGCTATCCACGCCTAGGCCGGACAATGTCGACTCCTCGCTCTAAGCGGCATAAGTCTTTAGGGACTCGAAAACCTCTCGAACAGCGACCGGCTCTCGCCTTATCATGACGGTCAGTTTTAGCTTTCTCCACTGAGGTGCTTAACCCAGCTCAACCGGGGCACAATCGCAGTGGTTCTCCCAGCGCTACCTTAGCCGATATAACGGAACATAAGGTACCAAAATATGGGAGCCGGGCAAACCAAACTATTGACCCAAGACATGATTCGGAGCCGATGCATATAATGCTATAAGTTCGGGGTGCCGCACTTGTGAAAGTGTTCGGACTTATCACACCATATTGTGGGGTACTTAAGCCCCTGTTGTATTTCCCGTACCAAAGTGTACGGCTGCACAATGTCATGAATGAACATATATATAGAGAAAAAAGGGAATTCAATAATAGGCAGAAGCTATATATTGTTTATTCAAAAGGGCTGCAGTAAGAGCAGAACGATACAAATAGTGCGATAAGCAAGGGACGGGACTTTCTAACATGTCCCCCCCCCCCAGGGGTAAGCCGCGGGATGGTGTGTAAAACAGATATATTGCTCGTAATAGACACCACCTGGACACTTGACGTAGCTTTCTGCTTCCCTGGCTGTTGCATCGTGTGTTCGGCGATTCTAATGCCGGACATGGCCTCGTGAGAACGGAGTCCTGAAAGTAAAAAGAAAGAAGAAAAGAATGACACAATCGAGAGCCCCTGGTGCGGTTGAGCCGCATTCTGGGCATGCCGTGGTCATGCCCCTTCCCCTATGCCCATGGTATTTCCAAAGAGTAATTATGTACGTGTAGTACTGGTTTCACAATTTCGCGAGGGCTGGGGCTTAGGCCGCATTGCTATGCGTGCTCGGAACGTGCCAGGCGGTCTTGTTGTAGGTTACTCCGGGCGCGCTTGACGGTGTCCGGACGTTTAATAGCCGGTCTCGAGAATTGCCTTAAGAGGCTGCTTTGTACTTCCGCCGCGAGGTCCGCCGTATGCTCCTCCGTCCGGAGAGAGCGTTTGGTGTTTCCATTGACCGTAATGACTCCTCGAGGACCTGGCATCTTGAGCTTGAGATATGCGTAGTGCGGCACCACATTGAACTTTGCAAATGCGATTCGTCCGAGCAGTGCGTGATAGCCGCTGCGGAACGGCACTATGTCGAAGATTAACTCCTCGCTTCGGAAGTTATCCGGGGATCCGAAGACCACTTCAAGTGTGGCGAGCCTGCATGATTGGCCTCTACACTGGTATGGCGCCTCTAAAGGTCGTCTTTGTGGGTTTAATCCTTGATGGGTCTATGCCCATTTTGCGCACTGTATCCTGATAAAGCAGGTTCAGGCTGCTGCCTCCGTCCATTAGGACTCTAGTGAGGTGAAATCCGTCAATGATTGGGTCTAGAACCAATGCGGCGAATCCGCCATGGCGGATGCTAGTGGGGTGGTCCCTTCGATCAAAAGTGATCGGGCAGGAAGACCACGTGTTGAACTTTGGGGCGACTGGCTCCATCGCATATACGTCCCTTAGTGCATGCTTCCTCTCCCTTTTGGGTATGTGGGTTGCGTATATCATGTTTACCGTCCGCACTTGCGGGGGAAGCCCTTCTGTCCTCTATTGTTCGGCGGCCGGGGCTCCTCCTCGTCATCGCTATGTAGCCCCTTGTCATTGTTTTCGGCATTTAACTTGCCTGCCTGCTTGAACACCCAACAATCCCTGTTGGTGTGATTGGCTGGCTTTTTGGGGGTGCCATGTATCTGGCACGAGCGATCGAGTATTCGGTCCAAATTGGACGGGCCCGGAGTATTTCTTTTAAATGGCTTTTTCCGCTGACCGGGTTTAGAGCCTCTGAATCCGGCATTAACTGCCGTATCCTCAGCGTTATCACTGTTAATGCGGCTTTTGTGCTTGTTGCGACGCGACCTGCCATTGTTGTCCTTGGTATCCGAATTACCAGGGCTCTTGGTCATGTTGGTACTGCGAGCTAGCCAGCTGTCCTCTCCCGTGCAAAAGCGGGTCATGAGTGTTGTGAGGGCTGCCATGGATTTTAGCTTTTCCTGTCCTAGGTTCCGGGCAAGCCACTCGTCACGGATGTTGTGTTGGAAGGCTACAAGGGCCTCTGCATCTGGACAATCGACGATTTGATTTTTCTTGGTTAGGAACCGTGTCCAGAATTGTCTGGCCGATTCCTCTGGCTGCTGAATTATGTGTCTTAGGTCATCGGCGTCTGCTGGTCGCACATATGTGCCCTGGAAATTGTCGAGGAATGCGGCTTCCAGGTCTTCCCAACAACCAATTGACTCTGCTGGCAAGCTGTTAAGCCAATGTCGGGCTGGTCCTTTAAGCTTGAGTGGGAGGTATTTGATGGCGTGTAGATCATCACCGCGGGCCATGTGGATGTGAAGGAGATAGTCCTCGATCCAAACCGCAGGATCTATTGTGCCATCATATGATTCAATGTTTACGGGTTTGAAACCCTCAGGGATTTGATGATCCATCACTTCATCTGTGAAGCATAGTGGGTGTGTGGCGCCTCTGTATTGGGCTATATCACGACGCAGCTCAAATGAGCTTTGTCTACTATGTTCGGCCCGGTCGGAGTTGCCATATCTGGTGTGACGGTTGTCGTCTCGTGTCGTGGGGCGCCCACGCGATCCGTAGATCGATCTTGTTTGCTATGCCTTGTTCTCCAATATATCTCACAGGTGTGGCGCATTTCCCCGCGCCTTTGTATTTTTTGACCGGCGCCGGGGTGCGGCTTGAGTTGAGAGCCGAGAGGCCTCTCTGTCGCGGCCACGAGGTGGCCGGTCAGCCATATCATGTACTGGTGATGTAGGTTTGGGTGCTTCCTCCTCTAATCGGGGTAGCAGCCTGCGTCTTGGGTAGCTCTTGGAGGGGCACTCGAGTTCATACTCTTGCCGCAAGGACTTGAGTCCATCCGTCGCCTAGCAAGTCTTGGTCAGCTCTAAGCTGTTGCTGCTTTTTCTTGAGGCTGCTTGCCGTGGCGATGAGCCTGTGTTTGAAAGCGCTCTTGTTCGACGGGATCCTCGAGCACGACAATTAAATCGTCGTCGAGGCTTGCTTCATCTTCGGAGGGAGGCATGTAATTATCGTCCTCTACCTCTCTTTTCGCCGCTCTCTCATGAGGGCTGGCTTTTCCATCCTCCCGCGCTGAATCGATGGAGGGGTTGTCTTGACCTTTGTCCAGGGGTGTTATTGTCTCCGTGCGGAATCACCGTGTTCTTTGTGGCGGGATTTAGAGTGGCGCCGTTGGCGCCGGGCGCTTAGGCTGTTTCTTGGAGGGTCATCCTCCGCTGTTCCATCGCCATTCCCATCTTTTGGGATGTCCACCATGTATATGTCGTATGGCGAGGTGGCCTTCCGATTGCCTCGTGGGCGCTGGTTTTGGTCGCTCTCTGCATCGTCGTCCATACCGTCAATGTCTTCGGAGTCGAAGTCGAGCATGTCGGTTAAATCATCGATAGTGGCTACGAAGTGGGTGGTGGGTGGGCTTTCAATTTCTTCGTCGTCCGCATCCCAACCTTCCTGACCATAATCCGGCCAGGGCTCTCCTGATAAAGAGAGAGACTTTGGTGAATTTAGAATGTCGCCAAAGGGTGAGTGCTTAAAGATGTCCGCGGCGGTGAATTCCATGATCGGCGCCCAATCGGATTCGATTGGCGGGGGCGCAGAAGGCTCGGAGTCCGGAGAGGAATCGGCGCCTCGGATTCTGACCATAAGGGCAGGGGTAGGTGTACGGCTCAATCGCCGTAGAGATCGCAACCCCCGAGGCGGTGTCCAGCCACCCGTCCTTGATCGGCGCGGTCGGCTCCGAGCTAAAGGTCGGAGCGGACTCTGGTGCGGCCTCCAGGACACTGTTCGGCGGCAGAGCTAGATCATGCCCCTCGTGACAGTGCGGCACACTTGGCTGTGGCTCGAACCCGTCGAAGATCAAGTCTCCGCGGACGTCAGCCGTGTAGTCCAAACTTCCAAATCTGACCTCACGGCCAGGGGCGTAGCTTTCAATCTGCTCCAGATGGCCAAGCAAATTGGCCCGCAGTGCAAAGCCGCCGAATCTGAAGATCTGTCCGGGAGAAAAGTCTCACCACGAGCGCATCGTTGTGGATGATCGGAGGAGCCATCGGGCCTAAAGATGACGATACGAAGGAACTCTCAATGAAAGCACCAATGTCGGTGTCAAAACCGGCGGATCTCGGTAGGGGTCCCGAATCTGTGCGTCTAGGCGGATGGTAACAGGAGACAAGGGACACGATGTTTTTACCCAGGTTCGGGCCCTCTCGATGGAGGTAAAACCCTACTCCTGCTTGATTAATATTGATGATATGGGTAGTACAAGAATAGATCTACCATGAGATTAAAGAGGCTAAACCCTAGAAGCTAGCCTATGGTATGATTGTTGTTCGTCCTACGGACTAAAACCCTCCGGTTTATATAGGCACCGAAGAGGGTTAGGGTTACACAGAGTCGGTTACAATGGTAGGAGATCTACATATCCGTATCTCCAAGCTTGCCTTCCACGCCAAGGAAAGTCCCATCCGGACACGGGACGAAGTCTTCAATCTTGTATCTTCATAGTCCAGGAGTCCGGCCAAAGGCTATAGTTCGGCTATCCGGACATCCCCTAATCCAGGACTCCCTCAGCGGGCCAATCCCCTAGTTCTCTGGATACAAGCTACGAGGAGGAGGAAGCCGATCCAATGTTCACTGCGGAGGCCGCGGCGCAGAAGGCCCCCGATGGGTATGAGATGATGGACGTAGACTTCGTGCCGGCGTCCGAGTCCCCCATGGTGCAGGTGGACCAGCGGTTCAACATGGCGATACTAAAGGAGGACCGGGAGGCAGAGGCTCAACTCGACGCGGAGCGCGCGCATGCCGCTGCCATCGAGGCTCTCCTGGAGGTGGAACCAGATGTCATGGATGTGAACCGGGCGGCGGAGGCTCAACTTGAGGCGGAGCGCGCGGATGCCGCTGCCATCAAGGCCCTCCTACAGGAGGAACCGGACGTCTTGGACATGAACCGGGCGGCAGAGGCTCGACTCGACGCAGAGCGCGCGGATGCCGCTCTCATCGATACCCTCCTGCAGGCGGAACCGGAAGTCCTGGACTTGAACTGGGCGACGGACGCTTGACTCGACGCGTAGCGCGCGAATGCCGCTGCCATCAAGGCCTTCCTGCAGGCAGAACCGGACGTTCTCGACTTGAACCGGGTTGTGCTCTCGTCCGTGCAGAGCGCCCACACGCTCCGCTTGAACGAATAGCTGGAGGACGAGGACAACCACGGTGCGGAGACACACGTCGGCAGCGACGGCTGGTTCGCGCCGGTAGCCAAAGACGACGAGGCCGTCTCTTTCCGCGAGATGTGATAGTTTTTCTTTATGTTGTTGTTTTTATGGATCTTTTGCTGTGTAAAAACATACTATTTGTTATGCAAGTCGCCTGACTTGGGTCAGTCTACCATTTCATGCGGTTGGATGAATATCCTACGTCTCCTAACCCTTCTTTCCTTCTTCCTCACCTCTTCTTCTTCCCCAACAGACCACCGCATGGGCCGTACGGATACTCCGCAACATGCGGTTGGATAAACATACTGTATGAACGAAAATTATGTGTCAGCGATAGGATGGCTGAGTTTGGTTTGTTCACATGCGACAACACGTGTCAGTGAGGGTGCGTTCCCTTGGTTGGGTTGGCAGCATGCAGGAGCGACTGTGTGAGGGTGCGGTGCGACCGCGGCGTGTAGGAGCGACCGTATGAGGGTGCGATGCGACCGCGACAGCCGTGCGCAAGTGTACCTCCTTCTCATTTTGAAAACTTTAGGCAAGCTTGGAAAAAATGTGTGGCAAAGTTTGGCAATGCAAGGCCTAGACCCAAACAGGATAATTACGTACGTACTAGGAGTACTAGTGTTAAAAAAGAAAGGCGGGGTTTTCATTCGCGAGATTTAATCGATACAAATCCTCGTTTCACGTCTCAATTAATGCTTATTTTTTTCTCGAAAGACCAAACAGCTAACCATCTCACTCCTCATCGCTTGATTAATGCAGCACCATGCAAACAAACCTTCTCACTTCCGCATGCATGCAGGGGATATTATTGTCCTTGGTTGCTAACCCCATCAATTTTGCCTCGATTAGTGTTGGTGGCCCTTTGCAAATTGTAATTTTGATATACTGGCCTTGTGTACAAAAAAATGGAGGTAGTAACTATATTTGAATTCCTTGCCCATTGCGGTGACGTAGACGACTTTTTTTGTATGGTTTGGCGAAGTGCGTTCGACGGAGAACACCATTGAGGGAGACCACGGTAAGTCATTCACAAGTGCCGCCTGGAAGCCGAGACAACCGCCTTATTTGCATCCAGGAAGTCCTTTACTAGTACTACTACTAGGAGTACTAGCGCGGTGAGATGGTTTCTCGAAGAAGACGACGGAGAAGCGGAGTCAGCGAAGAGTGAAATGATAGTTGCTTCGTCCGTGCTTTGTGATTTGATGGCTCACTGCTTTGTGATTTGTGATAGAAGGGACAAGGGAGTAGACTTTGTGCTCTATATTGTACTACATGCGTCCAAGCATGGGAGAAAGAGGAGAGACGTTGCATTTTTCTATTCCTTCAATCAATCAACAAGGGAGCTTCAGTTCCATCTTTTTGGCTTTGGCAACACCGTCCACAATGGTTCCCATGATGCCAAAAGCTATTTTCACATTTGGCTACACATTGTGGATGCCCTTAACCATACCACTTGGTTCTGCTCCTGTGTGCTATCTATACAAATCTCAATTATATTGATCTAAAAAATTATAGAATCAAAGATTAGTAAAAAGGAGGTGATTTTGCCGCGCGGATGGCGGGGGAGGTTTCTTATTTTCAGAGGATGTTGTCATGGCGGTTTGCTAACATGCGGTCCCACGTGTCAGTGCTTTACCAAGCTGATCCGCGTCCCACATGAGGCAGAACAACGGCAGAAGCAACACGTGGTTAAGTTGAAGAATATGAGGGAGAAGCGGATTCAGAAACGAGTGAAATGATGGTTGCTTCGTCCCTCCAACTTCTTTTTTTAGCATTATTACTTCGTCCCACCAACTTAACTGCGGAAAAGGTGCAGCTTTGTGATTTGACGCCTCATTGCTCATTACTACGCCGACGCCATGACCGGGTGCTTCACCCGGCTGCTCGCTGCTTGTATTCGATATGGCACGTGGACCGGTAGCTTGATGTCCCACATGTCGGCGAAAAGGACTAGAAGATTTATGAAAGCGAAGCGCCCACTCTTCTGACGGAGGACTAGATGACACGACGGCCCGATGAACTGTCACTTGTCTGTATAGTACTATAGTTTTGCTGTTTCATACGATCCATCGATACAAACCCGATTAAGCAGGAAAGGGCGGATTTTTCCTGCTGGCGATGATAATCTTGGCCATACATTTCAAAGGCAATTTTAATGTATGCAAACTGAATAATTATAAGTAACAATATGATATCTAGTAAAACTAAAAACACATATGATTTATTGTGTTAGAGTGTAGTAGTAGTGTTGTATTGCATAGTTGTTAGATGTAACATGCGAGAACGTGTAGAGATGTAGTTTTGGAGGGCCTACAGAGAGAAAAGCGTAATACGGTCACCGAACTTCAGAATAAGCTAAGTACGGTCACTATATGCGTTTTGGGGTGATTATCCGGTCACTTGCTCACAGTTCAGCATCGGATTGCACTCTGTTGACCGGCCAAATAGTCTGCGTGGCGCCATGTTGACTAGCTAAATTGTCCATATTCCTTGTGGGTCCCACCTGTCAGTTCGCATAGGGAAAAGGTCAGATAAACACAAATTTACGCAGGCGTGACAAGGTTCCAACCCGTGCGCGGGAATCACCTGGTTGTGTATGTGTCTATCAGGGGCTGATGTGTGCACATGCACGTGTAGGTTGAGAACTTGAGCGAGAGAGTGTGTGTTGGTCGTGTGGTGTACTGGTGTGTGCATGCATGCGTGCGTGTGTGCGTGTGAGTGTTGCGTGCGTGCGTGGTTGCGTGTGTACGTGTGAGTGTTGCACGCATGCGTGGGTGCACGTGTTTGTGTGAGTGTTGTGTGGATGGAGTTCGTGTGCATGCGTGCGTGCGTGTATAATCACCACACCAGCTCCTGTGTGTTAAAACAAACGGCTCAGCATACCAATACAAGGCCACCTTGTCCGCTGTGCCCGCGGTCATGACTTCGAACCACCATCAAAATACTTTTTTTGTCGTTTGTTTTCATTCTTACAAGCAAGATGCCCATGCGTTGCACGTAACATCAAGATGCATTTGTATGACTTGTTTATCTTGTGAGAGAAAAGGATGAACGAGGGAAGGCCTTATTTGCAAATGTGGAGAGGTGTGTGGGTACCTTTTTGCAAAATTGCCATAGTTTCTTTCCTATCCATCAGATATAAATCGGACGGCCTATATTGCAGGATGGCAGGCACACCATCATCACCAACTCTGTTTTTTATAAGAGTGTATTTTATGTATTTTATAATAGTGTAGATGTAGAGTAAATACAAGTCGGCAATGTGGGCACGATGTTAGTGAGATAATGTGATGCAACACTAGAGGTGCCACGTGGAGCGTTTAACTGGTCAACTAGTCATGTCATGAGCAAATACAAAGTTGTACGGTGAGCCCGTGACTGTATAATAACCACTAAACGTAAACGGTGACCGTAATGAGTGGATTATGAAGTCCAATGTATGTATCGTGCTTTCGCTTCAAATACAATGATCGTCATTGCATATATCGCGAGAGAAAGATGAAACATGCGTGAATTTTCTATGGGCTTACTTTTAGAGGACCTGGAGATAGTTTTGTGTGCATACGTGAAAGGGGCGTACAGGGGGGGTATGCCATGGAGAGAGAGATGATCTTCGTTTCTCTTCATTATGACTAACTTTGTATATAGTATAAAAATATACAAATTCACAGTGCAGAATAAATATCATTGTGGGCACCATGCAATGCAAATTAGCGTTCGTACTCCTCCATATAACTTTGTAATGTTGTATATATGTAGAAACTCTAAAATAATTTTTTGGCCACACTTTATTCAAAAGGAATGTTGTATGTGAAATAAACGTGAAGAGAGGGCTTTTAGATCAATGGGGTACGTGATGTAACATGTGTGAATGTGTAGTTGATGCATTTGGCAGGGCCTAGAGAGGTATGTGTGTATTACGTATTCGAGAGAGGCATGGATAGAGGGGCCGACGGGGGGGGGGCGTGGGAGAGATAGCACGAGAAATGAGAGTGGTCTAGAGAGAGAGAGACGAATATGATGTCACGACAAGAGATTCCATTCCCTTGAGTGTGTATATGCAAGGGGGGAGGGAATAGAGGCACCAGGAGAAATTTTCTGTGTGTGTGGTGTTTGTGTTGGTATGTGTGGGTGTGAGAAGATAATGAGACGTGGGGGAAGAGGGTGTGTCACCGCGTGAGGTCCGGTGGGTCGAGGTGAGGCCCTTCGTTCGGTTCCGTCCTGCACCACATTGGTCGGCCCATGACACATTTAGGAAGACCCATGGATGACTAGTCATACAAGACAAAGATAGAAGAATTGTGAAGGACTCTGTGTCCACTGACAAAGCCAGCTAGGATTTGTAACCCTAGGTTCTTGGACTAAGGTAACCCCTTTATCTCTGATATTACTATTCATCCAACCTAACTTTAAGGGGCATCCTACAAAATGCTCTGCTAGAATCATACTCGTTGATTAGGAAGAGAGGTGTGAGATAATGTGTGAGAGACAGGCGTAAAGATAATGTGCGTACATGAGACATGTAGGCAGGTCCATGTATATAGAAAGGTTCGATGAGGATTGTGCGTGTGTATGTTTGCGAGAGGAACAGTGCTTGTGATAAAGGTTAGTGAAAACAGTTGTAAATGGTTACGAGAGGGAGGGAGGGTTCTATCTAGAGCATGTGTGCGAGAAAGACACCTCGGGAGAGAGTATGTGAGCATGTGTGAGACACCACCGATGGAGAGTGAAACTACACGTAAAAGACTGCTCTACACATTGATTAAATATATAAATTGTATCAAAATATTAGGATGGGATCATGATATTTGCAATTCTGTAAGGAGCGGTCATTGATCCATCAGACATCTAGATTCTATCGAATTTGAGCATGTCTATGTTATTATTTGACACAATCGATCCACATAGTTAGTATTTTGAACTCCAGACAATGCATCGCTTTAGCAATCGAATATAAACGTTAGTGTAGTTCATGTTGTGTGTGTAAAGCACATTATACATACGAAAGTTACACAATAGACATTTATAAATAGCTACCTATGAACTAGCATACATTTGAATTCAACCTAAGGTGGTTTAAAAAAATCGAATTCAACATGAAGTCCATTCAATTATTTGAATTTTATATCATGGCATTTATATACCATACCTAAACTATGGGGGTACCAATCTTTGCTATGATTTTGTACATAATAGCATATGTAGTCGTGTACAAAATAGATTCAAATTTAGCTCCTCCATTCCAAAATAATCGTAGTTATAGGATTTTCAAGTTTCAAAATTTCAAAAGGAAGCAGATAATTTAATGAGGTTTTCAAACATACAAGGTCAAATATAACATTGTCTATTTAGGTCAATCCTCATAGTTCAAGAGTACTCTAAGCGTGAATGCTTGTGTTTCAAAATTTGAGCGAAGCGTAAAAGAGCCTCTACTACTTGAAACGCGTGAGACCAATGTTTGGTAGTACAAGCAAATTACTCCGACCTGTGAAACCTACCGGCCCGACGTCCAAAGGTCTAAACCAGGGTAGGTTTGTAGCTTCATCTAGACGCCACACAACCGCCTCCGAAAAACATTCATACACAATGGCTGCCTAAGCACACATGCGCGCGGCCAAAATCGCTCCCACGCACTATTTGCGAAACCTGGGATTACCATCCTACCCCCGACCCACAGTCGGTCCAAAATTTAAGAGGGGGCAAAGTTTGTACTTTCCCCAAATTTCAAACAAGCGCGTCCCATCTTCTGTTCAAAAAATCCAAAAACAAGCGCGTCCCAGACCGAAACATGGTTCCCCCCCCACCCGTCTGATTCCCCATTCGTACTCCGTGGGCGCCAAAACTACCTCTCCACCCGCCGCGAAACCCCGGCGTCCTCCGTCCGCCTCCCCATCCCACCCATCAAACGCCGCCCTCCTCCAGCACGCCGGAGCCGATACCCCGACTTCATCGTCCACCGCAACCTCAGCCGCAACGCCCTACACGGCTAGTAGTTGAAGCCGAGGCCGAGCCGTCCGTACCCGAGCCAGTTCAACCACGTCATCCTGCGCCTCACTGCTGCCGCTGCAACTTCGCCACCCTCCACCGCACCAGAGCTGTTCCTGCTACGCCGTCCTTCGCCGCCTCGGATCTGCTTCCCCTCCGCTGACATACGGCCATGGCAACACAGTCAACAATTTGGCCATGGGTTCGTCCAAGCCTGCACCCTCCAGAACATCGGTTTCCCCGGTAAAAATAAGAAGATCGCCGCAACATGTGGAGGTCACCACACCGGCAACCGAAGAAGGTACTCCTCTTCCCTTATTCGTGCAAATCTTACGTCTCTGCTTGCACGGTATTCATCCCACAGAAGACACTAGTTGACCGCTTCTTCTTGATACTAGATGTTCCTAGTAACTCGTGATGCACAAGGTTTCTCCTCATATACTATTTCACCTTAGCTAGAGGTCCGTCCCCCAATTTCAATTTCTAGCAGTTGATTCCCAATTAGCGGAAGCATTCCCGGCGCAACTGGCGCTAGTACGACTATTACGCCGGGGAAGCAGCGCCTTGGTGTTTATCTTAGGGGCGTCTGCGGCCTAGAGCTACAGGCGCCCGATCTGGAGGTCGGCCAGTATTAAAGGGCTGGCTTGGGGGCGCTGCCAAGCACGGCGGTGGTGTGAGGTTGATGGGAGGCGGGCGGCGGAGGCACGGGTCAGGCGGTGGTCGCTGGCGGTTCGAGAAAGATCGTCAACAAAGGATGGCGGGAGGTAGACAATGCCATCTCCCGTTCCTTATAGATCGGACGGTTCATTAAAAATCGGTGACCTATTTATTTTTCAGTCGACTGTTATCTTAGATATGACCACATGTGGTGGTGTACTGGAGGAGTACCTGCATTTCCTGTGCTCATATATTACAAAATCATACGGAGTAGAATCTAATTTTGTTTACCTTGCAACGTTGTAGAGCTATCATATGTCTCCTGTCATTTATTTTTCAGCCACCTGCTATCTGCTACTTTTACAGTGCACTAGTTCTGCACACACTTCATCCATACTCTCACTATTGTGTTTTTATGCAAGGGTATTTCAGAGTCTGCCGAAAGGGAAGCAAAAAAGAAAAGAGACAAGTCGTGCCAGCTTTCTACGCGGCTAGGCGCGGCATGTTACAGCGCTTTAAAGGGTGCAGTGTCAGCAGATGGAGACGGTAAACGTTGCTCTGGAGTTGATGACCTCACTCACAATGAACCACCATCCCAGGTGCTTGCTTTAACTTCACGGTGTCATTTGGGGTTGCATGTTCCATATGGTGTCTAGCTTGTATTCGAAAGGCCGAAGTCGGTCTTTATTAAGATAAGGAAAATATTTTTACATGAACCACCATCCGTGAGCACCGGAAGACAAATAGCTAGTCAGGGCCTTTGGCCGAGCAGTGACAAGCCCAGCAAAGACAGGCATCACCTGGAAGCCAACTAAAAAGCCGCGATGGTGGCGAAGCAGCCCGCCTCCCACCTGGCTCTCAGGTCCTAGATGATCAGGTTCACCACTCCAGCCGGATGTCTAGCTTGTATTGCTTCCAATTTGGTTAAATTGCATCTGCTTAGCTTAGATATTATACCTTTGAATATGACATGCCTTTCTGTTTTTGGTACATCCTAGTACATCTGCGTATTAACCATGTTCTTACATCAAACTAATGTTCTTGTGTATCCCTCATCAATCACTTATGACGAGGCAGGCAGGCAAGGTGACTACTCCTCATTTAAAGAATGCAGCGTCAGCCTCCCGACATGATTCTCAAGAAACAGAAATGCTAGATGAAGATAGTGAACGTAGCTCTGTAGTTGATTATAGCATTTCCCCTACACTAGCATCACAGGTGCTTGCTCTAAGTTGGCAGCGTGATATGTGGTTGCATGTTGCATATGGTGTCTAGATTGTAATTCTTCCAATCTGGTTAAACTGCATGTGCTAGTCTGCTTAGCTTATACTCCTGTAAATGTGACATTATACTGTTAATGTGACATGCCTTCTGTATTTAGTACATAGTACATCTGTCTATTAAGCATGTCCTTACATAAAACTATTGTTTTTTGTATCCGCATCAATCAATATGACGAGACACCTTTAGTATATGCGGTGCGATATTAGTTGCATCTTTCATATGATTTATAGCATCGCTGCTTCTAATTTGTTGAAATTACATTTATGATAGGGCGCTTTTAACTTGGCGAGTCATATTGGTTGCATCTTTCATGTGGTGTCTAGCTTGCATTGCTTCTTATTTGCTGGAATGGTTTCGCTTAGTTTACACAAGCAGTTGTGAACATGCCATGCCGTCCTGTTTTTCGTACATATTCCATCCTGGTATCATGTGTTTGCCTTACATTAAAGTAGTGATTGTCAGTATCATGCATGAATGAGTTTTGAAGAGAGAATTTTATTGCTTTTTCTTGTCGTTTTACTTGACAATTCAAAATCAATAAAGCGGAAGGAAGTTAGCAAGGCAGCGGATAAAGGTGCTCCTTCCAAATGGAAGGCCTCTACAGTTTCTACTCCTCCACAACCCCAAGATGATTTCCAAGACAACACATGCACATACACTCAACAAAGCTGTGCTTATGATGAGCACGTCTCCCCTAGTGCAGCATCACTGGTGCTCCCTCTAACTTGGCACTGTTATATGTGGTTGCATGTTATGTGTGATGTCTAGCTTGTATTGCTTCTAGATTTGTTGAATTCCATCTGCTTACTTTACACATTATACTTGAATAAGACACGTGTTCCTGTTTGTAGAACATACAATATCTGTCTATCACACCATGTTCTTACATCAAATTACTACTGTTGTGTAACCTGCAACAATCACTTATCATAAGACACGTTTGACTTCGGAGTGTGATATAGGTTACATCTCACATTCTTTTCTAGCTTATACTACTAATTTGTTGAAATGGCACTGATGACAAGACAGTTTTAACTTGGTAGGGTGATATTCGTTGCATCTTTCATATGGTGTCTAGCTTTGATTGCTTCTAATTTGTTGAAATGCCTTCTCCTTAGTTTACACACCATAAGCTGTGAATATGCAATGCTGTGAATATGCAATGGCACTAATGACGAGAGACCTCTAACATGGTAGTGTGATGTTGTTTGCATCTTGCATATGATTTATTTCTTGTCTTGCTTCACATTTGTTTAAACGCCATTTATCTTTGAGACAACATTAACTTGGCGGAAGCGATATTTGTAGCATCTTTCATATGGTGTCTACCTTCCATTGCATTGCTTCTAATTTGGTGAAATGCCTTCTTCTTAGTTTACACATCATAGTTCTGGTTATCTCTTCCGTCCTGTTTTTCATACATATTACATCCTCCTATCATGTGGTTGTCTAACATCAAAGTTCAGTTAAATGCGCATCACGCATAAATTTGTTCTGAAGAACTAAATTGTTATTCGTTTTTCTTGTAGGCTTGACTTAACATGGCACAGAGAAAGAGGAAGAAACACAGAATGGCAGGGAATGAGAAGCGGATGAATCCTGCAGATTCTGCTGGTACTGATAGTCCAATAGAAGCTGAAAGTCCAGCGGAAAATTCTACAAACACGGCATCCCATGCTACACGAGCTGCAAAAAAAGCCAAACAGAAACAAATAGCTGCCACCAAACAAGCAGAGACAGCCCTAGTTCTTGCAACACCTACCACAGTACTACCAGCTTCACGACATACTCGTGCGTCAACTGAGCTAGCAGCACGTTCCCAAGCTCCCTTGCCACGTGACACTAATTCCCAAGCACTGTTGACACAAGATGAGTTGCAAATATCAGATGAACCTTGTGAGCTTCAACAGCAAGAAGGTAGTTGCTGGAGTCAAGTTATAGTTGCATGCTTCTTTATATATAGTCTCACAGTTTGATGTACACTAACACTTCCTATGTTCGTTGTTGGACTAGCACCTAGGCGCAAGAGGAAACAAACATCAGGGATAATGCTCGATAGGTTAACTAAATCTAGAGGAGGAAGAATGGAGATCCGTTTTGAGGCAGGTTTAAAAAGGCCACGTGATGCTACAGAGTCAGCCAAGTTTGTATCAGAGGCAGCGGTTGCCGTTAGGTGTCATGTACGTATCCTCCCAACATGGATTGATGCAGGAATGACAAAAGCGAAACCCAGTTCAACACCTTCCTCGACCATTTATCTGTAAGTATGGTTATGTATGGAAACTAGTAATATCGTCTTGCTCTGTCCCATACTTTCTAGGTTGCTGATAATGAGACTCCCATAATTTTCAACAGATGAGGTTCAAGTTGGATAGCCAAGGTGATGCAACCAGACAAGCTTGCACCCATGTTTTCAAGTCTGCTCTGCGACAATATCGGTATAACTTGAGGAAAACTCACTTTGAAGGCAAGGCTAACAGTGAACTTTTCCAAACATCTCCAGTGGAAAATATATCGGATGAAGACTGGAGGGGCATTGTTAAACACTGGTCTTATCTGAAGTATCAGGTACATTATATATATGTGATCAGATCACATGTTGAAGTCCTATTGACGCATGTGCCACACAAATCTATCTTCTTGTAGGTGAACTGTTCAAAGAACAAGGCCAACCGTACGAAAGTGAAATTCCAACAGACGAGAGGATCTCGTTGCACTGCGAGGCTCTTGTAATTAGTTGCTGTTTCACTCTTTTCGCTGTACCATATTATCAGATCTATATTGACTTGTTCGAAATGCGAGAGGAAAGCCATAAGGACCAAAAGTACCTGAACCAAATGCTGTGGAAATCTTCAAGGACTGTCACACCAGCAAGAAGAAGGGCATGACTACACCAGTGAAAGCCGCTGTTGTAAGACCTTAATCCTCATGCCTTTTAACTACTACTTACTCTGACTTGTGCCTTGAACTGCATGGTTTGCGGCCAGTGTCTATTACTCTTTTCAATTTTATACACAATTGTATTAGCGTATCATTGCACCTTACAAGGTTTAAAAGGGAGGAGTGATGTTCCTTTGATCTTGACCCGTAATCTAGTTCCATCTTTGGAGTTGCCCACACAATGTTACAATTGCTGTTTATGCATTCTCGGTTGTTTTGTGATATGAATGATGTCATACTATGCTTATCGTATTATAAACTTCGTCTCTTTATCCTTAGCCCTCAATACAATGTGAAGAAATAGACAATACATTAGCAATGGTACATGGTCATATGTTTGGAACCTGGTTTTATTATGTACTTTGCAATAAAATACAACTAATATTTTACATGGGTTCACCAGAATAAGTTTTGTATATAGACCAAAGCTATTTTGTTTGGTTTTGTTGCCTCCTTAATATCTTACATTTCGGTACTACTAATGTAAAACCTCAACTTTTCAGCGAGCTATGGAAAAATGGTGGAACCGCCACCTTACGAAGGTGGCGAGGCAACTATAACCATAGCGTCGGCTCTTGCTGCGATGGTGATACATCCACTAATAGTGCCAAAAGCACGTTCCTGCGTAATACTGGGTTGGTTGTTAAGGCAATATCGTCCAAACTGCCTCATGATCAAGATATGCAAGCTCAAAGCAATGTTGTACCTGCGCTCCAGACACAAGTCCATTCCCTAACAAAGGCTCTTTGTGAAACAAGGAGAAACATTGCTCAATGTCGTCAAGATATGCATGGTTTTGAAACCAGACTATCAGACATTTGCTATGTTGTTCCGGAGCCTAGGGGAAATGAAGGCGAGGGTTATGGTGCTCCATCGGACAATACAACATGAAAACATAACAGTCAGGTCAAATGAACCGAGCTTCTGAACTTCTGGTGGTGCATTTCTCTGCTAGACTGTTAAATTTTATTCCAACCTTCCTTTTGTTATATAGTTGTAATTTGTTTTGGTGTGATACAAAATTTATTCTTAACGTGCAGCCAGCGGCTGAAGAAAACAACAAGCCATTTTTGTATAGTGTAGGGTGTTCCCTATATTTACACTAGTGGCGATCTTTGATGCCGAGTGGATGTAATCTGTGCAATCGCCTTAATAGCCTAGCGTTAGTTCCTAGTCTTCTTTTTCCCTGGTTTTCTAGTGGCCGCAACTACCCATGGGCCATATACGGGCCGTAGGATCCATGGGTCTCCTATGGGCCATTGATAAATGGGCCTGTAATCGATGGGCCTCGGGCCGTCGATAAATGGGCCTGTAATCGGTGGGCCTCGGGCCGTCGGATAAATGGGTCTACATTGGTCGTAATCGGACGTAATAGGTATCGGCAGCAAGCTTGATGGCCACAAAGCCTGAGCTACACCCTGCATCACTTGCCGAGCTCGCTTGTGCAGTTGCGAAAGGTCTTGCAGTAAATCACTTGCAGATGAGGGCATCTCCTCCTCAGGGCGACCTGTTAACAGTCCTGCAAGCAAAATTCTTTCAATATACTTCCTCGCCGAACTATACTACAGTTCGTCTAGGCACTTACCGTAAATGCCGCGTCGAAGCCTTTCTATTCTCCTTCAAGGAGTCCGCCAGCTGAGCGCGGAGATCTTTTAACTCCACGTCCAGCTGGACTTTGGCATCTTGAAGATTGTTCTTCTCCTCCCTAACTCGCGTAAGAATGCGCTCGCCAGCCTCCAGCTGCCTTTTGAGATGCGATGCCTCCTCTCTTACGCCCTCCGGATTCAACACGGGATTGTCTGCATAATTCTCTGTTAGACTTGTCATATCAGCCATTTACTAACTGGTGCATCTTCGTACAATTGTGACAATTGTTACCAGGTGAGGGATTTTGGGGTTCCTTTAACTTGGCAAGTGCGGCCCTCAGTTCGGCCGTGCATTCCTCCAGTTCCCGAGACAATTGCTCGTTCTTATCTACAAGGACCTGTGCATAAATTGATCCTTAAAACAGTTGTTCCAACCGTTTCAAGCCTCAGGGGCTACTGCTACACATGCTTATCAAATTTTCTTACCCGTATATCTTTGGTATACTGGTCCGTCGCTTGGGCAAGCCCGCCTTGAGCAGCTCGGATGTATGTGTGTCCCGAATTGAAGGCGTTAAATGCCTCTTAGGAAAAGATGTTGTTCCGAAGTACGGCCCATCGGCGCCGGTGATTCATGGCCCTCTCTACTTCGAAATTCGTGGATGAGAGCATATCTGCATTCTCTATTGGAGAACTATGCGGCATGGGCCCCTCTCCCGCCTCCGCTCTCGAAGCTGGTTCTGGAATCCGGATGGTGGAGGCGTGGTTGGCAGGATCCCCGGATATAGTCCGGCTGCTCCTCTTCCTGCCAGAACACAAAGGGTGCTGTCATACTTCGAAATACCATAATCACAGCACAAGTTTTTGTCTTACCTCTGTAGCGGCGAGTCAACCCTTACCGCCTTCCTCTTGAGCCTGCCCGATCCGGACGCCCTTGGCCGTCGAGTCCCTAGGGGCTCGGCCCCACGCTCCGACTGTCGTCTCTGCAAAAACACGAAACTTCAAGGGCAAGGCCACGGCGTCGAAGGAGTCCTCTTGGAGGATAGGGTTTTTGACTTGGCTTATCTTGCGACGTAGGAAGCGGTGCAGGATAATCGATTGCAATGGTCACCGAGGGCCATCGCAGCTCGCTTGATAAAATATCCCGTTGACGAGCTCCACGGTAATATCCGGATCTTCTTCGAGACCTGGATCTAGGGCCCTTCCGGGGTCCTCTGGCTGCGGAGGGCTGGAGATTCCTTCTGCGGCCCTCCTCAGTTCCTGCTCGAAAATATCGAGGCAGATGATCTTAGCGAAGAACACCACAATAAGTGACGTAGGGAAAGGAATGACAACTTACCCAGTTCGGAGGGTTGTACATGGAGAATCCATCTCGCGGTTCGACGTGAAGGAATTCCTCCTCTTCGCCTTTGTATAAATCGGACAATATCCTTGCCAGAGCAGTGGCGGAGTCCGGACCCTTACGGCCACAGCGGGTGACATCATCTTCCCCGTTGAAGTGCCACATGAGCTTCCCCCGATATTGAAGTGGTTGCACTCCCAGTATTATGCATATTGCCATAACCTCGACTATCGTCAGTCCGGAGTCGGCCAGTAACTTTATCCTGCTCATCAGGTAATATATTTCTCTGGTATCCTCCTCTTGGGGGCCTCGGGGGCGCCAGCTTAGACGTGCCCTCGGCAGGGCGTTACTGAACTGAGGGAGACCTGTCCGGACTGGATCCGGAATGGGAACATCGTCAATGTAGAACCACTCTGAAGGCCAGTTCTCTAGTGCCTTCTTGGGAGTGCCGGAAAGGTATCCGGTCTCGGCAATGCGCCATACTTTGACCCCGCCCACCTGACATAGGGATTCTCCCTAGTTGCGGGGGACAAGGCAGAACAGCTTCTTCCATAACCCGAATTGAGGCTCGCAGCCTAAAAATAGCTCGCAAAGGGCAATGTACCCTGCTATATGTAGTATAGATGCAGGGGTAAGATTGTGTAACTAGAGGCCGTAGAACTCCAGGAGCCCGCAAAGGAACGGGTGGATAGGAAACCCAACGCCCCTTAGCAGATGCGGGATGAGGCATATCCGCTCCTCTGGAGACGGATTCAGAGATCTCTCAGCTTGCTCCCCGCCATTATAGGTGCCTATTCCGCCTCGGACAGGGACCATGAATGCTGGTGGAAGAAACCCTTGGATTTGTAACTCAACCAAATGGCTATGGGGAACTGAACACTCTTCCCAGTCCCCCAGCTTGGAGCGAGGAGAGCGAGCAGAAGAGTTGTGACGACCGGCCATGTTGGAATGGTTTTTCCGGAGCGCTCTGTTGGATGCTTGCTCGAGGGGGAAGAGTGAGGTTTGGATCTGAGAATCCCCGTCTCTTCAAATAGGCGGTCAGCCCAAAAGATTGAGGGTGGTAAATGCGAAAAACGCCTCAGCTCCTCGCGTTCGCTCGACACATGGAGATGGTCATTATTGAGTCACTGAAGCCAAGGAGTACAACATTGATGGAGTTCCGGAAACTTGCTCGAGGGGTAAGAGTGAGGTTTGGATCTGAGAACCCGCCCTGCAATGCCGAAGACAAGACTGCGCGCCGGACTCATCGTCATTGAAGCCTGGTTCAGGGGCTACTGAGGGAGTCCTGGATTAGGGGGTATCCAGACAGCAGGACTATATACATCGTCCGGACTATTGAAGCATGAAGATACAAGACTCAAGACTTCTACCCGTGTCCAGATGGGACTTTCCTTGGCGTGGAAGGCAAGCTTGGCGATCCGGATATTATATTTCCTTCCTTCTAACCGACTCCATGTAAACCCTAGCCCTCTCCGGTGCCTATATAAACCGGAGAGGTTGGTCCTTAGAAGGCCGATCACAATTACAATCATACCATCATAGGCTAGCTTCTAGGGTTTAGCCTCTACGATCTCGTGGTAGATCTACACTACTAGGGAAAAGCCTAGCAGCAGCGCGGGTTTTGGGCCTATTAGTAGCGCGGGGGTCGGCGCTACTGATAAGGCGTTGCAGCTAACGTATAGCAGTAGCGCGGGTGCCACCCGCGCTACTACTACGTCCTTTAGCAGTAGCGCGGGTGCCAACCCGCGCTACTACTAATCTCTAATCTCTAATTTTTTTTTTGATTTTTTTCGAAATTTTTTTTGACTTTTTTCCCCTAATTTTCAAATTTCTGAATTATTTTAACCTCAAATCTCAAATCACCCCTCATCGCTGCTCAATTTAATCTCTAATCACCCCTCATCATTCCAAATCATCTAACTTCCCGGACGGTCACCCATCCTCTCACTACTCCAGCCTGAGCACGCTTAACTTCTGGGTTCTATTCTCCCTCGTTTCCAAGTCTACATTTGTTGTTTTCCTGACAATAGTAAGATGTCAATCCTATTAACCTCAGGAATTTAGCTTGAGCATGAAGTCACACATTTCACTGTTTGAGTTTGAAACTATTGTTCTAAAAAATTAGTAACACTAGTATTTCTTGAATAATTAGTTTGACCACAGTTTGACCACAATTTGACCATATTTTGACCATAGTTTGACCATAGTTTGACCATAGTTTGACCAAATTTGACCAAAATTCAAAAAAACTAAAATAACTATTAAGTAACACTAATATTCTTGAATAATTAGTTTGACCATAGTTTGACCAGATTTAACAAAAATAAAAAAAACTGAAATTTGATGAATTTTTATGCCTCCGGATCTTAAAAGCCCCGTAACTTTTTTCTGTTAAGTTTTTGAGGATTTTGAAAATATTTAACGGGGTTCCCCTAGTTAAATTTGGATGTAACTTTTCGAGTAGATGATTTTTCATATAAAAAACTTTTTCATCCGAGTTAGTATGCAAAAATTATGCCCATTTTTACAAATTCTCGAGAGATTTTGCAAATAAAGTCGAAATTCATATTTGCAAATTTTCCCAGCAACTAGACCACATATTACATGGGAAACTTATTTTCTTTTATTTTTTTGACATTTTCATCATTTTCTTTTATTTTTTAAAAACTGAAAAGGTGATCCACGGGGGTGGGGTAGAGTTTCAAAATGGGACCTTTAGTAGCAGCGCGTTTTTTTACCTTGCTACTACTATGGCACCACTTAGTAGTAGCGAGGGCTAAAACCAACGCTCTGCTATCAAACTTAGTAGTAGCGAGGTTTTAAAACCCGCGCTACTACTATGGCATGTCCCGGGCGGCACGGTAGAGACCGCTTAGTAGTAGCGAGGGTTAAAAACCCGCGCTACTGCTATCAACTTAGTAGTAGCGAGGTTTAAAAACCTGCGCTGCTGGTAAGTAGCAGTAGCGAGGGTTTCCCTAGTAGTGCTACTCTTGTACTACCCATATCTTCAATATTAATCAAGCAGGAAGTAGGGTTTTACCTCCATGGAGAGGGCCCGAACCTGGGTAAACATCTGTGTCCCTTGCTTCCTGTTACCATCAGCCTAGACGCACAGATCGGGACCCCCTACCCGAGATCCGCCGATTTTGACACCGACACCCTCAATAATCTCTTCATCATTTTCTGAAAATTTATGCAAGTTTTATTAACTCAAAAATAAAAGTGAACCAAACTCAACAAAATTGATAGCAACTACTCCCACAAGTGCCTAGAGACTTTATCATGCATTAGAACTAGTTGGGACCAAATAAATTTGACATGCAAGCTTAAGAAAAGGTTCACCTAAGTAGCAAAAAGTTGCAATAAATAAAGCACTAGAACAAAAACTAATTGGACCATTGGAGGAGTCACATACCGAAGAACAATCCCCCAAAGCAGTTTTGTGAATGGAGCTTTGAGCAAGGAGATCGAAAATTGCAGCAAAACGAGCTAGAACACGAGTTTGAGCTAGGTGGTAATTTTTTCTAAAGGAAGAAGGAGCATGTGGGTGCTGGAATAAGTGGAGAGGGTCCACGAGGGGCCCATGAGGCAGGGAGGGCGCCCAGGGGGTGGGCGTGCCCTGCACCCTCGTGGCCAGGTGGTTGCCCCTCTAGTGTGTTCTCAGTGCCAAATATTCTTAAATATTCTACAAAAAAACATATTTCATTTTCGGGACATTTGGAGAACTTTTATTTTCGGGGTATTTTTATTGCAAGGATAATTCAGGAAACAGATAGAAAATACTAATTTTTGCTTTATTTAATCTAAATAACATAAAGTAAAAGGAGGGCACAGAGAGTTGTGCTTTCTAACTTCATCCATCTCATGCTCATCAAAAGGAATCCACTAACAAGGTTGATCAAGTTTTGTTAACAAACTCATTCTGAATCGCATGAAACCGGAGAATTTTCGAATAGCACTAGGTTACCTCAATGGGGATATGCACATCCCCCACAATAAGAATATCATATTTCTTCTTGACAGTAGGTAGAGGAAATTCAAAACCTCCAATAGTAATCGTTGGAATTTTTCCAATAGAATTGATACTGTGGACTTGAGGTTGTTTCCTCGGAAAGTGTACCGTATGCTCATTACCATTAACATGAAAAGTGACCTTGCCTTTGTTACAATCAATAACAGCCCATGCAGTATTCAAAAAGGGTCTACCAAGGATAATCAACATATTATCATCCTCGGGAATATCAAGAATAACAAAGTCCGTTAAAATAGTAACATTTGCAACCACAACAGGCACATCCTCACAAATACCGACAGGTATAGAATTTGATTTATCAGCCATTTGCAAAGATATTTCAGTAGGTGTCAACTTATTCAAATCAAGTCTACGATATAAGGGGAGAGGCATAACTCTAACACTGGCTCCAAGATCACATAAAGCAGTTTTAACATAGTTTCTTTTAATGGAGCATGGTATAGTTGGTACTCCGGGATCTCCTAATTTCTTTGGTATTCCACCTTTAAAAGTATAATTCGCAAGCATGGTGGAAATTTCAGCTTCCGGTATCTTTCTTTTATTTGTAACAATATCTTTCATATACTTAGCATAAGGATTCATTTTAAGCATATTAGTAAAACGCATACGCAAAAAGATAGGTCTAATCATTTCAGCAAAGCGCTCAAAATCCTCACCATCCTTTTTCTTGGATGATTTAGGAGGAAAATGCATGGGTTTCTGAACCCATGGTTCTCTTTCTTTACCGTGCTTCCTAGCAACAAAGTCTCTCTTATCATAACATTGATTCTTTGATTGTGAGTTATCAAGATCAACAGCAGGTTCAATCTCTACATCATTGTTATTGCTAGGTTGAGCATCGACATGAACATCATCATTAACATTATCACTAGATTCATGTTCATTACCAGATTGTGTTTCAGCATCAGAAATATAAATATCATTGGGATTCTCAGGTGTGTCAACAACAGGTTCACTAGAAGCATGCAAAGTCCTATCATTTTTATTTTTCTTCTTTTTAGAAGGACTAGGTGCATCAACATTAGTTCTCTAAGAATCTTGCTCAGTTCTCTTAGGGTGGCCTTCAGGATACAAAGGTTCCTGAGTTATTTTGCCCCCTCTAGTCATAACTCTAGCATGATTATCATTCTTCTTACTATTTAATTCATTGAGCAAATCATTCTGAGCTTTAAGCACTTGTTCTACTTGAGTGGTAACCATAGAAGCATGTTTGCTAATAAGTTTAAGTTCACCTTTAACTCGAGACATATAATCACTCAAGTGTTCAATCATATAAGCATTACGTTTCAATTGTCTACCAACATAAGCATTAAAATTTTCTTGTTTAACAATAAAATTATCAAACTCATCTAAGCATTGGCTAGCAGACTTATAACGAGGAATATCACCTTCATCAAATCTATAGAGAGAATTTACCTTTACTACCTGTGTTGGGTTATCAAGACCATGTATTTCTTCAGTAGGTGGTAAATTCTTAACATCTTCAGCTTTAATACCTTTTTCATTCATAGATTTCTTTGCCTCTTGCATATCTTCAGGATAGAGAAATAGAATACCCCTTTTCTTCGGAGTTGGCTTAGATTTTGGTTCAGGAAGTGTCCAATTATTTTCATTAGTCAACATATTATTCAATAGCAATTCAGCTTGATCAAGTCTTCTTTCCCTGAAAACACAACCAGCACAACTATCCAGGTGGCCTCTGGAAGCATCGGTTAGTCCATTATAAAAGATATCAAGTATTTCATTCAGGCAAAGCATTAAGTAATTGGAGAAGCCTCCCCCAAGCTTGTGGGAGACTTTCTTCTTTAATTTGCACAAAATTATATATTTCTCTTAAGGCAGCTTGTTTCTTATGAGCGGGGAAACATTTAGCAGAGAATTAATAAATCATATCTTGGGAACTACGCACACAACCAGGATCAAGAGAATTAAACCATGTCTTAGCATCACCCTTTAATGAGAACGGAAATATCTTAAGGATATCATAGTAGCAAGTTTTCTCATCATTAGTTAATAGGGTGGCTATATCATTTAATTTAGTAAGATGTGCCACAACAGTTTCAGATTCCTTGCCATAGAAAGGATCAGATTCAACCAAAGTAATTATCTCAGGACTGACAGAGAAATCATAATCCTTATCGGAAATATAGATAGGTGAAGTAGCAAAAGCAGGGTCATATTTCGTTCTAGCATTCAAAAATTTTCTTTCAGCTTAGCTAATAATTTCTTAAGATCATTTCTATCATTGCAAGCTAAAAAGTCTCTAGCAGTTTCTTCATCCATAACATAACCCTCAGGTACAACAGGCAATTCATATCTAGGGGAGAATCTTCATCATCACTTTCATCAATATTATCAGTTTCAATAATTTCATTCTCTCTAGCCCTAGCAAGTTGTTCATCCAGAAATTCACCTAGTGGCACAGCGGTATCAAGCATAGAAGTAGTTTCATCATAAGCATCATGCATTGCAGAAGTGGCATCATCAATAACATGCGACATATCAGAATTAATAGCAGAAGCGGGTTTAGGTGTTGCAAGTTTACTCAAAATAGAAGGTGAATCAAGTGCAGAGCTAGATGGCAGTTCCTTACCTCCCCTCGTAGTTGAGGGATAAATTTTGGTTTTCTCGTCTTTCAAGTTCCTCATAGTGATCAGCAGATATAAATCCCAAGTGACTCAAAGAATAGAGCTATGCTCCCCGGCAAAAGCGCCAGAAAATAGTCTTGATAACCCACAAGTATAGGGGATCGCAACAGTTTTCGAGGGTAGAGTATTCAACCCAAATTTATTGATTCGACAAAAGGGGAGCCAAAGAATATTCTCAAGTATTAGCAGCTGAGTTGTTAATTCAACCACACTGGAAAACTTAATATCTGCAGCAAAGTATTTAGTAGCAAAGTAGTATGGAAGTAACGATAACGGTGGGAAAAGTAATAGTAGCAGTTTTGTAGTAATTGTAACAGTGGCAATGGAGAAGTAACTAAGAAAAGATCAATATGTGAAAAGCTCATAGGCATTGGATCGGTGATGGATAACTATGTCGGATGTGATTCCTTATGCAACAGTTATAACATAGGGTGACATAGAACTAGCTCCAATTCATCAATGTAATGTACGCATGCATTTCGAATATAGTCATACGTGCTTATGGAAAAGAACTTGCATGACATCTGATACGTCTCCAACGTATCTATAATTTTTGATTGCTCCATGCTACTTTATCTATTGTTTTGGACTATAATAGGCTTTATTTTCCACTTTTATATTATTTTTGGAACTAACCTATTAACCGGAGGCCCAGCCCAGAATTGTTGTTTTTTGCCTTTTTAAGTATTTCGAAGAAACAGAATATCAAACGGAGTCCAAACGGAATGAAACCTTCGGAAACGTGATTTTCTCACCGAACGTGATCCAGGAGATTTGGACCCTACGCCAAGGCACCAGAGAGGCGGTCACGAGGGTGGGGGCGTCCCCCCCCTAGGGCGCGCTCCACTGCCTCGTGTGCCCCTCGAAGCTCCACCGACGTACTCCTTCCTCCTATATATACCTATGTACCCCCAAACAATCAAAATAGGAGCCAAAAACCTAATTTCACCGCCGTAACTTCCTGTATCCACGAGATCCCATCTTGGGGCCTGTTTCGGAGCTCCGCCGCAAGGGGCATCCACCACGGAGGGATTCTACATCAACACCATAGCCTCTCCGATGAAGTGTGAGTAGTTTACTTCAGACCTTCGGGTCCATAGCTAGTAGCTAGATGGCTTCTTCTCTCTTTTTGGATCTCAATACAATGTTCTCCCCCTCTCTCATGGAGATCTATTCGATGTAATCTTCTTTTTGTGGTGTGTTTGTTGAGACCGATGAATTGTGGGTTTATGATCCAGATTATCTATGAATAATATTTGAATCTTCTCTGAATTCTTTTATGTATGATTGAGTTATCTTTGCAAGTCTCTTCGAATTATCCATTTGGTTTGGCCAACTAGACTGGTAGTTCTTGCAATGGGAGAAGTTCATGGCTTTGGGTTCAATCTTATGTGTCCTTACCAAAGGATGTAAAGGGTTGCAAGGCACGATTGTATTGTTGCCATCGAGGATAACAAGATGGGGTATTTATCATATTGCATGAATTTATTCCTCTACATCATGTCATCTTGCTTAAGGCGTTACTCTGTTTTTAACTTAATACTCTAGATGCATGCTAGATAGCGGTCGATGAGTGGAGCAATAGTAGTAGATGTAGAATCGTTTCGATCTACTTGTCTCGGACGTGATGCCTATATACATGATCATACCTAGATAACCTCATAACTATGCTCAATTTTGTCAATTGCTCAACAGTAATTTGTTCACCCACCGTAGAATACTTATGCTCTTGAGCGAAGCCACTAGTGAAACCTATGGCCCTTGGGTCTATTCTCATCATATCAATCTCCATTACTTTTATACTTGCTTGTTTTTACTTTGCCTTTTACTTTTCACTTTGCATCTCTATACCAAAAATACCAAAAATATTATCTCTATCAGATCTCACTCTCGTAAGTGAGCGTGAAGGGATTGACAACCCCTAATCGTGTTGGTTGCGAGTAGCTATCATTTTGTGCAGGTACGAGGGACTTGCGCGTGGCCTCCTACTGGATTGATACCTTGGTTCTCAAAAACTGAGGGGAAATACTTACGCTACTGTGCTGCATCATCCTCTCCTCTTCGGAGAAAACCAACGCTAGCTCAAGACGTAGCAAGAAGGATTTCTGGCGCCGTTGCCGGGGAGTCTACGCAAAAGTCCACATACCAAGTACCCATCACAATCCCTATCTCTCGCATTACATTATTTGCCATTTGCCTCTCGTTTTCCTCTCCCCCACTTCACCCTTGCCGTTTTATTCGCCCCCTCTTTCCCAATCTCCTCCTCTTTTTCCCTTTGCCTTTTGTTGCTCGTGTGTTGGATTGCTTGTTTGTCGCGATGGCCCTACCTAAATTTGGTGATCTTCACCTTAAAAGGCTAGAGGAGATCGAAAACAATGTCAGGAAGTTTATGGTTTTGCAATTTGAGCATAATAATTTCTTTAGAAACGAGCTTAAGGAAGAAAAGAGTTTTATGATCTATATGAATAAAGAGCTCGATGATATGTCCAAAGAATTTGATGGTATAAGAGCCCAAATTGCTCGTCTTGAAAAATGACCGCTGAAATTTCGGATATGCAAGCTACCTTAGTCAATAAGATGGACGCTAAACCGAATTCCTATGAAAATCAAGATGAAGATCTAAAAGTTATTGATGTGTCCCCTATTAAATCTTTGTTTTGCAATATTAATCTTGATGAAACTGAATATGATCTTACTTTACCTAGAAGGCGTTCTAAGAATTCGGAGTTTTTAGATCTTGATGATGAAATTGATAAAAGTGGGATTGAAAGAAATAAAAATCTAGATATTGCTAAACCCACTATATTGGATCTCAAGGAATTTAATTATGAAAATTGCTCGTTAATTGATTGTATTTCCTTGTTGCAAACCGTGCTAAATTCTCCTCATGCTTATAGTCAAAATAAGGCCTTTACCGAACACATTGTTGATGCCTTGATGCAATCTTATGTAGAAAAACTTGAGTTGAAAGTTTCTATCCCTAGGAAACTCTATGATGAGTGGGAACCTACTATCAAAATTAAAAATTAAAGATTATGAGTTTAACGCCCTGTGTGATTTGGGTGCTAGTGTCTCCACTATTCCCGAAACTTTGTGTGATTTGCTAGATTTCCGTGACTTTGATGATTGCTCTCTAAACTTGCATCTTGCGGATTCCACTATTAAAAAGCCTATGGGAAGAATTAATGATGTTCTTATTGTTGCAAATAGGAATTATGTGCCCGTAGATTTTATCTTTCTTGATATAGATTGCAATCCTTCATGTCCTATTATTCTTGGTAGACCTTTCCTTAGAACGATTGGTGCAATTATTGATATGAAGGAAGGGAATATTAGATTCCAATTTCCATTAAAGAAAGGCATGGAACACTTTCCTAGAAAGAAAATAAAATTACCATATGAATCTATCATGAGAGCCACTTATGGATTGCCTATCAAAGATGGCATGTGACGCCCGGGTAATTGAGCTACAGTAACCCCCTCGTAATGATTCCATGTCACCCCAGTTACTGTTGACAAATCTCGCGTTAGTTCAAAGCGATTCGAATTCAAATTTGAATTAGAAGCAAACAACAAAAGTTTTTAAAATATTAAACTAAAATGTTCGGAGTGTGCAAATAAATGCTTAGGTATTTATGGTGAGGGAACCATGCTTTTATAAAAAAACCTAAATACATAAAAGGAATTAAAACAGGAAAGAGAAACAAATAGAAGGAAGAGGAAAATACAAAACCGAAAGCAAACAAAAATAAAAGAGAAGCCCCCTCCCGCTGGGCCTCGGCCCAGCTGGCCTCTAGGCAAACCAGGCCGGCCCAGCCGTGCCCACATATCCCCCCATCCTTGACCGAAACCCTAGCTCCCGACCGCACACACCCCCCTCCCCCACATCTTTCCCATCCCCCTCCCGATCTAGATTGGATCGGGGACGGACCCCCACACCCCCTCGTTCCTCACGCCCCCCCCCACCCCGATTCGGATCGGGGCGCTTTCCCGACGACGGCGTCGCCGTCGCATTGCTGCTGACCCGCCGACGGCGCGCCCGCCACTCGGTGCGGCCCAGCGCCGCTTGCCGTTGTTGCCGGCGCCGTTGCTTGTCCCCCGATCCCGTCGCTGGTGCCGTCCCGAACCGCCGTCGCCGATCGCCGGAACCAGGCCGCCACGACTCCGTCGCCGTCCGTCGTCCCGACTCCACCCGACCCTTGCTGCCCTCACCGACGACCTGCTCGCCTCCTGTCGGCCTCGACGGTGCCGCCTCCGCCACCCTGTCCTGGCCCGGCGTCGTCCGTCCGCCGTGTCTCCCGTGGGAGCTGCGGCCCAGCGAGCACGCCGCGCCCGAGGCTGCCGTCGCCGCCACGCCGTCTCCATCGCCTTGAGGCGGCGACCTCCCGCCTCGTCACCTCCCGACCCGGAGGCCACCGCTTCGCCGCCCCACGTCGCTACCTCGCCGGCGCCTCTTCCCCGCCGGCCTTCTTCCTCTTCGTCGGCCTCAAAGAACCCCCACGAGCCCGCTGCCCGTCCCTGCCCTTGCCAAGTGAGCCTCGCCTCCTCCCCTTCCTCCGTACGCCCGAGTTCCGGGTGACGCTAGCCCCACCTCGCCTCCTGTCGCCGGCGCCCCTGGCCTCCTCGTTGCACGCCCCGATGACGCCCGTCGTTGCCTGCGGCCGCGGCCATGTCCGCACCCCCCTACCTCCGCCGCCTCCGACGACCGTGCCCCTGCTAGCCCCGCCACCGCCAGAACCCCCGCCGGGGACCGCCCTCGCCAGCTCCTCGTCGAGGCCATGGCCTCGGCCGGCACCATCCCTCACGCCAGTGCGAGTTCGGGCGGACGCCCACGCCCGCGTGCCCCTGGACGTGCGCCCGAACGGGGCGCGTCCGTAACCCGCACACCCGCACGCCCGTTAGGCCCCTAGGGCCTATGACAGAGGGGCCCCACGCCCCATAACGTTTTATTAAAAATAAAAATAATAAATAAACATAAAAATGATTTAATAAAATTAATTGTTATTTAATTAATTAATTAATTAAGTAATTAATTAAGTTAATTAATCCGGTTTAATTAATTTAATTAACTAGTTAACTTTGATTAAACAGTAATTAGATTAACCTAAACCCTAATTAACCTAATTAGAGGATGACGGTGGGTCCCCCGACCCACATGTCGAGTTGACCAGTCAACGGTCAGCGTTGATCTGCTGACGTCGACATGACATCATGCTGATGTCATAAGTCCATTTTTCAATTAATTAATTAATTAATTAAATTCTAGAAATTAATAAAATCTTTAGAAAATCATATCTTTTAATCCGTAACTCGGATTAAAATATTTTCAACATGAAAGTTGCTCAGAACGAGGAGACGAATCCGGATACGCAGTCCGTTCGTCCGCCACACCCCCCTAACCTATCGAACCCGCAACTTTCCCCCTCCGGCTCCTCTGCCCGAAAACACGAAACACCGGGGATACTTTCCCGGATGTTTCCCCCCCTTAAGCGGTACCACCTCATACCACGTTAGGGCACGCCTAGCATCGTTACTTGTCTTGTCATGCATCGATATGCATCTGTTTACATGGTATTCATTGTTTCTTCCCCTCTTCTCTCAAGAGACTACGAGACCGGCGCTGCTGCTGCCCGATTCGACTACGGTGTTGACGACCCTCTCTCTTGCGAGCAACCAGGCAAGCCCCCTTGATCACCAGATATCGCCTACTCTCTTCTATACTGCTTGCATTAGAGTAGTGTAGCATGTTACTGCTTTCAGATTATACCTATCCTGATGCATAGCCTGCCCTTGTTACTACTGTTGTTACCTTACCTGCAATCCTATATGCTTAGTATAGGTTGCTAGTACTTTCATCTGTGGCCCTACATTCTTGTCCGTCTGCCGTGCTATACTATCGGGCCGTGATCACTCGGGAGGTGATCACGGGTATATACTATATACTTTATACATGATACATGTGGAGACTAAAGTCGGGTCGGCTGGTGGAGCACCCGCGAGTGGATCTTTGTGGCGGAGCGACAGGGCAGGTTGAGACCGCCTAGGAGAGAGGTGGGCCTGGCCCTGTTCGGCGTCCGCGGATACTTAACACGCTTAACGAGATCTTGGTATTTGATCTGAGTTGGCTACGAGCTTATACGCACTAACCATCTACGCGGGAGTAGTTATGGGTATCCCGGCGTCGTGGTATCAGCCGAAGCACTTCGTGACGCCACGGCGAGGCGCTGCGCGGATTGGACCGAACGCCACTAGGCTAGGTCTGCTTCGGCAGCGACATAGCGTGCGTGTGTGCTCGAGGCGATGGGCCTGCACTGCGACGCTTAGGTTTAGACCGCGGTTGGCCTCTCTGTGCCTAGGTGGGGTTGTGACGTGTTGATCTTCGCGGCGGGCATGACCCAGAAAGTGTGTCCGCCAAATGTAATCAAGCGTCTTTGGGTAAGATGGTGCACCCCGCAGGAAGTTAATCTATTGAATAGCCGTGATCTTGATAACAGGACGACTTGGAGTTGTACCTTGAGCTTATGACAACTAGAACTGGATACTTGATAAAACACACCTTCCAAGTGCGGATACAACCGTGGTCGCTCTCTCTCGTGGATATGAGGAGGGATCGCGGGTAGGATTATTGCTATGTGATGTTACTTGGAGGACTTGACCTACCCTCTTCTACCTGTTGAAAGACAGGTGACCGAGCGTTTAGTCTTCGATAAGACTAGCTATCCCCTCTTATTTTGGCATTCTGCATTCAGTCCATCGATATGGCCCTTTACACATATATCCATGCATATGTAGTGTAGCTCCTTGCTTGCAGTACTTTGGATGAGTACTCACGGTTGCATTGTTCCCCTTTTTTCCCCTATCTATACTCGATTGCTGCAACAGCACGATGGAGCCGGGAGCAGACGCCACCGCCGATGGCGACTACTACACGGAGGTGCCTACTACTACGTGCAGCCCGCCGACGACGACCGGGGAGTAGTTTAGGAGGATCCTGCGGGAGGCTGCGCCTCTTCGATCTGTATCCCGGTTTGTGCTAGCCATCTTATGGCAACTTGTTAACTTATGTCGTACTCAGATATTGTTGCTTCCGCTGACTCGTCTATGATCGAGCACTTGTATTCGAGCCCTCGAGGCCACGGCTTGTATTATGATGCTTGTATGACTTATTTATGTTTTAGAGTTGTGTTGTGATATCTTCCCATGAGTCCCTGATCTTGATCGTACACATTTGCGTGCATGATTAGTGTACGATTGAATCGGGGGCGTCACAAGTTGGTATCAGAGCCGACTGCCTGTAGGAATCCCCCTTCCCAACTCCTTGGCCGAAGTCGAGTCTAGACATTACAAAACTTTTACTAACATGGATGTGTGTCTTACGGGCACACGTCGCCATTGGGTGGTATTAGGATCTTTTACTCCTCGTCTATACTCTGGGACTCTGATCTCTCTTCTATTCGGGTTAAATGATTTTTCTAAAAACAAAACTAATTTTAGGTTCTCGAAAATACTTTCTCCCGGAGAGGCCCTGCAGTCCAGATGGTCACCGACTGCACCAGAAGATTTCGGAGATACTCTTTGATATTCTCTCGAGACTTTGTGCCCATCACTTTTGCTATTCCCGACCACCGATAAATCCGTATGGAAAACTTCTTACACTTGCCATTCATACGATCATCCCCCATTGATCTTGTTATTACAAGATACCCCGGAGTTTTCTCTATTGTTCCGAGAATACTTTGTGCATACTGCCTAGCAGTTCCTTGCCACATGAATACCCCTACAAATAAATCCTCGCACTTGTCGAGTATCCGCTCAACCCCAGTTGTTCATGTGTTTCACAAAAGTCTTCAAAATACTATTCGATCTTCCGAAGATCCTCTGGAGCCTTGGCTCTTGAAATTCTTGCTTGCTTGCATTATGGTTAATCCCATAAGTCTCGTAGTCTTATTGACATTCCTTGTCATTATCATTTTGAGTCTGTTGACTCAATATGTTTGCGAATACACGCAATCATCATTGATCCTTATAAATTACTTTTCCGGCTGAGCTGCCATTCTTTTATCTGGAATTGGTTCTCGACCAATCCAATTATCGTTGATTGTACCCTAAGGCTATTCAACTTATCCATCCCTATTCAGGGCCTTGCTTCTGATCCCTTGATTTGGAAATCATAATTCCTTTACATTTGACAAATGAGTTAGTCAGTTGTTTCTATAATCTGATCTCCTTGCATTCTTCTTCCTCTAGTTGAGTACCGATGCTCACGCCGGATCCTTGTGGACCACCAGGTCCTTTGTTGGATTTTATCGACAACGCCTTCATATTCAATAACCTTGTGAGCCTTTCCTCCGATACATAATGCCTTTGGTAAATTGTATCCTCTGCTTTCTCAACTATGCTCGCCTTGAGCTTGAGTTAATTACTTCTAAAGATTCGGTATATGATTCTAAGATGCCCGATGGGTTGAATCTATGCCTTCCTTAATATGTGTGAACTCGAAAGTTTTCACGAGTCGTACTCTTACGGTATTTTGCAGATAAAATTTCAACACTACAACTTCATTGAACGCGAGAAGTGAATGGAAGGTTGTGCATTGGAGAAGTGGGAGTCGACCCTGAACCCTGTGTTCATGCCCATGGACATGATGTATACCTGATCATGGAAGCTTCTCTTAAAATAATTATCCCCTTGTTATAAGATCATCTTGTATCTGTGGACGTGGTTCCGACCATGTTTCTCCTTGATTCCATTTCTCGTGCAAGTTTGATCACTTGTCTTCTGCAAAGCAATACCCTAGTCCAAACCCTACTTTGGTCTGACGTCGAGTGTTACCCCCTGGTATCTCGAGATTATCTTGGTACTGCATAACTTCTTATGAGTTCTTAATCAAGTGCTACATTCTCACCGATTCCAATTTTTCACGGGCTCTGAGTTATTATACACTCAAAGACACCGATAACTGAACCGAGTCCGCACTACGGTTCAACAACTCTTCAGTAAGCTTCTATAAGTACGAGTTTGTACCCGATCACGCCATTCCTAGCCTGTTTGGCTATATCATTGTCGTGATGATTTTAACTGTGCTAACCGGTCCTTCTTCTCGGAGCGCAATTTTCGACGATGAACTAACCTTACGTCGATCCTCATCGTCATATCATTTCGCCTTGAACAACAAGCTTGGTTTCGAGTTTGTGTCGTACCCTTGGTTCTAATAACCTTTCACTTCATCATTACTTTGACTTGTTGTCGTCGCCGATCGATTACATCTTCATGAAATCTCGCGACAAAGGTGTCGTGATCATCAACATTCTGAGCTCATCCAGGATATCAGTTGAATTCATGTTGAGTAATACCATCCTTGCCCTCGATGATTTGTGTTAACAGTGACCACCTTATTGCCTTCCGTTCAACACAAAACTTGTTCGTGTTTTGTGTTATACCTTGAGTTCCTTGCTATCCAACGTTTGTTCTTCTTTAGCTTGGAATATTACCATCTCTTATGTGAAAAATGTCGTGGTAATTTCACCACCTCTTGAGAATTCTTGATACAAGTGATACTTCTCACCATCACCATTCCTTCTTGTTCCCTGTGTTGGTTCTAACCGGGATTCCAACAAGGGAATGATGCTACTTGGATTCTGTACTTCTAGCAACCCTATTGCTTTGAAGTTAATGATCTATAGTTCATTCTTAGACTGTTGGTTATTGAATCGTCACTCTAACAGTGGTCTTGCTGCCTAAGGACATATTTCGGGCACACCTTTCGACTAATGATTAATGGTGTATGTTTTCCTAGAGCATACAACATTATATCATTTGAATTGACAAGTGACATCTTCTTGTTCACATTATTGTGGTAATCCATCCGTTTGGAATTCTCGATGAATTTTCGTTGATTCCATCAGCTACCCCCTCGTCCTCTCCATGGTTTAAGGATGAACTATTACTTCAAGAACCCGCTCCCATAGTTCATATCCTGAGAATCTTGAAATGACATTTCGACTGTTTGTGTTGCACCTTATCTTCTCGGACATCCTGAGTCTGAGGTATCATGACGCCAAACGGATCTGAATCTCGGTCAGATATGATGGTTGGGACAACTTTCCAAGAGTTATGATGTTGATCCTTTGATGACCCGGTAACATGATGTCATGCCTAGCACCCCCGCTGGAGGACCTAACCTTATAGATTCCTTTTCAGCAAGGTTATCTATTCTTCCATGAAGAAATGGTAAGACTTATTCTATAAGTTGTTCCTGATGAATCCTTCGTGTATCCAGAGTCTGATCTTCACTTGAAGACCATGTCAATGCTACCTCGAAGCATGTCAATGGTACTCCGATTTTCAACAGGAACATTTGAAGCACGATGCTAAATTTTATTTATCACTTATCCTAACACCGTTGTATGGGTAATATCATGAGATTCCTTCCCCCTTACCTAAATGGTTTTCTACTTAACATCCTGTCATGGATACCTTGCTCTGCTTGTCTTTGGGAAGGATATACCCTTGAAATATGTGTTTAAACATATTTTCCTTTCCATTGTTCTGTTTAATCTGATGATCATATTTTCCTTCCATTGGTTTGTTTAAACCTTTTCTACGATCTATATGATATAAGCAGTAATAATCCACTGCTTATGCAAACACCTCGATGTACAACTCCGTCAGTAAGACCTTGTTACTATTGTTGATGACATTCCGGTAGCCACCGATGGACGAGAACCTTGCCTATTGGTCCGCCTCGTTCAACGAGCAGGAAAGTGGTTCTCTTCGCCCCTCGCCCTTGGTACCAATGTTGATGCCGACATAACTGACATGGTACTCTCTGACATGCCTTGCTATCATGACCGTGAAAGATGTCACTGCTCCTATTAAAAAAAACCCACATGGTGGGCCCATAACCACAGTTCCACAGGATCGAAACTGACTGTCCCTGTACACCCCCTATTCCCAAAGTTATTCCTCGCGCGTGGACTCGTATGTAATCCATGGGCCGCTGTCCTAGTGATCTATTCTGGTATCAGACGCAATACTTATCTCGCTACTCTGAACCCCTTTCTCACTCTGGTTCAGGCTTCAGGCAACTAACTATCCGCTTGGAGCCTCTTATGGTACCTTCGTACCTTACTCTCGAGGTATTTCATATGTTCAACTCGAGAGATAATCTTATACTAATTCATGGGTTAACCCCAGATTGTTTCCCTCAAAAGCATTATGTCGTAATGAGCTGCCCCTTATCTTTCGTAAGTACGATGGAGTTCCCGAAGATATGATGACCAGTTTATCATGATGCATCGGAATAAAGGATTGAAGAGATCAACGAAAGGGATTAACTTCTTCGAGAAGATCCGTTAGAATATCGTAACCAGAACTTTCCCCTTACTCCCCTCTTAAATCTCGGGACGAGATTTCTTGTAGTGGAGGAGAATTGTGACGCCCGGGTAATTGAGCTACAGTAACCCCCTCGTAATGATTCCACGTCACCCCAGTTACTGTTGACAAATCTCGCGTTAGTTCAAAGCGATTCGAATTCAAATTTGAATTAGAAGCAAACAACAAAAGTTTTTAAAATATTAAACTAAAATGTTCGGAGTGTGCAAATAAATGCTTAGGTATTTATGGTGAGGGAACCATGATTTTATAAAAAAACCTAAATACATAAAAGGAATTAAAACAGGAAAGAGAAATAAATAAAAGGAAGAGGAAAATACAAAACCGAAAGCAAACAAAAATAAAAGAGAAGCCCCCTCCCGCTGGGCCTCGGCCCAGCTGGCCTCTAGGCAAAATAGGCGGGCCCAGCCGTGCCCACATATCCCCCCACCCTTGACCAAAACCCTAGCTCCCGACCGCACACACCCCCACCCACATCGTTCCCATCCCCCTCCCGATCCAGATTGGATCGGGACGGAGTTCCACCCCTCGTTCCTCTCCCCCCGATTCGGATCGGGGCGCTTACCCGACGACCGCGTCACCGTTGCCGCTGACCCGCCGCCCGGCGGCGCGCCCGCCACTCGGTGCGGCCAGCGCCGCTTGCCGTTGTTGCCGACGCGCCGTTGCTCGTCGCCCCGATCCGTCGCTGGTGCCGCCCCGGACCGCCGTCGCCGCTTCGCCGGAACCAGGCCGCCATGACTCCGTCGCCGCCCATCGTCCCCGACTCCACCCGACCCTGCTGCCCTCACCGACGACCTGCTCGCCTCCTGTCCGGCCTCGACAAGTGCCGCCTCCGCCACCCACTGTCGCTGCCGGCGCCGTCACGTCTGCGTGGCTCCCGAGGAGCGCGCCCCCGCGAGCACGCCAGCGCCCGAGGCTGCCTGTCGCCGCCACGCCGTCTCCATCACCTCGAGGCGATGACCTCCCGCCTCGTCACCTCCCCGACCCCGGAGGCCACCGCTCGTCGCCCCACCGTCGCTACCTCGCTGGCGCCTCTTCCCGCCGGCCTTCTTCCTCTTCGTCAAGGCCCCAAAGAACTCCCCACGAGCCCCGCTGCCCGGTCCCCTGCCCGCGATGTGAGCCTCGCCTCCTCCCCTTCAGATATGCGAGTTCCGGCGACGCTAGCCCCATCTCGCCTCCTTCCGCCGGCGCGCCTGGCCTCGTCGTCAAGACGCGTGCCGCCGCCCGTTACTGCGGCCGCTGCCATGTCCGCACCCTACCTCCGCCGCCCCGACGACCGTGCCCCTGCTAGCCCCGCCACCGCCAGAACCCCCGCCGGGGACCGCCCTCGCCAGCTCCTCGTCGAGGCCATGGCCTCGGCCGGCACCATCCCTCACGACGGTGCGAGTTTGGGCAGATGCCCACGCCGCGTGCCTCGACGGGCGTCTTGCCCGAGCGGGCGCGTCAGAACTCCGCACACCAAGACGCCCGTTAGGCCCCTGGGGCCTATGACAGAGGGGCCCCACGCCCCATAACGTTTTATTAAAAATAAAAATAATAAATAAACATAAAAATGATTTAATAAAATTAATTGTTAAATAATTAATTAATTAAGTTAATTAATCCGGTTTAATTAATTTAATTAACTAATTAACTTTAATTAAACTGTAATTAGATTAACCTAAACCCTAATTAACCTAATTAGAGGATGACACGTGGGTCCCCCTGGACCCACATGTCAGGTTGACCAGGTCAACGGTCAACGTTGACTGCTGACGTCAGCATGACATCATGCTGATGTCATAAGTCCATTTTTCGAATTAATTAATTAATTAATTAAATTCTAGTAATTAATAAAATCTTTAGAAAATCATATCTTTTAATCCGTAACTCGGATTAAAATATTTTCAACATGAAAGTTGCTCAGAACGACGAGACGAATCCGGATACGCAGTCCGTTCGTCCGCCACACCCCCCTAACCTATCGAACCCGCAACTTTCCTCCTCCGGCTCCTCTGCCCGAAAACACGAAACACCGGGAATACTTTCCCGGATGTTTCCCCCCTTAACCGGTACCACCTCATACCACGTTAGGGCACGCCTAGCATCGTTACTTGTCTTGTCATGCATCGATATGCATCTGTTTACATGGTATTCATTGTTTCTTCCCCCTCTTCTCTCCGGTAGACTACGAGACCGACTGCTGCTGCCCAGTTCGACCACGGTGTTGACCCTCTCTCTTGCCGTGAGCAACCAGCAAGCCCCCCCCTTGATCACCAGATATCGCCTACTCTCTTCTATATACCGCTTGCATTAGAGTAGTGTAGCATGTTATCGCTTTCAGATTATACCTATCCCGATGCATAGCCTGCCCTTGTTACTCTTGTTGTTACCTTACCGCAATCCTATATGCTTAGTATAGGTTGCTAGTACTTTCATCTATGGCCCTACATTCTTGTCCGTCTGCTGTGCTATACTATCGGGCCGTGATCACTCGGGAGGTGATCACGGGTATATACTATATACTTTATACATGATACATGTGGAGACTAAAGTCGGGTCGGCTGGTGGAGCACCCGCGAGTGGATCTTTGTGGCGGAGCGACAGGGCAGGTTGAGACCGCCTAGGAGAGAGGTGGGCCTGGCCCTGTTCGGCGTCCGCGGATACTTAACATAGTTAACGAGATCTTGGTATTTGATCTGAGTTGGCTACGAGCATATACGCACTAACCATCTACGCGGGAGTAGTTATGGGTATCCCGCGTCGTGGTATCAGCCGAAGCACTTCGTGACGCCAATGGCCGAGCGGCGCGCGCCGGATTGGACCGAACGCCACTAGGCTAGGTCTGCTTCGGCACAGACGCAACGTCTTGTGTGTGCTCAGGCGATGGGCCTGCACTTCGCGCGCTTAGGTTTAGACCGGCGTGCTGGCCTCTCTGTTGTGCCTAGGTGGGGCTGCAACGTGTTGATCTTCCGCGGCCGGGCATGACCTAGGAAAGTGTGTCCGGCCAAATGGGATCAAGCGTGCTGGGTAAGATGGTGCACCCCTGCAGGGAAGTTAATCTATTCGAATAGCCGTGATCTTCGGTAACAGGACGACTTGGAGTTGTACCTTGAGCTTATGACAACTAGAACCGGATACTTGATAAAACAGACCCTTCCAAGTGCCAGATACAACCGGTGGTCGCTCTCTCTCAGGGATATGAGGAGGGGATCGCCGGGTAGGATTATTGCTATGTGATGTTACTTGGAGGACTTCAACCTACCCTCTTCTACCTGTTGAAAGACAGGTGACCAGAAGCGTAGTCTTCGATAAGACTAGCTATCCCCCTCTTATTCTGGCATTCTGCAGTTCAGTCCACTGATATGGCCCTTTACACATATATCCATGCATATGTAGTGTAGCTCCTTGCTTGCGAGTACTTTGGATGAGTACTCACAGTTGCATTGTTCCCCCCTTTTTTCCCCCTATCTATACTCGATTGCTACAACCAGACGATGGAGCCCAGGAGCCAGACGCCACCGTCGATGACGACTACTACACCGGAGGTGCCTACTACTACGTGCAGCCCGCTGGCGACGACCAGGAGTAGTTTAGGAGGATCCCAGGCAGGAGGCCTGCGCCTCTTTCGATCTGTATCCCAGTTTGTGCTAGCCATCTTATGGCAACTTGTTAACTTATGTTTGTACTCAGATATTGTTGCTTCCGCTGACTCGTCTATGATCGAGCACTTGTATTCGAGCCCTCGAGGCCCCTGGCTTGTATTATGATGCTTGTATGACTTATTTATGTTTTAGAGTTGTGTTGTGATATCTTCCCGTGAGTCCCTGATCTTGATCGTACACATTTGCATGCATGATTAGTGTACGAGTGAATCGGGGGCGTCACATGGCAATACCTAGATCTATCCTTGCTTTTATGCCTAGCTAGGGGCGTTAAATGATAGCACTTGTTGGGAGGCAACCCAATTTTATTTTTAGTTTTTTGTTTTTGCTTCTGTTTAGGAATAAATAATCCATCTTGCCTCTGTTTATTTGTGGTTTTATCTTTTAATTAGTGTTTGTGGCAAGTTAAACCTATTGGATCTTCTTGGGTGATAGTTATTTGATCTTGCTGTAATTTCCAGAAACTTTATGCTCAGTGCCCAAATTGTTAAAAATCACCAGAACGTGATAAAATACTGATTCCAATTGCTTATGATCAATAAACAAATTTTCCAGGTCTTCTAATTTTGGTAGAATTTTTTGAGTTCCAGAAGTTTGAGTTAGTTACAGTACTACAGACTGTTCTGTTTTTGACAGATTCTGTTTTGCGTGTGTTGTTTGCTTGATGAATCTATGGCTAGTAAAATAGTTTATGATCCATAGAGAAGTTGGAATATAGTAGGTTTAACACCAATATAAATAAAGAATGAGTTCATTACAGTACCTTAAAGTAGTCTTTTGTTTTCTTTCTCTAATGGAGCTCATGAGATTTCTATTGAGTTTTGTGTTGTGAAGTTTTCAAGTTTTGGGTGAATTCTTTTGATGCATTATGGAACAAGGATTGGCAAGAGCCTAAGATTGGGGATGCCCATGGAACCCCCAAGATAATCCAAGGACACCAAAAAGTCAAAGCTTGGGGATTCCCCGGAAGGCATCCCCTCTTTCGTCCACTTCCATCGGTAATTTACTTGGAGCTATATTTTTATTCACCACATGATATGTGTTTTGCTTGGAGCGTCTTGTATTATTTGCGTCTTTGCTTGTTAGTTTACCAAAATCATCCTTGTTGTACACACATTTTGAGAGAGCCATACATGAATTGGAATTTGATAGAATACTCTATGTGCTTCACTTATATTTTTTGAGCTTGATAGTTTTCTCATAGTGCTTCACTTATATCTTTGAGCGTGATAATTTTTGCTCTAGTGCTTCACTTAGAGCTTTTAGAGCACGGTGGTGGATTTGTTTTAAAGAAACTTTATCTATCATGCTTCACTTAGATTATTTTGAGAGTCGTTAATAGCATGGTAATTTGCTTAATGTTAATATACTTGGTATACAAGATATGTGAAACTTTCTTTTGAGTGCGTTGAATACTAAGATAAGTTTGATGATTGATAATTGTTTTGAGATATGGAGGTGATAATATCAAAGTCGTGCTAGTTGAGTAGTTGTGAATTTGAGAAATGCCTGTGTTGAAGTTAGCAAATCCCGTAGCATGCACGTATGGTTAAAGTTGTGTAACAAATTTGAAACATGAAGTGTACCTGGCTTGTGCATCCTTATGAGTGGTGGTCGGGGACGAGCGGTGGTCTTTTCCTACCAATCTATCCCCCTAGGAGAATTCGCGTAGTACTTGATTTTTGATGACTTCTAAATTTTTGCAATAAGTATATGAGTTCTTTTGACTAATGTTGAGTCCATGGATTATACGCACTTTTACCTTTCCGCCTTTGCTAGCCTCTTCGGCACGTGCATTGCCCTTTCTCACCTTGAGAGTTGGTGCAAACTTCACGGTGCATCTAAACCCGTGATATGATACGCTCTTTCACACATAAACCTCCTTATATCTTCCTCAAAACAGCCACCATACCTACCTATTATGGCATTTCCATAGCCATTCCGAGATATATTGCCATGCAACTTTTCACCGTTCCGTTCATCATCATCATGACATACTTTACTTTTGTCATATTGCCATTGCATGATCATGTAGTTGACATCGTATTTGTGGCAAAGCCACCATGCATTATTTTTCATACATGTCACTCTTGATTCATTGCACCATCCCGGTACACCGCCGGAGGCATTCATATAGAGTCATACCTTGTTCTAGTTTCGAGTTGTAATCCTTATGTTATAACCAATAGAAGTGTGATGATCATCATTATTAGAGCATTTCCCAAAAAAAAGAGAAAGGCCAAAAAGAAAAAAAAGAAAGTCCCAATAAAAGGGCAATGCTACTATCTCCTTTTCCACACTTGTGCTTCAAAGTAGCACCTTGTTCTCCATGTAGTGAGTCTCATACATTATGCTTCAAAGTAACACCATGTTTTTCATATAGTGACTCTCATAAGTTGTCTTTCTATACTAGTGGGAATTTTTCGTTATAGAACTTGGCTTGTATATTCCTACGATGGGCTTCCTCAAAATGCCCTAGGTCTTCATGAGCAAGCAAGTTGGATGCACACCCACTAGTTTTCTTTTGTTGAGCATTCATAGCTCTAGTGCATCCATTGCATGGCAATCCCTACTCCTCATGTTGACATCCATTGATGGGCATCTCCATAGCCCGTTGATTATCCTCGTCAATGTGAGACTTTCTCCTTTTTGACTTCTCCACACAATCCCCATCATCATATTCGATTCCACCCATAGTGCTATATCCATGGCTCACGCTCATGTATTGCGTGAAGGTTGAAAAAGTTTGAGATTATTTAAGTATGAAACAATTGCTTGGCTTGTCATCGGGGGTATAGAAGTTGGGAACATCTTTGTGTGAAGAAAATGAAACATAGCCTAACTATATGATTTTGTAGGGATGAACTTTCTTTTTCCATGTTATTTTGAGAAGACATGATTACTTTGATTAGTATGCTTGAAGTATTATTATTTTTATGTCAATATGAACTTTTGTCTTGAATCTTTCGGATCTGAATATTCATACCATGATTAAGAAGATTTACATTGAAATTATGCGAAAGTATCACTCCTCATCAAAAATTCTCTTTTTATCATTTACCTACTCGAGGACGAGCAGGAATTAAGCTTGGGGATGCCTGATACATCTCCAACGTATCTATAATTTTTGATTGCTCCATGCTACTTTATCTATTGTTTTGGACTATAATGGGCTTTATTTTCCACTTTTATATTATTTTTGGGACTAACCTATTAACCGGAGGCCCGGCCCAGAATTGTTGTTTTTTGCCTTTTTTAAGTATTTCGAAGAAACAGAATATCAAACGGAGTCCAAACGGAATGAAACCTTCGGAAACGTGATTTTCTCACCGAACGTGATCCAGGAGATTTGGACCCTACGCCAAGGCACCAGAGAGGCAGCCACGAGGGTGGGGGCGCCCCCCTAGGGCGCGCCCCCTGCCTCGTGGGCCCCTCGAAGCTCCACCGACGTACTCCTTCCTCCTATATATACCTATGTACCCCCAAACGATCTGAACAGGAGCCAAAAACCTAATTTCACCGCCGTAACTTCCTGTATCCACGAGATCCCATCTTGGGGCCTGTTCCGAAGCTCCGCCAGAGGGGGCATCCACCACGGAGGGATTCTACATCAACACCATAGCCTCTCCGATGAAGTGTGATTAGTTTACTTCAGACCTTCGGGTCCATAGCTAGTAGCTAGATGGCTTCTTCTCTCTTTTTGGATCTCAATACAATGTTCTCCCCCTCTCTCGTGGAGATCTATTCGATGTAATCTTCTTTTTATGTGTGTTTGTTGAGACCGATGAATTGTGGGTTTATGATCCAGATTATCTATGAATAATATTTGAATCTTCTCTGAATTCTTTTATGTATAATTGAGTTATCTTTGCAAGTCTCTTCGAATTATCCATTTGGTTTGGGCAACTAGATTGGTAGTTCTTGCAATGGGAGAAGTGCATGGCTTTGGGTTCAATCTTATGTGTCCTTACCCAAAGGCGTAAAGGGTTGCAAGGCATGTATTGTATTGTTGCCATCGAGGATAACAAGATGGGGTATTTATCATAGTGCATCAATTTATTCCTCTACATCATGTCATCTTGCTTAAGGCATTACTCTATTTTTAACTTAATACTCTAGATGCATGCTGGATAGCGGTCGATGAGTGGAGTAATAGTAGTAGATGCAGAATCGTTTCGATCTACTTGTCTCAGACGTGATGCCTATATACATGATCATACCTAGATAACCTCATAACTATGCTCAATTCTGTCAATTGCTCAACAGTAATTTGTTCACCCACCGTAGAATACTTATGCTCTTGAGCGAAGCCACTAGTGAAACCTATGGCCCCTGGGTCTATTCTCATCATATCAATCTCCATTACTTTTATACCTGCTTGTTTTTACTTTGCCTTTTACTTTTCACTTTGCATCTCTATACCAAAAATACCAAAAATATTATCTCTATCAGATCTCACTCTCGTAAGTGACCGTGAAGGGATTGACAACCCCTAATCGCGTTGGTTGCGAGTAGCTATCGGTCTGTGCAGCTACGAGGGACTAGCGCGTTGCCTCCTACTGGATTGATACCTTGGTTCTCAAAAACTGAGGGAAATACTTACGCTACTGTGCTGCATCATCCTCTCCTCTTCTGGGAAAACCAACGCAAGCTCAAGACGTAGCAACATCTTTTGTCCTACCCTCTCGTGGCAGTGGGGTCCTATTGGAAACTAAGGGATATTAAGGCCCCCTTTTAATAGAGTACCGGACCAAAGCATTAACACTTAGTGAATACATGAACTCCTCAAACTACGGTCATCACCGCTAAGTATCCCGATTATTGTCACTTCAGGGTTAACGGATCATAACACATAATAAGTGACTATAGACTTGCAAGATAGGATCAAGAACTCACATATATTCGTGAAAACATAATAGGTTCAGATCTGAAATCATGGCACTCGGGCCCTAGTGACAAGCATTAATCATAGCAAAGTCATAGAAACACCAATCTCATAACATAATGGATACTAGGGATCAAACCCTAACAAAACTAAGTCGATTACATGATAACTCTCATCCAACCCATCACCGTCCAACAAGCCTACGATGGAATTACTCACGCACGGCGGTGAGCATCATGAAATTGGTGATGGAGGATGGTTGATGATGACAACAGCAACAGATTCCCCTCTCCGGAGCCCCGAACGGACTCCAGGCCAGCCCTCCAGAGAGAGTTTAGGGCTTGGCGCGGCTCCGTATAGTAAAACGTGATGAATCGTTCTCTCTGATTTTTTCTCCCCGAACGTGAATATATGGAGTTGGAGTTGAGGTCGGTGGAGCCTCAGGAGGCCCACGAGACAGGGGGCGCGCAGGGGGGGCAGGCGCGCCCCCACCCTCGTGGACAGGGTGTGGGCCCCCTGGTCTTGATTCTTTCACCAGTATTTTATATGTATTCCAAAAATATTCTCCGTGAAGTTTCAGGTCATTCCCAGAACTTTTATTTCTGCACAAAAATAACACCATGGCAATTCTACTGAAAATAGCGTCAGTCCGGGTTAGTTCCATTCAAATCATGCAAGTTAGAGTCCAAAACAATGGCAAAAGTGTTTGGAAAAGTAGATATGCAAGTTAGAGTCCGACACAATGGCAAAAGTGTTTGGAAAAGTAGATATGATGGAGATGTATCAGTGCCCTGCCCATGTATATAATGGAGGGAGAGGAGGAGGCCGGCCACTAGGGGGCGCGCCAAGAGGGGGGTCCTACTAGGACTCCAGTCCTAGTAGGATTCACCCCCCCTTTTTTCCTTCTCATCGAGGGGGGAGAGGGAAGGAGAGGGAGAGGGGGAAAGGAAAGGGGGGCCGCGCCCCCTTCCCCTTGTCCAAATCGGACAGCCCATGGGAGGGGGGAACCACCCCTTGTGGGCTCCCCCCTCTCTCCCCTATGGCCCATGCTGGCCCATTACTTCCCCGGGGGGTTCCGGTAACCCCTCGGTACTCGGATAAATACCCGAAATGTCCTGAAACCATTCCAATGTCCAAATACTATCGTCCAATATTTCTCACAAGACAGAGAAAGATAACCGATTCATCCAATCCAATTTGATCAGAAGTGAGTTCATTGTTGTTGTATAGCGAAACCTTTCCTTGACAAAACCATTCTCAGCTAATGGAAGCCGAGCTATCTATCCAGATCAGGGTTGAACGAAGCGAATGGAAAAGCCAAAGAAAACATAAATCCATTGCGATTAGAAAACAGTGACTCTTTACCTCTCGACCATTTCGAGACTCCTCGTCGTGTCCGTGATCTCATCCGGGACTCCGAACAATCCCCGGTCACCAAAACACCTAACTCATAATACAAATTCTCATCGAACGTTAAGCGTGCGGATCCTACGGGTTTGAGAGCTATGTAGACATGACCGAGACACATCTCCGATCAATAACCAACAGCGGAACCTGGATGCTCATATTGGTTCCTACATATTCTACAAAGATCTTTATCGGTCAAACCACAATAACAACCTACGTCATTCCCTTTGTCATCGGTATGTTACTTGCCCGAGATTCGATCGTCAGTATTCTCATACCTAGTTCAATCTCGTTACCGGCAAGTCTCTTTACTCGTTTCGTAATGCATCATCTGGTAACTAACTCATTAGTCACATTGCTTGCAAGGCTTATAATGATGTGCATTATCGAGAGGGCCCAGAGATACCTCTCCAATACACAGAGTGAAAAATCCTAATCTTAATCTATGCCAACCCAACAAACACCTTCGGAGACACCTGTGGAGCATATATATAATCACCCAGTTACGTTGTGAAGTTTGATAGCACACAAGGTGTTCCTCCGGTATTCGAGAGTTGCATAATCTGATAGTCAGAGGAATATGTATAAGTCATGAAGAAAGCGATAGCAATAAAACTTAATGATCATCATGCTAAGCTAACAGATGGGTCTTGTCCATCACATCATTCTCCTAATGATGTGATCCCGTTCATCAAATGACAACACATGTCTATGGTCGGGAAACTTAACCATCTTTTATTAATGAGCTAGTCAAGTAGAGGCATACTAGGGACACTATGTTTTGTCTATGTATTCACACATGTATCAAGTTTTCGGTTAATACAATTCTAGCATGAATAATAAACATTTGTCATGATATAAGGAAATATAATTAACAAATTTACTATTGCCTCTAGGGCATATTTCCTTCATGAGGTTGGGGATGTACCTCAGCTAGGAGCAGACGAGAATGAGATTTTGTCTCCACCATTTACTGAGAAAGAGGTGTTTGATGCAATAGCACAAATGAAGAATGGTTGGGCACCAGGACCGGATGGTTTCCCGCTAGGGTTTTACAAGAGATGTTGGAATATCATTAAGGGTAACCTCATGCCTATGTTCCATGACTTGTTTAATGGTCAACTTCAGCTCTTCCAGCTGAACTTTGGAACGATTACATTGTTGCCAAAGAACGAGGAGACAGTATGTATTGAGTAGTTCAGACAGATATGCCTTCTTAATGTAAGCTTCAAGGTTTTTTTACCAAATTTGGTACAAATCGGTTGATGAGAATTGCACATAGTGTGGTGCAACCAACTTAGTCTACTTCCATGCCAGGTACATTCAAGAGGGTGTGGTTGTCTAACATGGAAGATTACATGAAATACAGTCGAAGAAACTAAATAGAGTGATCTTGAAAGTGGATTTCGAGAAGGCATATGATAAGGTAAAATGGTCATTCCTTCAATAGGCCTTGCGTATGAAGGGTTTTGACGATTCCTGGAGAAAGCAGGTTGAATCTTTGTGCAAAAGGGTAGTGTTGGTATTAAGGTAAATGATGACGCAGTTCATTATTTTCAAACGCAAAAGGGCCTAAGACAAGGGGATTTGATGTCTCATATTCCGTTCAACATAGTGGCAGATATGTTGGCAATCCTCATGGGCTGGGCCAAACAGGACGATCAGAGAGGTGGGTTAGTACCACATCTAGTGGATGGTGGTGTATCCATACTACATTACGCAGACAAAACGATTATATTCATGGAGCATGATATGGCAAAGACTAGAAATATGAAGCTAGTCTTGTGTCTCTTTGAGCAGTTTTTGGTATTCAAGATGAATTTCAATAAAAGTGAACTATTCTGTTTTGGGAGTGCCAAAGAAGAACAAGATTCACACAGACAATTATTTGGATGTGAATTGGGATCCCTACCATTTACATATTAAATTAGGTATTCCAATTCATCGTCGCAAGTTATCTAATAAGGAGAAGTTACCTAATAAGGAGTGGAAATGCATTGAAGATCGATTTGAAAAAAATCCTTAACTGCTCGAGGGGCAAGCTTATGTCTTATGATGGAAGGCTTGTTCTGATCAACTTGGTGTTGACAAGCACACCAATGTTTCTATTGTCTTTCTTTGAAGTTCTTGTAGGGGTGCGGAAAAGGTTAGACTTCTATTGATCGCATATTTTCTGGCAATGCGATGAAAACAAAACAAAATACAGGTTTTGCAAATGGTATGTTGTCTGTAGACCGAAGGACTAGAGTATGGCCTAGGGATTGAAAACTTAGAAGTCAAGAATAGATGCCTGCTTAGCAAGTGGCTTTATAGGTTGTCTGTTGGGACTGAAGGTATGTGGGTACAGATTTTGCATAATAAGTACCTACATTCAAAAACTCTAGCCCAGGTTATTGTTAGAACTAATGATTCTCCTTTCTGAAGGGGCTAATGAGAATGAGTGTTGCTTTCTGTTGGAAATATGCCCTAGACGCAATAATATTGTATTATTACATTTCCATCATTGATAATTAAGGGTTTATATTTCATGCTATAACTGCTATCATCCTGGAATATGCAATTCAGTGGAAAACTCATATGCACATGTGAAATGATAAACAGTAAACAATAGGTTTCTAGTCTTGCCTCCAAGACTGGCTCAAGTGCTATTGGTGATCACGTTTTCTGGATCTTAAGATATCGTTAAGTGTAACGATAGTCCTAAAACAACATTGTGGGTATGACGTTAGAAGAACAATCATATTGAATCGACCCAAACTTTTCTGTTATACTTTGTGATTATATTGTCTGAAATCATTTGTTATAACAATGAGTGTCAGCATGTGTTTTAGTTCCTCAGACCATGAGAGTGTCTCGGTCACTTCCTACCGGACGGTGGACTTTGGGGTTGCTCAAACGTCACCAAGGTGATCATAACAACAACTTTCAGGCTCACTGGAAAGTTTGACAAGTGACCGGATAGCTCGAGAGTCAGATTTACTCCTCCGACGATGTAGATATATTATTAGGGCTCTCTCGGTGTGACGCATCCATCATCGTCTAGCCAGACACAGGTGACTATGCCAGGGGGATGCCGAAACACGTCAACGAGAAAGAAGGACAAATATACAATGGTGTAAGTGGTATTATCAATCTTCTCAGGATGTTTAGCATTAATGTTAAAGACATCTTTTTCACATTCAAGATCCATTATGATAAACCACCAACAATGGGTGCAAATCCATAAAACATATCCTTATAATATATCGAACAACCATTGCCTTCTGATATATATATATGTCAAAAATTATTCCGTGAATGTTAAATTATATATATAATGCTTTGAAAATGTTTAGAACAAATATATATTTAATTTAATATCAATGGGCCTATTAAGGCCAAGAGGTGATGAAGGAATTGGGCCACAAGGTCCCAATAGGGGAGGTGCCCCTTTCCCCTATGGGGAGGTCGAATCCTAGTTGGGGAAGGACTCCGCCTTCCCCCTTGGCTAGCGCAAGGGGAGGGGAGTCCTTCCCCCCTTTGTGGCACCCCTCCTCTCCCCTAAACCTATATATACTAGAGAATTTCCACCCTATGGAACATGCTACCTCTTGAGCTTGCGTTGACTTTTCCCTTGAAGAGGAAAGGGTGATGAAGCAAAGTAGCGTAAGTATTTCCCTCAATTTTGAGAACCAAGGTATCATCCGGTAGGAGGTTACACACAAATCGCCTTGTACCTACACAAACAAATAAGAACCTCGCAACCAAGGCGATAAAGGGATTGTCAATCCCTTCACGGTCACTTACGAGAGTGAGATCTAATATAGATAATAAGATAAATATTTTTGGTATTTTTATGATATAGATCGGAAAATAAAGATTGCAAAATAAAATAGATTGGAAACTAATATGATAGAGGATAGACCCGGGGGCCATCGGTTTCACTAGTGGCTTCTCTCAAGATAGCATAAGTATTACGGTGGGTGAACAAATTACTGTCGAGCAATTGATAGAAAAGTGCATAATTATGAGAATATCTAGGCATGATCATGTATATAGGCATCACGTCCGCTACAAGTAGACTGAAACGATTCTGCATCCACTACTATTACTCCACACATCGACCGCTATCCAGCATGCATCTAGAGTATTACGTTCATAAGAACAAAGTAACGCATTAGGCAAGATCACATGATGTAGAGGGATAAACTCAAGCAATATGATATAAACCCCATCTTTTTATCCTCGATGGCAACAATACAATACATGCCTTGCTGCCCCTGCTGTCACTGGGAAAGGACACCGCAAGATTGAACCCAAAGCTAAGCACTTCTCCCATTGCAAGAAAGATCAATCTAGTAGGCCAAACCAAACTGATAATTTGAAGAGACTTGCAAAGATAACAAATCATACATAAAAGATTTCAGAGAAGAATCAAGTATTTTTCATAGATAAACTTGATCATAAACCCACAATTCGTCGGATCTCGACAAACACACCGCAAAAAGAGTTACATCGAATAGATCTCCAAGAAGATCAAGGAGAACTTTGTATTGAGATCCAAAGGGAGAGAAGAAGCCATCTAGCTAATAACTATGGACCCGAAGGTCTGTGGTAAACTACTCACACGTCATCGAAGAGGCTATGGTGTTGATGTATAAGCGCACCCATGATCGATTCCCCCTCCGGCGGAGCGCCGAAAAATGCCCCAAGATGGGATCTCGAGGGTACAGAAGGTTGCGCCGGTGGAAATAGGGTTTCGTGGTGCTCCTGGATGTATTCGGGGTATATGGGTATATATAGGAGGAAGAAGTAGGTCGGTGGAGCTGCGAGGGGCCCATGAGGGTGGGGGCGTGCCCAGGGAGGTAGGCGCGCCTCCCTGCCTCATGGCCTCCTCACTTCTTTCTTGACGTCCAAACTCCAAGTCTCCTGGATCATGTTTCTTCCAAAAAGAACTCTCCCGAAGGTTTCATTCCGTTTGGACACCGTTTGGTATTCCTTTTCTGCAAAACACTGAAATAGGCAAAAAAAACAGCAATTTGCACTGGGCCTTGGGTTAACAGGTTAGTCCCAAAAATAATATAAAAGTGCTTAGTAAAGCCCATTAAACATCCAAAACAGATAGTATAATAGCATGGAAAAATAAAAAATTATAGATACGTTGGAGACGTATCAGAACACAAGTTTTTTAGCCTTCTTTAGTTGATCTGGTACTAATCCTAGTTGGTCATAGTTGACAAATTAGAGCTAGCCCTAGCCACCTCTAATCCTCATAATTAGAAGCCTCATGTGGTTGTAATCTCCTCCCTCTAATTCTCCAGCGATTAGCTCTGGACAACGAAGCACTGCCGGATCGTGAACACTGTACGCTTGCAAGCATGTAGAGAGGTCGTGCTTTCGGTCTTTCGTTCGAGGGATTGTTCAAGGGTGGTTCACGGGATAGTCATCGATGTTCAAGGGACTCAAAGTACGGTAACACAAATTCTGGGAGGATACTTGGTTAGGGGAGACGTCACTAGCCACACAATATCCTTCTATGCATAATATTGTGCAACATAAGGAAGCTTATGTGGCTATAGTATTGTGCCCGGTCCCACTAATTATCCAGTTCAGAAGGTTTCTAGTAGGAGACGATGGGATAGATGGTTACATCTTGTGCGGAGGTTGATAGATGTTCACCTCTTTGATGAGCCAGACATGATTCACTAGAAATTATCAGTCAAAGGGATATTTTCCGTCAGTTCTATGTATCTAGACTTAATAAACTCTGTTCAAATTCCGAAATCTAGTCATATTTGGAAGATTAAAGTCTCTTTGAGAATCAAGATATTCATGTGTTTTGCTCACAAGGAAGTGATTCTTACAAAGGATAACTTAACAAGCGAAGATGGGAGGGTAGTAAGCGATGTTACTTTTGTGATCAAGATGAGACTATAAAACACCTCTTTCCTAAATGTCTGCTCGCCAAAATCTTATGAAGTACGCTTTAAGTAGCCTTCAATGTTAACCCTCCATCTAGTATTAGCGCAATATTTAGATCGTGGCTAGATGGAGTGGAGCCTAGTATTGCAGGACATATTCAGATAGGAGTATGTGCATTACTATGGGCGACATGGAACTGTAGAAACGACATGATTTTTAACATGCAACATCTTCTAAAAAAATTGCAGGTCATAACAGAGCCAGGTCTTGGATCCGTACATGGTCCTTACTCAGCCATGCGGAAGCCAAGGAGCATATGGCTATTGGCGCAATCGTTGAGAGATGGTAGCATGGATTATCGACAGCCGGTTTGGATGGCGGTCCAATAATAGACTAGGTGTATAGTCATCTAGTACTATTTTTGCTGGTTGTGGCACTTTTATCTTTAATCTTTTATCATACTTTGGCTCTCTTGAGAGCGGATTTTCTATCACAGACTTTTTGTGCGGCATTTTAGATTAATAATATGGCTGCATGCATCATTCACATGCAAAGGCTGGGAGTTTTCCTCTTTTTCAAAACAAATTTAATTTATAACACTTCCACTCGGACATGACCCATCATATTGTACTAAGAGCATCTACAACCGCGATGGGAAAATCGGGCCCCTCAAACGCCCGTGGACGCGCCCGGTCGCGTTCGCAGACATTAAGCAGTCATGCCTAAAATAAAGATATCCACATCCGGACACCTCAATTATCATATCCCAAATCCATACAAATTCATGCAACTATGTCGATGCATACACATCGTCCAAAACTACTCCATCACTATTAACTATGCATGCCATCGGACTACCAAAATTTGGCATGTTTGGCTATGGTGGAGATCATCCACGGCTGCCCATGCCCTTCCCGACGCCCATGACGTCCTTCTTGTGGAAGTACCGGTTGCAGATGCGGCGGTGGAAGTCCAGCCATGTCACGGACCGCCCGATTCTGCTCTCGGGCAAGGGCTCGCGTGTTCCTGTGCGGCCGTTTCTTCACAATGCGGGCGCAGATGGCTTCCTCTTCTGCGGCTGCCCGCGCCGCCACATCGGCCACCTCCGCTGCCACCAGTTCCACTGTGATATGGGCCTCGGCGGCCATTATCCTCTCCTTCCCACGGCGGGCTGCCTGTTCCCGGTGAGACTCGAAGTCTTCCCGACCGGTGCTCGGGAAGGAGAGATTTTCCGGCTGCCGGGACCACGATGATCCCATCCATAGGGCTAGAGCACCCGTTGAGCAATGTATGGAGTCAAACCAGACAGATCAGTCCATCACTTGGGCGTTGTCCTCTTGGGAGCGGTGGAGTGCAATGCGGACCGCCACTGCCTCCACCAACCCACACGGGATGACACCACAATAGATGGATCCAGACTGGTCAGAGCCACATCCGCTGCCCGCCATGCCAGAGGTGAGATCGGGTGGCAGGGGAAGTGGAGGGTAGAGGAGTGTGAAGTGGCTAGGGTTTGGTCCAGTGAGAGGATGGGAACGAATATATGTGGGGTCGGATGGGCCAGAGTGGGCCGGGTCCGACGTGGCGGGCGTGCCCGGGCGCACACAGGTTCCCGGGATAAATCACACTAAGGTGTTTTAATGCTAGTGGGTATATGTACTCCTGGTATACATATACCTACACCAGCTCGCATTTTATTAGGGACTCGGGGCGAGTCAATGTTGTAGGTGTATGTGCTCTATCGATTAAAATATTGTTAGAAACACATTGCCAGCCCTGTCAAACATTTCTGTTTGACAGAGAGGCAAACAAAACAAAAACCAGACAACAAGGAAGTAATACATAGAACATGAACACAACACATAGACAACAAGCAGTACAAACATACAACAAACACGAACGTGCTATGCTTCTAGCAACAAGTCTCTCCGGGATACATGGTTCTATTATTCTATCGAAGGTGAACCGACAGACGGGACTTACTCGCAGCATCGCCTGACTGCGCGGTTGGGTTACACAAATGCCTAGTCTTGCTGCGGTTCTCCAAGGAGATGCAAACTGAGCCAATCTCCACATTAATCACCAGACACCTCTATAGGTTGGGGCTCAACTGCTTGGGGTGCGGCGGGAACTGGTGCAATCATGCCTTGACAGCGATGATGATAAATAGCCTTGTTAATGGAGTCAAGGTGGACGATGCCTGGCTTCAGCCACGGCACTGGGTGAGAGAGTAGCACTGGGCTAGATGGCATGGGGTCGGTGGCTTGATATGCAACTTGACGAGCCTCATGGTATGCTCCATGACAACACGAGTAGCATCGCGGTCCAAGGCTCTAAACTCGGTAATCAACTTAGCAATCATCATCCCCTGGACAGTGATAAATTGCACCAGGCGAGCGATTCCTGGGTCGTCTTCCTGGATAGTGATGGGATGCTCACTTCCTAATTCTGCCGCAATAGGGAAAAAGCAGAACTCCCTCCTCTCCGCCACTTGCGGGAACTGGGATCGGACGTGTATGATAGCCTCCACAGCAGCGGCCTGAATGGCCAACTCAGTAGTAGGCATGGGTCTGCCCTGAAAAATCAATTATTGACTGCGAAGGTTCGGGGTGTAAAAGGTGGGTGCTTTGAGAGAGCTAGCCATGGCTTTCGATCCGGAGCTACTAGCTAGGCTTCTCTGCACGTGGCTTACTGAACTGAGAGTGTTGCGGCTAGCATGACGGGGTTTTATATGCAACCAGTCTGGGACACTCCCACGTGGCATGGTCCCTTTCCCTTAATGGTGAAGGGTACGCTATGCGGCCGACCAAAGGATAGGGTTGTGGTCCAATCCGCAGAAAACTAGGTGGGGAACAGCGGGGTAGGGACGCGTCAGTTCCGACTGCATCACATGTTGTTCAACAGTGACTATGCCGGATGCAGAGATGGGTCAAATCTATTAGGGTCATTACAGGTTGATGGTAGCGGTGATCTAATGCTAGGGTAATCCTATGCCAACCTGGCTGCTCTAATACCATCTCCTGTAGCACCCCGATCCGCATGGAGGAGGGGGGCCTTCGCATGTCAGCCCAAGATAACACCTGACCCACGACAGGTACATGATACAACAATCCAGGTACAAAATATTCATCAATTACATGACATAGAGCAGTACATCATTGATGAATACAATGTGTGGCATAGCTCTAAGGCTATCTAAATGGCGGCGGAAGTCTTGGTTTGGCGGCTCGACGACTCTGGCTGGGCTTCACAACTCACAGGACTGGCAAGGTTACGGCCTAGCGCGACATGTCTCCTCCTACAATCTGGCCACGTGCTAGGCTAGGTGAGTACTTTGAATGTACTTGCAAGACAACCAAATACATAGCATCCAAACAAGCAGATGACAAAGCAAGTACCGAGCGCATGCAAGAATTTACCTCATAACAACAACTAAGCATGGCATGATATTAACAAGGAACAAGGATCAAACTAAACATTAACATATCACAACATATTTTTAGCATGGCAACAACATAACATGGCATATCATAGCATTTCATCACATAGCATGGCATGGCATAGATTCATGAAACTATGCGGAAAAGTAAACTACAATTACCTCCCGTGGATAATGAAAGTAGTATAATGTTCATCAATCACTTACTCTGCCATTGCCCCTCTGGGCTAACTCATGACTCACCGAGATCTCATCTCGTGATCATGCTCGAAACAACTCTGTGACATCTAGCGACTATCTCATAGTCCGAGTCACCACATTCCTTATAGACATTAGTTATCAAATTATTTATATCAAGTTTATCCTCCATTTCTTACAAGACCCGATAGTGTGACCTAGTACAAACTTGTGACCATATCCGAGGACGCGGCTATCGATAGATTAAACACACTATGCAGAGGTTAGCACACTGTACCCTCACCACAGAACCCATGGCCTCGTGCTCCCATTCTGGTGGACCAATGGTGTTCCGATGAAACCGATCTTTTGCCAAGACACTCTCCTGGCCACTCCGACCAACTCCCCTTTGGGCTAAGTCCTGGGTGGCCCCGATGTCACCTCGTGACACCCAACGGCCACCATCGTGGCAAAACAAAACCATCCCAAACAGGGACATGAGATCAATACCAAACATGGGCACACAAGGTTATTGCCGCCTACCGGGCCAGGGTAGTGCGCGCACATAACCTTCCCTAGTGGGAGGCACCAGCGAGAGGGATGACAATAGACAACATTAAGGCCTCCCATAAAGGCAAGTGTGGCTACACTGAAAAAGCTCGGTTCGATGGCACTCTAACTTGATCATTTACAATGACGGAGGAGGTTGTTATTATTAAGTCATTTTTCTTAACCACTCCATCATCATCAACATTATGAGCATGATTAACATGAATGCATCAATGAGCAAGTAACATACAAATGCATTAACAACCAAATAATACCAAGCTTCTCAATTGGACAGCTATAGCATATGAGGAGGGCAATACATGATACAAGCATATCAACAATGTAACATAATCATAATAGCACTGATAAACATGACATGAGACTAGATCAAAGTATCATTATCAGTATGATATTATCAATAGAAGTATTCTGGTTAACATGGCATAAGATATCATGAAGTAAAGGCATGACATGGCAAGCAATATCAACACATAGCATAGCTAGTATAAATGCAAACGGAAACATGATAAGAATATACTGCAACTACACACACACAGGGTGCAAGAAAAGTCAACATGCAAGTCCGGGGATCATGATAAGGGGTTGGCTTTCCTGGGGGTCGAGGAATACTCCGGGAAGAAGTGCAATCACCTCACGAAAGAATTTGCCGGAAAAAGATTCCCTCTCAGAGGGGCTGGATATATGGCAAGGGAGAAATGGGTATTTTCAGAGTGTGCAAACATTATGAAATAATACCGGCAGAAAGGGCTCGACGAACAGAGAACGTGGGCGCTGGAATCACCTCAATCGGAGTTACGGTTAAAAAGTAGTGGCCATTCATTTTTAGGCAGAGAGGTGCCCTAACCAGCGAACGTTCACAATTTAACTGTTTCAGCGCGGGCGACTGAAAATAGAAAATTATTCTTTTAAAATATGATTTCACCGTAGGGAAGCGGCTTCTGGAGGAAGGCACCTCCACTTATCTGACGTGGCGGCTGGGCCAGGCCCTTCTCTCGCTGACAATCAGCCCCCACGTCTCCTTCTCTCTCCTCCTCTTCTTCTCCTTTCTCCTCCTCCTCTATTCCCGACTCGGCGGTGAGAGCGCCAGCTCCGGCGCGGTCCCAGCACTCCGGTGAGCTGCAGGGCCTGGCGACGGTGTGGAAGAGGTCGCCGGCGTGCACCGCATCCAGGGGAGGGTAGCACAGGAGACGGAGGTGACTGGAAGTGCGGCGACGAGTGGCGACAGAGGACGGCGGTGCTAAGCGATTGGGGCGGCTCTAATACGTCTCCAACTTATCTATAATTTTTTATTGTTCCATGCTATTATATTAACAATCTTGGATGTTTTATATCCATTTATATGCTATTTTATATGATTTTTTGGACTAACCTATTAACCTAGATCCCAATGCTAGTTTCTGTTTTTTTCCTTGTTTTTGAGTTTCACAGAAAAGGAATATCAAATGGAGTCCAATTGACCTGAAAATTTACGGAGATTATTTTTGGAAAATATAAAAAATACTAGAACGAAAAGTTATCAGAGAGGAGTCCCGCAGCCACCACAAGGGTGGAGGGCGCCCCCTAGGGCATGCCCCCCGTCCTTGTCATCGCCTTGTGGGCCCCCCTGACTTGTACCCGATGCCAACACCTCTTATAAATCCCAAAAAAAAAACCCGAACAGAACCTAGATCGGGAGTTCTGCCGCCGCAAGCCTCTATAGCCACGAAAAACCAATCGTGAGCCCATTTCGGCACCCTGGCGGAGGGGGAAACCATCACCGGTGGCCATCTTCATCATCCCAGCGGTCTCCATGACGAGGAGGGAGTAGTTCACCCTCGAGCTAAGGGTATGTACCCCGTAGATATGTGTTTGATCTCTCTCTCTCTCTCTCTCTCTCTCTCTCTCTCTCTCTCTCTCTCTCTCTCGTGTTCTTGACTTGCCACGATGTTGACCGCGAGCTTTGCTACTATAGTTGAATAATATGGTTTTATTTCCCTCTACCTTCTTGTGATGAATTGAGTTTTCCCTTTGAAGTTATCTTATCGGACTGAGTCTTTAATGATTTGAGAATACTTGATGTATGTCTTGCATGAGTTATCTGTGGTGACAATGGGATATTCATGTGATCTACTTGAAGTATGTTTTGGTGATCAACTTGTGGGTTCTGTGACCTTGTGAACTCATGCATAGGGGTTGGCACACGTTTTTGTCTTGACTCTCCGGTAGAAACTTTGGGGCACGCGTTGAAGTTCTTTGTGTTGGTTTGAATAGATGAATTTGAGATTGTGTGATGCATATCATATAATCAAACCCGCGGATACTTGTGGTGACATTGGAGTATCTAGGTGACATTAGGGTTTTGGTTGATGTGTGTCTTAAGGTGTTATTTTAGTACAAACTCTAGGGCTGTTTGTGACACTTATAGGAATAGCCTAATAGATCGATTGGAAAGAATAACTTTGAGGTGGTTTCGTACCCGACAATAATCTCTTCATTTATTCTCCGCTATTAGTGACTTTGGAATGACTCTTTGTTGCACGCTGAGGGGTTGTTATATGATCTAATTATCTTATCATTGTTGAGAGAACTTGCACTAGTGAAAGTATGAACCCTAGACCTTGTTTCCAAGCATTGCAATACCGTTTTCGCTCAATTTTGTTAAGAGTTACCTTGCTGTTTTTATATTTTTCAGATTAAAAAAACCTATATCTACCATCCATATTGCACTTGTATCATCATCCCTTCGCTGAACTAGTGCACCTATACAATTTACCATTGTATTGGGTGTATTGGGACAAAAGAGACTCTTTGTTATTTGGTTGCACGGTTGCTTGGGAGAGACCATCTTCATCCTACACCTCCCACGGATTGATAAACCTTAAGTCATCCACTTGAGGGAAATTTGCTACTGTCCTACAAAACTCTACGCTTGGAGGCCCAACACGAGTCTACAAGAAGAAGGTTGAGTAGTAGACATCAAGCTCTTTTCTGGCTCCGTTGCCGGGGACGCTAGGTAAATGGCACCCACACCCCGTCAACTAAGCTCTTTTCTGGCGCCATTTCCGGGGAGGTTAGTGCTTGAAGGTATATCTTTAGATATTGCAATCGAATCTTCTAGTTTCTTTTTTTATCACTAGTTTTAGTCTATAAAATAAAACTACAAAAAATGGAATTGAGGTTGCCTCATATGCTTCATCTTTTTAATGTCTATTGTGAAAAATAAGGATTTTGATAATTGTGCCAAAGTGTTAGAAGAAGAATGCAATAAAATGTTTGGCACTAAATTTTTGAATGATGAGCATGATTGCAATGTTGTTAGTATGAACTCTTTGAATATCCATGATGCGAATGATATGCAATGCCACAAGCTTTGGGATCCCATGTTTGATGAAGATGATATTTTTTTGTCCCCCAAGTTTTGATGAGCAAATTTATTATGATGAAAGCATGCCTTCTATTTATGATGATTATTGTGATGACATGTATGCTATAAAGAATAGTGACATCCATGAAACTTGTCATCATGATTTTAATTTTCAATTGGATTATGCCTCACGTGATAGTTATTTCGTTGATTTTGCTCCCACTACTATTGATGAGAATAGATTTGCTTATGTGGAGAGTAATAAAATTTCTACGCTTGTGGATCATGAAAAGAATGCTTTATGTGATAGTTATACTGTTGAATTCATTCATGATGCTACTGAAAATTATTACGATAGAGGAACTTATGCTTCTACGTATCTCAATAATGTCAAGTTTCCTCTCTAAGTGTTGAAAGTTTGGAAATCATGCTTGTTTTGCCCTCCTATGCTAGATGATTCTTGTTCCCATAAATTGCTTCTCACAAAATCCCTATGCATAGGAAGTGGCTTAGACTTAAATGTGCTTTCCATATGCTTCATGATGCTCCTGTTATGTTTCAATTCTTATCTTTTATGTGAGCATCAGTGAAATCATCATGCCTAGCTAGAAAGGCATTAAAGAAAAGCGCTTGTTGGGACGACCCAACACTTTTACCTACTCTTTTTGTGTTTTAACATGATTAAGCTACTGTAGTAATCATGTTTTATAGCTTTTGTTTCAATATAGTGCCAAGTAAAGCCTTTGGGATAGTATGGATGATAGTTGACTTTATACTGTGCAAAAACAGAAACTTTTGCGTCCAGTAAATAAATTCCTATATTTTACTGGAACGTGTAAAAACTCTGATTTTTTTACAAAGGATTGGTATATAAATTGTCTACGTTGTCCTAATTTTTCAGAATTTTTGGAGTTACAGAAGTATGATTTCAATTCAGATCTTTACAGACTATTCTGTTTTTGACAGATTCTATTTTTGATGCATAGTTTGCTTGTTTTCTAGTTTCTATGGCTTATATCGCTTAATATAAATTGTAGAATAATAGGGTACAGTAGGAATCATGTGAGAAAAATTATGAATCTTGTCTTGACAGTACCAAAGTGAATGACTTGTTTTATTATACTAACGGAGCTTACGGATTTTCTGTTGAGTTTTGTGTTGTGAAGTTTTCAAGTTTTGGGTAAAGTTTTGATGGACTACGGAATAAAGAGTGGAAGAGCCTAAGCTTGGGGATGCCCCTGAAGGCATCCACTCTTTCATCTTCGTTCATCGGTAACTTTACTTGGAGCTATATTTTTATTCACCTCATGATATGTACTGTTTTGCTTGGAGCGTCATTTTATTTTATTTTGTTTTGCTTGCTGTTTGAATAAAGTACTTAAAATATGAAATTTTATTTATGAGAAGGAGTCTTCACATAGTTACATAATTATTTGACTACTCATTGTGCTTCACTTATATCTTTTGGAGTAGTTTGTCATTTGCTCTAGTGCTTCACTTATATCTTTTTAGAGCACGATGGTAGTTTTATTTTGAAGAAATTGTTGAACTCTCATGCTTCACTTATATCATTTTGAGAGTCTCTAAATAGCATGGTAATTTTCTTAGGTTATGAATTTAGTCCTAATATGATAGGCATCCAAGAGGGATATAATAAAAACTTTCAAATAAAGTGCATTGAATACTATGAGAAGTTTGATTCCCTATGATTGTTTTGAGATATGAAGATGGTGATATTAGAGTCATGCTAGTGAGTAGTTGTGAATTTGCGAAATACTTGTGTTAAAGTTTGTGATTCTCTTAGCATGCACGTATGGTGAACCGGTATGTGATGAAGTCGGAGCATGATTTATTTATTGATTGTCTTCCTCATGTGTGGCGGTCGGGGACGAGCAATGGTCTTTTCCTACCAATCTATCCCCCTGGGAGAATGCGCGTAGTACTTTATTTCGATAGCTAATAGACTTTTGCAATAATTATGTGAGTTCTTTATGACTAATGTTGAGTCCATGGATTATACGGACTCTCACCCTCCCACCATTGATGGTCTCTCTAGTACAGTGCAACTTTCGCCGGTACCATAAACCCACCATATACCTTCCTCAAAACAGCCACCATACCTACCTATTATGGCATTTCCATAGCCATTCCAAGATATATTGCCATGCAACTTTACACCGTTCCGTTTGTTATGACACACTTCATCATTGTCATATTGCTTTGCATGATCATGTAGTTGACATTGTATTTGTGGCAGATCCACCGTTCATAATTTTTTCATACATGTCACTCTTGATTCATTGCACATCCCGGTACACCGTCGGAGGCATTCATATAGAGTCATATTTTGTTCTAAGTATCGAGTTGTAATTCTTGAGTTGTAAGTAAATAAAAGTTTGATGATCTTCATTATTAGAGCACTAGTCATCAACCCGTGCAACTGCACGAGCTAGCTGTTTAATCTCAAAAATCTCCAAAAATAGTAAGAGCAAATATTGGAACAAAATTTGACACACGAAGTTTTAATTGTTGTTACCTAAAGGCATTATTAGAACATAGGGAGAATATTGTTTGATTCCTCTAATTAGTTTCTAATGGTATATAGGAAATGCAGTAAATCAACTTATATATCAGGAAAGTTATACTCTTTGTGTCATAATAGTTAAATGGACAATCCTTGGACAAAAATAATACGATTCAACATAAAGTTAGATATAAGTTATCATTGTGTAGTGATAATGTGGATTAACCATAAGGGATGAGTTGTACTTCAGTTAATGAGAAAGAAATAGAAATCGAGTAGTACGTCAATACATTATAAAAATAATGCTGATAACAAAACTAAGAATGTTGTATTACGTACTTTAGTGTAACACATCAACAGTGGTACAAATTGCATTTTCTTTTTGTTGAAAATGTTTGCCTCGGATGGTATACAACACTGCGGCTCTAAATCAAATGTTGTTAATCAAGTGAATTTGCTTGCCTTCAAAAATTCATGCAGGTCAAGCATCGTTCTTAAGAAGACTAAAGCATGACCGTTCCATTAACATCATGAAATTCATAATATGGTTAATGCAAGCAATATAATGCTACTTTCCACACTCTGGCGTCCATGGAGCTCCTTATAGTGTCATATATTATCTAGATGAGGTCAACTAAGAGCATATATTATATGTACGTATGGTCCGGATATGAGTTTTAGAACTTGGGCGAAACTAATAATATCACTTTACCGATTATGGTCATAACATGGACAGCTTATGACAGCAACTTGCAGTATAGGCTAAAGAAAACTCAATATGCTTTAAAATATTATGCCGAGCAAGAAACAGTGTGTAGGGACATCACGCCATAAACAACAAATATGCCACCATGTAAGTTCCAGCACTTAAACCATCAACTTTTATCGCACACTGTCCACGAACCATAAAATGAATTCTTAATGTGTAAATGATGCTACGAAGTTCAAATTATATAGGAATGCAAAAAAGAAACATGATCACTTTAAAGTAGCCTTATGGAAAATAACAAACGTAAAATTTGGAATGTAATAAACTGAAGTATGAATTTTGCCCTGCTGATTATTTCTTATCAATATTCTTGAAGAAGATTTACATATCTGGAATAACAAAAAAATTATATTAACAGAACCACTCTGCTGTCATTAAATGCATCGAAAGAAACATGTGTGTCGCAAGAGCTAAACTGTATTCCGTTGGTTGACGGCATTCAGGAATATTACAACGCCGCTAGCTATTAACAATTTAGCTTGCCTTCTGACATCTTTTGGCACTGCTCATTATCTTGCGAACTAATCTGATGAATAATTTTTCTTTTTTTGACAGTTTAAACGTATACCTCTTCATATAGCAAGATAAAAATAAATCAAGCGTTAGAAATTGACTGCAGCCAACTTCCTCCCCAACAATTATTGAATCACGATTAAAATATCTCCTATTTCCTGTCACGGATGAATTGGATTGCTATGCACACATGTAACAATGCATGAGCATTTTCCACACAAAAAAATACATGAGCATAACTGTACATTTTGGATTGAAATTTCCTCTAGGGAGCACAGTCAATCTACATATGTAATATTTTTCAGCGGGCTTAGGGCAGCACCCCTCGATCCAAAGCACAGTGGTGTAATAAGCAGATTTTCTACCATCGAGCCTTTTGGCTAGCAGCAAACAAACGTACAAAGATAGCCATAATAGATTCCATCATGTGTGTATCTTGCCGAGCACTCCTGTGTACGTATCCTCAAACCCTGAACTAATTTCTATCAGCAGGTTCATGTGAAGTTCTCGCCAGAGAATTGAATAAATGAAGAGCAAGCCAAATCATCTTCACATACCTAATTCCACGGCCAGATGCGTGTGTGCTCTGCTCGTGAATGAATCGATCAAGCTGCTTATCAGGCTAGCTTTGCACAGCAACACACACGTACACAAATCAACTTAGCGATTAAAAACCAATATCTTTGGGAACTGCACTAGAGTACTAAATCGCAAAGTAAGGCATGACATCCAATCTGACTGATAGGTGATAGCACTACCTCGATCAAGTCGTGGCCATGGTCAAGCCATACAATATGGATGAGAGGGATTAGGGCGCTGTCCTCATGGCAATATCATGACCTTCAAGAGCTTTGGCGCTGGCAGAGATTCGTCGGTTGGGTCTCATATTGGATCGCGTCAAGATGAGAAGGAGGAGGAGGACCTGATATTCAAGAGTACCGCTAGGGATCTGTGGATTATGTGTGCGTGCCTCGTGGGGTAAGATCGAGAGAGGAAGAAGTCCTTGAGGGATGATCTTCTTTTTCCTACAGGAGATGTTTTCATCATAACATGGGACACTCGGCCAGGACTCCTAAGATATCTCATCGGACGGTTATAGATAATCAATACCAAGATCGGATGGACAATATGCTTAGTTATGAGGATTAACATGAAGGCTTTATTGGTGCTTCCGATTAGTAAATATAAGATTATCCCATGTGAGGAAAGGATGATGGAGACTATGATTCTCCCACAAGTCGGGATCAGACTCCGGACGAAAAAAAGAGGCCAAAAAAAGAGAAGGCCGAAACAAAAAAATGAGAGAAAAAGAGAGAAGGGGTAATGCTACTATCCTTTTACCACACTCATGCTTCAAAGTAGCACCATGATCTTCATGATAGAGAGCCTCCCTATGTTGTCACTTTCATATACTAGTGGGAAATTTTCATTATAGAACTTGGCTTGTATATTCCAATGACGGGCTTCCTCAAGTTTCCCTAGGTCTTCGTGCGAAAGCAAGTTGGATGCACACCCACTTAGTTTCTTTTTGAGCTTTCATACACTAATAGCTCAAGTGCATCCGTTGCATCGCAATCCCTACTCACCCACATTGATATCTATTGATGGGCATCTCCATAGCCCGTTGATACGCCTAGTTGATGTGAGACTATCTCCTTCTTTTTGTCTTCTCCACAACCACCATATTATATTCCACCTATAGTGCTATTTCCATGGCTCACGCTCATGTATTGCCTGAAAGTTAGAAAAGTTTGAGAACATCAAAAGAATGAAACAATTGCTGGGCTTGTCATCAGGGTTGTGCATGATTCGAATATTTTGTGTGATGAAGATGGAGCATAGCCAAACTATATGATTTTGTAGGGATAAACTTTCTTTGGCCATGTTACTTTGAGAAGACATAATTGCCTTGTTAGTATGCTTGAAGTATTATTGTTTTTATGTCAATATTACACTTTTGTTTTGAATCTTATGGGTCTGAACATTCTTGCCCCAATAAAAAGAATTACATGGATAAATATGTTAGGTAGCATTCCAAATCAAAAAAATTTGTTTTTATCATTTACCTACTCGAGGACGAGCAGGAATTAAGCTTGGGGATGCTTGATACGTCTCCAACGTATCTATAATTTTTGATTGTTCCATGTTATCATATTATCAACCTTGGATGTTTTATATGCATTTATATGCTATTTTATATGATTTTTGGGACTAACCAATTAACCTAGAGCCCATTGCCAGATTCTGTTTTTTCCTTATTTTTGAGTTTTGCACAAAAGGAATATCAAGCGGAGTCCAATTGACCTGAAAATTTACGGAGATTATTTTTGGAAAATATAAAAAATACTGGAATGAAAAGTTATCAGAGAGGAGTCCCAAGGCCACCACAAGGGTGGAGGGCGCGCCACCTGTGGCGACCGATTCTCCGGGTAATAATTCCTAGAAAATGGCCCTTGTGCTCATCGGCCCCAGGATAACTGTTAGCTGATGAGGCACCAACTTGATACAGAAATTCCAAGCAAAAACAAAATATGCAGTACAAGACCATTCTGGTCTGTGAGTACAACAAATGGTTCCTAGTGTTTGATGGCGGAAGCGGGTTGAAAATCATCAGTGTCTATGGGACTCCATTTCCCACAGGAACAGCTGACCAGGTTAATTCCTATCTTCGCGTGGCTGAGATCACCGTTGCCTAGGTTCTGGGACAGTCACCGCAACGCTCCTCTCCAAGCATGAAATCTGGCCAAGACAATAGCCAGGGACAAGCCAATGAGTACTTTGAATGTACTCGCAAACATAATGAACACAGGCATGATTTAATAAATATGTGCTGAAAATATTTATGCTCATGACGCTAGCCACATAAGATAATTAAAACTCTGATGCGGATAAGCAGGTATATATGAATATGCAATGCCATAGAAGCATTAAAAATTATGAAATAAATAACAAGCATGCCACAGTCGGGCATCTGAGCGACACCACATAAAGGGCTTAAAAAGAAATGCCACGTCAAGGCGTCGGCGACACCACATAAAGGGCTTAAAAGAAATGCCACGATCAAGGCGTCGACCGACACCACATAAAGGGCTTAAAAGAAATGCCACGGTCGGGCGTCTAAGCGACACCACATAAAGGGCTTTAAAAGAAATGCCACGGTCAGGCGCCTAGGCGACACCACATAAAGGGCTTTAAAAGAAATGCCACGATCGAGGCGTCTGAGCAACACCACATAAAGGGCTTAAAAAGAAATGCCACGTCAAGGCGTCGGCGACACCATATAAAGGGCTTTAAAAGAAATGCCACAGTCGGGCGTCTGAGCGACACCACATACAGGGCTTTAAAAGGAAAGCCACAGTCGGGCGTCTGAGCGACACCACATAAAGGGCTTTAAAAGGAATGCCACAGTCGGGCGTCTGAGCGACACCACATAAAGGTCTTAAAAAGCAATGCCATAATGAATATCCAGGAGGTAGGACCATCCCAGGGATATTCAAGAATACCAGAAAAATTATCACGAGTTAGTCCACATCCAAAATAGTAATCTTAAATAATCACAAGTCACAATCGTACTTCCAGGTTTAACAGTTTCACCTCCGAAGACCGACACTAAGACCGACACTTGACCCATCCCAGACTGAAATCCTTAACCATGGACACGGCTATTCGAATAGGTTTAATCTCTGCAGAGGGTGTACTCTTTACCCACGAGTAACGGATTTCTGTAGTCCATCGAGACTAGTTTCGTCTACGATCTTTTTGTTGAAAACACACCTAACTTGCACACACCAGCTTAACTCACATGTGTCTGGAATCACCCACAACACTTGTTAAGCAAAACTCTAAGTGGGGAGGCTACAACCTCGACGTAACATGGGATCACAAGATTTATACCGCGCGCAAACTGGGGAGCTACCCCCTTTCGGCTACAACTGAAACACCCATGCTCCCGGACCCGGTGGTATGACTACCGGATGCCTCCAGTATCTTCCACCACGGCCTCTCTGTATGGTGTGTGCTCGGAAAGGGTTGACAACTTCTGAACTGTACCCTACTTATGTAGAGGCGAGTGGTAGTCTGAAGCAAGTATGGGGTTACGGCACAAGACTCGATCTACGGTCGACTCAGGAGGTTGTATATTTCCTGCATGATTAGCACAACAATGCATATATCTCAAATAACAGATGGAAACACCACACGACATCCCCTCATGTCATACGGACACGACCGTCTCGACGGAGGACTAGGGACAAACCCGTGTCTACCGAGACAGAGGCCTTCCGTCTTTCCTTCCGGTATGCATGGAAGGCGATGACGATGATTTCCATCACAATTCATGTCAACTTCATTAGCATAAACTCTTTAAAATGCACTCATGAATAGGATCTCATCCTCACATAAAATGACGCATGTATATGACGGGGTGGTGTTGCCACCGTGCTATGCAACACACACAAAAACTCACCAGGGTTCAGAATGCTTGCCTTCAGGTCATGGGAAGAAAGGGTGCATCCAAATCATCATGAAATCTTCAAAAACCCTATTTAAAATAATATATTTGAATTATCACACAAAATAAAAACAGCACAAAAGTTGTTTTCAAAATTTTTCAAATAAATCTTAAAATAAACTAGACAATATTTGAGAGAGGTAGCAAAAGGAATCAATTCATTTGGAGTTGTATTTAAAAAGTTATAGGCAGTCAAAGTTCTGGTCAAAAACTGATTTTAAAATAAAACAGGAAAACATAAAAAAAACGTTTTGATATATATGTACACGTCGAAGGCGTAATCTGGGAGTACGCTTCCACTTATCCAGCGTGGCTGCGTCTGAGCCACTGACAGTGGGCCTGCCTGGCCCACCAGTCAGGTTTGACTAGTCCATTCTCCCTCCTCTTCCTCTGCCCGAGAGAGGGGGCGGGACTCCGGCGACCGTCGCCGGCGAACGGCGGGTCCTGGTGAGGAGCTGAGGGCGGGGATGGATCCGCGGTTCGAGGGTGATCCTTCCGCTGGTTGCGGGATTGTCAGAGGTGGAGGGATTCACCGGAGGCGAGCTTCGCGGCGGAGGAAGGCTTCGATGGCGAAGTGACTTTGTGGCGGCGATGGCTCCCGATCAAAATCAAGTAGGGGAAAAGGCTCACGGGAGGATGAGGGAGTTCTTGGTGAAGAGAACAGAGAGGGGGAGGCTCTGGTGGCGCTGGAAAGGCTGGGGCAATGGCGGCGGCAGGAGTTGCCGGAGACAGGGAAGAGAGCCTCCCCGGGTCGATTGCGAGCTAGGGGAGCGCCATAGGGGTGGCCTAAGGTTGCCTGTGTGCGATTTTGTGCTCGGGAGCCTCTTATATAGGCGATGGAGGTCGGTTTGCGGCAGCCGGGGATAAGTTTGCCGGAGACCGCCGTTCTGTAGCTAGGGCGACGTGGCGGCGACGCGCTAGAGGACGGAGCTGTGGATGAGCACGCCACCGCCTCCAGAGGCAGGTGGCGCGTGCTGGTGGCTTGGGCGGCGCCGACCACGGTCGGGCCTGCTAGCGGCCGGCAGCTAGCCGCCACGGCCATCCTGGCGGTGGCGCTGTGGGATGCCAGGTTGGTCGGGGTGGTGTGGCGGTGCAGGGGACACGGCGTGCAGTCTGGGGCCGGGTTTTTGAGTGCGGGTGTGATGCGGCTACTTGAGTGTAAGCGGGTGCCAAACGCACGCTTTGGGCGCGCCCAGAGCACGCCCGGGACATGCTCGACGAAATGCTAGGGCATCCTAGAGGCTGCAGTTGAGGCTGGCAATTAACAGGACTAGTCTAGGCTTAGCAAGGGGACTGAGGGACATGGTGGATTGGTCAGGGGCTCAAGTTCACCATGTAAACTTGAACTCATGCCAAAACTGGTCGTGCACTCAGGGTGTTTGACAAAATGCCAAAGGCACCTAGGTAGTTCTTGGAGTGGCCATATTCTCCAGATCAGTGTCTCTATGGATACAAGAGAGGGTGGTGAAGTTGGTTTGCAAAAAGGAGAAACTTGCTAGTGCAAGTTTTGCAAAACTTCAGTTCTGGGCAGGGAGTGAGTGGCATCATTACATGGACCAAAAGTGTTCCAGATAGAGCATGCTCCTGGACTTAGGGTTTTTGCAAGGTTGACTACAAGCATGAGAAAACACAAGGTCATTAGAGCAAGAAATAATAGAGTTGTAGTAGAAAACACAAGTCTGGTCCAGAATGAAAAAGAGGCTGCTGCACTCAAATTTTCCAAAGAACATCACTATGTTATTGCATAAAGTTGAATGGCATGCTATCACTGACATCCCATAATTTTGGTGGAGGCTCTAGGGAAATATTTAAATGGGTTGTAGTGCAAAATACCCATTGGACCAGAGAAGCAAACCAGGTGAAAGAACCCAAAATAAGCAATGAAATAAATTTATTAGTGCTCATAATTGATTTAGAGACATCTCATGACATCTCCAAATTTTGGTTGAAATTTTAAGTGATTTTATCAAATGGTTGTAGTTCAAAAGGAGCTCTAAAATTTTAATATAGTTCATTTTAATGAATAAAGCTCAAGGTGAAATAATTTAATAAACAATTCTACTTATTTAGAAATTGTTTTGATGAGATGGCAAGGAAGTCCAATGTATTTTGGAAAGCTCCACTGGGGAAAAATACAAAACTCCTTAACAATAAAGGAAGAGTTCTGAAATCAACAGAAATAAAGATTTTTAAAACCTTTGGCAAATTTTTTTATTTTTTTGAAAACTTGGCAACAAATTTTGGGGTGTTACAACTACTACCCCCCTTAAGAAAAATCTCGTCCTCGAGATTTGCAAAGAGTTAAAATTTAAACGAATATGCATTAACACGATAACGGCCACAGTGAGAGCAATAAGTGATGCAAAAAAAATACAGTGTGGGGTACTGGCGCGGTGTGTGGAAAATTTAGCGATTTCTGCACTGGACAAAAATTTAGAATAAATCCTAAATCTAAAAAAAATACGCTGATCGCAGCCGAGAGCACAGTGCTCTCTCTGGCTAACTGGTGGACCCGGGCCCACGGTCAGCCTCTTCTTCTTCCTCCGGCTCTCTCTTCTCCCTCTCTCCCGTGCGCTCTCCCGCGCTTTCTCCACCGGCGTCGCCTAGCGCGTAGGGTACCAAGGCCGTGCCATGGTAGTGCACGGCGCGCTAGCTGCCGGTGCAGCGTGCACTCACCTCGCGGGCCAGTGTGCTGTCGGCACTGCTCGCGGTTTCGCCTCCGAACACCGGCGGTCGGGCGACAAACGGCGCTGCTGGACCTCGCCCACCGTACACCGAGCTCGAGCTTATAAAACGACCGCGGCGTTCTCCTCTTCTTCCTCACACTTGGCCTCGCTCCTCCTTCTCTCTTCTTCTCCTCTGTTTCCGATTGCCGGAGCTCGAGACGAGGCGTTAATGGCGGAGGCGGCGCCGGACTGGTACGTGGTCCTGCTGTGCGGAGGGCTGGCAGCGGTGCTGGGGCTCTCGGTGCTCCTGTGTGCGATGATCCTTGATGATCGTCATGATGCCGTTGCTCGCCTGCTGGCTCTCCGCGGTCGCGGTGGCCACGACGAGTAGGTGGAGTGTGCCGGTTGATTACTGTTTGTCCGGAGGTGCTTAGTTAGACGCAACACAGTTGCAACGTTTTGCAAGCGGTGTATGTGTTCGTGTAATTGTGGTGGTGAGTCTGCTGCCTTGGGGTTGTGTGAAAAAAGTGATCTATGTCGTGAGAAAATATATGATGCGGCAACTCATGAAAAAGAAATCACGCTCCAGGATTTCTTGCGAGGGAAAAACAGTAATACACTAAAGTCCAAAAGCGACAGAGCTGCTTATATTAATGATACACTCGCTGCGAAACTCGGGGTACTAAGCATAAGTTACAACACATAAAAAAATGCGACGATAAATACAGTGGTGCATCTAAATTGAAAATGGTAACTGGACGGGGTCCTGAGAAAACGTTTCCGGTACTAGGATACACTCTTCTTCTATCGGAGGGAGTGGATTGACCAGTCGATGTATGCCTCTCTCCTGGTCGGGCCTCAGTGATCTGCCGATAGCGATCTGAGGATTTAAATCCGCGAGGCTTTGCAGATAACCCATCACATGTTGGGTCAAACGCTCTTGCGCGATGACGTATTGGGCGAGGTCAGCCAAGACTGGGTCTCTCTCAATACGTCCACCTGGAAAGGATGTTACTCCTCCAGGTGCTGCACGGCTCAGAAAATAATAATACCCTCGTTCGCTGGCGTAGGGTACCACGAATCAAAGGCGAGCAAGCGCTTCATACACAGCAGCTTCTACGGCCATGTGCGGGGTTGGCATAGATTTTCCCACGAAGGAGACTTCCGTGGGATCTTGGTTTGGGTTTACGGGCGGGATGTGCACGGCTGCCCAATATCTCGAGGTGGAAGGGTGATCCTTGATTTGAACAGCTCGTCTTTGGGGTGGCTGGGTAGCGCCCATGGTACTGCGGGTAAAATCCCACAATATCTTGACAAAACTACCTGGGGTAGCATCTGGAGTTCTCAGATAAATACTAGGGCTCGGCATGGCAATAAATGGTGGTGGGGATGGTGCACAAGGTGAAGGGTGCTCGGCAAGGTCACTGGGTGGTCTTTTTATAGCACCGGGGCTGGGTCATTTACCGTGGTAAAAGACTTGGCCGGCTCAGCTCGGGGTCAAACACAGGTACACACATCTTACTAAAGTGACGTATCACTGTAGATGTTGTCGGGGCGGGTTCTGGGTAGCTGCACCAAGGATAGAGAAATCACACTACATGCTAATACATCTATACAAAACTATTATAATAAACAGATGCACGATGCCAGGCTGCGCTAATTTAAGGAATCACAGAATTACAAAGCGAGGATATGCTGGGTCTCGGCACTACTCGAGTGTCTCAGTCTACTTCGTTTACATCCAAGCGGGCGTCCCTTGTGGACGTCGAGGCTGCTCCACGGTTCTCACCGTCGGAATTTGTTGGAGATGGCTGAGGGGCTGCAGGCTCGGGGTAGTGATGATGACCGTCACGGGGATTGTTGACCACAACCCCGTTGGAATGTGCTCCCAGGAGGCGACGAAGCACTTCTGGGGTCATCAAAGCACCTTGACTGACGGCTGGGGCTGTCCTCAGGGTCTCGTTCGGTTGTCCAAACAGCACGACGGGGTTGTCGGCGTTGGGCTCGATCTCCTCCCTCGCTGGGGCTCGACGAACCAGCTCTCTACGAGCCGCGACCAGATCAATAGTGATCTGATCGAATAGGTCCTCCAGTGCACTTACATAGCGCACTAGATGCAGTAATGCAGGATCTGTCTCGTGATCTCCGTTGGCAACTTGAGGTGGTCTACCATACCCTTCACGCCTGGGGTAGTAGTGGAACGAGCGACAGTTAACTCTGGGCGACAGGTGCCTAAGATGAACTATAGCCTCTCGAGCAGCGAGTTGGATGGCTCGCGGCTCAAAGGAAGTAGTTCTTCGGTGAACACGAGGGCGCCGGATGATGAGACCCCACCGTAGATATGTATAGTGGCCCAGAATTGACGGCTCTCGCCACTAATGGGTTCTTGGTACACAACATATTCGGGCTCTTCTAACGTGTAGGCACGACGGGTAAGGTTTGCGAGTATGGTCACAAAACCTCCAAGGTTGGTTGCTGTAGTCTCATGGTGTACTATGGGACCAGGCATTGTGGCTTGGTTTTGGGGTAGCGGCTGGGCTGGGCTGGGTTGTGGCGAGCGTGTTCCTTTTTATAGAAAAAGGGAACGGAGTCTTCCTTCGCACGCTTGTGAATGAGACACCTTTGGTGCTGGTCACTAGTGGGTGATAGACGGGCTAGTTGATAGGTTGGGCACCGACTGCAGAAAGCGTCGGGTCACCGTGTGGCTATCTTGTGCGAGAATCTTGGCTGAGGTTTTGGTTATGGCTCAGTGGGTTATTGGTCTAAGCTTATTGACCTGGCTAAGGTAGGATTAGCCAATGGTCAGCCTGGCTCTGATACAAAGTCTGTGGCGACCGATTCTCCGGGTAATAATTCCTAGAAAATGGCCCTTGTGCTCATCGGCCCCAGGATAACTGTTAGCTGATGAGGCACCAACTTGATACAGAAATTCCAAGCAAAAACAAAATATGCAGTACAAGACCATTCTGGTCTGTGAGTACAACAAATGGTTTCTAGTGGTTGATGGCGGAAGCGGGTTGAAAATCATCAGTGTCTATGGGACTCCATTTCCCACAGGAACAGCTGACCAGGTTAATTCCTATCTTCGCGTGGCCGAGATCACGGTTGCCTAGGTTCTGGGACAGTCACCGCAACGCTCCTCTCCAAGCATGAAATCTGTCCAAGACAATAGCCAGGGACAAGCCAATGAGTACTTTGAATGTACTCGCAAACATAATGAACACAGGCATGATTTAATAAATATGTGCTGAAAATATTTATGCTCATGACGCTAGCCACATAAGATAATTAAAACTCTGATGCGGATAAGCAGGTATATATGAATATGCAATGCCATAGAAGCATTAAAAATTATGAAATAAATAACAAGCATGCCACAGTCGGGCGTCTGAGCGACACCACATAAAGGGCTTAAAAAGAAATGCCACAGTCGGGCGTCTGAGCGACACCACATAAAGGGCTTAAAAATAAATGCCACAGTCGAGGCCCGAGCGACACCACATAAAGGGCTTAAAAGAAATGCCACAGTCAGGCGCCTAGGCGACACCACATAAAGGGCTTTAAAAGAAATGCCACAGTCGGGCGTCTAGGCGACACCACATAAAGGGCTTTAAAAGAAATGCCACAGTCGGGCGTCTGAGCGACACCACATAAAGAGCTTAAAAAGAAATGCCACAGTCGGGCGTCTGAGCGACACCATATACAGGGCTTTAAAAGGAATGCCACAGTCGGGCATCTGAGCGACACCACATAAAGGACTTTAAAAGGAATGCCACAGTCGGGCGTCTGAGCGACACCACATAAAGGGCTTAAAAAGCAATGCCATAATGAATATCCAGGAGGTAGGACCATCCCAGGGATATTCAAGAATACGAGAAAAATTATCACGAGTTAGTCCACATCCAAAATAGTAATCTTAAATAATCACAAGTCACAATCGTATTTCCAGGTTTAACAGTTTCACCTCCAAGACCGACACTAAGACCGACACTTGACCCATCCTGCACTGAAATCCTTAACCATGGACACGGCTATTGAATAGGTTTAATCTCTGCAGAGGTGTACTCTTTACCCACGAGTAACGGATTTCTGTAGTCCATCGAGACTAGTTTCGTCTACGATCTTTTTGTTGAAAACACACCTAACTTGCACACACCAGGTTAACTCACATGTGTCTGGAATCACCCACAACACTTGTTAAGCAAAACTCTAAGTGGGGAGGCTACAACCTCGACGTAACATGGGATCACAAGATTTATACCGCGCGCAAACTGGGGAGCTACCCCCTTTCGGCTACAACTGAAACACCCATGCTCCCGGACCCGGTGGTATGACTACCGGATGCCTCCAGTATCTTCCACCACGGCCTCTCTGTATGGTGTGTGCTCGGAAAGGGTTGACAACTTACTGAACTGTACCCTACTTATGTAGAGACGAGTGGTAGTACGAAGCAAGTATGGGGGTTACCGGCACAAGACTCGATCTACGGTCGACTCAGGAGGTTGTATATTTCCTGCATGATTAGCACAACAATGCATATATCTCAAATAACAGATGGAAACACCACACGACATCCCCTCATGTCATACCGGACACGACCGTCTCGACGGAGGACTAGGGACAAACCCGTGTCTACCCGAGACAGAGGCCTTCCCGTCTTTCCTTCCGGTATGCATGGAAGACGTATGACGATGATTTCCATCACAATTCATGTCAACTTCATTAGCATAAACTCTTTAAAATGCACTCATGAATAGGATCTCATCCTCACATAAAATGACGCATGTATATGACGGGGTGGTGTTGCCACCGTGCTATGCAACACACACAAAAACTCACCAGGGTTCAGAATGCTTGCCTTCAGGTCATGGGAAGAAAGGGTGCATCCAAATCATCATGAAATCTTCAAAAACCCTATTTAAAATAATATATTTGAATTATCACACAAAATAAAAACAGCACAAAAGTTGTTTTGAAATTTTTTCAAATAAATCTTAAAATAAACTAGACAATATTTGAGAGAGGTAGCAAAAGGAATCAATTCATTTGGAGTTGTATTTAAAAAGTTATAGGCAGTCAAAGTTCTGGTCAAAAACTCATTTTAAAATAAAACAGAAAAACATAAAAAAAACGTTTCGATATATACGTACACGTCGAAGGCATAATCTGGGAGTACGCTTCCACTTATCCAGCGTAGCTGCGTCTGAGCCACTGACAGTGGGCCTGCCTGGCCCACCAGTCAGGTTTGACTAGTCCATTCTCCCTCCTCTTCCTCTGCCCGAGAGAGGGGGCGGGACTCCGGCGACCGTCGCCGGCAAACGGTGGGTCCTGGTGGGGAGCTGAGGGCGGGGATGGATCCGCGGGTTGAGGGTGATCCTTCCGGTGGTTGCAGGATTGTCAGAGGTGGAGGGATTCACCGGCGGCGAGCTTCGCGGCGGAGGAAGGCTTCGGTGGCGAAGTGATTTTGTGGCGGCGATGGCTCCCGATCAAAATCAAGTAGGGGAAAAGGCTCACGGGAGGATGAGGGAGTTCTTGGTGAAGAGAACGGAGAGGGGGAGGCTCTGGTGGCGCTGGAAGGGCTGGGGCAATGGCGGCGGAAGGAGTTGCCGGAGACGGGGAAGAGAGCCTCCCCGGGTCGATTGCGAGCTAGGGGAGCGCCATAGAGGTGGCCTGAGGTTGCATGTGTGCGAGTTTGAGGTCGGGGGCCTCTTATATAGGCGATGGAGGTCGGTTTGCGGCGGCCGGGGATAAGTTTGCCGGAGACCGCCGTTCTGTAGCTAGGGCGACGTGGCGGCGACGCGCGCTAGAAGACGGAGCTGTGGATGAGCACGCACTGCTCCAGGAGGCAGGTGGCGCGCGCTGGTGGCTTGGGCGGCGCCGACCACGGTCGGGCCTGCTAGCGGCCGGCAGCTAGCCGCCACGGCCATCCTGGCGGTGGCGCTGTGGGATGCCAGGTTGGACGGGGTGGTGTGGCGGTGCAGGGGACACAGCGTGCAGTCTGGGGGCGGGTTTTTGAGTGCGGGGTGTGATGCGGCTACTTGAGTGTAAGCGGGTGCCAAACGCATGCTCTGGGCGCGCCCAGAGCACGCCCGGGACATGCTCGACGAAATGCTAGGGCATCCTAGAGGCTGCGGTTGAGGCTGGCAATTAACAGGACTAGTCTAGGCTTAGCAAGGGGACTGAGGGACATGGTGGATTGGTCAGGGGCTCAAGTTCACCATGTAAACTTGAACTCATGCCAAAACTGATCGTGCACTGTGGTGTTTGACAAAATGCCAAAGGCACCTAGGTAGTTCTTGGAGTGGCCATATTCTCCGGATCAGTGTCTCTATGGATACAAGAGAGGGTGGTGAAGTTGGTTTGCAAAAGGAGAAACTTGCTAGTGCAAGTTTTGCAAAACTTCAGTTCTGGGCAGGGAGTGAGTGGCATCATTACATGGACCAAAAGTGTTCCAAATAGAGCATGCTCCTGGACTTAGGGTTTTTGCAAGGTTGACTACAAGCACGAGAAAACACAAGGTCATTAGAGCAAGAAATAATAGAGTTGTAGTAGAAAACACAAGTCTGGTCCACAATGAAAAAGAGGCTGCTGCACTCAAATTTTCTAAAGGACATCACTATGTTATTGCATAAAGTTGAATGGCATGCTATCACTGACATCCCATAATTTTGGTGGAAGCTCTAGGGAAATATTTAAATGAGTTGTAGTGCAAAATACCCATTGGACCAGAGAAGCAAACCAGGTGAAAGAACCCAAAATAAGCAATGAAATAAATTTATTAGTGCTCATAATTGATTTAGAGACATCTCATGACATCTCCAAATTTTGGTTGAAATTTTAAGTGATTTTATCAAATGGTTGTAGTTCAAAAGGAGCTCTAAAAATTTAATATAGTTCATTTTAATGAATAAAGCTCAAGGTGAAATAATTTAATAAACAATTCTACTTATTTAGAAATTGTTTTGATGAGATGGCAAGGAAGTCCAATGTATTTTGGAAAGCTCCACTAGGGAAAAATACTAAACTCCTTAACAATAAAGGAAGAGTTCTGAAATCAATAGAAATAAAGATTTTTAAAACCTTTGGCAATTTTTTTTTTGAAAACTTGGCAAAAATTTTTGGGGTGTTACACCACCCTAGGGCACGCCCCCCATCCTTGTCGTCGCCTTGTGGGCCCCCCTGACTTGTACCCAACGCCAACGCCTCTTATAAATCCCAAAAACCCCCGAACAGAACCTAGATCGAGAGTTCCACCGTTGCAAGCCTATGTAGCCACGAAAAACCAACCGGCACCCTGCGGGAGGGGGAAACAAGCATCGGTGGCTATCTTCATCATCCCGACGGTCTCCATGTTGAGGAGGGAGTAGTTCACCCTCGGGGCTGAGGGTATGTACCAGTAACTACGTGTTTGATCTCTCTCTCTCTCTCTCTCGAGTTCTTGACTTGGCTCAATCTTGACGTACCGCGAGCTTTCCTACTATAGTTGGATCATATGGTGTTTTTCCCCTCTACCTTCTTGTGATGAATTGAGTTTTCCCTTTGAAGTTATCTTATCGGATTGAGTCTTTACAGATTTGAGAACACTTGATGTATGTCTTGCATGTGCTTATCTGTGGTGACAATGGGATATTCACGTGATCTACTTGATGTGTTTTGGTGATCAACTTGCGGGTTCTGTGACCTTGTAAAGTTATGCATAGGGGTTGGCACATGTTTTCGTCTTGACTCTCCGGTAGAAACTTTGGGGCACTCTTTGAAGTTCTTTGTATTGGTTTCAATAGATGAATCTGAGATTGTGTGATGCATATCGTATAATCAAACCTGTCGATACTTGTGGTGACATTGGAGTATCTAGGTAACATTAGGGTTTTGGTTGATGTGTGTGAGGGAGTCCTGGATTAGTGGGTGTCCGGATAGCCGGACTATAACCTTTGGCCGGACTCCTGGACTATGAAGATACAAGATTGAAGACTTCGTCCCGTGTCCCGATGGGACTTTCCTTCGCGTGGAAGGCAAGCTTGGCGATACGGATATGTAGATCTCCTCCCATTGTAACCGACTCTGTGTAACCCTAGCCCTCTCCCGTGTCTATATAAACCAGAGGGTTTTAGTCCATAGGACGAACAACAATCATACCATAGGCTAGCTTCTAGGGTTTAGCCTCTCTGATCTCGTGGTAGATCTACTCTTGTACTACCCATATCATCAATATTAATCAAGCAGGAGTAGGGTTTTACCTCCATCGAGAGGGCCCGAACCTGGGTAAAAACATCGTGTCCCTTGTCTCCTGTTACCATCCGCCTAGACGCACAGTTTGGGACCCCCTACCCGAGATCCGCCGGTTTTGACACCGACATTGGTGCTTTCATTGAGAGTTCCTCTGTGTCGTCATCTTTAGGCCCGATGGCTCCTTCGATCATCAACAACGATGCGGTCCAGGGTGAGACTTTTCTCCCCGGACAGATCTTCGTATTAGGCGACTTTGCACTGCGGTCCAATTCGCTTAGCCATCTGGAGCAGATCGAAAGCTACGCCCCTGGCCATCAGGTCAGATTTGGAAGTTTGAACTACACGACTGACGTCCGCGGAGACTTCATCTTCGATGGGTTCAGGCCGCAGCCGAGCGCACCGCACTGTCACGATGGGCATGATCTAGCTCTGCCGCCGAACAGTGCCCTGGAGGCCGCACCCGTGTCCGCTCCGACCCTTAGCTCGGAGCCGACTATGCCAATCGAGGACGGGTGGCTGGACACCACCTCGGGGGCTGCAATCTCTACGGTGATCGAGCCGAACACCAGCCTTGTCCTCTGCGAGGCTCGTGACTCCAAGGTGCCGGACTCCTCTCCGGACTCCGAACCTTCCGCGCCCCTGCCGATCGAATCCGATTGGGCGCCGATAATGGAGTTCGCCGTCGTGGACATCTTTCAGCACTCGCCCTTCGGCGACATTCTGAATTCACCAAAGTCTCTCTCTTTGTCAGGAGAGCCCTGGCCGGACTATGGTCAGCAAGGTTGGGATGCGGACGATGAAGAAATTCAAAGCCCACCCACCACCCACTTCTTAGCCACTGTCGATGATTTAACCGACATGCTCGACTTCGAATCTGAAGACATCGACGGTATGGACGCCGATGCAGGAAGGCCGAGCTCGTTCTCGGACCGCTCGAGGCTCTGCTTCAATGCATCGACCTCCGCAGTCAATGCGGCAGAGGTCAGCAGCGCAGCCTGCATTCCCATATTGACATACTTATGTTAGACTCCTGCATATATCTTTTAGATCCTCAGTTCGGCTTTTCCTTCCAAACACCAAACTGAGCATCAGGGGCTACTGTCTATGCGGTAATATTTTTACATATCTTAAATACATACCTCAAAGCCTGTTAGAAGGCTGGCACAAGCTTTGACCAGCCCGCTCTTGGCGGATCGAACCTTCGGATCACCGCACTCATAATAGTGCGGTGCTCCTCGTCGATGGAGGCGCCTTTAAGCACCTCCAGCAAATTATCCGGTGCCTCCGGTTGGACGGAGGTCACCGGCGTCGCAGGCTTGCCCTTCTTACTAGGGGGCCGCCTGCCGGACTCCGGAACCATTGACGGTTCCGGTGCGGTGTCCGTCCCGGGGCCGGACTTGGAGCCCTTGGGGGTTTTGTCCCCTTTGCGCCTGGAGTCCGGGAGGTCACCTTGTGGCACCTCCAGGACCACCTCCCCCTGGCTTGGACCCTTTTGGGACCCCACCTCGGCGTCGTCTGTAGGGTGAGGGGAGGTAGCGGTCCGAAGCGAATTCACATCCGACGAATCCAGGGAACCACTCGACGAAGCGTCGAGCTGGGCCTTGGGCGGACTGCATGATTATATTCGGCATTAGAAGATACTGTGCAATAAAGGAACGCCATGAGTCATTCTGGTATCCAAACACTTACGATTTCGCCAAGGGCTTGGCCCTATGCGGCCACTCCTCTTCGCTGCCGTAAATCGGCGTTGGTGGAGTAGTCCGGAAGGAGGGTCCTTCCTTTCTTGACCTCCGGCCTCCCTGTTGGGGCGACCTTCCTTTTCTTCTCTCCTCACTGGGAGAGACCTCTTCCTCCTCCTCGTTTTTCGGGAGGAGTCCACCTCGAGTCATCGGATGATGAGTCCGACACCACCAGCGTCGGGAACTCTTCGAGTTCCCGCGGCTTTCTTCTTGGCCTTCTTCTCCGGCACCACATAGGGTCCGGAACCAGCAGCCCCGTCAAGCAAAGCGCCCGCTGGTTCTTGGGCAAGGAGCGGACAGTTGATCTGCCCGGACTTCTCCTGCCAATCCTGTCAAAGGTAAGGGAGTTTAGATCCCACATGGAGTCAAACTATGAAAGACAAATATCTTGTAAGAGGTAAAAATAGCTTACCGCGTTGGCTTGACACTGCGCGCTGAATCCATGATCCTCGGTAGCGGATGCGGGAGGCTCGACGCCCTTGAACAGCACCTTCCAGGCATCTTCGTATGTAGTGTCGAAGAGCCTGCTCAGGGTTCGGTGATGTGCCGGATTAAACTCCCACAAGCTGAAAGCCCGTTGTTGGCACGGAAGGATCCGGCGGATGAGCATGACCTGGACTACGTTGACGAGTTTGAGCTTCTTGCTCACCAGGCTTTGGATGCATGTTTGGAGTCCGGTCAGCTCTCCTTTTTTACCCCACGGCAGGCCCTTCTCTTTCCAGGAGGTGAGCCGGGTGGGGATGCCAGATCGGAATTCGGGGGCCGCTGCCCATTCAAGGACACGCGGCTCGGTGATGTAGAACCACCCCGATTGCCACCCCTTTATGATCTCTACGAAGGAGCCCTCGATCCATAGGACGTTGGGCATCTTGCCCACCATGGCACCTCCGCACTCCGCTTGGCGGCCGCCCACTACCTTCGGCTTGACATTGAAAGTCTTCATCCATAAACCGAAGTGGGGCTGGATGCAGAGGAAGGCCCCGCACACGACGATGAACGCCGAGATGTTGAGGATGAAGTTCGGGGCCAGATCGTGGAAATCCAGGACGTAGTAGAACATGAGCCCCCGGACAAATAGGTGGAGTGGGAAGCCTAGTCCGCGGAGGAAATGGGTGAGGAACACCACCCTCTCATGGGGCCTGGGGGTGGGGATGAGCTGCCCCTCTTCTGGGAGCCGGTGCGCGATGTTGTTAGACAAGTATCCGGCCTCCCTCAGCTTTTTGATGTGTCCCTCCGTGACGGAGGAGACCATCCACCTGCCTCCCGCTCCGGACATGGTTGGAGAAGGTTGAGGTGGGGTGTGCGGACTTGGGCGCTGGAGCTCGAGTGCGCGAAAATGGATAAGCAAAGGAGGAAGAAGGCGTAGATGAAAAAGGTGGATCCTTGTCCCCTTATATGGGTGGACGAGACTATGTGCCCCCACCAGCCTGGTAAAACTCACGTATCTCCCAAGCGCCGTAAGTAATGGCACGGTTGGGTTACCCACGCCCATATTGATGAGAATCCCGGAATAAGGGGACACGATCTCTACTTCGGCAAGACGTGTCAAGGAAACCGCCTCGCTAAGTGCGCTGAGGTGGGACAGTAAAAACAATTTGAATAAAGGCTTGGCCGTGGTGTGATGTCACGCTGTGGAATACGTCAGCAGATTGGATTTGTGTAAATATTATTCTCTCTGCGGTGGTATGTGGAACTTATTTTGTAGAGCCGGACACTGTCCTTGTGTTCAAAATCTTCTATGAAGTATTCGGAGGAGGAACCCGCCTTGGAATGCCGAAGACAACCTGCGCGTCAGACTCATCGTCACTGAAGCCTGGTTCAGGGGCTACTGAGGGAGTCCTGGATTAGGGGTGTCCGGATAGCCGGACTATAACCTTTGGCCGGACTCCTGGACTATGAAGACACAAGATTGAAGACTTCGTCCCGTGTCCGGATGGGACTTTCCTTGGCGTGGAAGGCAAGCTTGGCGATACAGATATGTAGATCTACTCCCATTGTAACCGACTCAATGTAACCCTAGCCCTCTCCGGTGTCTATATAAACCAGAGGGTTTTAGTCCGTAGGACGAACAACAATCATACCATAGGCTAGCTTCTAGGGTTTAGCCTCTCTGATCTCGTGGTAGATCTACTCTTGTACTACCCATATCATCAATATTAATCAAGCAGGAGTAGGGTTTTACCTCCATCGAGAGGGCCCGAACCTGGGTAAAAACATCATGTCCCTTGTCTCCTGTTACCATCCGCCTAGACGCACAGTTCGGAACCCCCTACCCGAGATCCGCCGGTTTTGACACCGACAGTGTGTCTGAAGGTGTTATTTTAGTACAAACTCTAGGGCTGTTTGTGAAGGTTATAGGAATAGCCCAATAGATCGATCGGAAAGAATAACTTTGAGATGGTTTCATACCCTACAATAATCTCTTCATTTATTCTCCGCTATAAGTGACTTTGGAGTGACTCATTGTTGCTCGTTGAGGGATTGTTATATGATCTAATTATGTTATCATTGTTGAGAGAACTTGCACTAGTGAAAGTGTGAACCCTAGGCCTTGTTTCCAAGCATTGCAATACCGTTTTCGCTCACTTTTGTTAAAAGTTACCTTGCTGTTTTTATATTTTCAGATTACAAAATCCTATATCTACCATCCATATTGCACTTGTATCACCATCTCTTCGCCAAACTAGTGCACCAATTTACCATTGTATTGGGTGTGTTGGGGACACAAGAGACTCTTTGTTATTTTGTTGCAGGGTAGTTTGAGAAAGACCATCTTCATCCTACACCTCCCATGGATTGATAAACCTTAGGTCATCCACTTGCGGGAAATTTGCTACTGTCTTACAAAACTGTGCGCTTGGAGGCCCAACATGAGTCTAAAAGAAGAAGGTTGCGTAGTAGACATCCGATTCTGGCGGGGAAATGGCAGGAGACGAGCCAGGGAGGATCACCGGAGTGTGGCGCATCCATCCATGGGTCGCACGGGGCGCGGGGGTGCTCGGGCGATAGGACTGGTGGTGAAGCCGTGGGCGGAGGTCGCCGGAAATCCTCGCGCTCCGGTGATGGATTGGGTCGGGCTCAGGCACTGGTGTGGACCGGAGGGAGAAGGGAGGGACTTGAGAAGACTGGCGCTGCTCGGGGAGGGCTCGGGCGGCGGCTTTATAGCCGAGGCAAGGAGCACCCTATCCGGTTGCCGCCGGGTGAGTCCGGCCGAGGCTCTGCCATGCTTAGAGGTCGCCGGGGAACGAGAACGCGACGAGGGGGAGCGGACAAGGGTCACGGAGTCGAGCAACGCCAACAGGCATGGGTTAGAAGAGGACAGGGAGGAGGAAAATGATGGTGCTCACGAACGCGTACTGTGCGGCGATGGGGACATTTCTTCGGAGAAGAAACCGGAGAGGGGGAGGGGTCCAGGGGGAAGAGGACGTCGAGGCTGAGCTGTTGGACATGCTTGGACAAGCCAGGGTCGGTCGGAGCAGGCTGCTAAAGTGTGGCTCACTGTTCAAATGGAGGAGATATGAGGTTGGATTCAATTGGAAGGCACTGTTGAGTGATAAAACTTGTTGGAACAATTTCCAACAGCACACTGTTTGATAGAAATATTGGGCAGTGCACAACTCCATTAGGCACGTGATTTGGGGAGAGAGTTGTCACCTACTATGGTGACCAGTGAGCCATAATATCAGCTCAACAAGATGAGGCTAGGTGGTACTTGCTGTGCATTATGCCCAACTGGCCAGAAACAAAGATGAGGATGCTAGGGAAAATGGCTAATTAGGATGAGCTGAGTTTTGGTGGAGGGTGGTGATATAATCATGAGAGGCTGCTAGAAAAGTTTCAGATCACTTTGATCATCCATGAGGGTACTTCCTTCACAAACAAGCAATCTGAACAGAAACTTGATAAAATTGCAAGGGAAGATTGGATAGATGGATTGAGCTGATTTTTGGTATCCATGGGTGATTTATCAATGTTAATCACCCTAAAAAATTCCAGCTCAAAAAGATCAAAGATTCAAGCACTTCCTTTGCAAAAATTTCAGACAGGGCAGAAACTTGCATTGGATCATGTGCTCAAATTATGGACTGTGAAGCATGGATTTGGATGGAAACGGTGAAGATACATCAAGGCCAAGCTCCACAAATTATTTGGGAATTTTCCTGGCTACCAAAATAGTAGCTCCTTTGGAAAATGGCAAAAATGAAATATTGGCTTAAAATAAGAAAATGCATTTTTCCTTATTTAAATATGGCCAATTTTTTTAGGAGAGCTCAATATGGTCACAAATAATATCTCCACAAGTTTTCAGGGGTTTTGAAAACAGATAGATATTTTCCTGGATTTAATTCCTTTAAACAGCAAAAAAAGGAATTAATTCATAATGAAAACTATAGCAAATGTCCTGGCAATATTTTTGCATATCCATGGTTTATGGGTGTAGGAGGATCTCTTGGAGTATTTGGAGGATCAAGAGAGCAAAAGAAATGAGGGCTCCTTTGTAATCACAAAGGCGAGATTCAAATTCCAAAATTTGGAATTAGGGTTTAAATGGACATGAGATGATGCAAATGAGGTCCAGGTCAGCACCAAAGACAAAGGCACGGTTTTGAAAGGTTGAAAATGGCCCGAATTCTCAGAATCATCCAGCAAACTCTGGAGAAAGATTTTGAAAAGAATGCTATGAAGGAATAACAGCGCAAAAATTGATACCCCAATTTTTGGGTTGTTACATTTAACATTAAAATTTTCCAAATATTTATACCAAACTTTGTTACTTCGCATAAATTCATTTTACTATCAAATGCATATTGTTTTTAGCAAAGTAGACTTTAATATACTATTGTACATACTAATTTTTGGTATAGAGTGCAGGTACAACAATGATTTCAATCACTTCTTAAATATTCTTATTTACTAATAGATACTTCAACAACTATCATAGATACTAATTTGTTGCTACACTTTGCAGGTGACTGGCCAAACACAATTGGTAGTTTCTTGTTGTAAGTGAATGCAACAAAATGATCCTTCATTTCTACATTTATAGTTACAAATGCCTTTTCTAGTGTTAAAATGGAACTATATATTGTCAAAAAAATATTTGGTAAATTTAAGATTTTTCTAAAACATTTTTGTATAATATATTTCACTATAAATATAAGCAAACCTATATTATCACATTACTCCACAAATTAATGCATGCCCTTTATTTATAGTTTTTATACTCTTTTCTCCATAGTATCTATAAATATCTACACTACTTGGTAGAGTATTTTGGAGTGTATGAATTTAGCAAAACATGCATTGGGTTTGTAGAGTACACGACTGTGATTTTATCTTTTTAATAGCTAATTCAAAATTGTATGAAGTGCCATTAGTAGTTTGTCCTGAAATCCCATTATTTCCTCTCGCTTGTTGGTTATGCATGATGCCAAGTTGTAAGGAAACCTAGTATCCTAAGACCTAGTTTGGTTGCATCGTGTTTTTAGGACCGTGGTAATGTGAAACCTCGGCATTCCAATGCCCGACCAATGGATACTCTAGTTTATTAGAAGAAACCTAAACTTCTAAGTTTGTTTTGGAAAAAAGGGGATCAAAACCTCATTTTAAAATAGTATGAAATAATAAACTATTGGAGATACTATGGTTTATTAAACTGTGGCATTTGTGATGCCAAACACATCAAAGTTTTTAAAGCTACGGTTTCTAATAGAATTGCGGAATTATACGAAAAACTCTAAAAAAATACTTATCTAGCAAACGCAACATAAGTGGATTTTGGTGTAAATGACGAATGCTTAGGGGACAAATGACGTTTAGAAGTCATATGAACATGTTCCCATGGTTGAAAAGAAAAGATGGACGGGGACCTCCCAAGCAAAAAAAAGGTCATATGTTTCGATCTATGCATTTTATCTTATGTTGCTGGTGAGAAAGCCGGACTATCAAAAGGGGTATACGTGATGAACTTCGGTGTGGCAGACAATCAATTTTTAGATCATACACTCAGATCTTATCTGCGGGAGAAAACCCCAAGCGATAGCTCAGTTTGAAGCCTCTAGATTTACCCAGTTTTGCTCTATGTGAGGCCCAGGAGTCCGAATGATATTCCAGATGCTTCAAGGAGCTACTGGATTCGCTCAGAGGCTCGAATGGATTCATGCATGGAGGTTTGGAGGTTCCGGACCAGCTCGCAAATAAAGCATAACAATTGAATTTTGATGGGGCCTATAAAAAGATCACTCCCTTCTTCCCCGAAGGGTCACAAGTCTAAACAGCAAGAACACTCTCTCTTCCACCACCCTTGACTTTTGAAAGCTCAAGAAGCCCCCCTATTGCTCTAAAGCCTTCGTGACTTTGATTTGACCATGTTTATTGAAATTTCTGTGAACCAAACATCAAACTTAACATAATCCGTATGTTTACCTATTCTCTGTTTTGTACATGCATTCCTAGAATATTGAGAATTACCAAAGTGCTATTGCACTATCAGGAAATGAGAACTCGGTTATTAAATAATCACAGAAAAAGTACCACCATGCATGGGTGAGTGTTCGATCATGTCGAACTTGTAAACAGAAGTTTCTATGATAATGATATTTTTATTTGAGAACCACCTCTTAGTTGGGTAACTACAAAGAAGATGTACTCTCATGGTGGTTGTTCCTCTCCTCGCGTATTCTAGTGCTTATGTAATCTCCCTCCCCCTACCTTGTCTCTGCCTTTGTCACAATTCGGCTGTTGCAGCCTTTTGAGCATTATATTCAGGCGGGGAACTCCACCCCCTCGTGTGATTCTCAAACAAAAAAACTATTGCACCGTGGCTGAAATTTACATGAGCGTGCACTATCGACTTTAACATAGGAATTCAGTGAGATTCGTGAATTTATCCACAGTCCACGTCTTTCTAGCTATGGTTCGGTGGTGCACTCGTGAGGGTGTATTGTTTATGTGTATCTTCGATGTAATCACACACACACACACACACACACACACACACAAAGCTTACCACATGTTCTTTTTGATACATCATGCATGCAAGATTTGTGTTCTCTAAATGATGGGTTCGGCATATAAGGATTGTTCGTTCGTCGACATGTGCGTCAAATAGAAATGTGTTGCGATAGTCGATAAAGAATATCCCTCGACCAGTGTCAATCTTGGCACTTGTCCAGAACACAATGGAATACTGATTAGTTTTGCGACTTTGACAAGTACGAAAATATAGGTATGGAGAGAGCTATGATACTCAAGTTGGATGGATCCTATGGTGGCACGCTTGTTTTTCTAGATTACAAGTGTTCCACATGCTACCTAGGTTACAATGAAGTACGATGTTGTCTGAAAGTGCCGCTAGCTATATGCATTTGCACTTGCACTACTAGTAGTTAATAGTTTTGATTCGGCAAACAAAAAATAACGGAGTATTAGCTGATAGTTTTTGGTGTGATTCTTTGGAGTAATATAGTTTTGACGCGAGATACCAAAAGTCCAAGGGGAAGAGACGGGAGCGAGAAAGGACGGACGGTTACAAAAATGTGCGGACCGGATAAACCTGCCGTGGTTCTTCATGTACTCGTCAGGTAATCCATGCCATTCCACGGGCAGGCGCCCAGGTTCACCGGCTGACTCCATCCACAGGATGCCATTTGCAGAGGAGCCCGGGCCCACACGGCTCTTAATTTCAAAGTGGAAGATGTTCTTGAAGAAGAGTATAGGGACCGGCGAGGTGTCAGTCGACTGAATTCCCAATTTGGATCCGTCGACCGTTCTCCGCCCTTGATCTCCGATCTAACGGCTACCAAGGCGTCTTCAACCTACAAACGTTTTCTTCCTCCGGACACGAGTTAGTGCCGCCTCGCCGCCCCGCCCCACCCGATGATTCATAAAATTTCATGGAACGGGTGGAGTGCCGAATAGCTCCTTCGTCGACCGTTAACAAACCTTAGCATTCCATCTCTACACGTTGAAAACCAAAATATACTCCTGCTAATATCAGGGTTCAGACAACAGACATAACAGTGAGGGGACCGGGTAGCTCCTGCACGTTGAAAATCGGAACATAGGAGTAGATCAGGATTCAGAGGTCAGAGTCAAGGGACGGGCCGGCTTGCCCACCAGCAGTTAACTCGGCAACAATGTCCGTGGTTGGAACGCTGGAGATCCATCGCCGCGGCACATGACAGATGACACGCATTGACACGGTCGTGTGCAAGTTGCGTCGGTCGATCAGATTAGCACGAGAGTGAACGCGCCGACAACTACGAAGATCACAATAGCACGAGGGTGAACCAGGATACTGCTCGCAACCTGACCACAATTATGACGAGTCAAACTTCCATCGCGTTGCAAGTCCCGGCCGCCATGCCTCCGTGGGTTCATCTGTGGGTTCATCTGTCAAACTTCTACGCGCTTTCTACTAGCTTTAGCTGCCCAGATCAAGAAGCAACCCAGCCATTTGGTAGGTTTTACTTTGCCCTTGTCCACGTACGTACGTATGTACGCAGCAAGTTGGGGTATATTTTGTTGGTTCTCGGGGCGCACGAATTAAAGAATTGCCATAAGAAAATTGGATTTATATACGTCAGAGGATAAACACCACTAGTAGAAAAAGGGGCTTTCGTTCAGGCCTGGTCAGCCCATTAGTCCCGGTTCTATCACGAACAGGGACAACCAACGGAGGCATTTGTCCTGGTTCGAAAGCCCAGGGGGCCGGCAGGGGCCTCGTGGGTGTTGGTCCCGGTTTGTCTGGGACCATTTGTCCTGGTTCTTGGAATGAACCGGGACCAATGGGCCTCGCCCCTGGCCCATAACCATTGGTTCCGATTCGTGGCAGGAACCGGGACACAAGGAGGGCCTTTAGTCCCGGTTCCATCCACGAACCGGGACAAATGAGTTGCCTATATATATACCCCATCGCCGGCGAGCAGAGCACTCCACAGTGCTCTGTTTTTTGCTGGCCGGCGAGGGGGAGGGCATTGGGTGCTCTAGCTCACCTCCTATGCACATGAGGTGTTCGATGAAATGTCCGAGCCACACTAGTTAAGCTTTCTCCTCTCGAAGCTCGACCTTTGAGCTCCATTTTTCCCGAGATTTGTCTAGGTTTATATTAGTGGTCCGTCACGCCCCGTCCCCGTCTTCACCGCCGTCGATCGCCCGCGCCGATCTCGTCGCCGGGACCACCGTGGTGAGCCTCTTGTTCTTATCTTCTTTCTGGAAAAAAAATTCTTACTTTACATAGATACTTGTCTAATTTTCTTACTTTTGACACACATAATTATATATAATGCACGCAGATGAACCGGCAATGGATGTACGGTGACAGACACACCTCCGAGTACATTAAGGACGTGCATAATTTTCTCGAAGTGGCTGAGGCAAACTAGCAGAATGGTTTTACGTGCTGTCCATGCCCTAGCTGTGGGAATACGAGGTCTTACTCTAACTCAAAAACCCTTCACACCCACCTGCTTTATAAGAGTTTCATGCCACACTATAATGTTTGGACCAAGCACGGAGAAATAGGGGTTATGATGGAAGACAGCGAAGAAGAAGAGGACGATGACAACTATGTGCCCCCTGAATACGGTGATGCTGCAACGGGGGAAGCTGCTGAAGATCAAGAGGAACCAGACGATGTGCCCGATGATGATGATCTCCGCCGGGTCATTGTCGATGCAAGGACGCAATGCGAAAGTGAAAAAGGAGAAGCTGAAGTTCGATCGCATGTTAGAGGATCACAAAAAAGGGTTGTACCCCAATTGCGAAGATGGCAACACAAAGCTCGGTACCGTACTGGAATTGCTGCAGTGGAAGGCAAAGAATGTTGTGCCTGACAAAGGATTTGAGGAGCTACTGAAAATATTGAAGAATAACCTTCCAAAGGATAACGAATTGCCCGACAGTACGTACGCAGCAAAGAAGGTCGTCTGCCCTCTACGATTGGAGGTGGAGAAGATACATGCATGACCTAATGACTGCATCCTCTACCGCGGTGCGTACAAGGATTTGAACGCATGCCTGGTATGCGGTGCATTGCGGTATAAGATCAGACGAGATGACCCTGGTGATGTTGATGGCGAGCCCCGCAGGAAGAGGGTTCCTGCGAAGGTGATGTGGTATGCTCCTATAATACCACGGTTGAAAAGACTGTTCAGAAACAAAGAGCATGCCAAGTTGATGCGATGGAACAGTGAGAACCATACGAAAGACGGGAAGTTGAGAGCACCCACTGACGGGTCGCAGTGGAGAAGAATCGAGAGAAAGTACTGGGCTGAGTTTGCAAGTGACCCAAGGAACGTATGGTTTGCTTTAAGCGCGGATGGCATTAATCATTTCGGGGAGCAGAGGAGCAATCACAGCACCTGGCCTGTGACTCTATGTATGTATAACCTTCCTACTTGGATGTGCATGAAGCGGAAGTTCATTATGATGTCAATTCTCATCCAAGGCCCTAAGCAACCCGGCAACAACATTGATGTGTACCTAAGGCCATTAGTTGAAGAAATTTTACAACTGTGGAATGGAAACGATGTACATGCGTGGGATGAGCACAAACAGGAGGAATTTAACCTGCATGTGTTGCTGTTTGTAACCATCAATGATTGGCCCGCTCTCAGTAACCTTTCAGGACAGACAAACAAAGGATACCACGCATGCACGCACTGTTTAGCTGACACCGAAAGTATATACCTGGACAGATGCAGGAAGAATGTGTACCTGGGCCATTGTCGATTTCTCCCGACCAACCATCAATGTCGAAAGAAAGGCAAGCATTTCAAAGGCGAGGCAGATCACCTGAAGAAGCCTGCCATGCGTACCGGTGGTCACGTACTTGCTATGGTCTATGATTTACACATAATCTTTGGAAAGGGTCCCGGCGGACTAGCTATTCAAAACATAATAAGCAACCTCTAGTATTATTGAAACTAAAATTATATAAAATTGATGCAACTAAAATTATCAAAGTTTTTTCTCTTCAAAATCATTAAAAGCAAAAAGAATTTTCATAAAGAACTTTCTTTGTTAGAAACTATAATAGCAAAAAGAATTATCATAAAATAAAATAAATAAGTATTTTGAAACAAAATAAATAAGTATTTTGTTGTAAGTAGAAACAAAATAAAATAAATAAAGCAAAAAAGAAAAGAAATAAACTGGGAAAAATAAAAAAAACCACCTACTGGGCCACCACGGCTTGAATACTACTAGAAACCCATCCATGGGCCAAGATTCAGGCCCGCGGAAGGCCCAGCAGGCCACAGGCATAGCAGTGCGAGATTAGGCCCAGAGGCCTGCAATTCAGAGGAGTTCAATGGAGATGGCGGGGCAGGGCTTATAAACAGGTCATGCCGTTCCTCGGCTAGCGAGGTGGGACTAAACATCCCACCGCACCGCGGCTTTGGCAGGCGCAGGCCTTTGTTCCCAGTTGGTAGCACCAACCGCGAGTAAAGGGGGGCATTGGTCCCGATTGGCACCATGAACACCAAAGCCCCCCTTCAGTCCCGGTTGGTGCCACCAACCGGAACCAAAGGCCTCTTTGATCCCGGTTGGTGGCACCAACCGGGACTGAAGGGTGGCTTTGGTCCCGATTGTTGCTACGAACCGGGACTAAAGCCTTTCCTATATAAGCCAGCACTTAGCATTTTTTTAGATTTCATCGCCAGTTGCCGCCCGACGACGCCGACCTCCTCGACGCCGCCAGGCTGCCCCGCCTCCGTCGCGTCGCCTGTGCCCCCAAGCCCACGCCGACGCCGTCCGCCGCCCCAGCATACGTCGTCGCCCTCCGCCGCCCAGTGTGCCCGGCGCGCCCTGCGTCACGGCCCGCCCCACCATCGCCGTCGTGCGCCGGCCATGCCCCTGCCCTGCCCGCGCCACCCACCGTGGCGTTGCCGATGCCCTCGCCGCCCGCCGTCGCCGACGCCTCGCCGCCCCTCGTCGCCCTCGCCAGCCGCCCCTATGTGGGCCGCCGCCGCCACGGCTCTGTTTTTCAGTGCTTTTTTTCATATAATGTGTATTATTTTTTTGTTCATTGCATTTTTTTTCATATATATAATGTATATATGTATGTGGTAGCTATATGATGAATGGACATGGCTATGTATGTAAGAATATAATGTTCATAGCATTTTTTTGTTTATATACCTTTTTTTCATATATGTATTAATTTTTTATTTAGGTTATTGTTAGTAGATATTGATTTTAGGTTAGTGCATTTTAGGTTAGTCTAGAGGAAAAAGTAAAATTAAGTGCTTAGTAGTTGAACTAGTTGATATAATAAAACTACTTTATTTTACTATATATAGAAGTAGTTTATTTTTAGTAAGTACTACTTTATTTTATTTATAGTAAATGCTTAGTAGTTGAACTAGTTGATTTAATAAAACTACTTTATTTTACCATATATAGAAGTAGTTTATTTTTAGCAAGAAAATTAATAGAACTAGTTTATTTTTTTAGTTCAAGCAATTATTCCCGCATCGACGTCGACGATGCCTATCCCACATCCTCATCATCGACTCGGCGGAGGAGACCGGCTTGATCAGAGGGGCCATGTCCGGGATTGGGCTCCGTCGGGATGGTATTGGGAGGTGCTACCTTCCGGGGGGCGTAGGTTGGTGAGGAGCCAGCCCGTCGTTGACCCGATCCTTGTTTGGTGGCGGTCGCGTGGGCCAGTGACAGTGCCTAGGCTTCCGGACACCGCGGAGGTGGTATGTCACCGTGTCAGCGAGGAGGACGAGCACGTCCGTCGCCATATGGTTGCGTTGGAGGGCAGGTTTGACAATACTTGGCAGGTTCTTCAGGGATCTCACTGGAGCTATGATCCTGTGATGGTTCCTTCCCTTTGGGTGTCCACCGCCCGCGCCGATACCCGTCGGGCGCTACGGTTCTAGTTGTACTAGCAATGCTATATGTATGATAGTATTCGAGGTGTATTAGTGATAATATTCGACGATGTACGGACGCAAGAGATGATGTAGTTTTGCTTATAATTGAATGCATGTTAATTTGAATACTACTTTATTTTACGATTTGGTTTTGCTTATTGAATGCTCAAATAGGAAAACTACTCCTACTTTGAATGCTAAAATTGGAGAGCACTACGCAAGGCCTATGCATATGATTATTTGATAGCTTATAGGATTTTTGTTGTCGCAGAAATCTAGGAGCCCCCCTCCATCATCCCCGCCGTCGTCCCCTTCACCGACCCCCTCCGACCTCGAGGTGAGACCAGCCAAATCCTTTTTTAGGAAGATAATTAAATGATATTTCGGGTTGACTTTAAGTGTGTCGAGTCTCCACCATATATGAGAGGACGAAGAATCCCGACTGTTGTCGTGGGGGTCGCTTCTCCTTCGTTCCTGTGTGCTAGACATTTTGGTTTAATGCACTCGGGGACGAATGGAGGAGCGACCATCACCAACGGTCGAATGTATGCACCACGTGAGCTGAGAGTTTTCAAGAAAAGACTCGACAAACCGATAGTCAACCCGTGATAAATAATAATGATCTAATTTAGTTTTTGTAGTACATATATTTAATTGTACAAGTTTAATCTTTGAATTATGAACGTAGGAAATGTCGTCATCGGACGAAGAAAGTCTCCCGGGGGAGTGCGGCTGGTGCCACGACGATCGAGGTCTGTGCGACAGGCCTCACCTGGATGATGATCGGCGCTTCAACATAAGCTCGAGGAGACCTTCGATGTTGAAACGGTACGCAACGACGACAAGTGTTTTTTCGTTATTAAGCATGACTTCAACTATTTCAACGTGTAATTTTCATCTTTTACAATTCGAGTATAGCTTATCCCATGCCATGCAAGATGCTATGTCTTGGAGAGGATGGATTTTGAAGACCATGAAAATTTTGAAACGAAGAAAATTCACCTAAGGACCCATCATGATGTGGATTTTGAAGTAAATCTGTATAATGCTGAGAGCGTAACCCATTTTGGTTGCAAAAATTGGGAAGCATTTTGCAAGATGTATGGTTTTGATGAGGGTATGCTTATCACCATGGATCTTGGTGATCCTGACATCGACCAAGACAATGTTGACATTTGGGTCCTTGTTGATACGCCTCCAGTTCTACCGCTATGTGAGTTTCTCAAACATAGTTAATTATTAACTAATTTATATTGTTTATTTCAAAATAGTTGACAGCTTATTTCCATTGACAGCTTATTTTGATTGTTCAAACAATGTGCGGAACATGGTAGACAAAACACTACTAGGAAAAGGCCTACTAATGGCGCACCTTTTTTGCCTACTAATGGCGCACTACAGGTGCGCCATTAGTATCATGCCACTAGTATTTTTTACTAATGGCGCACCATTGGTGCGCCATTAGTATCTGGTATACTAATGGCCCACCACGCAGTGCGCCATTAGTTTTGCCGACAGTGCGCCACTAGTCTGCTATACTAATGGCGCACCACATGGTAGTGCGCCATTAGTAACAAGTTTTTATTTTTTTTGTTTTTTCTTAATCTCGGGTCACTATTTCACATATGAGATATCCAACACATATATATACAACAAGCATCCATATAGCAATCATAGCCAACACACAAGTTCCATCATATATACATACATAGCCAACACATAGTTCCATCGTTACATATTACAAAAGTTTCACATTGTTCATCCAACACCGTTATCCATCAATTCACAAAAGTTTCACATTGATACAAAATAAAAACACAAATGGAAAAGAAGCACTCCATCCATGCAAGCTTCCGTGAATTAAATCAAATCTGCAAAATGATAAACAAGAAGTTAGAAGAAGAAGAAGAAGAAGAAGAAGAAGAAGAAGAAGAAGAAGAAGAAGACTAGAAGAATACTAGAAGAAGAAGAACACTAGAAGAAGAATAAGAAGAATTTTGGAGCCAACTTAGGTAAAATGAAGCTAACCTATGTCATTTTGGAAAAGAAGAAGAATAAGAAGAAGACTATAAGCTTACTATGTAAACTTGATCATTTTGTGCTAACATAAGTTATTTTGGAGCTAACCTATAGGAAACTAAGCATATAATAAGCTCTAAGTTAGCATATTAGAGCCAACTTAGGTAAAATGAAGCTAACCTATGTCATTTTAGAAAATAAGAAGAATAAGAAGAAGACTATAAGCTTATTATGTAAACTTGATCATTTTGTGCTAACATAAGTTATTTTGGAGCTAACCTATAGGAAACTAAGCATATAATAAGCTCTAAGTTAGCATATTAGAGCCAACTTAGGTAAAATGAAGCTAACCTATAGGAAACTGAGCATATTAGAGATAACATAGGTAACTAAGTATATATATATATATATATATATATATATATATATATATATATATATGACAAATGTTTCCTACAAGCAGTGGTAGTTACCACCACTTGCGTTTTGTATGTTGTATGTAGTATCTATCGAAACCGAGAGTATGTACGTGTAGTATGTAGTATATAAAATGATTAGGTAGTATATATACTAATTTTTAGGTAGTATGTATCATGTTTTGAGTATGCTCTTTTTACGCACAAATATATCGTATTTCATAAATATAACAAAACTATGGGCTCATATGCAATTTTTCATGTAACTTATGTTGAAAAATCTTAAATATAGTATATGAACATATTTAAAATAATAAAATATTTTATATAGTACCACATGGTAGTATATTAGATATGTGGGGTAACTACCACGGGTGGTAGGATGGATTTTCCTATATATATATATATATATATATATATATATATATATATATATATATATATATATATATATATATATATATATATATATATATATATATATCATTTTGGAGATCTGACATACCTGACATAGTTCAGTTCTCATTGTTCTTCTTCTCCTTCCTCAGCCTGATGCGCCAAGAGCGGCGAGGCGGTGGAGGCAGTGGAGGCAGTGGGATGTAGTCTTCTACCACAATTGGCGTGGTCATGTCGCCCAGCTGTGGGATCGCCGGCGCCACCACCGGTGCGTGGTCATTGTCAGGCACCACCACCATCGCGAGGCCACCTTCAGGCAGGACGGGCACGACCATCGCTAGGTCATCCTCAGCCACCTCCATCTCTTGCCCATGGTCAGCCACCACCACAATCTCCTGCCCATGGTCAGCCACCACCATCTCTTGCCCTTGGTCAGCCACCACCAGCGCTAGGTCATCCTCAGCCTGATGCCCATCATCATCCTGCAGCTCCTCATCCCCACTCTACTCCTCTTCTCCCGCACTCCAGTCCGGATCATCCTTCTTGTTGTCTATGCTGCTGCCAGAATCGTTGCTGCTTTCGCTACAGCCAGAATCGCTGCTACTTTCGCTACAGCCATAGTCGCTGCTGCTTTGGCTGTAGCCAGTGTCGCTGCTGTTGTTCCCATTACCTGTCCAAATGCAACAATGACCGTTAACAATCGATGTGAGACAAAGCCAAATGTAGAGGAATAAGAAGAGGCAGAACGTACCGGCATCATCATCGTCAGCGTAGCGCATGCGACACATAGTCGCGTTGAACACCTTCACGATGAGCATGGTGGCGTCGTCGCATTACAAGAGAAGGAAGTACCCCAGCCGCAGGTCGTAGGCACGGTAGAACTTCTCCCACCCACGAGACAAGTACATGTGGCCCTCCTTGATCACCAACTCCACATCCCACTGCCTGCGAAACCCGCTGCGGGCCTGTCGTGGCTTCACATTATTTGGCGGATCTTCACCCATCAAGATGTTCATAAACTGTCAGCAGCTCTCGCATTTTGGGACAATGAGTGATGTAGCAAACAACAGATATCATAATGAGATGGGTGAAGGGAGATCTCTCGTTTTATATACCTGCGCCATGGATGATAATCAAGTCCCAAGTAAGATTCGAAGAACTGGAAGCATCCAACTCAGATCATGTGTCGCAGAGCGGCGGTGGCTGCTTCCTGCCATCTCTGATAAGCAGCAGAAGAGACCAATTAGTACCCTTACAACAGATCATAAAACATGCATGATAACAGGCTATACTGAAAGGCCAATTGTACTGGACTATAAATTAGGGTAACAATGACACAAAAGATGGGAGCACCTAGTACACATTAGCAAAACAAAAAGGTACCACGCTTAAAAGGAAAGACCACTTGGCTCTATTGCCACCTATGGTTTAATGCAACAAGAATAAAGGGGCAGTTGATCCTACTTAACTAAGTACTAAGATACCCCGGCCCATGAATTAGTCTCAAGTACCCCATATGTCCTATTTTTAGCAAAGTCATGCTAAAATTCACGGAAAATTTCAGCATGAGCTTTGCTGAAAATAGGAAATATGGAGTACCCGAATTTGCCGGAACGGAAGTTAATAGACATTCCGGCAAACTCAAGGGCCTCTCGGGGTACAGCAGCAGCATCACAAGTTGACAAATTAGATATAAAGGCCGCAAAGCTTAGTCCGGATGCCTTAAATCTTAACCACATTTTGCTATTGCTAATTTCTAGAAGTGAGCTCTGACAGCTTTCTATAATAAATTAGTCAAGATAAGTTCCTAAGCTCCTGATATGACGAAACTAGCGTACATATACCAATAAATGCAATTTGTAACAAATTGTTGTACAACAATATATCTTCTAACAAATTGTTGTACAACAATATATCTTCTAGCCATGAAACCCTACCTTGATTCTCATTTCTTCCTCTTGCCGAAGAAAAGTTGGCTGCAGAGGATGGTCCAACTCAGATCAGCTTGCAGAAGTTCATTGTATAATTCTGTTTAGTTCCAAGCAGTAGTTCAAGAAGTGCAAATTGCAGAAGTTTGAGAAAGCACTAACTGGAAAGTCTGGTGTTTCCTTGAAAACATGAAAGGGCCTGACTATGCATACAATTTTACAACAAGACATCCACCATACAATTTTTATTAAAGGAAAAGACTTAAGTTAACTTTATTTTAAGTTTCAGTTAAAGTTTAAATTAAAGTTTTAGTTGATTTTAAAGTTAAATTAAAATTTCACTTAAAGTTTCAGTTAAAGGAGAGCATTTGCTACTGGATTTTAGGGCTATTGTAAGCAGTGCACTACTGCACTATTGTTCATACTCCTGCACTATTGCACTACTGGAATCCTCCTTCATACTACTGCAAGCAGGAATACTGATGCAAACCCTGGAACTTGCAAGCAGTAGCAGGAGTACAACAAGACAAGAAGATGAGACAATATGGAGGGCACAAGAGAAACTACTGAAAAGGTTTCTTTGTGTTGTACTCCAAAATTCAACCAAACAAATTAACTGAAACTTAACAGCAGCAGCAGAGCTAATTGGTTCAACCATGGAAGTTCCAGGAGATATATTCTGTGGGCCTCAATTCCGTGCCTACAGAATATTTTTTTCACTCAATGGCCACTCCACACCAGTCAATCATACACATCACCACTACTCTGTCACTTTCTATAGAAGCCAACAGCTGGAAACTCCAAGAATAAATATGTAAGGTGCTTCGATAGATGGAGCTGCTAGCAAGGTTGATGAGAGAGAGAGAGAGAGAGAGAATTGGACTTGCAACCTACCATAAAGCTCATCATCATCAACGCAACGATACTATCTGGTTGTTGCCACCAACCTAGCTAAGCTAGAACTCTTCCAACAAAATCTAGGCCTGTAGTTGTATGTAGGCTCTAGAATTCAATTCAGATAACTACACTATACACCTATCTATCATCATTTTCATTCCATTCTCATTTCTTTTCACCTATATATGTATGCTATCCTCTCCACAAACATAGATAGCCCATTTCTTACTCTAGATAGGGTACCCAATTCACAGTAGCTTAACTGATTGATTTTAACTATCCACCTGCTTGTATCATGGGCTAGGGTTACAGTACCTGGGGAGGAATCAGCAACAGAGAAGAGAGGGGTGCTACTGGTCGCCGGCCTGCCGCTCGTCCCTGACCTCCACTGTCAAATTTCATTTAGGGCAAAAACTAAATATAGTTTGGACAGTTTGGACAGTTTAGAGAGCAAAATCTAAAGATTTGTGAACATTTGTTAATTCTAAAAATTTAGAGAGAAGAAAAAGGGGGACACCTCGAGCTTAGATAGCCTGGGCTCCGGCTTGGGCTTGGGCGGCGGGCGTGGCGAGGTCCCGCCGGGGCGGGACGGGACGTCTGGGACTTGGTCGTCGGTGGTGCGCCTCGAGGGCGTGGGCGGGCCTGAGCTTGGGCTGGCGGCGAGTCCGCGCGAGGGCGGGGGGGGGGCGGGCGGGAAGGGAAGGGCGGGGGGGCCGGGCGGAAGGACGGGGGCGGGGGCAGGGGAGGTGTGAGGGTGGGCGGTGAGGCGGCGGCACGGGGGAGCTGCAGTGGTGGGGGGCGGGGCGGCGGGGGTCGGGGCTGCGGGGGGGAGGGGGGTCGATCTGGCGAGGGAGAGGGTGGAATTAGCTAGGGGGGAGATTACTAATGGCGCACCCCGCAGCGGTGCGCCATTAGTATGTTTTTTTATTGCAGTTCGAGCCCTCAGGTTATATTCCACCTAACCCAGTCTAGATCAGAACCCACCCACTAGCCCGACTGGTCAGCACGCAACACACACACTAGGAGTTCCTGGGTTCGATTCCCAGGCTCCCCAATTTTTATTTTTATGCATTTAAAATGTTGTTTGATATTTATTTGTGTTTAAATATCTTCAAACTTGTTTAAACATAATAGTAATATATTTTTATATAAAAACTGTAATATTTTTTAAAAAAATATGTTCAAATTTGTTATTTGAAAATATTTATGAATATGAAAAAGGTGGAGTGGAGGTGCGGTGGGTCATCGGCGACGGTGGAGTGGGGAGGTGCGGGCGGGCGGGGGCGGGCGGCCGATGGAGCGGGGGAGGGTGCGGTTGGTCGTCGGCGGCGGTGGAGTGGGGGAGGGTACGGGGGCGTCGTCGGGGACGAAGACGTCGACGCTGTGGATGTTGCCGCCGTGCGAGGCGATGCAGTCGAAGATCCGGGACGGTGAACTACGCGCGGAGGCCAGGGGAGTCGAGTCAGTCAGGGGGAGGGGGTCGGGAGGGAGGAGAGGAGGAGGAGAGCAGAAGAAGATTACCTGACCACGAGGTGGTGGCCGGAGCGGAGACGGCAAGCTTGGGGGAGGCGGGGAGGTCGCGGGCCTCCTGTCCTGGTGGACGTGGGGCCTCCTCTCCCTGGTGGACGTGGAGGTGGCGCCGAGGCTCCAAGTCTCTGGCGGCTTCGAGGGTTAGGGAGGGAGGCGAGGAGGCGGGCCTGGGGGGAGGCGGCGCGTGGGAGGCGGGGGCGGCGGCGGGGGCGCGTGGGTGGCTGGGCAGTGCAGACAGAGGAAGAGGAGAGGGAGGCGGCGGGGGCGCGTGGGCGGTGGCGGCGTACGGTGAATCTGTTATTTGAAAAAAATATCATAAAATTTGTTATTTGAAAATATTTATGAATATGAAAAATATCATCAAATTTGTTTTTTTTTCAATTTCAGTTGCATTCATTTGTGACGGTGGAGCGGGCTGGGGAGGGTGCGGGGGAGAGGGTGCGGGTGGTCGTCGGCGGCGGTGGAGTGGGGGACGGTGCGGGCGGGGTGCGGCGGCGGCGGTGGAGCGGGTAGGTGCGTGGGACGTCGGGCGGTGGAGTGGGGAGGTGCGGGTGGTCGTCGCGGCGGTGGAGTGGGGAGGTGCGGGCGGGCCGGGGTGGCGGCGGCGGCCGTGGAGCGGGAGGGTGCGGTGGGACGGGGGGTCGGTGGAGGGTGCGGTCGGCGACGGCGGCCGGTGGAGCGTGGGGTCGACCCTGGTACCATTAGAAGTTTTGCAAAAAAATATATTCTAATGGCGCACTTCGCTCGAATGCGCCATTAGTATGTATGGAAAAATAGAAAAAAAAATTATTACTAGTGGCGCACCGTGTGTCTGGTGCGCCATTAGTGTCTTCCGCACTAATGGCGCATCAACAAATGGTGCGCCATTAGTATATAGTAGTGGCGCACTACCTGACAGATGCGCCATTAGTACCCATCTCATCTATAGCCCTTTTCCTAGTAGTGAAACCCACTACACCGATGGCTCCGAGTTAACTTATCAGTAGAAAAATCATCTGGTTGGATTTTGTACTGATCTTGGGAATTACAATATCTACAATCAAACTCCTCAACATTATGGTCAATACGTGCCACTAGTGCACGTGTTGAACTACGGTAACTACCATGGAGATACCCTGGTAAGACTTTTTACTATTACGACATCCGTGCATCTTTTGCATACTTCTAAAACTAGTACATCATTGCTAACTATGAAGTTATTACTATGTTTTTCAACAGAGAATCCTAGAGGATTGTGTGCCTCATTTGATGTATCAGAATGGCAGCCTTCGTGTTTTTAACATATATCCAGGTCATCCTACGAATCTCAACTGTCCATACCAGATTTCTAAAAGAAGTGGAGACATGCTAATCAGAAAATGGAAAAAATGTATGGACAGTCGTAAGGAGGTTCTTGGAAGCAAAAGGAAGCGCCACGCAATAATTGGAGACAGGATGATCTCCATTCTCCATAATGGAAAGTCAGGGTCTATATTGTTTTATGCTATTTTACCTTAAATAGGGTATTTAGGTCTTGCCTAATATTGATGATCATGTGCTAAGAACAATTAAGTAGGGTTGGTTCGATGACTATCAGGATGATGATCGTATGACTTGTTATTAATAACGAGTAGAAGTTGTATGATGATGATTAGTAGGACTTGTTATTATGATGATGCATGATGTGAGCATGAAGAGTTATTATATATCTGTGGGTGAAATGAACATGGATTTGATTGAGTGAAGCCAACATGCATGTGGTGCATGTCGAAAGTAATAGTAATCCTAACTTGATCAAGTTAGGATTAGTATTACTTTCGACATGCACCACATGTTGCCTCACTTCAATGTAAGTCATGTTTAAAAATAGCAGTATAGCAGTAGCACGGAGATAAGAGAGGACACATATCTCTATTAGCTACCTATAAGAACCTAAATTAACCCCCAAAACCCCTAAACCACCTCCTTTGAAAAAAAAACAGCCCCTGAAATGCTGACGCGTGGAAGCTTATTGGTCCCGGTTGGTGCTACCAACCGGGACGAAAGGCCCTCCTGCCTGGGCTTGCCGGAGCGGCCACGTTGAGGCCCATCTGTCCCGGTTCATATAAGAACCGGGACTAAAGGCCTAGGGCATTAGTAACGACACTTTAGTCCCGGTTCCCCAACCGGGACAGATGGGCCTTATGAACCGGGACAAATGGCTCTTTTTCTACTAGTGCACGTACACATGTGGATGTACATATGTTGGGAGAGCCATTGGGTGGGGTGGACAGTCGTCAAGCTTGACAGCTAGGCCAGCCCATGTTGTTCGAAGGGAGAGAGGGGTTTGGTGGATTAATTTGTTGTATTGCTCAAGACAAGTCAATTTGGAGCACAAGACAAGTCAGAACAAATCCTTGTCTATCTCGTCTTTCCTAATAATCAATATACTCAACATCCCCCCGCAGTCACAACAGTAGCGACGCAAACAATGAGACTGTAGAAGAATCCGAAGGCAAGCCGACGGACCCCCACAATCGTAACGGTCGATGCATCATGGAGTCGTGGCTGGAGTGAAACCCACGAGGTTGCTCAAGCAGGCGGTAGCCCTTTGTGCCGTTTGTCGATGTAGCCGAGAGCGTTGGGTGGTGTAGTCGTGGTCGAGGTAGCCGTGCGAAGAATGCCATGGTCGATGTCGAGTTGGGGTAGCCGGTGTCGAGGATGTTGTCGTGGAGCCGCGAGCGCAAGGGGGTGCCAAGTTAGCATGGGCGCAGTGTTGTCAAAGTAGTGGTGCGCCGGGAAGAAGATGTTGTTGACGAGGCGTCACGCCGGGTTTGCCAAACCTAGGGACATGTCGTAGACGAAGGCATGCGTTGGTGTTGCCAGCACCGGGCATGCGTAGATGGATGAAGACGAAGTTGACGAAGTGCCGCACCAGACCTACCAGGCCCGGGGACACGTCGTGGACGAAGGCACGCTTCAGTGTTGCCAGCACTGGGCATGTGTAGACTGGGACCTGCACGAGCTGTACGCCATGTCGAAGAAGTCGGAGAGGCTAGCAGAGAAGGACTCGACGACGGTTGTGGCGCCAATTGGCACGGGGCCAATGTCGCCCGCGGTTGTCAGAGTAGACGAAGTGGTCGGGGTAGATGACGGCGACGCTGGCGACGGGCTGGTGCTGGAAGAAGATGAAGGAGGTGGACGGGTGGCGGCGGCTATGGGGGTAGCGGCGGCGGCTGCTAAAGAAGAGCTAGCGGCAGCGGCGGCTAGGTTAGGAGCGCGGCGGCGGTGCTCGAAGTAGGCGAAGAACCCTGACAGCATGACAAAGACCGGCGCGGACAGTGGCGTTCCCGCGCCAAGGGAGACGGCACGGTGTATACCACGGAAGGTCGACGCGCGGTGACGGCGTAGTGAACTGCGGGCCGCGAAGCTACGGCCGAAGGGCGACGCAGTGGCGACGGGCAGGTTGTGGTGACGGCGGGAAGACCTCAGGGCGGCGGCGGGGACCGCGTGCCGCGGAGCAATGGCCTGAAGGGATGGCGCAGTGGCGAAACTCGGGTCGGTGCAACCACGGGAACGGTCTCGTGAAGGCGGCGTGGACCACGTGCCACGCGCGCTACGCTCGACGGGGAAACGCATCGGCAGCGTGAGGGTCGGTGCAACCGCGGGAACGGTCTCAGGACGGCGGCGTGGACCGCGTGTCGCTCGCGCTACGGCCCGTCGGGCAACGCAGCGGCCGCGCGAGGATCGGCGCAGCCACGGGACGGCCTGGAGCGGACAGCCTCGGGGCGGCGGGGGACCGTAGGCCGCGACACTACGACCCGAAGGGGCGGCGCAGCGGTGACGCGGGTCGGTGCAGCCGGGAGAGGAACCACGGGGCGGCGGCGCTACGGCGCGACGAGGCGATACAGCGGCAGCCCGTTGCTCGATCGGTAGAGGGGCGCGCTGAACTCGGAACGGTGTTCACGGGGCCTGCGGAGGCGCGCGCAACCGACGAACCAAGTCGTCGCACGGCGTAGCTGAGGTGGATCGTGGCGGCGGGCGGGTGAACAATCCGATTGCGCGCGAGGTCGGGGACGCCGCTCGGTGGAAGCGGGGTGGCGGCGGAGTCCGCCGTGAAGCCGGCGATGATGGACAACGTGGGAAGACGTGCGGACGAACGCATCAGCACCAGCACCCGAGCTGCCAAAGTAGCGCCGACGCCTGGGCAACGAGGCCCGAGCGACCAATGGAGCAGCGGCGCCCGAGCTCGAGGCAGCCGACAGGCCTAACGCAGCCGGCCCGACGCAGCCGGGGTCGAGGCCGGTGAGGCAACCCGCAGGGCCATCGTGCAGAAGCGGCGGAGGCGGGTGGCGTGAATCGATTGGCGGGCCGGCGCGCGAGCGCCGGCTATGATTGGCCGCCGCATGGCGCGAGGCCGCCGGGTGGAGGCGATGCAGGTGTCCCGGTCGGAGAGGGCGGAGACGGCCGGCGTAGATCGACGGGCGGGCCGGCGCACAGACGACGGCTGCGGGTGACGCAAACCGATAAAGCATAGATCAGAAAACCAAAAAAAAACACCGATCAAGATGGCCGGCGGAAGAGAGAAAAACCCGAAGCAAGGGCTGGGGAAAAGACTCTCTAGGGCAGCCGGTCAACACGACCGGCGGACGAACCCTAGGTACGGGTGGCGCGGCCCCCGTCGGCGGTCATGGAGGTCGACCGTCCCGGGGACGGCGCGCGGGTGCGGAAGCGGCGACGGCTAGGGTTTAGAACCCGGAAACTGATATCATGTTGGAAGTGAGAGAGGGGTTTGGTGGAATATGAATCAATGTAGGCTGGGCTATGCAAGTTCATGAGATCCACCGACACATACCTGCCGGAGCTGACTCGGCATGGCTTTTCCTAGACGTACGTGTTGCAACACTCCCTTTCTGCGCACCCATCAGGTCCCCTTCAGCAGACATGTAGGCGAGACTACATCTTCGACAACGACGGCCAGACCGAGATTCAACCAACCCATGTATGCAGCCAGCCACAGGTGGAGCAGCCGAACCCCCTCCTGCCGCGGCACGCCTCATTGCTGCTCCACCGATAGCCAGCGCATGGACCTGCTCTTGGCCAGAACCAACTTCATCCTCGTCGTTGCCATGTTGTTCCTAATCTTCCAGCCACTAGGTAGGAAATGCGGCTTGCCGCACCTGACAGCACCGATGCTACCGGATATAGTAATATCCAATCTGTTAATAGGTTCAGTATGGTGCCAACCAAATCATTATCTATGAACTTTCGACAACTAAGATGCCTCTATTCTTATAGAGCCTTAAGATAGGATGGGCGGCTTGCAGCAGCTCTAAAAAAACTAATCACTTACAATAGTAATGGTTGGATTCATTACATCACTTTGAGCATGTCATAGGAAATGCAACTTTGCATAATAAAAGAAAGTCCCAACGGTTATCAAAGGGAACCAATATATTCTATATGGTGATAGTAGTGTAACTCAGAAGTCCCAAAGGATAGCTCTATCTGAACATCTTTCTTGTGAAGGAATGGAACTCAGAAGATGGAAGTGAATCTCGAGTGAGAAAAAAAATTGCAACCCAAAAGAGAATAACCGCAAGCATGGCCCAAAAAACACCACCTTACCAAAACGTCTTCCTAGTACTCATGGAGGTACTACCAAGAGTAGGGTAACAAATCTCAAATTAGAACATCTTTGAATTGAAATTTTATACTGTACAGAAATAACATAAAGCAGGCCAATAAACTAAAGCAGGCTTGATAAATAAACCAATGTAAGGATGAAAATATAAGAGGGGGAAAATATGCAATAAAACATGTCTCTAAAGCACTGCATGTATTTCTTATATACCACATGAAAAAAGAAAAGACCATATACCAGTCGATGTTCAGCGCTTAGCCCAGTGCGCAACAAAGCAAGAACAAGATCACTAATTTGCATCACCCAAACAAGTAATAGAAAACTTTACCATAAGAACATATCCTTACATTATCAATCAAAAGCACTTGAAACTAAAATGACAGAACATTTATCTCCTAAAGGCATAACCTAGACACATGATGAAGCAAACGTCAATTTTCTAAACCGGCATATCACTAAATATTTATATCTGCTAGCACATAGCATAACCGCATCATAAGACAATTTCACTTGCTAAACTGCCAAACCATTGGCCTATGTCGTGGTAATCCCTATGTCGTGGTAATCCCATCGGCGCGTACAGAACAAACATGGGGATGACGTATTTTTGATGCAGAGGATGAAAGCGTCGTGAACATCGATGGTGCTGCTTCCACCTCGCAGAGGAAGTGGAGGACATGGACCTTGATAAACTTGTGGACGGAATACGTAGGCGGCTATGCAAGGACAGAACAACACTATGGGTGCTCGCCTCCTCTTCCATATCTTATGATCGGTGCTCCACCTGTCGGATGTTGACTGTCAAGAAGATGAGCATCGCAACCAAGAATTCTGGTATAGCAACTGTGATATTAAAATAGTACCAGATGAAAGTCTATCTTAATTTAAAATATCTAAACGGGTAAAAAGAGGACTCAGACAACAATGAAATTTAGTTCTCTTTTGCATGATAGGTGATGGCAATCCAAAAGTAGGATTGAGATTCAGGAACTACACTCATGAACATCAAACCAACCAAATAATAAACTACTATTATCTTAAAAGCATAATCTAATAACTTGAGGAAGCAAGCATTATTAATTCAAGTAAATGAACATTTCAGCAAGTTATTTTACCTAATAAAGCGTAGAATAACAAATTAACTCTCAATAGCATTCAATATTGTATCATGTGAACATAGGATATCTACTCACAAAATCTACGCCCAGTCATATTACAATCTACAACAATACTGTAGTGTATAGGAAGCAGCACATAGGTTAGACACAAGTCTTATTATGTCCATGTTTCTTTCCTTTTTTAGAATTATTCCTTTCATCTTGCAAATGAGTATCTACTGTACATAGATGCCTACCTTTCGCTCTTGCTGCCTAGTTTTTTCTGAGTAAATTTATATGTACCAAAATCCGACATGAAAAATAGATAGGTTGATTTCCACATAAAACATGAATCTTCAGTCTAGGATACCATTACCATATGACCATGTTGCAGATTATCTAACAGAGGTTATAATGGGCCGGTGGAAAAGAAATTGCCCGCAAAACATAACAGTACAGACAATTGTCAGATTTGCCTTACACATGATGGCATATATTAAAAAAGCATAGAAGATGGAATAGATGACTGGAGCATCTGTTATATTTGCCTTATCCATGATGCCACAAAACCAGTTTTAAGCCCGAGCATATCAAACAAAGTACTCGCAAAGCAGGTGAGAACCTCGCCATGGCAAAAATATGCCGACTTCTTCTGCTTCATGGTGATGATCATGACCTCCAAAATCGTCACAGATCCGCCTCGACAATCTCTCCTTGTTCTGCATAGTCTGGCACCTGGCATCAAAGGAGAAAAAATAGAACCATATTTCATACTAAGGATACCTAATATTTTGTTATCCTTTTACTCTACAACAGGAACAGAAGATCACTCAACATATCATAAGTTAAATTCTATAACATATGCATATGACAGAAGATCACTCAACATATCATAAATTAAATGAACAAGAGAATGTACTACGTTGTTCTGAACCCTTACGAAGTTATTCTGATATATACACCTTGTATTCTAGCCCACCCAGGTGTTGCGACGAAGGACATGCTGATGAAGATCCTTTGTTAGCCAAATAATTCAAAGTGTGTGTTTCATGGACAGTGAGAATATAATTTATGCAACGACGTTCTCAAAGCCTATGGATGGTGAACGATGGTAGGTCCTTAGAAGTCTAAAGACATACACAAATATAACCTTGACTAATTTCTGATGCTTGCACAAACCATGTACAATTAGTTGTTATAGCAGCTCTGTTAACCTTGCCTCTTATTAGACAGACTCAACCTTCAGCACACCCGCATGCAAGTTTCATTCACATATGCTCGACTGATGTATTCGGGAATTCCACAAGGTATTTATTTATTAATTAGAGGTAAGGCACTACAATTAAATATTAAGATTAGCGAATGAAACATCAAGAAAAATCAATGTATATTCTCAATCTACATTATGCCAAGTTGTAACAGACCTATCAAAAGTTACATCAGCATAGCAAGCTGAATTCAGCAACACCAAGGAGCTAATGCTTATGGTGATGATACATATGGAACAGAACTGAGAGGAGAATGAGGCATACCAGCTTCTTCTTGACGCCATTTAGGCTGCTTATGCAGGCGGCAACACTACTGCCCGACGCCGATGGCTTAGCCACCTCGCCTAGAAGCCATGGCGAATCGCCGAAACGTCGTGCCTCGCTGGGCGCCCATCGCAGATCACCTCAGGTTGTCCTCCTCCCGGAGGTGTGCCAGCACAAGGACGCCTCAATACTCATATATAAACTGGAGAATCCAGGAAATACATTAGTATTAGGGTGCATATTGTTGTACTGTACTTTGTATCCATATACACAATGAAATGTCTGTAAGAAAAAGGAATAGAACTCTACTAACCTAAGGTGGTAATTCCAACAACCTCCCAAAGCCTTTCCAAAATAGCCTCTCAAAATAATCAACCGAACTAAATGTGAAGAACATGAGAACCTGTCCAGAAGTAGATTACACAAGATCAATAGTATGGGAAGAAATCTCTAAAAGTGGCATACAAAAATTTCAGAGTTTGTTTAACATATGAATTGTTTGTTACAAATGGCAAATAAATTACATTTGCTTGCTTCTTAACTACGGGATGAACAGAATTCCATCAAGAAGCAGAAATTAATTTCCCCACATGTAGCGACCTGACTCAAATCGGTCAAGTCTCTGTGTCTGTACCATCCCAAGATCATGCTGGCACTCACAGTACATTGATGAAATAATCAAAGTTCAATCACACCTGAATTTATTACACGGTTCTCATATCGAGTCTTTATTACAATAGAATAAATTCGGCCGAAGGCCAACTCATGAGAAATAAACTAAGTAAAGCTGTGGAAGCGTAGAAGAATAGCGAGTCCATCCGACTCCATAGGGCAATCGCCAAGCGCGGAGCGTAGCCTCACTCCTGATCGGAATACTCCTCTGCAACATAAGACGTTGCAGCCGTGTAGGTCAGCATTTTGAATATGCTGGCAAGTCATGAAGAGAGAATAACAATAAAATTACTAACACTATATGCAATTTGGCTGTGGGGCTCTAAGTTTCATCATTTTGCGAAAAGCCAGTTTTTCCCTACACAAGTGGACTTGTTTGCAAATACTACAAAATTGTTGGTAATTATTGAGATGGTTCCACCAACCAATGTCTCATTCCCAATTATTAAATAATAACCCCTCAATTAATTTATTAATTTCAATGTTGAGATTTCCGAATACTTCCAAGTTCCAGAGGCTCAAATTGTCCGTAACCGGGGACACGGCTAATCGATTAGATCTTTTCTCTGCAGAGGTTTATGACTTTACCCGCAAGAATCGCTCCTCCTTTTAAGTCTTCGCACTCCATGGTGTTTGAAGACGGGACGAACGAAACAGTGTCTTCCGAATAGTTCTTCTGGCCACTGCCGGTACCCATCCAATCCTACCGTTCTTCTACATCTCGTAGTACCGTCCAGCCAGAGTCACAACTAGGGTTGACCCAGCCGAGCCCATAATGGCTTGCGGCTGCATGTAAGCTTCGGTCAATGGGGTATACATACGCCTCTTCGTGGCTGGGTGAAGCTTTCCGCAAGATGTCATGGCGCTTCTCCATGCATCCCGCCAACCACCGGGTTCTCCGTGGTGCCCGTCAACCGTCCTCCACCCAAAGAGTGAATTTCAAGTCCATCTTGAGCTTGAAGTTCATGGGGTTGTCATCATCTTGACTCTCACATCTCCCTTATGAATTCACTCAACCAACCCCGTCTACGAGCATAGCAAAAATAAACTACTTCGTCCCGGGTCATGGTAATAAGGGGAATTGGTTCATCCTACCTCATGACACTACTCAAGAACATAACTTCAAAATTTCACCTACTGCATGCATGGTGGGGAGGTATAATTCTAATGCAATAAAATCATAGGTATTGTAAAGAAAACATGATCAATGACTTGCCTTGCTGACGATCTTCGAAAGCTAGGGACTCGTGGTAGCAAGCTTCGCACTCCGGAAATTCTACCGAGGCAAACAACAATCATAATAAGCATATAGCATATGGCCACTTAACATAATAGCATGCTAACATAACACACAAAACAAACGAATCAAAACCCAAAGAAAAACTCGAGGAAATCCAACTCAAAGTTTTCACCATATCCAACAAAGATCAAGAAATAGTTTTGCACTACAAAATTTTTCTTAACAGAACCTAAGCATGGGTTTATGCTACCTAACAGGAAAGAATTCATCAAGCAACTAGGAGCAAAAAGTATCACCTTAAAAGCTATTATAAAACTCCTTTTAGGCCTAAAACATTCCTAGCAAGAGAAAATAAAATAAAAGTTTTATTTATTATAAATAAAAGTTCATGCTCTAAAGTTACAGAAACTAACCTAGAATAAACTATCTCTCATGAAAAATAAATTTATTTGCTAAGTAAAACAATAGGAAAACAGTAACTAGTTAAATAATTAAGAATAACATGATTCTGATTAAAACTATTTTTTACTAATCCTAAAATTCCCAAATAAATTCCTACGGTTATGCAATGTAAAAACAAAGTTGTGACAAAAGAATCACCAAAAATAATATTCCTAACTCATTTTATAGCAGATTTACTATTCTGTCTAAATCTAAAATAAAACAATTTTAAATAATTTTAACATGACTAATTATATTTTCTACAGAAACTACAATAAATTTGCAACCCAACAAAAAAAGAATCACTTAAAAATATTAAGTAGATTAAAAGATATGAATTTTTCAAATCTGAAACTATTCTGTTAAAAACAGAAACGAAAAAATAAAATTAAAACGAAAAATCGGCGCTAATGGGCCTATCTAGCGCCCTGGGCGTAATAGAACTAAATCGGGCCCTAGGGATTAAACCGAGTCGGCCGGTTCAACTAAACCCTAACTAAAACCAAACTAACCGGAACTGAACCGTTTATTTGAATAAACCTACCCCTTCTGGGGATCTAATCTACACCTCCGCTAGATCAAACGGGCGGGGGAGTCCGCGACTCACCGTGGCGGCGACGGCGACGGCAGCTCGGGCGGCGACAGTGCGGGGTCTCCGGTGCTCGGGACGACGGCGAGGCCTCCGCGGTTCAGCGGAGCAAGGAGCTCGGGGTGGGGTCGGGTGAGCTCGGGGTGGCGGGCGGTCGGGCGAGGCTAATGGCGGCGGCGGCGGCTCGGGTGCTCCGCGGGGTTTTGTGAGGGAGAGCATCGGTGAGGGGCGAGGGGAAAACGGGCGAAGGGAGGGTATAAATAGGGGGGGGCGACTTGGGCGAGGGGAATGACCGCGGGAGGAGATCGGGATGAGATCTCGGGGATCTCGGGATCCCGGCGAGCGGCGGCGATCCGGTGCGTGTCTTGCGCAAGGGGGAAGAAGGGGTGGGGGCCACCCGTCGGTGAGAGAGGGGAGCGGCGCGTCGGGCGGGCGATCGTGCGGCCGATCGAGGCGAGGGGGGGGGACGGCTGGGCCGCTCGGCTGGGGCTCGGTCGGTCTGGTGCGGGTATTTGGTGGGCCGCCTGGCGGTGGGTGGGCCTCGGCTGGCTGGGCACTTATTCGGCTGGTGGCGCCTGGGTCCTCCTTTTTTGAATTTAGAGAGAGAGAAAAACATAATAGATATAAATATTTTATATAGGACATATATATATCAAAATGATCAGGGGAATGTTCCCTATAATTTGAACATTTATCCAGGGGCAAAATCCAAACTTTATGAAAAATCATTTTTCTAAAATTCCAAATAAAACTCGAATTTGAATTCAAACTTTTTGGCAATGTTTTTCCTCTGATATTTTTGGAGTGTCATGTTTACTCCTCTCATACTTTTTCTCAAGTATTTATCAGGCATAGTTTTGAAAATATTTCCACTGCCAAAATTTGAAATTCAAATTCCAACAACTCCAAAAACTTCTGAAACTTCAAATGCCACTCAAATTCAAACAGAATGCATAGATGCTTAGCTATAATTGTAAAACATTCCAAATAGGAAATTTGGGATGTTACAAACCTACCACCTTAAGATGAATCTCGCCCTCGAGATTCGGGTTGGCTAGCAAATAGGTGCGGTGGTCTCAAGGAGGTCTTCTTCGCCCGTGTGGCTTCCTCCTCGGAGTGGTGGCTCCAAAGACCTTGCAAAACTTGATGATCTTGCTGCGGGTGACTCTGCTCGCAGTCTCGAGAATTCGGACGGGTTTCTCCTTATAAGTCAGATCACCGTCGAGCTGTATGGCCTCTAGGGGCACCGTGTCTCTAAACGGAATATCGCCATGTCGGCATGGCATTTCTTCACTGAGAAACATGGAAGACATCATGAACTCCGGACAATCCTTCCGCAATTCTAACTTGTGTTTACTTCTCCACGACGCTCGAGGATTTTGTAGGGCCAATGAATCGGGTGCTAACTTTCCTTTGACACCGAACCTCTTGATTCCACGGCGGGGACACACGAAGATATGCTCGGTCTCCCGCTCGTAAGTTACTTCCTTGCGCCATCGTCGGCATAACTCTTCCGCCTCGATCGAGCTATCTTGAGCCTATCTCGAATCAGCTTGACTTTTTCTTCGGAATCTCTGATAAGATCGGAACCGAAAAGTGTTCGATCTCCAACACCATCCCACAGCAATGGTGTTCTGCACCTCCTTCCGTATAGAGCTTCGAAAGGGGCCATCTTCGATCGGGTCGATAACTGTTGTTGTATGAGAACTCTGCGTATGGCAAATTATCATCCCAGCTAGACCCATAGTCTAGCACACAAGCTCTCAACATGTCCTCCAAAATCTGGTTGACTCTCTCGGTCTGTCCATCTATCTGCGGATGAAAAGTTGTACTGAACTCCAGCCTCGTACCCAAAGTTTCATGCAACTGATTCCAAAACTTTGAGGTAAATTGTGTTCCTCTATCGACACGATACTCCTCGAACTCCATGCGACATACGATCCTGGTCATGTATATCTTGGCTAACTTAGCACTGGTATAGGTAGTCATCACGGGAATGAAGTGAGCTACCTTGGTCAATCGATCAACCACTACCCAGATGGAATCATAACCTGAACGGGTCCTGGGTAATCCTGTGATAAAATCCATTCCAAGTTTTTCCCATTTCCACTCGGGAATCGGCAAAGGTTGAAGTAACCCTGCTGGCTTTTGATGTTCTGCTTTTACTCGTTGACAAACGTCGCATACTGCTACGTACTCGGCAATATCCTTCTTCATTCCTGTCCACCAGAAACTTTCCTTCAAATCCAGATACATCTTGGTGTTACCGGGGTGAATCGAGTACGGTGAATCATGAGCCTCCTGAAGAATTAGCTTCCTGAGTTCGGGATCATTGGGCACATAAATACGGTCCTCGAACCATATAGCTCCGTATTCATCCTTACGGAACCCTTTAGCTTTTCCTTCATTCATCTTTTTCTTTATCTCATCAATTTCCTTGTCCGACTTCTGGGCTTCACGAATTCTTTCGGCCAAAGTGGACTGAACTTCCAGAGTTGCAACATATCCTCTCGGAACTATCTCCAGTTGGAGATCTCTGAGGTCATCGACTAACTCCTGGGGTAATCCTCCTGCTATAAGAGTATTCACATAACTCTTACGGCTCAAAGCATCTTCTACAACATTAGCCTTTCCTGGGTGATAATGCAATCTCATGTCATAGTCCTTGATTAACTCTACCATCTCCTCTGCCTGAGGTTCAACTCTTTTTGCGTGAAAATATACTTCAAGCTCTTATGATCTATGTAAACATCACAGCGGTTTCCGATAAGGAAATGTCTCCAAGTCTTGAGTGCATGCACTACGGCTGCTAACTCCAAATCATGTGTGGCGTAATTCATCTCGTGTGGTCGTAGCTGTCTGGAGGTATAAGATACAACTTTTCCTTCCTACATGAGTACTCCTCCGAGTCCTTGACGAGAAGCGTCACAATATACCGTAATCCTTGTGTATGTCCGCAAAATCAATCGGGCTGTAACCAAACGTTTCTTCAATTCCTCGAAACGGCTTCACAATCCTCGGTCCAAATGTACTTGGCATCCTTCTTCAACAGCTCAGTCATGGGCTTGGCAATCTTTGAGAAGTTCTCAATAAACCTCCGATAATATCCTCGCGAGTCCGAGAAAACTGCGGATCTCCTTGATCGAGGTGGGCGATCGCCAATCGGTGATCGATACAACCTTGGCGGGTCAACTGCTATTCCTTCTCCTGAAATAACATGTCCGAGGAATCCGACTTCCTTCAGCCAAAATTCACATTTGCTGAACTTGGCATACAACCGATGTTCTCAAGTTTCTCGAACTAGACGCAAATGTTCCTTATGCTCTTCCTCGCTCTTGGAGAAAATCAGATATCATCGATGAACACCACGACAAACTTGTCCAGATATTCCATAAATACCTTGTTCATCAAATTCATGAAGTATGCAGGAGCATTAGTCAATCCGAATGACATGACGGTATACTCATATAAACCATACCTGGTAGTGAATGCTGTTTTGGGTATATCCTTCTCACGGATCTTCAACTGATGATACCCTGATCGAAGATCGATCTTGGAGAATACCTTGGCTCCAACTAGCTGATCAAATAGATCATTAATCATCGGCAGAGGGTACTTGTTCTTGATGGTCACATCGTTTAGCGAACGATAATCCACAACCATTCTCAGGGTTCCATCCTTCTTTTCTACCAAAAGAACTGGGGCTCCCCAAGGTGATGAGCTTGGCCGAATATATCCTTTCTCCAATAACTCATTAATTTGATTCTTGATCTCTTTCAAATCGTTCGGGGGCATCCGATAAGGTCTCTTGGATATTGGGGCTATGCCTGCAATAACTCAATCAGAAATTCAATGTCTCTGTCGGTGGCATTCTGGTAATTCCTCCGAAACACATCGGAAAATCTTGCACTCTCGGCACTTCCTCTGAACAACTCCGTGAGGGAATTTACCTAATTCTTCATCCGCTACGTCGGATACATACTTGATCCTCTTCGCTCGGGGTGGTGAGCGAATCGACTTCTTGGGCACAGTCTATGTTTCCCTCAAACTTTGTCAACTAATCCATGCCTAGGATTACATCCAAGGTCTGGGTTTCCAATACTATGAGGTCTCGGAAATTTATGGTTCCCGATGTTGAGGGTTGCATGACAGCCTAAGCCTGCCATCATTTCTCCTCCTGCGGAACTGACGCGAAGGGGGCTTCTAAGGGTTTTAGTGGGCAACCCGTACTTTTCCACAACTACCCTTGATATGAATGAATGCGTTGCACCAGAATCAAAGAGTACCAATACTGGATGTGAATTTAATAAAAACTTACCAACCACAGTGTCTGGCTGATCATAGACGTCTTCCACGTCAATGTGGTTCACCTGAGCACGAGGAAAAGGGTTGGGCTTCTTTGCTGAGCTTCCATTGCCGTTTCCATTCCTCTGTTTGGCCTCCGGGCAGTCGGTGGCATAGTGCCCTGTTTTCTGGCACTTGAAACAGGTGATGTGACTCAGATCTTTCTGAGCCGGGGCAGGACGATGCTGGTTTCCATTGCCGTTTCCGTTGCCATTTCCATTGCCTGACTTGTTGTCCTGGTTGCGGTTGTTCCCATTTCCTCCATGGTTATGTCCTCCATGGTTATGATGGGTATGCCCTCCGAGTATGGGGCATATCGGGCTTCGCTGAGCTCGAGTTGTACTTCCCCGCCATACTTCCGCTATGCTATCAATCTGCTGTTGCTTGCCTTCAAGTATGGTGGCCTTGTCTACCAGCTCCGGTAGTTGGTGAAGGTAGCCACCATAAGCTGCATTCCCAGCTCATCATTGAGTCCCTCGAGAAACTTTTCCTGCTTTGCGGCATCTGTGGCCACATCATCCGGGGCATAGCGAGCTAACTTGCTGAACTCATCCACGTACTGCCCCACAGTACGGTTCCCTTGGCGTAAGTTGCGGAACTCACGCTTCTTCAGACTCATGGCTCCAGCTGAAACATGAGCGGTGCGAAAAGCCTGTTGGAACTGATCCCACGTGATGGTGGCGATGGGATAAGTGGCGGTGTAGTTCTCCCACCAAGAGGCTGCAGGTCCATCAAGTTGATGTGCGGCAAAGCGCACCTTCTCTGCATCTGTGCATCCAACAGTGACTAACTCCCTTCCGACCTTGCGGAGCCAATCATCGGCCACAATCGGCTCAGTGCTTCTAGAGAACACTGGCGGATTCAGCCTTAGGAATCGAGTCAAGTTGTCAACAGGGGGTGGTGGCGGTGGATTGTTGTTGTTGTTGTTCTGGTTCTGGATGAGCATTTGCATGAGGGCATTCTGCTGCTGGATCAGCTGGGTGAGCTCCGGCGGAAAGTTGAGACCGGGGTCACGTCTCGGAGGCATCTGGTGTTTTGGAGTGGATGAGAAAATTAGAATAGAACAATGGTCTAATGAGAAAATATCACTACCCATATGAATGCACAAACATAATCACACCAATCATTTATTCAATCATCTCAAACATGGTTCAATCTCGATTACAATATCTCACGACTAATCGAAAATAACGGCCTAACTGATCGACGAAAAATAAAATAACATGGCGGTCGACTAAATGTCTTCATCAATAATCCTTGCGTCCTCTGGTGCGATGTCCTCCGGTGTGGCGCCTCCTCTTGCGGCTTTCTTCGGTGGAGCTCTCTTCATAATCCTGGTCATTGCTCACGAGAGGTCCGTCATCTCCACTCGGAAAAAGGTCCTCTCTCAAGTCCATCTTCTCCTCTAATGCGGCAACCTTCATCTTCAGATTGTCGACTCTCTCCATGAAATCCGCGATTTCTTCTTCATGGTCAAGGAAGTCCGCGCGTGCTTTCTCCTCCAGTTCCAGTTCACGAAACAATAGCCTCCTGTGTACCTTCGAAGTTACGGCGAGTCTGGATCTCCGCTTCTCGAGGAGACACTCCAAGTCTTGGACATATGAGAGAATGGAGTCGCCTCTCACGGCACGGATGATATCTCCGCTCGCTCTGCGAGAAATCATGGCGAGGTCGATGGATCGAGCTCGCCCTGTACTCTTCTCGGATATGTCCAAGTGCACGATAAATCGCCATGTCTCTTCCGATGATCCAATTGAACTCCGTAAACTCAAAATCAATGGGCTCAGATGTCCTCCGAAGGTTCTCTCGAATGTGCACCTCAATCTCAGTAGCGGTATCCGTCGGAAGTGCATTGGTAGGCTTCCGTGATTGAGGGCAGAGCAATCTTCAGCTTCTTCACGATCTGGACCAGCTTCCTGCCGAAAGGCATCATCTCATCTGGCTGGCAAAACTTCGGTAGCAAAACTGGGGTGAACTCGCGCCATCTAGAATGTTGAAAATCGGAGAGAAGTCAGAAATGAACAGGGGAGAATTACGGAATGATAAGGACATAAAATAAATAGTCTCTTCCTATGGCTTTCCGATCCTAGGGGTTACGTCCTACGGTCAGCGTGTGCTCTAAATACCATCTCTGTAGCGACCTGACTCAAAATCGGTCAAGTCTCTGTGTCTGTACCATCCCAAGATCATGCTGGCACTCACAGTACATTGATGAAATAATCAAAGTTCAATCACACTTGAATTTATTACACGGTTCTCATATCGAGTCTTTATTACAATAGAATAAATTCGGCCGAAGGCCAAGTCATGAGAAATAAACTAAGTAAAGCTGCGGAAGCATAGAAGAATAGCGAGTCCATCCGACTCCATAGGGCAATCGCCAAGCGCGGAGCGTAGCCTCACTCCTGATCGGAATACTCCTCTGCAACATAAGACGTTGCAACCGTGTAGGTCAGCATTTTGAATATGCTGGCAAGTCATGAAGAGAGAATCACAATAAAAATTACTAACACTATATGCAATTTGGCTGTGGGGCTCTAAGTTTCATCATTTTGCGAAAAGCCAGTTTTTCCCTACAACAGTGGACTTGTGTGCAAATACTACAAAATTGTTGGTAATTATTGAGATGGTTCCACCAACCAATGTCTCATTCCCAATTATTAAATAATAACCCCTCAATTAATTTATTAATTTCAATGTTGAGATTTCGAATACTTCCAAGTTCCAGAGGCTCAAATTGTCCGTAATCGGGACACGGCTAATCGATTAGATCTTTTCTCTGCAGAGGTTTGCGACTTTACCCGCAAGAATCGCTCCCTCCTTTTAAGTCTTCGCACTCCATGGTGTTTGAAGACGGACGAACGTAAACAGGGTCTTCGAAGAGTTCTTCCGCCACCGCCGTACCCATCCAATCCTACCGTTCTTCTACATCTCGTAGTACCGCCCAGCCGAGTCACAACTAGGGTTGACCCAGCCGAGCCCATAATGGCTTGCGGCTGCAGGTAAGCTTCCGTCAATGGGGTATACATCCGCCTCTTCGTGGCTGGGTGAAGCTTTCCGCAAGATGTCATGGCGATTCTCCATGCATCCCGCCAACCACTGGGTTCTCCAGAGTGCCGTCAACTGCCCTCCACCCAAGAGTGAATTTCAAGTCCATCTTGAGCTTGAAGTTCATGGGGTTGTCATCATATTGACTCTCACATCTCCTTATGAATTCACTCAACCAACCCCGCCTACGAGCATAGCAAAATAAACTACTTCGTCCCGGGTCATGGTAATAAGGGGAATTGGTTCATCCTACCTCATGACACTACTCAAGAACATAACTTCAAAATTTCACCTACTGCATGCATGGTGGGGAGGTATAATTCTAATGCAATAAAATCATAGGTATTGTAAAGAAAACATGATCAATGACTTGCCTTGCTGACGATCTTCGAAAGCTAGGGACTCGTGGTAGCAAACTTCGCACTCCGGAAATTCTACCGAGGCAAACAACAATCATAATAAGCATATAGCATATGATCACTTAACATAATAGCATGCTAACATAACACACAAAACAAACGAATCAAAACCCAAAGGAAAACTCGAGGAAATCCAACTCAAAGTTTTCACCATATCCAACAAAGATCAAGAAATAGTCTTGCACTACAAAAATTTTCTTAACAGAACCTAAGCATGGGTTTATGCTACCTAACAGGAAAGAATTCATCAAGCAACTAGGAGCAAAAAGAATCACCTTAAAAGCTATTATGAAACTCCTTTTAGGCCTAAGTCAATCCTAGCAAGAGAAAATAAAATAAAAGTTTTATTTATTATAAATAAAAGTTCATGCTCTAAAGTTACAGAAACTAACCTAGAATAAACTATCTCTCATGAAAAATAAATTTATTTGCTAAGTAAAACAATAGGAAAACAGTAACTAGTTAAATAATTAAGAATAACATGATTCTTATTAAAACTATTTTTTATTAATCCTAAAATGCCCAAATAAATTCCTACAGTTAGGCAATGTCAAAACAAAGTTGTGACAAAAGAATCACCAAAAATAATATTCCTAACTCATTTTATAGCAGATTTACTATTCTGTCTAAATCTAAAATAAAACAATTTTAAATAATTTTAACATGACTAATTATATTTTCTACAGAAACTACAATAAATTTGCAACCCAACAAAAAAAGAATCACTTAAAAATATTAAGTAGATTAAAAGATATGAATTTTTCAAATCTGAAACTATTCTGTTAAAAACATAAACGAAAAAATAAAATTAAAACGAAAAATCGGCGCTAATGGGCCTATCTAGCGCCCTGGGCGTAATATAACTAAATCGGGCCCTAGGGATTAAACCGAGTCGGCCGGTTCAACTAAACCCTAACTAAAACCAAACTAACCGGAACTGAACCGGTTTATTTGAAATAAACCTACCCCTTCGGGGGGGATCTAATCTACACCCTCCGCGCTAGATCGAACGGCGGAGGGGAGTCCGGCGACTCACCGTGGCGGCAACGGCGACGGCAGCTCGGGCGGCGACAAGGGGTCTCCGGTGCTCGGGGACGACGCGGAGAGCCTCCGCGGGTTCAGTGGAGCAAGGGAGCTCGGGGTGGGGTCGGGTGAGCTCGGGGGTGGCCGGGCGGTCGGGCGAGGCTAATGGCGGCGGCGGCTCGGGTGCTCAGCGGGTTTTTGCGAGGGGAGAGCGTCGGGTGAGGGTGCGAGGGGAAAACGGGCGAGGGGTATAAATAGGGGGCGACTTGGGCGAGGGAATGACCATGGAGGAGATCGGGATGAGATCCCGGGATCTCGGGATCCCATGAGCGGCGGCGATCCGGTCGCGTGTCTTGAAGGGGAAGAAGGGTGGGGCCACCCGTCGGAGAGAGAGGGAGCGCGCGTCGGGGGGCGATCAGTGTGGCCGATTCAGGAGAGGGGGGAACAGCTGAGCTGAGGCTCGGCTGGGCCGGCCTCGGTCGATCTGGTGCTGGTGGCTGGGCCGCTGGCCGTGTGTGGGCTCTCGGCTGGCTGGGCAGTTGGCTGGCTGGCAAGCGTGGGTCCTCCTTTTTTGAATTTAGAGAGAGAGAAAACATAATAGATATAAATATTTTATATAGGACATATATATATCAAAATGATCAGGGAATATTCCTATAATTTGAACATTTATCTAGGGGCAAAATCCAAACTTTATAAAAAATCATTTTTCTAAAATTCCAAATAAAACTCAAATTTGAATTCAAACTTTTTGGCAATGTTTTTCCTCTGATATTTTTGGAGTGTCATGTTTACTCCTCTCATACTTTTTCTCAAGTATTTATCAGGCATAGTTTTGAAAATATTTCCACTGCCAAAATTTGAAATTCAAATTCCAACAACTCCAAACACTTCTGAAACTTCAAATGCCACTCAAATTCAAACAGAATGCATGGATGCTTAGCTATAAATGTAAAACATTTCAAATAGGAAATTTGGGATGTTACACCACAGATCCACATAATCTCACTAGGATGTTTCACCAAACAGGGGCACCAACATGAAGATCGGGGGAAAATCAACCACATTTCCATGGGAGGAGGGAGAGGCGGACGGCAGCGCCACCATGTCAAATTGACCTCCTTTGCTATATATGCTCTAGTATTTGTCATATATATCCTAAGTAGCCTAGAACAATTTTATAGCTGAGCGGTCTTTAAAGAACTAACATGTCCATACAATTGAGAAAATAAAAATCAAATAGCAACAATGCAAGTATATGGAATGAATACTTCCTTAAATTAATATATTCATTCAGACTTGTCGCTGAAGACCATACACAAGACATGTCTCGCCTAACCAATGACCAGTTCAGATTTGTATCATAAATGAGGTAAAACCTATGACTCGTATTAGTCCATAATATTTTCTTTAAGAAGAACACCAGAGTCATTCTTGCTTGGGAAATAATCACCCGCAGTTCTTTAAAAAAATCTACATCTCATATCCAATTGAATCAGATAAAGCAAAAACGAACATATTAATATATATATATATATATATATATATATATATATATATATATATATATATATATATATATATATATATATATATATATACCACATAGCACATTAAAAACCTTCAGAACCAAATCTTGATTCTGGTCCTCTGCAAATAATACAAATTTGTTCACTTAGGGAGAGCAGCCTAATAGAAGAATTATACCTAGCAACAAAACCGTGAGGCATATTAACAGGAGGCCCTCAGTGACTCGTACAGTAAACTGAACATCAAAGAATTGTGAAAGCAACCTTTGGAGCTGATTTTAAAATCAAAGGCATATTGACTCGTACAGTAAACTGAACATCCAAACCATTTAGTTTTATTTGCAGTTCATACTACCTGTACATAAACCTGAGAATAGTTTGTGATCCAAACCAAACCCAGATCAATCCATACATGTACAAGTCTATTAGTCAAGCCAAACCAATCCAAATTATGAGTGCTATAATCCAAACCAAATTGAACTGCTTGTGCTTTCAAACCAAACCAATCCAGCCCATTTCCTAAAATAAGTTTGTGCCCAAAATCTAAAACTATAGATTGCACATGCGCACGTGGATAGCTGCTGATGCTTTCATACTCATTTCCGTTACTGAACACCCAGGCTGTTGATGCACCTTGTTGCAGTCAGCGAAATAGTAGACGGACATGCCGGCTGGAGGTGCACCGTTGCGTAACACCGATGCATATGTACGCACCTTGGTCGCCGGCAGCGTCTAGGTTTGGTGGCAACATCTCGTATACAGAGCATATGTACGCGACTTGGTCGCCGGTGGCGGCGTCTTTAGTTCGGTGGCAACATCTCATCTCCAGAGAGAGAGAGAGAGAGAGAGAGAGAGAGAGGCGTTGGCCGTAGCTTAGCCCAGCAACCCCTAGCCTAGTGGTGGCCGCCCGTCGAGGCTGCTCGAACGATTTGGTGGCTCAGTTTAGTTTCAGACTATGAGTTGAAACTGTTTGAGACCAATTGGTATGTGTCCAGACCAAACCAATCCAGCCGAAAAAAAAGTATAGCCCAGACCAAACTAAATTAACGTCATGCCTTAGCCTATTTTGTCCAATCCAATGACAGCCCAATAGGAAACCAAATTGAAATTGTAGTTTGAATCCAAACCATTCCCAGGTTTACATGTACAGTTGCAAGGTGAATCCAACTCATATTTGAGGGGTAGAGAGAGGGAGGGAGGGGGTAGGAGGCAGCCATGATTCATACCCAACGCTGCATCTGGCCTGGCCGTGTGAGAAGGGTCAGCTCGTTGTCCACGCGCTCAACATAGGGGGCACCCACCGCACGCCCTTGATCCAAGCAACTACTCCATGGCCTTCCTGCACACAAGCAGAGATGATATGACACCTCACGCATACACACACACACATATCAAATGAAGAAGAATAAGTGAAGGGGGGAGGATTGATGCACTTACACATCAGATGCCCCTCTTGGAGGGCATCCAGTGTCATGGGTGGAAGGAGCGGCTAGGGTTCCAGGTGGTGGTTGAGATTGGACGGTCGGGCTCCTGTCGTTGCTTCATGGTGAAGAAGGAAGAATCTCCAGCCGACGTCGTGAGGCAAAGGAGGGCACCATCTGGTGGCTCGAGAAGGGGTGCAGAGGTGAATCATGCGGGATCTGCCTCTCCTCTCCTCTCCACTCCGGGTGACGTCCGGCGCGAGTTGGAGGAAGGGGTCGCCGGATCCGACCGCTGCCTGAGCTGCTGGGGTGGATCCGCGGCCATGGAGAGAAGGGAAGGGGTCGCCGGGTTGGGTGCAACGGCGGCGGAGGCGAGGACAGTAGGAGGAGAAGGGGATGCTAGGGCGTGGAGGGTGGTCGACGGCCATCGGAGGAGAGGAGGCAGAGTGGCGGCGTGAGGGACGGGAGAGGGGAGTCGGGGTGAGTGGCTGGGGAGTGGGAAAGGAGAGAGGTGGCTAGGGTTACACACGGGCGCGCTATCTTTTATACGCCCGCGTGTGAAAAGACGAGAATGCCCTCAGTGGGGCATGGGATTTACACGCCGTGGCATCACACTATTCATTGTAGCAGTGTTTTGTTCGATGCGACGGCGAGGATCAATCCAAACGAAGATCCGATGGCCAGGATCGATCCAGACGAAGATCCGACGGCTCTGATCAGTTTGGACAGCTAATCCAACGGCCCAGATCCAGACGCCCTAAGGAGGCTTCATTTTGGCTCCCAAGCTAACAATGGTATTCTATTCTGCTCGTAGCAGCCTTATCAGAGCAGGGCATCCGAATGACATGACCTTGTGTTCTCAACACCAACTTTGCCCTACAGAATGTTTCCGAAATTCTGTCAATTTACAATTCTTGTGCACCATTATTAGTCCCATGGATAAGCAAAAATTTCATCCTCATCGAGCACCCGCAAACTATTTCCTGCATGTATTTCGTCCTCTCACATTCAGTCGGCTCTTCCCATATTGAATGCCAAAGCACTTCTCCCATGAATACAATTGTAAAACTCGTACGCCTCCCCAACCGAGTCGAACATTGTGCCAATAGTTGGTCTAACCACATTGTCAGTTGGGTTCTCAGCGTAGCTCCGAACATCCTTCTCAAGCGCACTGACACGGTTTGGGCTAGGCTCTCTGCTCAGTACATCAACATCGATCCTCAGCCTGCAAAACACAACCATGTATAAACTTAAATTTCCAGGATTAAACAATCATTTCTTTCAACTGAAAAAAATTCAACTGAACCCCTATTCATTCTACTGGCTTCAGCAAAACAGGAAATCAAGTGTCTGCTTGTTCCAATGGTAGGATTTTCATCCTCTTAAATTATTCAAAGGCAAATAGATCGCCTCCAGCGGCAACACTAAATCAAAGCAACAGCAAACATGTCTTCTTCTTCCAATGACAGGATGTTTATCCTCGCAAGCCGCTCGCACACAACCATGATTTAAGTACCCAGAGTTCCAGAAAAACTGAATAATGCAAGTGGATTGCTTGAAGTGGCAACACTAAAATTTCTTGTTCTATTTGCAGGATTTTAGCCTCACAAGCTCTTCAGAGCCAGCCCTGAATTTAACTGCCTAGAGATCCAGCAAAGTACATTTTTTGGTAACCACAGGAGGCCATGTCAATGGCCTTCGACACATCCATATATAAACTTAAATAAGCAAGATTCAAGAAACGTTTCATTTAACTGAAAACAAGAAATTCAACTAAACCCCTACTCATCCTACTGGCTCACCAAAACAAGAAATCAAGTGCCTGCTTGTTCTAATGGTAGGATTACATACTCATAAATTATTCATAGGCAAGAAGATCACCTGCAACAGCGGCAACACTAAAACAAAGCAACTGCAAGCATGACTTCTTGTTCCAATGGCAGGATTTTTATCCTCACATTGATTTGCAGCAAGCCATGATTTTAAGTACCTAGAGGTCCAGGAAAACTGAATAATGCCAAGCAGATTGCTTGCAGTGGCAACACTTAAATGTCTTCTTGTTCCAGTTCACAGCAAGCCCTGAATTTAACTGCCCAGAGGTGCAGGAAAACTGAATAATGCAAGAAAATTTATTTGGTAACTGATACGTCCATTTTTCATCATACTTTTATATCGATATTTATTGCATTATGGGCTGTTATTACACATGATGTCACAATATGTATGCCTTTTCTCTCTAATTTTACAAGGTTTAAATGAAGAGGGAGAATGCCAGCAGTTGGAATTCTGGGCTGGAAAAGGAGCAAATATTAGATACCTATTCTGCACAACTCCAAAAGTCCTGAAACTTCACGGAGGCACTTTTTGGAATTAATAAAAAATACTGGTGAAGGAATCAACTGAAGGGGCCCACACCCTGGCCACGAGGGTGGGGGCGCCCCTACCCCCCTGGGCGTGTCCCCATGTCTCGTGGGCCCCCTGGCAGGCCTCCGGTGCCCATCTTTTGCTATATGAAGTCTTTTGCCCTGGAAAAAAATAAGGAGGAAGCTTTCGGGACGAAGCGCCGCCGCCACGAGGCGGAACCTTGGCGGAATCAATCTAGGGCTCCGGCGGAGCTGTTCTGCCGGGGAAACATCCCTCCGAGAGGGGAAAATCGTCACCATCGTCATAACCATCGATCCTCTCATCGGGAGGGGGTCAATCTCCATCAACATCTTCACCAGCACCATCTCCTCTCAAACCCTAGTTCATCTCTTGTATCCGATCTTTGTCTCAAAACCTCATATTGGTACATGTGGGTTGCTAGTAGTGTTGATTACTCCTTGTAGTTGATGCTAGTTGGTTTATTCGGTGGAAGATCATATGTTCAGATCCTTTATGCATATTAATACCCCTCTGATTATGAATATGAACATGATTTGTGAGTAGTTACATTTGTTCCTGAGGACATGGGAGAAGTCTTGTTATAAGTAGTCATGTGAATTTGGTATTCGTTCGATATTTTGATGAGATATATGTTGCCTTTCCTCTAGTGGTGTTATGTGAACGTTGACTACATGACACTTCACCATAGTTTGGGCCTAGGGGAAGGCATTGGGAAGTAATAAGTAGATGATGGGTTGCTAGAGTGACAGAAGCTTAAACCCTAGTTTATGCGTTGCTTCATAAGGGGCTGCTTTGGATCCACATGTTTCATGCTATGGTTAGGTTTACCTTAATACTTCTTTTGTAGTTGTGGATGCTTGCAATAGGGGTTAATCATAAGTGGGATGCTTGTCCAAGGTAGGGCAGCACCCAAGCACCGGTCCACCCACATATCAAATTATCAAGGTAACGAACGCGAATCATATGAGCATAATGAAAACTAGCTTGACGATAATTCCCATGTGTCCTCGGGGGTGCTTTTCCTTATATAAGAGTTTGTCCAGGCTTGTCCTTTGCTACAAAAAGGATTAGGCCACCTTGCTGCACCTTGTTTACTTTTATTGCTTGTTACCCGTTACAAATTACCTTATCACGAAATTATCTGTTACCGATAATTTTAGTGCTTGCAGAGAATACCTTACTGAAAACCGCTTGTCATTTCCTTCTGCTCCTCGTTGGGTTCGACACTCTTACTTATCTAAAGGACTATGATAGATCCCCTATACTTCTGGGTCATCAAGACTCTTTTCTGGCGCCATTGCCGGGGAGTGAAGCGCCTTTGGTAGGTGGAATTCGGTAAGGAAAAATTTATAGTGTGCTAAAATTTACTGTCACTTGTTACTATGGAAAATAATCCTTTGAGGGGCTTGTTCGGGGTATCTTCACCTCAACCAGTAGAGCAAAGAGTTGATCCTCAACCTACTGAACCTACTGAAAATGTTTACCTTGAAATTCCTTCGGGTATGATAGAGAAACTGCTAGCTAATCCTTTTAAAGGAGATGGAACATTACATCCCGATATGCACCTAATCTATGTGGATGAAGTTTGTGGATTACTTAAACTTGCAGGTATGCCCGAGTATGTTATCAAGAAGAAGGTCTTCCCTTTATCTTTGAAGGGAAAGGCATTGACATGGTTTAGGCTATGCGATGATATGGGATCATGGAACTACAACCGATTGAAATTGGAATTTCAGCAGAAGTTTTATCCTATGCAGCAGGTTCATCGTGATCGTAATTATATATATAATTTTTGGCCTCGCAAAGGAGAAAGTGTCGCTCAAGCTTGGGGGAGGCTTAAGTCAATGTTATATTCATGCCCCAATCATGAGCTCTCAAGAGAAATTTTTATTCAAATTTTTATGCTCGGCTTTCTCTCGATAATCGCTCCATGCTCGATACTTCTTGTACTGGTTCTTTTGTGATGAAGACTATTGAATTCAAATGGGATTTATTGGAAAGAATTAAACGCAACTCTGAAGATTGGGATCTCGACGAAGATAAGGAGTCAGGTATAAAACCTAAGTTCGATTGTGTTAAATCTTTTATGGATACCGATGCTTTTCGTGAATTTAGCACTAAATATGGACTTGACTCTGAGATAGTAGCTTCTTTCTATGAATCATTTGCTACTCATGTTGATCTCCCTAAGGAGAAGTGGTTTAAATATCATCCACCCATTGAAGTAAATGTAGTAGAACCTATTAAAGTTGAAGAAAAGATTATCACTTATAATGTTGATCCTATTGTTCCTACAGCTTATATTGAGAAACCACCTTTCCCAGTTAGAATAAAGGATCATGCTAAAGCTTCAACGATGGTTCGTAAGAGTAAAGCTATAACACCTACACCCTCTGAGCAAATTAAAGTTGAACCTAGTATTGCTTTGGTTAAGGATCTCTTGGTCGATAATATTGATGGGCATGTTATTTAGTTCTGTGATGAAGCTGCTAGAATTGCTAGACCCGATACTAAAGGTAAACATAGACCTGTTGTTGGCATGCCTGTTGTTTCAGTTAAAATAGGAGATCATTGTTATCATGGCTGATGTGATATGGGTGCTAGTGTGAGTGCAATACCTCATTCCTTATACAAAGAAATTATGCATGATATTGCACCTGCTGAAATAGAAGGTATTGATGTTCTATTAAACTTGCCAATAGAGATACTATTTCACCAATTGGGATTGTTAGAGATGTTGAAGTCTTGTGTGGGAAAGTTAAATATCCTACTGATTTTCTTGTTCTTGGTTCCCCACAAGATGACTTTTGTCCCATTATATTTGGTAGACCCTTCTTGAATACTATTAATGCTAGAATAGACTGCAAAAAGGATATTGTTACTGTTGGTTTAGGGGATATTTCTCATGATTTTAATTTTGCTAAATTTTGTAGACAACCCCATGATAAAGAATTGCCTAGTAAAGATGAAATTATTGGTCTTGCTTCTATCACTAGTATAGCGACGTCCTAAACAAACGGTTTAAAACCCCTTTCCGCGACGGCATTTGAAACCGTCGCCAAGTGAGTGTGGGCGATAAGGGGGTCCTTTCCACACGACCCAGAAATCGTCGGGGATAGGCCCTCGTGGGACCCAGGCTGGGGCCGTGTGCGATTGGGCGAGGCATGGAAACCCAATCATTTCCGTAGGTATGTACATCCCACACGGTGAATCCCAGAAATCATTTCTGTAGGTATGTACATCCCACACGGTGAATCCCAGAAATCATTTCCGTAGGTATGTACATGAGTACATCCCACACGGTGAATCCCAGAAATCATTTTCGTAGGTATGTACATCCCACACGGTGAATCCCAAAAAATCATTTCCGTAGGTATGTACATCCCACACAGTTCTTTGTGTGGAAACGTTTGTGCAAGGTGGCCTAACGCAAACAGTTCGCTGCCGGAAGCCATGTGTGATTGTTAGTTGATCGAGCATGCCTACTTTCTAGAAACCGTGCGGGTTGTTTGAGTTCATCGCCCATGGTGCTGTCTGAGTAACCGTTTGCAATAGAAAACCCCAATAACCAGTGTAATTAGCCTATTATTGATAATCCATGTACTAATCAAACTGATATTTCTTATAAAACACGCCAGATATTTCATATCCGTATAAAAGCAACCAGGATTTCATAATCGAATTACATCAGATAGCTTCGGCACTCAGTTACGCCATTACACAATAGCACAAAGTTTTTCACATGCAGCATAAAAAACCTTTGGAAAGTAGCATCATACAGGGTAAATAGACATATGAATCTCATCTGAGAAACTATAGAAGCAGAAGGCAAATATTGAGCCTTCAGTGATGTTGAATGTCCTTGCAACTTTAGGCCACCCGCCCAACCTTCGTCCTCTTCAGCAAGACTTCAATATTGTACCGTGTGTTGGGGATATAACTATTTGTGTAAGCCGCCCAGGAGGGGCCGGGTTACGTAAAGAGATTACCAGACAGAAGCCCAAGTCCAAGCATGAAGATGGCGTCTCAACAAAGGGCCTAAGGCTCACAGGCGACTTAAGGCCCGTTGTAGTAAACCGCCATAATGGCATGACTTGTATCATAAGGTAGACTTAACTAGTCACCGAGCCGGACATTGTTTATAAGCCAGCCGGGACTCTGTAGGCCAGAGGGCGTCAACCCGTGTATATAAGGGGACGACCTGTGGCGGCTTAGGGCAAGAAACAACCAATCGAGAACCGGTCATAGCGTATCTCGCTCCCTGGTCATCGAAACCTCAAGCAATACCAACCCAACTAGACGTAGGCTTTACCTTCACCGTAAGGGGCGAACTAGTATAAAACCTCTCGTGTCCTTTGTCGATTAACCCTGTAAGCTTCCTAGCTGCGATGGCTCCACGACTAAGTCCTTGCAAGAGGACATCTGCCGTGACAATTCCATGACAGTTGGCGCCACCGTGGGGCCAGCGCACTGAGTGGTTGAGTTCTTGAAGGAAGCTTGAAGGGCTCAAGGGATACAGTGGGCGGATGACCAAGAGTCGTCGCGGAAAGATCTACATCGACAACGAAGGCTGGGGCCCCGAGGCCGACTCAATTGAGTACGGGTACCGGGTCCCCTTTAGCGGAATTCACGTCTTCATCGGCCGGATTGGTGAGTCGGGCCCAGAGCCGGACAGCTGCACCGACCTCATTGAGACAGCTCAGTGTGCGAGACACGCCCGGATTCAACCTACCATGAAGCGTGCCTTTGTGGGCTGTATTCACAGAGAGGCACTTTTTGAAGGATCTAAAGATGGCGAAGAGACGGTCGTCCCATCAGATGACGATTCGTCCTCTGGTTCAACAGATTCTCTGTATCAGGTCCAAGAAGGCATGCTTGGGGGCTGTTCTGACGACTCTAGCGTTCCAGACTTCTATGAGCCGCCAAGCTGGGTAGGAGTCTTCATGGCTGGTACTCAACCCGGCCGAAACTCGACGGTTGTGACGGCAATAATGTCCGGATCAGGAGCATCCGGGGCAGGAGGCTCTGCGCGCCCGCCGGCTCAGGTGCTAATAGATCTTATGGACAAGTTGACGGCCCTGTTAACCACCACGGTTATTCCTGCAAATCTGGATAAGCACAACGCGGAGGTGGCAAAGGTGCGTGAGGAGATAGCCCTGGCCAAGGAGGTCTTGGCGGCTGAGGACACCAGGCTAGCTGCAGAGCGGGCGGCTTTGGATGGACGGGCGCAGCGACTCCAGTCAGAGGCTTTCCAGCTTAATATGAGTCTGAATGCATCCAATGAGGTGATGAGAAGGAGACATCAGAAGACACAGTCCCGTCTACCTCCGGTTTATGATCCTCGGAATCTTTTCACAACACCCGGAGCTGGTCCTAGCAACCCGCCCGAAGCCAATCAGTTTGCAACACCCGGAGCTGGAGGGCCGGTTCAGCCTCGAGAGATAGCACCTCTTCATGGAAGCATGGCGCCGCCCCGATACATACCGACACCACCGGGCCACTTCTCCAACCCCATGGAGAACCTGATAGAAGCATCGGCGCGTCTGGCGGCTCTTCTGGTGGACGGTGATGACCCGACGGCGGTGGAAACCCGGAGGGTCAGGGATCTTCTTCAGACGGCCTTGGCACAACAAGAGACCTATTCTTACAGCAGGGACAGGATTCATTCCACCCCTCAGCCTTGGATAGCACCTCGTCCAAACCGGAGTCCGAGTTACAGCAGGCACATGGAGTCAGAAGCTTTATCCAGCAATGCCCAGCGTCGTAACCAACCCGGTGGTTATAAACCGGTACAAGATCGGTTGCGTCAGGAGGATGAACGGGCGGCTCAATTAGCGGCTTAGCAGACGGCATATGAAGGTCTCCCAGAGTATCCAACGACTTCTGTCGGAGCAGGAGTGGCCGCTAGAACCGGTGGTGTTCCTTGTCTGGTGCCGGCTCTGCGGGATGTGCGTCGGCCCAAGGATTTCAAGGGGCCTCGAAAGGTGCCGAATTACACGGCCGACTTACAGCCAGGGGCATGGATTGAAAGCTACGAGATGGCCATGGAGTTATTGGAGGTCAGCGACGCGACAATGGCTAAGTATTTCACCATGATGTTAGATGGAACGGTCCTATCTTGGTTGAAAAGTTTGCCTCCCAATTCCATCAGTTCATGGGCAGAGTTAAAGGCCCGATTTATCCAGAACTTCAAAGACACTTGCAAGCAATCTATGTCAATTGTGGACTTGACCAATTGTAAGCAGGAGGAGGGTGAGTCCACAACTCATTGGGTGCGCCGGGTCAAGGAAATAATACACTCATCTGATAAGATGGATGCCGGCTCTGCGGTACTTATGCTCCATCGAATTGTCGTTTGAGCCGCTGAAGCGAAGTGGGCGCCTTAAGCGTGATTGCAATGACATGGGTACGCTGATGGCGGCTTTGGTTAAATATGCCGATTCTGATACTACCAATGATCCCGCGCCTGAGGAGGAAAAGACAGGGAAAGGAAAGAAGAACGGCAATGGAAAGGGACAGCAGCATCACCCGGTAAGTCAAGGAGGCAACAAGCGTAAGACGGAGGGTAACCCGGAGTTTGTGGCCAATGCTAATGCCCAAGGTAATAACAAGAAGCGTAAGGGGCGAGCACCCCCTCGATCTGGTGGCTCAGGTCCATCTCTTGAGCAGCTTTTGAATGAGCCTTGTCCAAGACACGGTACTCGGGAAAATCCTGCCACCCACTTGTGGAAGGACTGCGCGATCATGAAAGCTTTCAAGAATTCAAACATGTTCGATGGCAATCACGGATCAGCAGCGGTTCAGAGCAGGTGGTTTCCATGGCCGGGTGGCGGTTCAAGTTCCGGCTTCGAGGCGGTCAAGGTGGCTATAATCAGCAGCAGTCCGGTCAAGGAGGACAGCAGCAGCAGCGATCGAGTTATCGAGCCATCCAAAACAGTTGAGCGGTGGGCAATACCATGTGTTTACCACTAACTTGTGCAAGCGTGACCGAAGGTTCATAAAGGGCTGTGAATTCGGTTGAGCGGCGGTTCCTCGTTACTTGAGGTGGTCGATGCAGCCTATCGTTTGGAGTAGAAGATCACCCCTCGGGTTGATAACCCGGTCGAGTTAACCTTAGTAGTGGCCCCTCAGGTCGGTGGATATAAATTCACTAAGGTGCTCATGGACGGGGGAAGTAGCATCAATATTCTCTATTATGAGACCTTTCACCGCATGGGTTTGACTGATAAGGACTTGAGGACGTCTAACACTGTTTTTCATGGGGTGGTACCTGGTAAGTCAGCATATCCAGTTGGAAAGATCGAGCTGGAAGTAGCTTTTGGAGATGAATATGATTCCAGGGCTGAGAAGCTGACGTTTGAGGTAGTCAAAATCAGGAGCCCATATCACGCTCTGTTTGGACGGCCGGCTTATGCCAACTTTATGGCACGGCCGTGTTATGTTTATCTGCAGCTCAAGATGCCGGGTTACAAGGGCACCATCACTGTGCATGGGAGTCGAAAGGTAGCCTTGGAGTGCGAGGAAGGCGATCGCGGCTTATGCTGAATCTGTTTGTCTTTGAAGAGGAGCTGAAGTTTTATCAAACTAATGTTGACCCGGCGGATATGACCTCTTTGAAGAAGCCAACCACAGAGCAAGACTCGACGTTGAAATTTAAGTCGGCCGCCGAGACAAAACTAGTTGACTTCACTCCATGCGACTCTTCCAAGTAGTTTAGTATCAGTGCCAATTTGGATCCCAAATAGGAAAGCGCGCTCATCGAGTTCATCCGTGAGAATCGGAACATCTTTGCATGGAAACCTTCTGACATGCCGGGTGTCCCGAGAGAACTCGCTGAGCACACTCTTAATATTGATCCAAAGTATAAGCCGGTCAGGCAGTTTCTCCGGCAATTCAATGAGGAAAGGCGAAAAGCTATAGGGGAGGAGGTCGCTCGGCTCTTAGCAGTCGGGTTCATCGTGGAAGTCTTTCACCCAGAGTGGTTGGCTAACCCGGTGCTTGTGGTCAAGAAGAACGGCACTGGCGGATGTGTGTGGACTACGGACTTGAATAAAGCTTGTCGGCTGATCCTTTGCTCTGCCCGCATTGATCAAATCATCGATGCTACAGCGGGTTGCGAGCGTTTGAGCTTTTTGGATGCTTACTCTGGTTATCATCAGATCAAGATGGAAGTTAAGGACCAGGAGAAGACGGCTTTCATTACTCCGTTTGGAGCCTTACGCTATGTATCTATGCCGTTTGGGCTCAAGAGTGCCAGGCGACTTATCATGCTGTGTGTGCAGAATTGCCTCCACAATCAGATTAGGCGCAATGTTCATGCTTATGTGGATGACATTGTGGTAAAGTCCAAGAGAGAAGAAACCTTGATATCCGACTTAAAGGAAACCTTTGATAATCTCCGGGTCTACAAGATGATGCTTAACCCGGACAAGTGTGTATTTGGTGTACCTGCAGGCAAACTTTTGGGATTCCTGGTTTCAAACAGGGGCATTGAAGCTAACCAGGAGAAGATCAAGGCAATTACCTCTCTGGCTAAACTAGTGTGCATCGATGATGTTCAGCGACTGGCGGGTCGCGTTGCTGCTTTAAGCCGCTTCATAAGCCGGCTAGGTGAGAAGGCTCTACCGCTGTATCAGATGATGAAGAAAACAAACACTTTTGTCTGGAGTGAGGCTGCTGATGTTGCCTTTGAAGATTTAAAGAGGAAGTTGTCTGAGCCGCCGGTTCTCGCGGCTCCAATTGATAAAGAGCCATTGCTGTTGTATGTTGCTACTAACTCACGTGCTGTTAGTGTGGCCATTGTGGTGGAGCGTAAGGAGGCTGGCAAGGAGCATCCAGTTCAGCGGCCAGTTTATTACATCAGTGAGGTGCTCATAGAATCCAAGCAAAGGTATCTGCATTGGCAGAAACTTGTTTATGGGGTGTTCATGGCGAGCGGAAGCTAAGCAGTACTTCTGGGTCATCCTATAAGCGTGGTAAGTTCAGCCCCTTGGGAGACATCATCGAGCAGGGAAGCCACGGGGACGAGTTGCCAAGTGGGCCATCGAGCTTGGGCCACACGGTTTGAAGTATATGCAGCGCACAGCTATCAAGTCTCAAGCCCTAGTGGACTTTATCAATGATTGGACGGAGTTGCAAGCACCGGAGGAGAAGCGGATAACACATATTGGACTATTCACTTGATGGGTCGAGTAGTTGGAAGGCTCGGGGGCTGGAGTCGTGTTAACTTCCCCCCGAGGTGACAAATTTTGTTATGTGCTCCGGCTTATGTTTCCCTGTACTAACAATGCAGCTGAATACGAGGCTTTACTCCATGGCCTCCGGATGGCCAAAGAGATGAATTTGAGCCGGGTAAGATGCTTGGGCGATTCAGACCTCGTCGCTCAACAGGTGTCAGGCACGTGGGATTCTAAGGATCCCCTTATGGCGGCTTATCGTCGTGAAGTTGATGCGGTGGCTGGGCACTTCAAAGGTTATCAAGTGGAGCACATTGATTGAAGGAAGAATGAAGCGGCTGATGCTTTAAGCCGTCTGGGGTCTCAGCGTAAGCCGGTGCCGCCTAATACTTTCCTTGACGTTTTGCATAACCCTTCTGTCAGAGTGCCTATAGAGGAAGAGCTTGCAGTGCCAGACCCGGAGGCGCAGCTGGTGGCGGCTCTCCATGCCATCCCGGATTGGACAGTCCCATATTTGGCCTATATGACCCGGGGAGAGTTGCCTGAGGACGAGACCTTAGCAAGACAAATCATCAGGCGGTCCAAATCCATGACGATTGTTCATGGCGAGTTGCATCACCGCAGCGTCACTGGGGCGTTTCAATGTTGTGTATCACCTACGGAGGGTCAGGAGATACTTCATGAGATTCATGAAGGTGATTGCAATCATCATGCCGGTTCAAAGTCTCTGGTAGCCAAGGCTTTTCGTCATGGTTTTTATTGGCTGACGGCTCATGCCGATGCGGAGGATCTGGTCAGCAAATGTGATGGATGTCAAAAATTCTCACAACGAGCTCATGTGCCGGCTCAAGAATTGAGGATGATTCCGATTACTTGGCCGTTTGCAGTCTGGGAGCTTGACATGGTTGGGCCTTTCAAAAGGTCTAAGGATAAGAAGACACACATGTTGGTGGCAGTGGATAAATTCACCAAGTGGGTTGAAGCAGAGCCAGTCAGTAAGTGTGATGCAGCCACGGCGGTTCAGTTCATCAAAAAGGTGATCTTTCGTTTTGGTTTTCCGCACAGCATTATAACTGATAATGGTACTAATCTCTCCAAGGGTGCCATGGAAGATTTCTGTCAACAAGAGCACATCCGGCTTGATGTTTCGGCTGTTGCTCACCACCAGTCTAATGGTCAAGAAGAAAGAGCTAATCAAGAGATCTTGAAAGGTATCAAACCCCGGCTCTTAGTTCCCCTACAGCGAACTCTGGGTTGTTGGGTAGAGGAGTTACCCTCTGTGCTATGGAGCATCAACACAACGCCTAACAGGTCTCTTGGTTATACACCTTTCTTCATGGTGTGCGGGCGAGGCGGTTCGCCAAGTGATATCCGGCATGATTCACCCCGGGTGGCGGCTTACTTTGAGGCTGATAATGAAAAAGCTCGTCAGGATGCACTTGACTTGTTGGATGAAGAGCGAGACTTGGCAATAGCCCGCTCGGTGATTTACCAGCAAGACCTGCGCCGTTATCACAGCCGCGGGTTAGAAGCAGAACTTTCCAGGAAGGCGATTTAGTGCTCCGGCTCATCCAGGATCAATCTGATATGCACAAGCTGTCCCCTCCTTGGGAAGGACCTTTTGTGGTCAGCAAGAATCTCAACAACGGGTCATATTACCTCATCGATGTTCGAGAGCACAAAGACTCACGTAAGTCAGAGGAAGAGACCCGCCGGCCGTGGAACATAGCGCATCTCCGGCCCTACTATACTTGAGCCACCGGCTCTCAGAGTATATTTGTTTTTCTTTTTTAGCAATGTATATATTATATAAAGCAATAAAGCAGGACCTCTTTCCTTTTCCATCCTACAAGGTTTATGTGTCTTCTTTACCAGGTGATGGAAACAACTAACGGGGAGCGGATCATATCTGAATCCGGTTTTCCCTTTGGTCCGGCTTATGATCATATCTGAATCTAGCCATGGTTAATTGGGGGCTTCCTGTTCAAACATAGGTCGTATTCGAACCAAAGAGAACATAGCTGTCGATACCCAAATGATCGGCACACTGCCAAACCCACTTGGGGGCTTCTTGATCATATTTGAATCATAGCTTAACCCCTTTGGGTCTGACGTGGATCGTATTCGAATCAGCGTCATTAAACAACTCTCATGGTCACTTGGGGGCTTCCTGTTCAAACATAGGTCGTATTTGAACCAAAGAGAACATAGCTGTCGATACCCACTTGATCGGCATCGCCAAAGCCATTGGGGGCTATATGATCGTATCTGAATCTTAGCTTAACCCCTTTGGAATGGTTCTACTGATCGTATTCGAATCAGAGACCTTTGAAAATTAGGTTTACTTTATTCTATAAAGGTAAATGATATTAAGGGCCAGGTAAACATTATATGTGCCAATTTTCAGAAGTTAAGTCTAACTGTCTGCTTTTTGGGATCACATAAGCCGGTAATATACGCTTCAATAAGATAACAGGTATATTATTATGGTCATGATCATGAACCGGCTGATACTTATGATGTTTTGGTTTGTACTCCGGGTTAAAATTATTTACATGACCCCGGATGTGGTAAGACGCCAAAGGAATTTTTTGTTCTTTATACACAGGGTAAAGCAAAAAGCTTTTGATGTCAAGAAGCAATTCATGTAAGCCGGCAGTATCCAATGATAGCGGCTTGAGACATTGTTAAGCACCACAAACATGCGTGAAGGCATGACAGAGTTAAGAAGTTTTTTCTACCCTATTACAAGACTCCCCGAGTCTGAATAATGAAGCATTATTTTTTCAAAAACTTAGTGCCAGGCGGGTTACTCCTTTGGTGGACTTGACGACTCCGGGTTATCCTTCTCCGCCTCTTCATCTGCTGCTTTGTCCTGGAAGGTTGACGAGGTCCAGTCAATGCCGCTTAAGGCTTCAAATTCAGCTTCATCATATATTAAACTGGTCGGGTCAACTTCAGAAGCAAAGGTATGCTTACGAGTTGGAGGGATCAGGCTGACATGATCATAATGCGGAGTTGGAATCCTCCGGTTCTTGTTGTCATAACCCGGCTGATACTTCGAAAGATCAATATCATTGCCGATGATGGTGGCCACAGGACATACGACTCTCACACAGGTGGTGAAGTCTGATTCATTGAATGCAGAGCCATCCTCCTTCAAGCTAGGATATCCAAGAGCAACATCGGCTAAGTCTAGCTCTGGAACCAACGCTTTGGCCCGGCTTAAAGCGGCTATGGCCCTGCTCTACGGATGCCGCCTTAGCTCTGAATCCGTTGAGGTAACACGGCAAGCCGTTTAAGCACATCCTGCAGGAGATAAGGAGTATCATTTGATAAAACCACAACGGCCAAAGCATGTTGTGACCCGGTGTACAGTTGTTCCACTAGAGTGTACACCACCTTAAGCAATCAGCATATTACGCTTGAGTTGGTACTCACAGGGCCTGCGTTTACACATATAAGGTTAAGCCGGAGATAATATCTGAAATAGTTATCAAATAAATCATGGTGGTGTTCAAAAGTTACACATCGTAACTTACCGAAAATTGCTGAGACCATTTGGGATATCTGGTGCTTTAAGCTGGACAGTTCGGCAGTTGCTTCGGCAAGAGCTGCTTCTGCTGTCTCGGCCCGGGTCACAAGTGAAGATTTTTCATATGCCCAAGTCTTCTTAGCCGCGTCAAAATCCTTCTTCAATTTTTCTTCCTCAGAGACGCTGAATGCGAATTTGGAGTTGGCTTTTTGAATTTCAAGTTCTTGGGCCGCCAGCCGGGTCTTCAGATCAGCGATCTCCAATTCGAATTGACTGGTGGAGACCTGCACTGACGCCAGGTTATAATTAAGGTTATGATTATGCATATGAAAGTCTCAAGCACTTTACAGGTAAAGATACTTGACACTTGGGGGCTAATGTATGCTGAAGAAAATTTTACTTTATAAGGCCAGATTATGCATATTAAAGTCTCAAGCACTTTACAAGTAAAGATACTTGACACTTGGGGGCTAATGTGTATTGCACGTTTTAAAGTTGCTATTTCATGGCCGGATTAAAAATCCTTTCTTGTAAACCAGATGAACTAACAATAAGCAGGTATTTAAGTCTACGGCATATTTATGTATAAGCAGTAGACTTGGGGGCTGGTACAGTAAGTAAGATTCAGGAGCAATATTTTAAGTTATACCTCTGATTTATGTTGTATCTGTTTCATCATGTCAATTTCCAGGTCACGGCTGTTATGCACTTGATTCAGATAGCCTGAGACGATATCGCCAATGCTTAAGTGAGCATAATTAGCGACGTCCTGTTTGGACTTCCGGCTTTTGACAAGTTCTTCCTTGGCGGTACATTTGGCTAGGACAGTCGGCCGCCCCGGTCCAACATACTGGCTTTTCAAGAATTCAACTTCCGGCTCAGCCGTCCGGACCGGGCTAGGAATTTCCGGTTTATCGGAGCTGTCAAGAGTGTTTTCTTGAGGCGGGTCGGAAGATGGTGCCGGAATTTCATGGGCCGGCTCAGGAGGAGGTTGATGAGTAGAAGCATCAGGGGTAGTGGTTCCGGGTTCCGGCTCCGTTGCTACCGGGTCTTCAATCGGTTTATTCTTTTTTGCCCTCTTACTGGGCTTCGCCTGCACACTGTGAATAAAACAAAGGGATGAGTACAAAATATGAGTAAGGCAAAGCATGAGGATAACAAAGGTACATTACCCAGGGGCAGTCTTGAAGGCCGGCATGTTGGATTGCATAGACTCGCTAGAGGAAGGAGAGGTATCCCGATAATTGGAGTCGAGATGAATTGAGAGGTGGCGAATTAAACCCGCCAAAGGATAAGCAGAGCATAAGCGGAGATGACCTCAGTTCAACGCTTCCTGCTCACATCGGGTAAGCGGAAGAGCTCTACATCCTTACTTGTCGGGTTTGCCTCCGGCTCTCAAGCTGTTGTTGCTTCAAAAGAAATTGAGGATCTTGATAAGCTAAGGGATGTGAAAATCTTACTTTCGGGTCACCGCTTGGGTTTTGTGCTTTGGCAAAGGCTCGAGTCGGAGGAGATTATAGTTACCTCTTCGCCATGAGCTTGGCTGTTTCCAGTGTCTTCCTGAAAGGCGGAAATATCAATAAAATAGTAACAAAGGAGTTAAAGAGAATAAGGGATTACCTCTTCCTCATCTGAAGAAGAGTCATCCAATTTGAGAAATTCGGAGGCGTTGGGTTTCTTCTTTTTTGAAGTCCCCGTCTTGGCGTTTTTCCTTTCATTTTTCTTGGCTGCTCTGTCTTGTTGGGCGGCCTCGTGGTCATATCTGACTTTCCAGAAGTCATCACCGGCCTGTGGAAAAGATAAGGAATTATAAGTACGAAAGAGGCGAACATATTAAAGAGTATTTATTAAGATTGGTAACTTACTGCGGGGGCCGGGTTCTTTTTGCAGAAGGGAAGTAACCCGAAGGTATTGTTGATAATAGTACCCTCCTTCAGTAGTGACTGGGTTGTAGCATCTGCCACATCATCTGGTAAGTCGTCACAACTGTGGCGCATTGGGTCGTTCTGTCCGCCTGTATAGTTACACATTAAGCCGGAGTGGCGGCTTAATGGGAGTATACGCCAAGTGACCCAGACCTGGACCAAGTCGATGCCATTCAAACCATTTCCCAGAAGAGATTTAATCTTCTTGATGGTGGGGTTGAGCGGCAGACGTTCAACAGCGGTCAGTTTATCCGCCAGGGGATGGTTGGACTCAAGGCGCGGGGCGCGAAAGGCGGGCAGAGGCGGCTCATCAGCCAGAGAAGTATCCTGACAGTAGAACCATGACTGATTCCTTTGGGGTGACTCGGTAGCTCAGCGTAAGGAAACAGACAGTCTCTCCGTCGCTGGATCGAGATACCGCCAAGTTCAAGACTCGGCCCATTGGCACGCTCATTCTGCCGGTTCAAGTAAAAAAGTTCTCTGAACAAGAGCAGGCTTGGCTCCTCTCCCAGGTACACCTCACAAAAGACTTGGAAATTGCAAAGATTGGACACTGAATTGGGTCAATGTCTTGAGGTCTCAGGTCAAAGAAATTCAAAACTTCTCTGAAGAACTTTGAGCCGTGAGGGGCAAATCCCCGGCTCATGTGATCCGTGAAAACTATTACCTCCCCTTCTTTGGGTTGAGGCTTCTCTTCAGATGGGTCAGGGACGCGATAAGACATGACCTCCTTTTTTGGCAAATGGCCAGACTTTACAAATTCAGCGAGTTTGCTCTTAGTGACTGTGGATGGGACCCAGTTGCAGGTTATAGGAGCTTTGGTCGACTTAGGCGCCATGACAACGGATTGGCCTATTACAAAATAAGAAGTTCCGGTTTAAATTTTAACCGGAAGAAATTATCAAATTCTTGAAGGTAGCGGCTTGAAGGGCCTAATGACATAAGGATAATTGAGCAACATTATTTTAAGCCGCTACAAGTGTTAGCAACAGTTCAAAAGTTTTAAAGACACGAGAAGGTGCCAAGGTTCACAGATCAAGTGGAATGCATTTAAACCGGATACCTGGACAGTTATGTTAAAGGCATTTAACATAAGAATTTTTCCGGGTGATAAAAACAGGTTTCATAATGTTCTGCTATGATTTGAGATCAAAAGTCTGCTCTGATAAGAAAGTTTTTCTAGACCTAAAAACCGACGCAGATACGTTCATAGGTTCGAAAAAGGCCTTCATACAGAGAAAAATATCTGTTTCGTATCCAAGATAAGGGTGAAAACAACTACCGCAGCTGTTTTATATCATTCTCGGATCGGAAGTGGTATCTAGGAGAAAAACTAACAAGGAGATGGCTCTAATAGTGATGTACTACAACGAACTCGAAGAAGCTCTAATGCAGATCTAAGCAGGGAAGGAAAGGAAACTTACGGATCTGGAGGAGCTGCAGAGGTTCGCCGGTGTTTTTCTGGTAAGATTCAGGTTGATGCGGCGGCCTGGGTCGGTGAAGACGAGAAGCTTGACGGCGGCGGCGGCGGAGCTCGAGAGGAGGCAAGAGGAAGAAGACGACTGGAAGGGGGAAAATGAAACCTAGGTCGCGCCTATTTATAAGGAGGGCATAACTGAGACGGCCCGGGAAACGAGGAGATAAGAATTATTATTCAGCGGCCCCGACGCCTTGATTTTCGGAACGGGCAATAAAGACAGAGATCCGTTGGGCCAATTCGGCGGAATTAAAGGAAAGATGACGTCATGACGGGTTAACACGGATCCAAAGAATGACGTCACGGCGGGTTAAAGAAAGTCTTTTTGCGCAGTCAGAAGACTGAAGCTTTATGTTTTAAGTTATTTTAAGATTGACATGAACAGGTTCAAATCAATCTGGGGCCTAATGTTGGGGATATTACTATTTGTGTAAGCCGCCCAGGAGGGGCCGGGTTACGTAAAGAGATTACCAGACAGAAGCCCAAGTCCAAGCATGAAGATGGCGTCTCAACAAAGGGCCTAAGGCCCACATGCGACTTAAGGCACGTTGTAGTAAACCGACATAATGGCATGACTTGTATCATAAGGTAGACTTAACTAGTCACCGAGCCGGACATTGTTTATAAGCCGGCCGGGACTCTGTAGGCCAAAGGGCGTCAACCCGTGTATATAAGGGGACGACCGGTGGCGGCTTAGGGCAAGAAACAACCAATCGAGAAACGGGCATAGCGTATCTCGCTCCCTGGTCATTGAAACCTCAAGCAATACCAACCCAACTAGACGTAGGCTTTACCTTCACCGTAAGGGGCCGAACTAGTATAAAACCTCTCGTGTCCTTTGTCCCGATTAACCCCTTTAAGCTTCCTAGCTGCGATGGCTCCACGACTAAGTCCTTGCAAGAGGACATCTGCCGTGACAATTCCACGACACCGTGGGTGTTGAATGAATACCTTCCTCGCCGCTTGACCATGCAGGTGGTTTGAGAGATAATCATCGGTGAAATGTTTTGAAAAGTACTGAAAACAAAGCTATGCATAAACCGTTGTTGTAAATTTTGAAATGGCGCAAGGGGTAAAAACAAGGTAAAAGAGTTGATACCACCCTATAGTTGACTGATGTCTTCTTAATTGTGCAAACAAAGATCTTGCTGTTATTCGTCGCAAGTTTCGTCATCCTAACAATCTTTCTGAGTTTCTTGACTTTACTGATATTCATGGACATCTCATTTCCCCATATGGAAAATGGGTTGAACAGTGGGTCTAAGCCTCTGACAGCAGGACCTACATGTGCAAGACCAAATTGTAGGAAACCTAAATATTAGAATGATTCCTGCAACTGCACAATAATGTGCTATTAGCCAAAGAACCCTACTTGAACAAACCTCGATGGTAAACCACAGTGTCTCCCATTGTTTCCCTGCAACACACATAACGAAGATCTTGACCAGGTTAACTGAGAGTTGCCATACTATTAGTAGAATATGTATTGAGTACAGCCAAATTCGATTGGTGTCACATGCATAACAATACAAAATTGTACCCACAGCAAATGAAAATAAAATTGCAGAACTGAACCAAACAGTTAAATGGACAGCAGACCAAATGAACCAAAATAGTTAACTGGGCATGACATTGCAGAATAGAAACATGTACTAGAAGATAAGACAGTTAACAAAACAAAGAATGCTTGAGAACTGAAAATTACATTTCAGAGGAGCAAACTGTTAACTAAACATCAAATTGCATATTAACATTATAGAGGACAAATCACTAGAAGGCACTGGCGGTGGCCTCGAGAAAACATCACGAATTGTATTTTAAAGTAGACAACCACACGGCGGTGTCGACGGTGGCCTCGAAGACAAGGTGCTCCTCCAAGATCTGGCGGTCGACACGCATGTCAGCCATAGCGACCTTGTTCGCGCGTGCGGCCGCATGCTACTCAGCTCCATGTTATATTGCGTCTAAAATGGATGTGGGCGGCGCTTAATTGGAGGAGGGGGCCAGTGATTTTGGTGGAAGGTGTCGCTCCGTCAGTCGAGGCATGTGGGATGGGAAAGGAGGAGGATGGTGTGGGTGGGGTGTGGATTACCTGACCATATCAACGAGGCCGCGCAGCAAGAAGAAGGGTCGGTGGCGAGGAGGCCGTGCAGCAAGAAGAAGGGTCGCCGGCGAGGAGGCGGCGCTGCAAGAAGAAGGGTCGTCGGCGAGGAGGCGCGCTGCAAGAAGAAGGGTAGCCGGCGAGGAGGCGGCGTTGCAATAAGAAGGGTCACCGGCGAGGAGGCTAAGCTGCCAGTAAGCAGCAGTGAAGGTTTGAACTTGGAAAGCATGGAGAAACAGTGGAAATGTGGCTTTTGGTGGGAGGGAGGGGGCGGGGAGATAGATATTTTCACGGTGGCAAAAAAAATTCACTCGGTGCCGCGAGAAACTGCTGCGCAAGTGTGGTTCAAGCAGGGGCGGTGGACTGTAGACGACGAAGCTTCCTGCGTACGCCAGACAAGACAATGCGCCAAGATATTTTATATCGCATCCCACGCGATTCTTTCTAGTAAACTGTTTGTGGTATACCTGATTTTTTCATTATGTTTTGAAAGACAAAATGGTGTTACTGAGGAAAGGATGGTGTTTGAATTGCTAGAACATTTACATACAGTGAACATGCAACTAGTACATGAGTTCGTGTTTAAATTTGGAATTATTCCGGGTTCGTTAGGCATTTTTATGCATTAATTGAGTTTCTGTGCATTTAATGTGCATAATTCAAATTTAAACTACAAGCACATGCTCCAATGCACCAAAGTTTGCTGAAAAATCACATGTGTGTCTTTGGGTGATTTTATAGGTCCCATGCAAGAAATGAGAATAAAATTCAAACATCTGGGTGTCATGGCTCGGCCGGAATGATTGAGAATCTTGGTTTTTTAATTCTTGTAAATCCAAAACACGGCTGAAAATCATTAAACTTGGCATGGTGTCATGACATAGCACCAACATGCTGCAGCAAATTTTTTCGCCGAATTGGGACAAGCTTTGGTGTAAGCTAATTGCAAGCCGGAGCTTCCCTCAAGAAGGCTCCTTGTTCTGAGAGGAAACGTGTCACCTCCATGTGCGAAACAACATACGTACACTACCTTCTCCCGCCTTAATTTATTTGCACAGGCATATTAGACCAAATAGAAGTACCATGCTAAATTTTGGAATTATTCTGGGTTCTTTTGGCCTTTTTTATACATTAATTGAGTTTTTGGACATTTAATGTGCATAATTCAAATTTGAACTACAAGCACAGGCTCCAGTGCACCAAAGTTGTTTGAAAAATCACATGTGTGTCCTTGGGTGAATTTCTAGGTCCCATGCAAGAGATGGGACTGAAATTCAAACATCTGGGCGTCGTGGCTCGGCGGGAAAGATTGAGAAACTTGGTTTTTTAATTCCTGTAATTCCAAAACACGCCTGAAAATCATGAAACTTTGCATGGTCTCATGACATGGCACCAACATGCTGCAGTAATTTTTTGGCCGAATTGGGAAAAGCTTTGGTGTACGTTTCTTGCAAAACCGGAGCTTCCCTCAAGAAGGCTCGGGGTTCCGAGAGGGAACGTGTCACCTCCATGTGCGAAACGACATACGTACACAGCCTTCTCCCACCTTAATTTTTTTACACAGCCAGATTAGACCAAATAGAAGTATTGTGCTAAATTTTGGAATTATTCCGGGTTCGTTTGGCTTTTTTATACATTAGTTGAGTTTCTGGGCATTTAATGTGCATAATTCAAATTTGAACTACAAGCACAAGCTCCAGTGCACAAAAGTTGTTTGAACAATCACATGTGTGTCCTTGGCTGAATTTCTAGGTCCCATGCAATAGATTGTAGTGAAATTCAAACATGTGGGCGTCGTGGCTCGGCCGGAACAAACTTGGTTTTTTAAAATTCCTGTAAATCCAAAAAACGCCTGAAAATCATGAAACTTGGCATGGTGTCATGACATGGTACGAACATGCTGCGGTAATTTTTTTGGCCGAATTGGGACAAGCTTTGGTGTAAGCTTTTTGCAAACCGGAGCTTCCCTCAAGAAGGATCGTGGTTCCAAGAGGGAATGCATCACCTCCGTGTGTGAAACGACATACGTACACTACCTTCTCCCGCCTTAATTTTTTTACACGGTCAGATTAGACCACATAGAAGTACCGTGCTAAATTTTGGAATTATTCCGGGCTCATTTCGCCTTTATTATAAATTAATTGAGTTTCTGGGCATTTAATGTGCATAACTCAAATTTGAGCTACAAGCACAGGCTCCAGTGCACCAAAGTTGTTTGAAAAATCACATGTGTGTCCTCGGGTGAATTTCTAGGTCCCATGCAAGAGATTGGAGTGAAATTCAAATATCTGGGCATCGTGGCTCGGCTGGAAAGATTGAGAAACTTAGTTTTTTAATTCCTATAATTCCAAAACACGCCTGAAAATCATGAAACTTGGCATGGTGTCATGACATGGCACCAACATGCTGCGGAATTTTTTTTGGCCGAATTGGGACAAGCTTTGGTGTAAGCTTCTTGCAAACCGGAGCTTCCCTCAAAAAGGCTCGTGGTTCCGAGAGGGAACGTGTCACCTCCATGACATACGTACACTGCCTTCTCGCGCCTTAATTTTTTTACACAGCTATATTAGACCAAATAGAAGTATCGTGCTAAATTTTGGAATTATTTCGGGCTCGTTTCGCCTTTTTTATACATTAATTGTGTTTCTCGGTATTTAATGTGCTCAATTCAAATTTGAACTACAAGCACAGGCTCCAGTGCACCGAAGTTGTTTGAAAAATCATATGTGTGTCCTTGGGTGAATTTCTAGGTCCGATGCAAGAGATTGGAGTGAAATTTAAACATCTGGGCGTCGTGGCTCGGCCGAAAAGATTTAGAAACTTGGTTTTTTAATTCCTGTAATTCCAAAACACACCTGAAAATCACGAAACTTGGCATGGTGTCATGACATGGCACCAACATGCTGTGGTAATTTTTTTGGCCGAATGGGACAAGCTTTGGTGTAAGCTTCTTGCAAACCGGAGCTTCCCTCAAGAAGACTCGTGGTTCCGAGAGGGAACGTGTCATCTCCGTGTGCGAAACGACATACGTACACTGCCTTCTCCCGCCTTAATTTTTTTTACACAGCCAGATTAGACCAAATAGGAGTATCATGCTAAATTTTGGAATTATTCCGGGCTCGTTTGGCCTTTCTTATACATTAATTGAGTTTCTAGACATTTAATGTGCATAATTCAAATTTGAACTACAAGCACATGCTCCAGTGCACCAAAGTAGTTTGAAAAATCACATGTGTGTCCTTGGGTGAATTTCTAGGTCCCATGCAAGAGATGGGAGTGAAATTCTAACATATGGGCGTCGCCTCGGCCGGAAAGATTGAGAAACTTGGTTTTTTAATTCCTGTAATTCCAAAACATACGCGAAAATCATAAAACTTGGCATAGTCTCATGACATGGCACCAACATGCGGTGGTAATTTTTCTGTCTGATTTGCGAAGGCGCACACATTAACAATCAACAAAGTCATTTTGGAACAAGTGTTGTCACGTTACAAATCGGAAACACAAGTAATATTGAAACCGTGGGCGTTCGACTTACCAATTACGTGCGGCCACGTGTCCCCTTTTTTATTGGCTAGGAGGTGCCATGCAGGGTAGCTATTTGAGTACGGGAGGCGTGCGATCAGACCCCTGTGCGTGCTCATCGGGAGGAGAGCCCTTTTGGCCGCTACCCGCCGCGCACCTCCCTCCCAACATTTCCATTAATGGCGTCGGAGCACCTGTTCTACGGCGTGGCTATATGTCTCACTGAACTGAGATTTAAGAGAGAAAAATGAAAATCTGAAAAGAAAGTTTTGCACGGATCTTGATGTAAGATCTGACGGACCTATATAGCATCGACTGCGACTTATAGCGAGCATGATGAATATAAGGACGATGACATTGGATAATAATTGTCTTACATATTTATAAACATAATTAAAAAAAAGCCACATGCGGCAACGCCCGATATACATAAGGGCAAAAAAAGAAGGAAGACAACTAGTCTCCGCGGCGGGCGGCGACGAGCTCTTTCTTGTCCTCAAGATGCTGGTTAAGAGGATCCACGGATTCCTCCACCAGCGTTCTGCGCTCGTTGCGCAGCATGGCATTCTCGTCCATGAGTTTCTCAATGATGACGCCGGTCCTCTTCAACAAGGCACTGGTATGCTCATGCTACTCCGCACTTCCGACAATCATCGCCCTCAGCTGGTCGCGCTCGGCCCGGAGCTTCGCATTGCTCTCATTTAGTTGTCCGATAATGTCGGTAGACTGTTCAAACGAGGCTTGCAGGTCATCCTGCAACCTCGCCCACCTAGAGATCTGATCCATCTGCCTAAGGACGAGGGCATGCATGCGCCTATAAGAGTCCTCGCCTGCCCGCGAAGCATTTTCCCAGGCCGCCGTGGTAAGGGAGGACATCTCTGCTGCATTCGCGGCGCGGTGGGACATCTCTTCTGCTTCCACGGCCCGGCCGGACTAGTCTGCTGCATCGACGGCACGGTGGGTCCTCCCTGCTGCTTCAGCGGCGCGGCGGGACCTCTCTGCTGCTACGGCCGTGCGACAGGACATGTTGGCTGCTATCGCGGCGAGGCGGGACATCTCTCGTGCTCCCGCTTCCTGGCTCGCCAATCCCTGGTGGCAATCTCTCGACCCAGAACTCACGCTGGCCATGGCGGATGCAAGGGAACGATGATGAATGACTTGTTTGTTTTTGACTTTTTGTGGATGAGGATTTGAGGAGGAATGTGCAGTCATCTTGGAGTAGTAGTATTTATAACCGCGTATTAATACGCTCCTAAGTGGGAAACCGTTTAGGTTTTGAATGATGTGAACAGGTTTGCAAATTGGAATGTGACGGGACGAATGTTCAAAATTTACTTACGGTTATAAGTGCGGCACTATTCCCGGAAGGCGTAACGTGGGCAGGTACGCCTTCTTGGCCGCGTATGTGGTGTTTGCACCATAGGGTGCACCGCAATACGCAATGTCAGCACACGTCTTGTTCCAACAACCGTGCGCGCTCGTTATTACCATCGTGCACGCTTCTTTTAATTAGAATGGGTGTGCCCGTCTAGCGCACACACGTTGATCTATCTAACTGTTTCAGTTTGTTGTGGCTAATCGCAAACAGTTCGTCCATGTGAAGTGTATGCCATCAATCGCAGACACTTTGATCTGGCTTACCCGTTTCTGTTTTGTTGCCTAATCGCAAACAGTTAATCCTTCTGAAGCGTATGCCCTCAATCACACACACCTTGATCTGGCTGACCTTTTCTTTTGTGTTGCCTAATCACAAACAGTTCATCCGTGTGAACCGTATGCTGTATATCACACACACCTTCATCTGGCTGCCCGTTTCTTTTGTGTTGCCTAATCACAAACAGTTCATCCGAGTGAACCGTATGCTCTATATCACACACGCCTTCATCGGGTTGCCCGTTTCTTTGTTCCTCCTCATCGCAAATAGTTCATTGAACTGAACCGTATGCCCTTCATCGCACACGCAACTAAAACCTGAACCGTGTTTGATGCATCCGTCATCGCAAACATTTTATACATTTATGACGGTTTTCATACAGCACCGTTTGTGATTATTGCATCGCACGCAATTTCTCGAAGGGTCTCTGATTGTAGTGTCGCGTTAGCAGCATCCTGCAGTAGTGTATTGTCGTGCCTCCTAACGATCCTTTAGAACAATATTTGCTTGACAATGAAAATGATATGTTCATGAATGAAAGAAGGGAAATAGATGAAGTATTCTTTAAACAGGGACCTTTATTGAAACATAACTTGCATATTGAAATCCTAGGGGATCCTCCTCCACCCAAGGGTGATGCCGTGTTTGAGCTTAGACCATTACCTGATACTCTTAAATATGCTTATCTTGATGAAAAGAAGATATATCATGTTATTATTATTGCTAACCTTTCAGAGCAGGAAGAAGAGAAATTATTGAAAACTCTGAAGAAGCACTGTGCTGCTATTGGATATACTCTTGATGATCTTAAGGGCATTAGTACCACTCTATGCCAACACAAAATAAAATTGGAGAAAGACTCTAAACCAGTTGTTGATCACCAACGACAGTTAAATCCTAAGATGAAAGAAGTGGTAAGGAAAGAAATACTAAAGCTTCTAGAGGCAGGTATAATTTATACTGTTGCTGATAGTTAGTGGGTAAGTCTTGTCCATTGTGTCCCTAAGAAGGGAGGTATTACTGTTGTTCCTAATGATAAAGATGAATTGATCCCACAAAGAATTGTTACAGGTTATAGAATGGTAATTGATTTGCGCAAACTAAATAAAGCTACTAAAAAAGATCATTACCCCTTGCCTTTTATTGATCAAATGCTAGAAAGATTATCCAAACATACACATTTTTGCTTTCTACATGGTTATTATGTTTTCTCTCAAATACCCGTGTCAAAAGAGGATCAAGAAAAGACCACTTTTACTTGCCCTTTCGGTACCTTTGCTTATAGACGTATGCCTTTTGGTTTATGCAATGCACCTGCTACCTTTTAAAGATGTATGACTGCTATATTCTCTGACTTTTGTGAAAAGATTGTTGAGGTTTTCATGGATGATTTCTCCGTGTATGGAACTTCTTTTGATGATTGCTTAAGCAACCTTGATCGAGTTTTGCAGAGATGTCAAGAAACTAATCTTGTCTTGAATTGGGAGAAGTGCCACTTTATGGTTAATGAAGGTATTGCCTTGGGGCATAAAATTTCTGAACGAGGTATTGGAGTTGATAAAGCTAAAGTTGATGCTATTGAAAAGATGTCGTGTCCTAAGGACATTAAAGGTATAAGAAGTTTCCTTGGTCATGCCGGTTTTTATAGGAGGTTCACTAAAGACTTCTCAAAAATTTCTAGGCCTCTGACTAACCTCTTACAAAAAGATGTTCCTTTTGTCTTTAATGATGATTGTGTAGAAGCATTTGAAATACTTAAGAAAGCCTTGATTTCTGCACCTATTGTCCAGCCACCTGATTGGAATTTACCCTTTGAAATTATGTGTGATGTTAGTGATTATGTTGTAGGTGATGTTCTAGGATAAAGAGTTGATAAGAAATTAAATGTTATCCAATAAGCTAGTAGAACCCTATACAGTGCCCAGAGAAATTATGCTACTACTGAAAAATATTTTTTAGCAGTTGTATTTGCTTGTGATAAGTTCAGACCTTATATTGTTGATTCTAAAGTAACTGTTCATACTAATCATGCTGCTATTAAATATCTTATGGAAAATAAAAATGCTAAACCTAGACTTATTAGATGGGTTCTTTTGCTACAAGAATTTGATTTGCACATTATTGATAGAAAAGGAGCTGAGAACCCCGTTCCAGAAAACTTGTCTAGGTTAGAGAATGTTCTTGATGACCCACTACCTATTAATGATAGCTTTCCTGATAAACAATTAGCTGTCATAAATGCTTCTCGTACTGATCCATGGTATGCTGATTATGCTAATTACATTGTTGCTAAATTTATACCACCTAGTTTCACATACTAGCAAAATAAAAAGCTTTTCTATGATTTAAGACGTTACTTTTGGGATGACCCACACCTTTATAAAGAAGGAGTAGATGGTGTTATTAGACGTTGTGTACCTGAGCATGAACAGGAACAGATCCTACGCAAGTGTCACTCCGAGGCATATGGAGCACACCACGCTGGATATAGAACTGCGCATAAGGTATTGCAATCCGGTTTTTATTGGCCTACTCTCTTCAAAGATGCCCGTAAGTTTGTCTTATCTTGTGATGAATGTCAAAGAATTGGTAATATTAGTAGACGTCAAGAAATGCCTATGAACTATTCACTTGTTACTGAACCATTTGATGTATGGGGCTTTGATTATATGGGACCTTTTCCTTCCTCTAATGGGTATACACATATTTTAGTGGCTCTTGATTACGTTAATAAGTGGGTAGAAGCTATTCCAACTAGTACTGTTGATCATAACACCTCTATTAATATGCTTAAAGAAGTTATTTTTCTGAGGTTTGGAGTCCCTAGATACTTAATGACTGATGGTGGTTCACATTTTATTCATGGTGCTTTTCGTAAAATGCTTGCTAAGTATGATGTTAATCATAGAATTGCATCTCCATACCACCCACATTCTAGTGGTCAAGTAGAACTGAGTCATAGAGAGATTAAATTAATTTTGCAAAATACAGTTAATAGATCTAGAAAGAATTGGTCCAAGAAACTTGATGATGCAATATGGGCCTATAGAACTGCATATAAAAATCATATGGGTATGTCTTCGTATAAAATGGTTTATGGAAAAACATGTCACTTACCTCTCGAACTAGAACATAAGGCATATTGGGCCATTAAAGAGCTCAATTATGATTTCAAACTTGCCGGTGAGAAGAGACTATTTGACATTAGCTCACTTGATGAGTGGAGAGCCCAAGCCTATGAGAATGCCAAACTATTTAAAGAAAAAGTTAAAAGATGGCATGGCAAAAGGATACAAAAGCGTGAGTTTAATGTAGGTGATTATGTTTTGTTATACAACTCTCGTTTAAGATTTTTTGCAGGAAAACTCCTCTCCAAATGGGAAGGTCCTTATGTTATCGAGGAGGTCTATCGTTCCGGTGCCATAAAAATCAACAACTTCGAAGGCAAATCCGAAGGTGGTGAACGGTCAAAGAATCAAATATTATATCTCAGGTAATCCAATAAATGATGAAACCAATGTTATTGACACCGTAACCCCGGAGGAGTACATAAGGGACACTTTCCAGAACGTTTCAGACTCCGAAAAGGAATAGGTATGTACGGTAAATAAATCGACTCCAAAACAGTTCGAATAGCAATTTTTCTCCGTTTTGGAATATTTAAGAAAATAGGAAAATAATAAGTAGTTCGAAAGGGACATGAGGCATCCACGAGGGTGGAGGGTGTGCCCTACCCCCCTGGGCGCGCCCCCTGCCTCGTGGACACCTCGTGTGCCCTCCGGACTCTGTTTTCTTGCACGATACTTCCTTTGGTCGGTAAAAATTCATTATATGATCTCCTGAAGGTTTTGACCACCGTACCACGACGAAATCCTCTATTTTGTTTTGAGCTGTTTTTCTGACAGATCTAGATCACCATAACGTCTTCAAGCGCCCCCAGGACAATTGTTTCGAGAGGGTTATCAACCCCTACCTCGCGGAGGTGCTGCAACACCCTCAAACCACTAAGATGCGTGAGGGGGTGCTGCACATCCGCGATGTTGAGGGACCAAGGAGAACCGGAAGCGTGGAGACAAGACTCGAAGCAATGGATCAACGAGTTTTCAAGTGCCAGGGGATGGTGGAACGCGGACTCGACGCCAATCACATGATGATCGCGGATTTCACCAACAACCACAAGCTGGACGGCAAGAACATTGGGCAGACCATCTTCAAGCTTCACGAGAAAATCGAGCACCTCCAAGTCCAGATCTATGACCTGCAAAACCAAAACTATGAGTATGAATATAGATTCAAGAGGATCAGTTTGGCTGCAGATTTGAGGATCCCGAAGACTCGATCATCCTTCTATGATGCTGAGCCTATGCCTTGGAAGATGGACGACAAGCCTACATCATCAACAACTCCATCATCACCACCTCCGAAGAGACATAAATACATGGGTATGGGCACTCCCCTTGGCAACTGCCAAGCTTGGGGGAGGTGCCCCGGTATCGTATCACCGTCACACTTCTATCTTTACCGTTTTCCTTAGTTCGATCCTTTTGGTTATATCTTTACCTAGTAGAATAAAGTTTAGTATGATCTAGCTTTGAGTTTTTGTGTTGATCCTTATCTATGTAATCGAGTCCGTGAGCTATATATAATAAAGATTAGTCTTGAGTCAAGGGCTTGGTTATTTTGCTATGACCTTGAGGGAATAAAAGAAAAGAAAAATAATAAAAAGAAATAAAGAGATCATATTGATCTTATGGAGAGTAATGACTTCACATATAAAGAGTATGATGAATAAAAGTTGTTGAGAGTTGAAAAACATAGTTTTGGTCATCGTTGCAATTAATAGGAAGTAATAAAGAAAGAGAGGTTTTCACATATAAATATACTATCTTGGACATCTTTTGTGATTGTGAGCACTCATTAAAATATGACAGGCTAAAAAGTTGATGTTGGACAAGGAAGACAACGTAATGGGTTATGTTTTCTTATATCCGAAATAAATTATATTGTCATGGATCATCCAACATGTTGAGCTTGTCTTTCCCCCTCATGCTAGCCAATTATTTGCACCAAGTAGAGATACTACTTGTGCTTCAAAATATCCTTAAACCCAGTTTTGCCATGAGAGTCCACCATATCTACCTATGCATTGAGTAAGATCCTTCAAGTAAGTTGTCATTGTTGAATGCAATAAAAATTGCTCTCTAAATATGTGTGATCTATTAGTGTGGAGAAAATAAGCTTTATACGAGCTTGTGATATGGAAGAAATAAAAGCGACGGACTGCATAATAAAGGTCCCTATCACAAGGGGCAATATAAAGTGACATTCTTTTGCATTAAGATTTTGTGCATCCAACCATAAAAGCACATGACAACCTCTGCTTCCCTCTGCGAAGGGCCTATCTTTTATTTTTGTCTTATACTTTATACAAGAGTCATGGTGATCTTCACCTTTCCTTTTTACACTTTATCCTTTGGAAAGCACTATGTGTTGGAAAGATCCTGATATATATATGTATATGTATATATATATATATATATCTAATTGGATGTGGGTTTTCATAAAGCATTATTGTTGACGTTACCCTTGAGGTAAAAGGTTGGGAGGCAACACTATAAGCCCCTATCTTTCTCTGTGTCCGATTAAAACTCGATACCCATAAGTATTGCGTGAGTGATAGCAATTGTGAAAGACTAAATGATAGTTGAGTATGTGGACTTGCTAAAAAGATCTTATATTGACACTTTCCGATGTTATGAGAAATTGCAATTGCTTCAATGACCGAGATCATAGTTTATTAGTTTTCAATGAAGTTTCTGATTCATACTTGACATTGTGAATAGATTGTTACTTTAGCATAAGAAATCATATGACAATATATGTTGCTGTTATAAGAATGATCATGATGCCCTCATGTCCGTACTTTATTTTATCGACACCTCTATCTCTAAACATCTGGACATATTTTTCGTTATCGGCTTCCGCTTGAGGACAAGCGAGGTCTAAGCTTGGGGGAGTTGCTGCGTCCATTTTGCATCATGCTTTTATATCGATATTTATTGCATTATGGGTTGTCATTACACATTATGTCACAATACTTATGCATTTTCTCTCTTATTTTACAACTAAACCCCTACTCATCCTACTGGCTCACCAAAAGAAGAAATCAAGTGCCTGCTTGTTCTAATGGTAAGATTTCATCCTCATAAATTATTCATAGGCAAGTACATCACCTGCAACAGCGGCAACACTAAAACAAAGCAACTGCAAGCATGACTTCTTGTTCCAATGGCAGGATTTTTATCCTCACATTGATTTTACAGCAAGCCATGATTTTAAGTACCTAGAGGTCCAGGAAAACTGAATAATGCCAAGCAGATTGCTTGTAGTGGCAACACTTAAATGTCTTCTTGTTCCAGTTCACAGCAAGCCCTGAATTTAACTGCCCAGAGGTCCAGGAAAACTGAATAATGCAAGAAACTTTATTTGGTAACTGATACGACCATTTTGCATCAAGCTTTTATATCGATATTTATTGCATTATGGGCTGTTATTACACATTATGTCACAATACTTACGCCTTTTCTCTCTTATTTTACAAGGTTTGCATGAAGAGGGAGAATGCCGGCAGCTAGAATTCTGGGCTGGAAAAGGAGCAAATATTAGAGACCTATTCTGCACAACTCCAAAAGTCCTGAAACTTCACGGAGGCACTTTTTGGAATTAATAAAAATCTTGGCGAAGGAATCAACGAAGGAGCCCACACCACAGCCCACGGGGGGGGGCGCGCCTACCCCCAGGCACGCCCCTGTCTCGTGCGCCCCCTGGCAGGCCTCCAATGCCCATCTTTTGCTATATGTAGTCTTTCGCCCTGGAAAAAATAAGGAGGAAGCTTTCGGGACGAAGCGCCGCCGCCACGAGGCGGAACCTTGGCGAAATCAATCTAGGGCTCCGGTGGAGCTGTTCTGTCAGGGAAACATCCCTCCGGTCCGGGAGGGGGAAATCATCACCATCAATCCTCTCATCGGGAGGGGGTCAATCTCCATCAACATCTTCACCAGCACCATCTCCTCTCAAACCCTAGTTCATCTCTTGTGTCCGATCTTTGTCTCAAAACCTCAGATTGGTACATGTGGGTTGCTAGTAGTGTTGATTACTCCTTGTAGTTGAAGCTAGTAGGTTTATTCGGTGGAAGATCATATGTTCAGATCCTTTATGCATATTAATACCCCTCTGATTATGAACATGAATATGATTTGTGAGTAGTTACGTTTGTTCCTGAGGACATGGGAGAAGTCTTGTTATAAGTAGTCATGTGAATTTGGTATTCGTTCGATATTTTGATGAGATATATGTTGTCTTTCCTCTAGTGGTGTTATGTGAACGTCGACTACATGACACTTCACCATTGTTTGGGCCTAGGAGAAGGCATTGGGAAGTAGTAAGTAGATGATGGGTTGCTAGAGTGACAGAAGCTTAAACCCTAGTTTATGCGTTGCTTCATAAGGGGCTGATTTGGATCCACATGTTTCATGCTATGGTTAGGTTTACCTTAATACTTCTTTTGTAGTTGTGGATGCTTGCAGTAGGGGTTAATCATAAGTGGGATGCTTGTCCAAGGAAGGGCAGCACCCAAGCACCGGTCCACCCACATATCAAATTATCAAGGTAACGAACGCGGATCATATGAGCATGATGAAAACTAGCTTGACGATAATTCCCATGTGTCCTAGGGAGCGCTTCTCCTTATATAAGAGTTTGTCCAGGCTTGTCCCTTTCTACAAAAAGGATTGGGCCACCTTGCTGCACCTTGTTTACTTTTATTGCTTGTTACCCGTTACATATTACCTTATCACAAAACTATCTGTTACCGATAATTTCAGTGCTTGCAGAGAATACCTTACTGAAAACCGCTTGTCATTTCCTTCTGCTCCTCGTTGGGTTCGACACTCTTACTTATCAAAAGGACTATAATATATCCCCTATACTTGTGGGTCATCAGTAACCACAGGATCAAATCCAGCACTAACCTCTTGTTCCATCTAGGCGCTCGGGGATTCATCTTCCCAGATGAAAGCTCTGAGTTCGGTAGTGAGTCGTCTCTCCTCTCTAGCGTCGCTTGATTTGACCGCCAAGATCTGTGTGCCCGTTGTGCCAACCGTGTTAGGTAACTGATCTAAATCTCATACAGCCTCTCGATTACACTCACACGAGATGTGGCAGACTACTGCTACGGGATACACTTGGGGAAAAGAAGAAAGAAAATAGGTATCCGGGTGTCGTGCCGTTGTCGTTGCCGTGATGCAAGCACAGATGCCTCCTCCTCTGATACTCTGCACTTCAGTAGTGTTGTCCCACTATGGGCCCACAAACCTGCGGTTGGTGTGGCGAATCCTCACTAGTACGCGTCGGTGCTAAACAAACGGTTAACCCCTTTCCGTGACGGCATTTGGAACCGTCGCCAAGTGAGTGTGGGCGATAGGGGGGTCCTTCCCACACGACCCAGAAACCGTCGGGGATATGCCCTCCTGGCACACAAGCTCGGCAAAATGAGGGTGTGCGCGACCGGCGAGCGCTCAAATACGGAAATACATACAGTAGAGCCAAAAAATACAATTATATGGCGAAATTGTTTCCGGTCACAAGTACATCACACACAGTCAGTCCCCGCTAAACGTTTCCGTTCGTATGTACATCCCACACAGTCGCTCCAAGGAAAACGTTTCCATTCACAGGTACATCACACACAATTTTTCCCGTTAAATCGTTTGTGATAGCGTTGCCATTGCACACGATATTAGTAATTTTATTGTTCGCGTTATTGAATGCATCACACACGGTGCATAGAAGAAACTGTGTGGAAAAGGCTGTCCATCACACACACTTTTTATGTGGTAAATTTTTGCGCAAGGTGGCCTAACGCAAACAGTTTTCAAGAGAAAGTCGTGTGTGCAGTGGAGATTGATCGCACATGTAGTGGATCCTAGAAACGTTTCTGATTTCCACGTATATCGCAGATGTTTCGCTTTCGCAAACCGTGTGCAGTGTAATCCCTAATTAATCCCTAATTTAAAAATAACATGTTTTGAATTTGAAAGTAGGCAATCACTTATTTCATATCCAACCATGCTTGTTACAATATAGGTTCAACCACGAATCCATAATTCGATGCACAGGTACATATACTGAAGAACTACAGAAGCACCAAGTAAAGAATGATGAACCACAGTTGTACTAAAGACTGTAAAGAGAGAGGTGAAAGACATTCTGGTTGCTGGAGAAGGTGAAGCGGAATGCCCATATTGTGCCCTCCTCCATGCGTAATGCGTGCACGACTCTAGGCCAACCCCTTGTGATGGCTGCCCGTCCATCCTTCACTGTCTTCATTAGGACTTCTCGATGCTCATTGTAGTCTGGATGAAATACTTTAACCTTCATTGCGTGTCCACCAATCATGTACTTTGCGAGGTAATCCTGAGTGAACTGCTTCGGGAACCACTTGGAACAAAAAAGATTCAGACATGGTTGTCTAACAACTCATTATGGGCAGTAAAAAGAGAAGGATGCAGAGTTTGTAGTTACCATCCTACAGCTCACTGTTGTGTTGGATAGAGCATAAACAAATAATTTGCTTGCCACAATTCGTATCTTTTTGCTAATAATCCTTATCAGTTACCTCACTTGATGCTTGTTCATCAATATCTCATTGCCCCATACGCAAAAAGGGTCGATGCGTTGATCCTTGCCAAGGGCATATGTACCTACAAGCAACAAGTAAATATTAGAAGCTAACTAGTGTCCAGGACTGGATCGATATGCACTACATTATGGAATGACGGGGGAAGTACAAGCCAAGGGATGAAGCTAACCTCGGCGGAAAATGGTGGCCACACCCGTTGTTGTCCTGCATAAGTAGTGGAAAGGCATGATAAGTACAGCAATCTTAACATCAAACAAATATAGAAAAGGTAAACAACATCATCTCCAAATGATAGCTTGAATGTGTTGGTTTCAGCATGCTGTTAAAGCAGATATAAAATGGAAGGCAGTGTTACCGACAGCAGGCTTAACAACCATCAAATATTGCAATTCAAACTGGTATTATTGAAAATGAATAGAACGTAGGTAATGCTTAAACATCACACTAGATAAATGTGTAAAACTGAAATAAAGGGCATGTGTTAACTACACAAGGGATAACTGGAACCAGATATAGTCGTTCAAACTGGTATTGATGTAGTCAAGCGACACAGTTCCGACTTGCACATAATGAACAACACATTGTGAATGATTGAAATAAACAAGGCATAAATGACTAGTATAACAACCAAATATAGCCATTGAAAACTGGACAAAGTCTCACTGCAACCAACCTAACAAGCAAATACAGATAAACAGGGCATATGCTTGAAAACTAGACAAATGCTCACTGCAACCAACCAAAGAAGCAGATAAAGATAAACAAGGCATATTCTTGATAACTGGACAAATGCTAAAAAAGCAACCTAACAACCAAATATAGATAAACAAGGCATCTGCTTGATAACTGGACAAATGCTAAAAAAGCAACCTAACAACCAAATACATATAATCAAGGCATCTGCTTGATAACTGGATAAATGCTCACTGCAACCAAACTAAGAACCAAATAGAGATAAACAAGGCATCTGCTCGATAACTGGAAAAATTCTCACTCCAACCAACCTAACAACCAAATACAGATAAACAAGGCATCTACTCACTATAAACAACCAAATATAGCCATTCGTGAAACTGAAGTGGACAATTCATACTTAAACATCACATAGACCTATTGAACAATACATTTTTGCATAACTGAAATAAATAAACACGGCACAGTTAAAGCACCACACGGCAAATGCTACTACAACAAAGTGTACGGGTTGGCAATCTAGAAAAGGTAAGATTTGTTGATAGAATGTTGCCTCACATTTCATGGACGAGATCCTTCCAGTTGGAAGAGCACAGACCCATGGTGTGCTCTCTCATGTCATAGATGGGCTGTTTCACCTTGGAAGAACCTTCGTGGGTGCCCTCCTCATGGTCGTGGTCGATGAGATCTGACTTGGCAATTGAGGATCCCAAGCCGCCGCCGTAGAACGTGTCCTTTAGAAATGACAAAATGGGCTCGATGGCATACAAAGCTCGCAAATCCTTGACCGCTTGGTGGAGGAGATCAGTGGCAGGGCCGTCGAAGAGATCGACGGCGGTTGAACCAGAGGGGTTGGGGATGGACCACTTTACCTGTGACATGGCCCGTGTGAAGCCGTCGGTGTGGATGAGCTTGATGTCGTAGCCAGCTTTCCCGAGATACAGTAATACGCTAGCCCGCTGACATGAAGCCTTCGGCATGGCAACGTAGTCAACGTCTTCATGGCTTCCGCAGCGACGGGTTGCTCCGGGATCGACAAGTCGGGGCGAACGGCGGACACCTCGCCAACATTCGCTGGAGAGGCCATGATAAACCTCTTCTTGGCCAAACGCTCATCGGGCTCCCCGGGATACGTGGTCGAGCTTAGGATGTGATATTCTGGAGCAGGGGATGCGGATCTGGCAGGGAGGGACACCGCAGACCTCATCTAAAAACTCAGGGGGAGTGGGGCGACGGTCTGGGAATCGCTGGGTAACCTGAACTTTATTATCTAAGCTAGGAGGAACGGGAAGACCGGCAGGGGTTGGTGGCGGCGCCAACGGCCGCCACGAGCTAGGGTTCGAGGGGGGGAGGAGCGAGTGGGGGACTGTGGAGGGAGGTTTGGTGTTTGAGGATACGCCGCGGCTACTGAAAATTTTAGTAATGGTGGGTGGATATGGTGGTGGACGAGGGAGGGCAGCGGTTCAAATGCCTCGGCTACTGCAATTTCACTATAAGGTCGGTGTAGGAGGAGTGTGGGCGACGGTTGAAGTACGGCAACTATTAAAATTTGGGTAAACGAATTGATGCGGGGCGGGAGTGCCCAAGATTGCACACGGTCCAATAATAATAAGCATGTATGATAATAAGGAAAAGTGGCGCGGATCCGCCGATTTTTGCAACACGCAAGGCGGGTAGTTTGTTTTTTATGTTTCTAGCTAGCTGGTCTATCGCACACGATTTGTCCTGATTTCCAAATAAACTTATCCACCTTTAGCTTGCACAGGTGGTGGTTTTATAGCGCACTTGCATCGCACACGGTTAAGCCAGTACATCCACCCTTTGCTTGCGCTTGCGCGATCGTGGTGATTTCAGCGCACTTTCATCGCACACGGTTGGGCCAGTACCTCCACCTTAATTTGCTCGCGCTTGCGCGGCCGTCGTGATTTCAGCGCACTTGCATCGCACACGGTTGAGCCAGTACCACCACCTTAATTTGCTTGCGCTTGCGCGGTTGTGGTGATTTCGGTGCACTTGCATCACACACGGTTGAGCCAGTACCTCCACCTTAATTTGCTCGCACTTGCGCAGGTGTGGTGGTTCACATCGCACTTGTATAGCACACGGTTAAGATATTATACCAAGTGTCCGTTGAGGGTCATTAGAGTCTTTGCAGCAAAAAATAACGTCAGAGAGGGTCAAAAGACAGCCAAACCAGCATGTGGCCCAAATATATATGAGTGAAAAGGGTGGTCTGTGATGTTCAAAATTCCAATGCACAACTTTGACCCCGCGGGCCCACGGTTGGGCGTTGAAGATCGATGAGAGGGGCGAGAAGTCAAGAACCACCTGGAAGTGGCCAAAAATATGTACGAGTATTGGGGATGTTTAAAACTTTAAATACACAATGCATACCTTTGGTGGCACCTCCTCGCAAACCTGAAAGCACCCTAACAACCACCTAGCTAGGATATATATGATTACACAATGTCGTACCTAGATAGGATGCATGGCCCACCACCTCCCACTTCGTGTCAGTGTGGCGGATGCACGTAATGATCGATACTTTGGTCATACATGCATGTCTCCATGACCTATACCATAAGACGGACCAGTGAATCTATCGTTTGGTCAAATGAAAGTTGTTGTTGTCGATAAACTGCTTGGGCCAATAGATTGAACCATCATAAAAATCGCATGAGAGGGACCACAAAACTAGCACCTCTTGCATGCGGCCCAAATGATGTACGTTGGGAAGGGGCGATGTGTGTTTTCAATATAGAATAATCTACAATTTAGATGTGGTGCCTACCTCTCGATACAGACAACAACCATGAAGGCAAGGTAGTTAAGGACGAGATATGCATAGTTTGATGTAGGTCGAACCTAGCAATCCGAGCATCTGGGAGGGAATCCTAACAACGCATGAGCTCGAGCTTTGGTTGATCGAAATTTTATGGTGACCGGCCCTAACACGAACTAGGAGGAATCCATTCATGGCCAACACATACCCCTCATTATCGGTCAAAGGGGTGATATATATACACTCGGGGAGCCCACATATATCCGTGTCATCACAAAAAACCGCACAAGGGAGACGTGGTTGATCAGAAGACCCCGTATACACTGCATGCGGCCCGAAAATATGTATGGGTACGAGGGTGTATGATGTGTTTAAATCCCAAATGCACAACTTTGATGGGCCACCAACTACATTACAAACAGAACACTGTACCCGACTCCAAGCCTGGTTCAATACGTACAATGTCAGATTCCCAACTTCGAGGCAGCGGCGGCGAGGGGGGAGGGTCGTCCCACGCATGCGCTCAAACTTTATTTTGTCTAGCATGAGACACACACACACAGATAACTTTGAAAGTTGCTCGTTGGATGAAGCCAATCCGATGGTACAAATATGGCAAATACGAGCACAATTCCATGAATCTTAAAATAGATTTTTTAATAAAAATAATTGATTTTGGATGAGATGAACTATAAGAATTAAACGAACATCTACATTGTGCATATCTGGGAGAAGAGGCGGGAAACCGATGAGAGGAGTGGCGAGAAATGGAAGCTTGATTTGAAATAAAACTAGTAGAGAAGGAAGCGTGAGCTACACGACGCATGCGCACAGTGCTTACCCATGTACTGCATGTGATGTCGAAAGGGCTCAGGGTTGCCGTTCGATCTGGGAGCATCCAACGGTGCACATGTATGGTCTGTGGGGTTTGGGTTACGGCGGTCGAGCATACGACTCAGATCGCCGCAGCAGCGTCGATTGGGGGCGGGGGATATCATACGGAAACCAACATTCGGTGGAAACCGGTGAAAACAACGAGAAAAAGATGTTTTGAAGTTTCAAAAAAATTGAAAAAAAAATGCGGGATGTTAAGAGGATGATGTTTTATTGCCACACAAAATTTCAAGTTGAAACACATTACGAGATGTGAGCTATGAAAAAGACAAAATCAGCGTTGAATAGTGCCGAATAGTAATGACACTATTCAGGGCCGATTTTGTCTTTTTCATAGCTCATATCTCGTAATGTTTTTCAACTTGACATTTTGTGTCGCAATAAAATATCACCTTCTTAACATCCCACATTGTTTTAGATTTTTATGAAACTGTAAAATATGGTTTCCATGAAGTTTTCATTGAATATCGACTTTCGTGAGTGAACGGTGTGTTATTTGAAAACATTTCGTGAGAAGAATCTCGGTTTTTAAATCCCCGTAAATCCAAAACTAAGCCGAAAATCGTGAAACCTGCCATGGTGTCACGACATGGCACTTATATGTCGAGGAATTTTTTCGTCCATTGTGGCCAAGTTTTATTACAAGCCTCTTACAAACCGGAGCTTCTCTCAAAGAAGCCTCATGGTTCTGATAGGGGAACGTGTCCCCCTTGTGGCCGAAACGTAATCACTGCCTCTTTTCGCCGGTATTTTCTTCTAGGGGCAACATGGACCGACAGGATATCCGTGCTGAAATTTAAACTTATTCAGGGTTCGTTTGGCATTTTTATACACTAATTGAGTTTCCTAGGCATTTAATGTCCATAATTCAAAACTGAACTACAAATACATGCTCCAGTTCACCAAAATGGCTAGAAAAATTATACATGTGTCCTTGGGTGCATGTTTAGGTCCCATGCCAGGAAGGGGAACGAATTACAACCGTACCGGTGTCATGGCTCATCCTCAAACATTTCGAATCTCGGTTTTTAAGTCCCAATAAATCCTAAACTCACCAGAAAGTCATCAAAGGTGGCATGGTGTCACGTCATGGCACATATATGTCATGGTAAAAACATTATCCAATTTGGGCCAAACTTTATTACAAACCTCTTACAAAAACTGGAGCTTCTCTTAAAGAAGCCTCGTGGTTCCGATAGGGAAATGTGTTCCCCTTGTGGGCGAAACATAATCACTACATCTTTTCGCCTTGTATTTTGTTCCACGGTCAACATGGAACGACATGATATCCGTGCTGAAATTTAAACTTATTCAGGGTTTGTTTGGACTTTTTATACACTAATTGAGTTTACTAGGCATTTAATGTCCATAATTCAAATCTGAACTACAAATACATGCTCCAGTTCACGAAAAAGGCTAGAAAAATTATACATGTGTCCTTGGGTGCATGTTTAGCTCCCATGCCAGGAATGGGAACGAATTACAACCGTACGGGTGTCCTGGCTCATCCTCAAACATTTCGAATCTTGGTTTTTAAGTCCCCACAAATCCTAAACTCACCAGAAAGTCATCAAAGGTGGCATGGTGTCATGTCATGGCACATATATGTCGTGGTAAAAACATTGCCAATTTGGGCCAAGCTTTATTACAAACCTCTTACAAACCGGAGCCTATCGCAAGAACCCTCGTGGTTTTGATAGGGAAACGTGTCCCCATGTGGGCCAAACGATAATCACTCCCTCTTCTAGCCTCATATTTTCTTCTACATGCGACACGGAACAACTGGAGATTCGCGCTGAACTTTGAAATTATTCAGGGTTCGTTTGACCTTTTTTATTCATTAGTTGAGTTTTTTAGGCATTTAATGTCCATAATTCAAATCCGAACTACAAATACATGCTCCGGTGCACCAAAATGGCTAGAAAAAATGTACATGCATGTTTCCTTGGGGTGCATGCTTAGGTCCCATGGAACGAATGGGAACGAATTCAACCATCTCGCCGTCCTGGCTTGGCCACAAACATTGTGAATCTCGGTTTTTAAATCTCTGTAAATCCAAAACTCACCAGGAAATCTTGAAACTTGGCATGGTGTCACTACATGGTACATATAATTATCCAATTTGGGCGAAGCTATATTACAAGCCATTTACAAACCGGAGCTTGTCACAACCCTCGTGGTTCCGGTAGGGAAACATGCCCCTCTCGTGGGCGAAACGATAATCGCTGCCTCTTCTCGCCGTGAACTTTGTTTTCTACACGCAACATAGAATAACAGGAGTGTTGGGATGAAATTTGAAACTTTTTAGGGTTCGTTTGGCCATTGTATATATATATATATATATTACTAATTACTAAGTTTTCTATGCATTTAATGTAGTCCATAATTCAAATTTGGACTACAACCACATGCTCCTGTGAAGCAAAATGGGTGGGAAATCGTACATGTGTCATTGGGTGCATGTTTAGGTCTCGTTTAAGGAATGGGAATGAATTACAAACTTGTCGTCGTCCTGAAACATTGAGAATCTCGGTTTTTAAATCCCAGTAAATCAAAAAGTCACCCAAAAAACATGAAACTTGGCATGGTTTCATGACATGGCACATATATGTCGTGGTAAAAAAATTCATCCAGTTTGAGAAGAGGCGCACACATTAGTAGCCAACGAAGTCCTTTTTGAAACAAAAAACTGACACGTAAATATCGCAAACGGTTGTATTATATTAACCATGTCAAAATTTAACCATACTCGGTGGCGTGCGTGCAGCTGTTTGATTAGACGGGACGAGCGCGAGAAGTCCGCCGTGCAGGCTCGACGGGACGCGTGCGAGCAGTACGCCGCGCAGGCTCGACGAAACACGTGCATCATGTCCACCTCACAGGCTCGACGGGACACATGCGGGCAGCAAGGCCGCCCATGCTCACCGGGAAGCGAGCCCTTTGACCTCCATGCACCAGCCGCCGCCCGCCTCGCTCACAACTTCTCCATTAATGGGTTAGTTAAAGCACCTGGATGGAGGGTGTTTTCTTGTGATCCCATGGCAGCATTTGCTTTGTTCATGTTTTCAACTCGTATTCCGCCCTAATTTAAATTGCCACATAGGGCAATGGATAATATGACCACAAATAAAATGGCAACGGATAATACGACGACAAATTTACAATGGCACAGATAATAATTATCTTACATATTCCGGATAATTTAAAATGCCACATGCGGCAAAGCCCAAAAGACACGGGGCAAGAGAAGAAGGAAATTGCAGATAACGATCTGGGTCGCCACTGTCTCTACTCGTCGATGGATCGCCAGGCGGCGAAATCCTCCAGCTCCTTCTTCAATTCCTCACGACTTTGCTTGAAAGCAGCCACGGATTCCTCCACCTCCTGCTCGCGATCGATCCGGAGCTTCCTGAAGCCAACCATCAGTTCCTCGACGACCGCTTTCAGCGTCATCTCCGACGCATTGCTCTGCTCATGCAACATCTTCCAGCCGGCGGCCTCCTCCTTCTCGGCGACCAACTTGAGGAGCTTCGCATTGTTACCCATGAGTTGCTCGACGAGGCCGGTCGCCTTGTCAACCGAGGCATCGCTGATCTTGAGCAGCTTCATCAAGCCATCGACCAGCTCCTGCTGCATAGTGACGCTAACGAGAATGTCGTCGTCGCCGGCGAAGGACTTCAGGAATGCCGGCTCGTCGCGATGGCCGACGCCGCGAATGCGCTTGTGAGAGCACTCGCGTGCTCGTGAGAGCTCGTTCGAGGGCTCCGCGGCACGCCGGGACATCTCTCCTGCGGCTGCGGCTTTGCAGCGGGACCTCTCTAGTGCTTTGCTGCCTAGTTATATGTCTACCCTAAACTCCAGTTTTGTGGGGGAATCAGTTTTATAGCTTCGGATCTTCCTCATGCCACAGAAAAAACCAGTTTTGTGGGTGATGAGGAGAGGAACTGTGAAGTAATTTTCGAGTGGGTAGTTTTTATAGCCCAGTGCTAAGTGTGAACCCATATTAGTTTGAGAGGTGTGAACAGATTTGCAATTACTTATTGCATTGTAATCAGTAATGTGACAAGAAACAAGGTCAAAATTTATTGATGGCAGAAGGTTGACCATGTGGTTGCTCGCCATTGAGGCGGCCGCGGCACGCTCCGCTCTGGCATCCCTGCGCACGCTCTGCTCGCCGTTGAGGCAAAGTTACAATGGCAATGGTTAATAATTCTTAATAATTGTCTTACATATTCAGGATAATTTAAAATGCTAAATGCGGCAAGGCCCAGAACACTCACGACCTACATATGCATAAAATTATAATAAAATATAAGCTAAAAGGTTGAGCTGGCGGACTTCCGACAATGGTCTTCTCGGACTCCATGATTAGCATAGCACCCTTGAGGGCGTTCACTCCGAGTGTCCCGACCCGCCTCCGCCTACGGAGCTGCTGGCGCTGGGAGGCTCTTGGGGCTGCTGGGCCTCTTCCAGAAGAGCTTGACAGCGTGCAATCGCGCGCATGACAACTCCGCGGAACCGCTCCATTTCCATGTCTCTGGCCTGGTAGCAAATTCCGTCAATCACCTGCATCCTCAAGATATCACGTTGGCGATGTTCTACTTCATCGGGGACGTCAACTCTGCCAAGGATGCGCTCGAGCCTGGCCACCACATCATTGGGATCGAGGTTGACACAGCCGCCGTGGGCAATGATGAAGTCGCGGGCTGCCTTTGTCTTGACTGAATCGCAGAGGTCCTCTGCCCATTCCTTGCGTGGCATCAGGATCTCGATGAGCACTGGTGACGGCGTTCTTCGGGTGGGTCGTCGATCATGCCGCCGAGCAGCTCTGGATCTTTTGCACGGTGGATGGCAAACTGCTCATCACACCTCCTCTACAATATGTCGATTGTGATCCCGAGGACTGTGATGCAAATATCGCTGCCGATGGGCCATGGTGCCTGCACCGGCCGATGAAGCTCTTGCTCCCTGACCTGCTCTGACTCGTTCTCCTCTCCGAAGATGTAACGCAGGTAGGCGTCGACGTCGAAGCTTTGGTCGTTGTCTGGCATGCTTGGAATAACTAATGGTAGATGGGTGAGAACTAGATCTTCGCAGAGTGTCGCGGATGTGCGTTGCCGCCTGGGTTATATCATATAACTTATATGCAACAAGCCGTTAGCTGGTGGCGGGAAACCGGTGAGAGAATAGGCGTGGATTTTACAATTCACCCATGTGGAGCGCGGGAAGCATTCACTGGAGCGCGGGAACAACCCGAATACCGTATCAGGTGCCACGTGTTATTTATCACACAAGTGTTAACATAAGGAAATGCATGTGTAACTTACTAATCAAACACGGTAGTGTCGTGTTAAAGGGTCTCTGATCGTAGCAAACTGTATGTCGTATATCGCACACACATTGATATGGCTGCCCATTTCTGTTGTTCTGCCTCATCACAAATTGTTCGAACGGGTTAACCGTGTGCCCTGCATCGTACATGCAACTAAAATCTGAACCGTGTTTGATGCATCCTCCATTGCAAATGTTTTGCACCTTTTTTGACGGTTTTTTTACATCCTCGTTTGTGATTAAAGGGTCTCTGATCGTAGTTTCGTCAAAGGGTCTCTGATCGTAGTGTCGCGTTAGCAGCATCCTGCAGTAGTGCCTAGTTGGCTTGGTGATGATGTGTCTTTCGCCTTGATTTGTCCACTTGTCTGCCAGCTTGGCGCGGTCGGCTGGCATGGAAGTGCCTTTGCCTTTCGCTGCCATGGCATCAGTTCCACCGTCGTCTCGCCGTCTGCAGTTTGGATGCTAACATCCCCTCCTCCTTGACTTGCGGCTTGCCCCAAGCCGGCAGATGAGGAAAACAAGATTGTAAAGCAGTGGCATCTTCCCAAGTAGCGTCCACCTCCTTGGAGTCTGACCAACATACCAGGACCTGCTCTCGGCACCCTGTAGGTGTTTGGCGCCATCTTGTTTGCAAGATCTCCACCGGAGTGAGAGTAGCATGTGGCGGCACCGGTAGAGTCGAAGAAGCTGTTGTTCCTGGAGATAGAGCTTGTCATAGCCGAGAGACATTAAAAACTGGGTGAACTTGCGAACCTGGTGGTAGTGCGAGCTCATAAGAGACCGGGTTGATAGCTCTGAATACTTGGAATGGTCTAAAGTATCTAAACGACAGCTTGTGGTTGCCTCTGTGGTGAATTGAAGACTGTACATGTGGATGAAGCTTGATGTAAACCTCGTCACCAGGTTGAAATGATCGGTCAATGCGTGTCTTATCTGCTTGCACCTTCATGATGTGTTGAGCTCGATGTAGGTGCTGCTTAAGGACTTGCTGCATGGTTCTTCTTTACTTTAGCCATTCCTTCAGAGCAGGGCTCTTACAAGCATATGCATCTTCGATACCCAATGCCTCGGCTCATGGCCATACAGAGCATGGAATGGTGACATGTACAAAGCAGAATGGTAGCTCGAGTTATACCAGAATTCAGCCAGTGCAAGGAATTGACTCCAATGGTTTTGGCAGGCATTGATGAAGCAATTAAGATATATCTCCAAACATTGGTTGACACATTATGTCCGGTCGTCTGTCTGCGGATGATACGGTGTGCTCATATTCAGTTTTGTCCCAATGATCTTGAACAATTGCGGCTAGAATCTGTTGGTAAACATCAGGTCTCGATCTGACATAATTACCTTAGGGAGGCCGTGTAGCTTGTAAACATTGTCCAAATAAACTCGAGCGACCTTAACTGTTGTCAAAGGATGATTCAGTGGCAGAAAATGAGCATACCGTGTGAACTTATCCACAACGACGAGGATAAAATTGGCCGTGTTGGATTGCGGGAGGCCATCAATGAAGTCCATAGTAACAACCTCCAAAGCTCCGTTCGGCAATGGAATTGGTTCTATTAGCCCAGGGTATTTGACGCACTCCAGCTTGGCTTGCTGACAGGCAGCACAAGTGCACACATACTGGCGAATAGTATCCTTCATTTTGGGCCAGGCAAAAAGGCGGCGGATGTGCGATGGTAAGTGAACAGAAATCCGGAGTGCCCACTCACTGTTTTGTCATGAATGGTGCACCAAATATGCCGCCGTAGTGTTGGTGACCCCTCGAGCCATAACCTGTGGCAGAAGTACAGCAAGCCGTCTGAGACCGAAAACCTCTGTTTTGCATGAATTCTCTTGAAAAAATTAGTGATCAGCTCCTTAGCTTGGCCATTATCTGGATAACTGGCACGGATGTCCTCCACCCAAGTAGGTTGGCAGACTGACACGACCATGGCTTGGTTTGAAGTGTGTAATGGCAGGAGACTGCGTCGGCTGCACTATTGGCAGTGCCTTGGCGATAACTGATTTTGTAACACAGACCCAAAAATTTAGTGAAGACTTTCTGTTGCCACATGGTGGACGGCCGTTGATCATCGAGGTGGATGAGGCTGCACTGATCCGTGCGAATCAGGAACTCGTCATGATGGAGATAGGGGCACCATCGTTATACTACCATCAATATAGCCAGACACTCTTCCTCGTAAGTGGAGAGGCCCATGTGCTTTGGTCCCAAAGGTTTGCTCATGTAAGCAATGGGATTCCCCCCTTGTCGTAGCACCGCACCCACTCCATAGTCACACGCATCAATGTCGATCACAAATTCTTTGGAGAAACCCGACAGTTGCAAGAAAGGTGTTGAAATGAGACCTTGCTACAACAGAGTGAAAGCTTTCTGCGTGTCGTCCGTCCAAACAAAAGGTTGGTGTTTCTTCAACAGATTGAATAGTGGCCTTGCAATGATGCCAAAGTGTTTGACAAATTTCCGATAATATCTGGCAATACCCGGGAAACTGCACACCTCTTTGGCAAATGTTGGTGTTGGCCAATTTATGATAGAATCAATTTTAACTTCCCAAGGATCTAGGAAAACTGAATAATGCATGTATATTTTTTTTGGTAACCACAGGAGGCCGAATGTCAATGGCCTTCGATACATCCATATATAAACTTAAATATGCAGGAATCAAGAACCATTTCATTCAAATGCAAACAAAAAATTCAACTGAACCCCTACTCATTCTACTGGCTCAACAAAACAAGGAATCAAGCACCTGCTTATTCTAATGGTAGGATTTCATCCTCATTAATTATTCACAGGCAAGTAGGTCGCCTGCAACAGCGGCAACACTAAAACAAAGCAACTTCAAACATGACTTATTGTTCGAATGGTAGGATTTTTATCCCCACATATTATTTGCAGCAAGCCATGATTTTAAGTAACGAGAGGTCCAGGAAAACTGAATAATGCCATGCAGATTGCTTGCAGTGGCAACACTAAAATGTCTTCTTGTTCCAACTCACAGTGAGCCCTGAATTTAACTGCCCAGAGGTGCAGCAAAACTGAATAATGCTACTACATTTATTTCGTAACCACATTATCAAATCCAGCACTAACCTCTTATTCCATCCAACGCGCTTGGGGATTCATCTTCCTAGTTGAAAGCTCTGAGTTTGGTAGTGAGTTGTCTCTCCTCTCCGCCGCCACTTCATTGGCCGCCAAGATCTGTGGGTTCTCTCTGCCTACCGTTTTAGGTAACTGATTTGAATCTCATACACCCTCTCGATTACACTCACATGAGATGTGGTAGACTACTGCTATGGGATACACTTGGGGAAAAGAAGAAAGGAAGCAAATAGTTGGGTGCCATGCCGTTGCCGTTGTCATGATGCAAGCCCGGATGCCTCCTCCTCTGATACTCTGTGCTTAAGTAGTGTTGTCTCACTCTGGGCACACAAACTTGTGGTTGGTGTGGCGAATCCTAGTTGGCTTGGCGATGACGCGTCCTTCGCCTTGATTTATCCACTTGTTGCCAGCGTGGCCTGGTTGATTGCCATGGGAGAGCCTTTGCCTTTCACTGTCATGGCAGCAGTTTCACCGCCCGTCTCACCGTCCGCAGTTTGGACGCTGACATCCCCTCCTCCTTGACTTGCTGCTTGCCCCCAAGCCGGCAAATGGAGAAAACAAGATTGTAAGGCTGTGGCATCTTCCCAAGTAGCGTCCATCACTTCAGAGTCTGACCAACGTACCAGGACCCGCTCTCGGCGCCCTGTAGGTGCTTGGCGCCATCTTGTTTGCAAGATCTCCACCGGAGTGAAAGCAGCTTGTGGCGGCACCGGTAGAGTCGAAGAAGTTGTTGTTCCTGGAGATAGAGCTTGTCATAGCTGTGAGACATGAAAAACTGGGTGAACTTGCGAACCTGGTGGTAGTGCGTGCTCATAAGCGACCTGGTTGATAGCTCTAAATACTTGAAATGGTCCAAAGTATTTAAATGACAGCTTGTGCTTGGCTCTGCGGTGAACCGAAGACTTTACATATGGCTGGAGCTTGATGTAAACCTCATCGCCAGGTTGAAATGATCGGTCAGTGCGTCTCTTACCTACTTGCACCTTCGTGATGTGGTGAGCTCGATGTAGGTGCTACTTAAGGACTTGCTGCATGGTGATACGTCTCCAACGTATCTATAATTTTTTATTGTTCCATGCTATTATATTATCTATTTTGGATGTTTTATATGTGTTAGTATGCTATTTTATATTATTTTGAGACTAACTTATTAACCTAGAGCCCAGTGCCAGTTTCTGTTTTTCCTTGTTTTTGAGTTTTACAGAAAAGGAATATCAAACGGAGTCCAAACGAAATGTAACTTTCGCGATGATTTATTTTGGACCAGAAGACATCCACGGAACTTGGAGATGAAGTCAGAAGAGTCCCGAGGGCCCCACAAGCCCTAGGGGCGTCCCCAGCTTGTGCCCCCGGAGTCCACCAACCTCCCTCTCAGCTCTATAAATTCACAAATATTCCCAAATGACCAGAAGCGTCCACCAAAATACTTTTCCGCCGCCGTAACCTTCTTTACCCGTGAGATCCCATCTTGGGCCTTTTCCGGCACCCTGCCAGAGGGGGATTCGATCAAGGAGGGCTTCTACATCAACTCAATTGCCCTTCCGATGAAGCGTGAGTAGTTTACCAAAGACCTACGGGTCCATAGCTAGTACCTAGATGGATTCTTCTCACTCTTTGATCCTCAATACAATGTTCTCCTCGATGTTTTTGGAGATCTATCCGATGTAATATTCTTTTGCGGTGTGTTTGTCGAGATCCGATGAATTGTGGATTTATGATCAGATTATCTATGAATGTTATTTGAATCTTCTCTGAATTCTTATATGCATGATTTGATATCTTTGTATTTCTCTTCAAATTATCGGTTTGGTTTGGCCAACTAGATTGGTTCTTCTTGCAATGGGAGAGGTGCTTAGTTTTTGGTTCAATCTTGTGGTGTCCTCACCCAGTGACAAAGTAGGGGTAGTGAGGCACGTATTGTATTGTTGCCATCAAGGGTAAAAAGATGGGGTTTTCATCATATTGCTTCAGTTTATCCCTCTACATCATGTCATCTTACTTAAGGCGTTACTCCGTTCTTTATGAACTTAATACTCTAGATGCATGCTGGATAGCGGTCGATGTGTGGAGTAATAGTAGTAGATGCAGGTAGGAGTCGTTCTACTTGACACGAACGTGATGCCTATATTGCATAATAATTGCCGTGGATATCATCATAACTTTGCGCTTTTCTATCAATTGCTCGACAGTAATTTGTTCACCCACTGTATTATTTGCCTTCAAGAGAGAAGCCTCTAGTCAAACCTATGGCCCCCCGGGTCTATTTTCCATCATATATTTCCAGATCTATAAAACAAAAATACCTCACTGTGTTTTATTTGTTTTTACTTTGTTTTACATTTTAGTAATCTTTTATATCTATCTCTATCAAATCTCATCCTTGCAAGTGACCGTGAAGGGATTGACAACCCCTTCATCATGTTGGGTGCAAGTGTTTGATTATTTGTGCAATTGCATAGATTGGAGACTTGCTTGTACCTCCTACTGGATTGTTACCTTGGTTCTCAAACTAAGGGAAATACCTATCTCTGCTTTGCTGCATCACCCTTTCCTCTTCAAGGGAAAAACCAACGCAAGCTCAAGAAGTAGCACATGGTTCTTCCTTCCTCCAGCCATTCCTTCATAGCAGGGCTCTTACAAGCAGATGAAGCTTCGATACCCTAGTCCCTCGGCTCATGGTCGTACAGAGCATGGAATGGTGACATGTCTAAAGTAGAATGGTAACTCGAGTTATACCAAAATTCAACCAGTGCAAGGAATTGACTCAAGTGGTTTGGGCAGGCATGGATGAAGCAACGAATATATTTCTCAAAGCATTGGTTGACACATTCTGTCTAGTCGTTCGCTGTGATGATACAGTGTGCTCATATTCAGTTTTGTCACAATGATCTTGAACAATTCTTGCCTGAATCTGCTGGTAAACACCGAGCCTCGATCGGATATAATTACATTAGGGAGCCCGTGCAGCTTGTAAACATTGTCCAAATAAGCTCGAGCGACCTTAGCTGTTGTGAAAGGATGATTCTGTGGTAGAAAATGATCATACCATGTGAAATTAGCCACAACGACGAGAATGCAATTGGCCCTGTTGGATTGCGGGAGGCCATCAATGAAGTCCATAGTAACAACCTCCCAGCTCCGTCCGGCAATGGAATTGGTTCGAATAGTCCAAGGTATTTGACGCGCTCCGGCTTGCTTGCTGACAGACAGGACAAGTGTGCACATACTGGCGAATAGTGTCCTTCATTCTGGGCCAGGCGACAAGGAGGCGGATGCGACGGTAGGTGATCGCAAATCCAGAGTGCCCACCCATTGTGCTATCATGAAACGCGTGAATATGTTGCTGTAGTGTTGGTGACCCCCCGGGCCATAACCTGTGGCAGAAGTACAGCAAGCCGTCTCAGACCGAAAACCTCTGTTTTGCATCAGGTCTCTTGGAACATTCAGTGTGCAGTTTCTTAGTTTGCAATTCTCTGCATAACTGGCACGGATGTCCTCCACCAAAGTAGGTTGGCAGACTGACATGACCATGACTGGTTTGAAGTGTGTAAGCGGCAGGAGAGTGCGTCAGCTGCACTGTTGGTAGTGCCTTGGCGATAACTGATTTTGTAACGTAGACCCAATAATTTAGTGAAGGATTTCTGTTGGAAAATTTCCGCCCATGCGCAGTTTAATGCTTGACAAGGGTTCTTCTCTACATTGTACTAAACTTTTTAACATTAACTTTTTCAAATATTTATACCAAACTTTTTTACTTCGTCATAAATCATTTTACTATCAAATGTATATTGTTTTTAGTAAAACAGACTTTAATATACAATTGTAGATACTAATTTGGAGGTATAGAGTGCAAATACAACAACAATTTCAATAAATTTTTAAATACTCTTAATTACTAACACGTACTTCAACAACTATCATAAATACTAATTTGTTGGTATACTTTGCAGGTGATGGACAAAACACCATTGTGTTTCTTGTTGTGAGTGGATGCAACAAAAAGATCCTCCCTTTCTAAATTGATAATTACAGATGCCTTTTCTTCTGCTAAAATGAACTATATATTGACAAAAAAATATCTGTTAAAATGAAGATTTCTTTTAAAAACATGCATAATGTATTTCACGGCAAATTATGCAAACCTATATTATCACATTACTCCACAAATTCATGCATGCCCCTTTATTTATAGTTTTTATACTCTTTTTCTCCATAGTATCTATAAATATCTACACTACTTGGTAGAATATTTTCGGAGTGTATGAATTTAGCAAAACATGAATTGGGTTGTAGAGTACGCGACTGTGATTTTATCTTTTTAATGGCTAATTCAAAATTGTATGAAGTGCCATCAATAGTTTGTCCTAAAATCCCATTATTTACTCTCGCTTGTTGGTTATGCTTGATGCCTAGTTGTAAGGAAACATAAGATCCTAAGGCCTAGTTTGGCCACATCGTATTTTTATGACCGTGGTAATGTAAAACCTCAGCATTCGATTGCCCATGCAATAAATAATCTAGTTTATAAAAAACCATACTTTTCTAAGTTTGTTTTAGAAAAAAGGGATCCAAACCTCATTTTAAAATATTACGAAATACTAAACTAATGGAGATACCGCGGTTTATAAAACTGTGATATTTGTGATGCCAAACACATGAAAGTTTTCAAAGATATGGTTTGTTAAAAAACCATGGTGTTAATACAAAAAAATCTAAAAATATTTATCTGCCAAACACAACATGAGTGGATTTTGGTGTAAATGACGAATGCTTAGGGGACAGATGATGTTTAAATGCCATGCGAACATGTATTAGTCCTATGGTTGAAAATAAAATATGGTCGGGCACCTCCCAAGCAAAAGATAAAAGAAGTCTTATGTATTAATCTATGCATTCTATCTTATGTTGAGTGGTAGAAAAGCCGGACTATCAAAAGGGGTATACGTGATGAACTTCAGTGTGGCAAAAAAATAGTTTTTAGATCATACACCCAGATCTAGTCTGCGGGAGAAAACCCCAAGCGATAGCTAAGTGTGAGGCCTCTGAATTTACCCAGTTTTGCTCTGTTTGAGGCCCAGGAGTCCGGATGATATTCCGGATGTTTCAAGGATGTGACGCCCCCGATTCAATCGTACACTAATCATACACGCAAACGTGTACGATCAAGATCAGGGACTCACGGGAAGATATCACAACACAACTCTAAAAATAAAATAAGTCATACAAGCATCATAATACAAGCCAGGGGCCTCGAGGGCTCGAATACAAGTGCTCGATCATAGACGAGTCAGCGGAAGCAACAATATCTGGGTACAGACATAAGTTAAACAAGTTGCCTTAAGAAGGCTAGCACAAACTGGGATACAGATCGAAAGAGGCGCAGGCCTCCTGCCTGGGATCCTCCTAACTACTCCTGGTCGTCGTCAGCGGGCTGCACGTAGTAGTAGGCACCTCGGTGTAGTAGTAAATCATCGACGGTGGCGTCGCTCCTGGGCTCCATCGTCTGTTGCAGCAATCGTGTAGAGATAGGGGAAAAGGGGAACAAGGCGTGAGTACTCATCCAAAGTACTGCAAGCAAGGAGCTACACTACATATGCATGGATATATGTGTAAAGGGCCATATCGGTGGACTGAAGCTGCAGAATGCCGAATAAGAGGGGATAGCTAATCACAGTCGAAGACTACGCTTCGGGCAGCCTCGCCTTGCAAACATGTAGCAAAGAGTAGATGAAGTCCTCCAAGTAGCATCACATAGCAATAATCCTACCCGGCGATCCCCTCCTCATTGCCCTCAGATAGAGCGACCACCGGTTGTATCTGGCACTTGGAAGGGTGTGTTTTATTAAGTATCCGATTCTAGTTGTCATAAGGTCAAGGTACAACTCCAAGTCGTCCTGTTATCGAAGATCACGGCTATTGAATAGATTAAACTTCCTGCAGGGTGCACCACATAACCCAACACGCTTGATCCCATTTGGCGGACACACTTTCTGGGTCATGCCCGCGCGGAAGATCAACACGTCGCAGCCCCACCTAGGCTCAACAGAGAGGTCGACGCGGTCTAAACCTAAGCGCCGCGAAGTGCGGGCCCATCGCCTGAGCACACCAAGACGTTGCGTATCGGCCGAAGCAGACCTAGCCTAGTGGCGTTCGGTCCAATCCGTAGCGCCGCTCGATCGCCGACGTCACGAAGTGCCGGTGATACCACGGCGCCGAAAGTGCCCATATCTTTCCCACGTAGTTGGTTAGTGCGTATAGGCCCGTAGCGGACTCAGATCAAATACCAAGATCTCGTTAAGCGTGTTAAGTATCCGTGAACGCCGAGCAGGCCAGGCCCACCTCTCTCCTAGGCGGTCCCAACCTGCCCTGTCGCTCCGCCACAAAGATCCACTCATGGTGCTCCACCGGTCGACCGTCTTTAGTCTCCACATGTATCATGTATAAGTATATAGTATATACCGTGATCACCTCCCGAGTGATCACGGCCCGATAATATAGCACAGCAGAGACATGACAAGAATGTAGGGCCACAGATGGAAATACTAGCATCCTATACTAGGCAAGTAGGAATGCGGTAAGGTATCAATGAATTAGCAAAAGCAGGCTATGCATCCGGATAGGAATAACGAAAGCGATAACATGCTACACTACTCTAATGCAAGCAGTATAGAGGAGAGTAGGCGATATCTGAGTGATCAAGGGGGCTTGCCTGGTTGCTCGGCAAGAGAGAGGGTCGTCAACTCCGTGGTCGAGCTCGGGCAAGCAGCAGCGCGTCGGTCTCGTAGTCTACGGAGAGAAGAGGGGAAGAAACAATGAATACCATGTAAGCAGATGCATATCGATGCATGACAAGACAAATAACGATGCTAGGCGTGCCCTAACGTGGTATGAGGTGATACCGGTTAAGGGGGAAACATCCGGGAAAATATCCCCGGTGTTCCGTGTTTTGAGGCGGAAGGGCCGGAGGAAAGTTGCGAGTTTGATAGGTTAGGGGTGTGTGGCGGACGAACGGACTACGTATCCGGATTCGTCTCATCGTTCTGAGCAACTTTCATGTTGAAAATATTTTAATCCGAGTTACGGATTAAAAGATATGATTTTCTAAAGATTTTATTAATTTACGGAATTTAATTAATTATTTAAATTAATTGGAAAATAGATTAATGACATCGGCATGATGTCATGCTGATGTCGGCGATCAACAGGGTTGACTAGTCAACCTGACGATGGGTCCCACCGATCGATGACACATTTTAATTAATGATTAATTAAACTAATCATAATTAATTAGGGGTGGGCCCCATTGTCATTGTTTGATTAATTAACTAACAGATTAATTAGGTTAATCTGATTCGATTAATTAACTTAATTAATTCGTTAATTAATTAATTAATTAAATTATTATTATCTATTTATTTATTTCTATTATTATTATTTTTATTCCTTTTTTTATAAAGAAAAACGTTATGGGCGTGGGCCCCATCTATCATAGGCCCATAGGGGCCTATCGGGTTCGGGCGTGCGGGCGACGGGTTACAGGCGCATTTGAGCGCCCGATTGAGCTTCTTGAGGCAAGGCCGTGGCCCCTGTGAGGCGGAGTTCACAGGCGTCAGCCATAGCTACGAGCAGAGCCCGACCGAAGCGAAGCGAACAGCGGCGGCCGTGGCGGCGAGCACCTCCGGTGAGTCCATCGGTGGCCTTGAAGGAAGGGGAATGACGCGTCGAAGGCAGGGCACCGGGGGGCGCGGCAGCGACAGCGGAAAGCGCGGGCGGTGAATGGTCGCTACAAAGTGCGGCCGGTCGTGGGCGGCAACTCTGGAGGAAAAGCGCGGGCGGTGAATGGTCGCTGCAAAGGTGCGGCCGGTCGCGGGCGACGACGGCGAGCGCCGACGAGCGAGAGGCGCCGGTGCACAGGGGGGGCTGTGACATGCGGGGAGGTCGGAGACGTCGCAGCAGCGGCAGTTGAGCGGAGCAAGAGGCGGGCGAGTGCCGGGCGCGGGCCCAACGCGGTGAGCGTGTGCACGGGACGGCGGGCATGGCGACGTCCAACACAGGGAGAGGAAGAGGAGAGAGGCCGGGGCCTCACCGGTAGTGTAGGGACTGGGCAGCGGTGGTCGAGGGGGGTGATGGGGACGACGTGCGGCGGGGAAGCAGGCCGGCGGGGAGGGGCTCCGGTGAGGTGGCGTCGGTCTCGAGGGCGCCGCGGGTGTCGGGGGCGAGGCGGTCCATCGGGATCAGCGGCACGACGATCCGAGGACGGGCGGTGAGGCGTGGGCGACGACGTGGCGAAGGGGTCGAGGCCCTCGCCCGATCGGCCGGGGGGGGGAGGAGACGAAGAGGCGGCGGATGGGAGCGCGAGGAGGAGGCGGGCGGCGCTTCGGCGCGTGGCGGCAGCGCCCTCGGTATGGCGCTCGAGAGGAGGGAGCGAAGCGAGGGAGTTGGGGGGTCTTCGCCGATCCAGATTGGATCGGGAGGGAGAGTGAGTGGCGACGGGGGATCGTGCGGGAGTAGTGGGGCGGACCGGCTAGGGTTCGGTCGGGGTGGGGGTTAAGGGGAGGCCGGCTGGGCCGGCCCGGCGGCCCATAGGCTAGCTGGGCCGAGGCCCAGGGGGGGGACTTGCTTTCTTCCTCTCTTTTTTGGTTCTTTTCCTTTCCTTTTATTTTATTTTCTTTTTTTTGTTTTATATCATTTTAAATTACTTAGGCATTTTATAAAAATGGGTTTGGTGCACCATAATTACCTTTGTAATATTTAGTACAATCCAAACATTTTTGTTTTAATTTTTGAAAACTTCTATTGTTATCATTAACTTGAATTTTGAAATTTGGACCAGTTTTGTCCTAACGATAGATTAGCAGCAGTAATCGTGGTGACGTGGCACCATTAGCATAGGATTAGTTAAGTTAATTATCCGGGCGTCACAATTCTCCTCCACTACAAGAAATCTCGTCCCGAGATTTAAGAGGGGAGTAAGGGGGAGAGTTCTGGTCACGATATTCTAACGGATCTTCTCGAAGAAGTTAATCCCTTTCGTTGATGTCTTCAATTCTTTATTCCGATGCATCATGATAAACTTGTCATCATTTCTTCGGGAACTCCATCGTACTTACGAAAGGATAAGGGGCAGCTCACTACGACATAATGTTTTTGAGGGAAACAATCTGGGGTTAACCCATGAATGAGTATAAGATTATCTCTCGAGTTGAACATATGAAATACCTCGAGAGTAAGGTACGAAAGGTACCATAAGAGGCTCAAGCGGATAGATAGTTGCTCAAGCCCGAACCAGAGTGAGAAAGGGGTTCGTGAGTAGTGAGAGTAAGTATTATGCCCGATACAGAATAGATCACTAGGACAATGGCCCGTGAATTGCATCTGAGTCCACGCGAGAATAACTTTGGGAAGAGGGGTGCAGGAGAGTCAGGTTTCGATCTGTGGAACTGTGGGTTATGGGCCCACCATGTGGTTGAAAGTAGGAAGGGGCCGACATTTTGCACGGTCATGATAGTAAGGCGTGTCGAGGGTAGCTTGTCGGATATGTCGGCAACAACATCGATACCAAGGGCGAGGGACGAAGAGAACCATTTTCACCTTTCGTTGAGCGAGGCGGGCCAATAGGCAAAGTTCTCGTCCATCGGTGGTTACGGAATATCATCAACAATCGTAACAGGTCTTCTTGACCAATTATACATCGAGGTGTTCCCATAAGCAGTGAATCTTTACTGCTTAGATTATATAGATCACAAGAATGTCAAACACAACAAAGTAAAGGAAAAGGTGATCCTCAGATTAAATAGAACAATGGAATGGAAAATGTGTTTATACACATATTTCAGGGGTATATCCTTCCCAAGGACAAGTAGAGCATGATATCCATGACGGGATATAATGTAGAAAACCCTTTAGGTAAGGGGAGAGAAATTTTATGACATTACCCATGCAACGGTGTTTGGATAATTGAGCAAGAAACATTTAGCATTGGGCTTCAAATGTTCTTGTTGAAAATCGGAGTACCATAGACATGCTTCGAGATAGCATTGACACGGTCATCAGGTGAAGATCAAACTTTGCAAACACAAAGGATTCGTCGGAAACAACTTATAGGAAAGTCTTACAATTTCCTCATGGAAGAATGGATAACCTTGCTAATAAGGAAACTATAACAGCAGGTCCCCTGGCCAGGTGTGCTGGGCATGACATCACCTTTTCGGGTCATAAAAGAGCAGTGTTATAACTCTTGGAAAATGTTCCAACCATCATATCTGATCGAGATCCAGATCTGATCGGTGTTAGGATACCTCAGACTCGGGATGCCTGAGAAGAAAAGGTGCAACACAATTTGACGAGATGACATAGTAAGTTTCTCGGGAAAAGAATTATGGAAGTGAGTTCCAAAACAAGAGTTCATCATTAAACCAAGGAGAGGTGAGGAGGTGGCTGATTGACTCAGCGACAGTTCATTGAGATTTCCAAAAAGACGGATTTCCACAGTTATGTAAAGAAGGAGATAACATTAGCCAGATCAAATGACTTAATGATGTATGCTGGAGGAAAACATCACAATTAAATATTGACTAAAAGGTGCACCCGAAATATGGGTTGGGTTGCACAACCAACGTCGGAATGGCGATTGAGCAACCAACACACTAAATTGGAATTATTGTCCAATAACTCTGAAGCAATAGGGTTGCTAGAGATATTAAATTTGCGCAACATATTTCACTCAACAAGGGGACCAAGAAAAGAATGGTGATGGCGAGAAGCATCACTGTATCACAAATCCTTAAGAGGTGGTGAAATTCTCACAACATTGATGACATAAGAGATGGTAATGTCCCAAGGTAAAGAAGAACAATTGCTGCATAGCAAGGAACTCAAGGTATAACACAAAACACGAACAAGTTTGTGTTGGAGGGAAGGCAGTAGAGTGGTCGATGATAACACAGATCATCAAGGGCAAGGATGGTATTTCTCATCATGAACTCAATTGATATCCTGGAAGAGCTCATAAGGTTGATGATGATCACGACACAATTGTCGAGAGATTTCATGCAGATGTAATCAATCAACGATGACATCAAGTCAAAGGAATGATGAAGCAAGAGGTTATTGGAACCACAGTTACGACACAAACTCGAACTCAAGCTTGTTGTTTAAGGCGAAAGGGTATGACGAGGAAAATCGACGTAAGCTTAGCTATCGTCGCAAATTGGTGCTCCGAGAATAAGGACCAGGTAGCATAGTTAGAATCGTCACGACAATGATATAGCCAAACAGGCTAGGAATGGCGTGATCGGGTACAAACTCGTACTTATAGAAGCTTACTGAAGAGTTGTTGAACCGTAGAGCGGACTCGGTTCAGTTATCGGTGTCTTTGAGTGTTTAATAACTCAGAAGTTGAGGGGGATTGGAATCGGCGAGAATAATAGTTGATGAAGAACTCATAAGAAATTATGTAGTTCCGTGATATTCTCGAGGTACCAGAGGGTATACTCGAAGGTAGAGCAGAATAGAGGTTGGACATGTGTATTGTCCTGCCGAAGACAAGTACTTCAACTTGTCCGAGAAATTGAATCAAGGAGAAACTGTGGTCGGGACCATGATTGCATAGGATAATTCACAGATACCAGATGATATTGTATCAATGAAATAGTTATTATCACAAGAAGCTTCGATGGTAGGATCTACATCGTGTCCATGGGCAAGAACACAAAGTTCAAGGTCGACTCCCACTTCCTCAATGCATAACCTTCCATTCACTTCTCATTTTTCAGAGAAGTTGTAATGTTTAAACTTTATCTAGCAAAACACTGGAAGAGTATGACTCGTGAAAATTTTCGAGTTCACACATAGGTTCAACCCATCAAGGCATCTTAGGAACGTATACCATCAACTTCAAGGGTAAATAACTCAAGCTCGGAGGTAGAGCATGGTTGACAAAGCAGAGGATACAATTTACCAAAGGCATTATGTATCGGGGAAGGTCTCACAAAGTTATTGAATATGAAGGATCTTGTGGATAAAATCAACAATGGACACGATGGTCCACAAGGTGTCTGACGTGAGCATCGATTACTTAACTAGAGGAAGAAGAATGCAAGGAGATCAGATTATAGAAACAATCGATCGACTCAAATCTCAATTGCAAAGGAATTATGATTTCCAAATCAAGGGACCAGAAGCAATGCTCTGATTAGGGATGGATAAGTGGAATAGCCTTAGGGTACAATCAACGACAATTGGATTGGTCGGGAACCAATTCCAGTTAAAAGAATGGCGGCTCAGCCGGGAAGGTAATTCATAAGGATCAATGATGATTGCGTGTATTCGCAAACATATTGAGTCATCAGACTCACAATGATAATGACAAGGGATGCCAATAAGACTACGAGACTTATGGGATTAACCATAATGCAAGCAAGCAAGACTTTCAAGAGGAATAGGCTGCTCGGGATTTTCGGAAGATCGAATGGCATTTCGAAGACTTTTGTGAAATACATGAATCAACTTGGGATGAGCGGATACTCGATAAGTGTGAGGAATTATCCATAGGGGGTATTCATGTGGCAAAGATCTGCAATGCAATGGCTCAAGAGATCCTTAAAAGTCGAAGAACTGCATCTTGTAATAACAAGAGCAGCTAGGGATGAATCTAGGAATGGCAAGGGTAAGAAGTTGTCCATAAGGATTTATCGGTGGTAGGGAATTGCAAAAGAAGTGGGCATAAAGTCTCGAGAGAACTTCAGAGAGTATCTTCGGAATCTTACAGTGCGATCGGTGATCATCTGGACTGAAGGGCCTCTCCGGGAGAAAGTATTTTCGAGAACCTAAAGTTAGATTTTAGTAAAAATCGTTTAACCCAAATAGAAGAGAGTTCAGAATCCCAGAGTAAAGGTCGAGGAGTAAAAGATCCTAGTACCACCCAATGGCGACGTGGGCCCATGGGCCACACAGCCATGTTAGTAAAAGTTTTGTAAAGTCTAGACTCGACTTCGGCCAAGGAGTTGGAAGGGGGATTCCTACAGGCAGTCGGCTCTGATACCAACTTGTGACGCCCCCGATTCAATCGTACACTAATCATACACGCAAGCGTATGCGATCAAGATCGAGGACTCACGGAAGATATCACAACACAACTCTAAAAATAAAATAAGTCATACAAGCATCATAATACAAGCCAGGGGCCTCGAGGGCTCGAATACAAGTGCTCGATCATAGACGAGTCAGCGGAAGCAACAATATCTGAGTACAGACATAAGTTAAACAAGTTGCCTTAAGAAGGCAAGCACAAACTGGGATCTGAGATCGAAGAGGCGCGGGCCTCCTGCACGGGATCCTCCTAACTACTCCTGGTCGGTCGTCGCCGGGCTGCACGTAGTAGTAGGCACCTCCGTGTAGTAGTAAATCATCGACGGTGGCGTCGCTCTGGGCTCCATCGTGCAGTTGCAGCAATCGTGTAGAGATAGGGGAAAATGGGGAACAAGGCAACCGTGAGTACTCATCCAAAGTACTACATAAGCAAGGAGCTACACTACATATGCATGGATATATGTGTAAAGGGCCATATCGGTGGGGTGAAGCGCAGAATGCCGAGAATAAGAGGGGATAGCTAATCACGTCGAAGACTACGCTTCGCAGCCTCCGCCTTTGCAGCATGTAGCAAAGAGTAGGTGAAGTCCTCCAAGTAGCATCACATAGCAATAATCCTACCCGGCGATCCCCTCCTCATTGCCCTCAGATAGAGTGACCACCGGTTGTATCTGGCACTTGGAAGGGTGTGTTTTATTAAGTATCCGATTCTAGTTGTCATAAGGTCAAGGTACAACTCCAAGTCGTCCTGTTACCGAAGATCACGGCTATTCGAATAGATTAAACTTCCCTGCAGGGGTGCACCACATAACCCAACACGCTTGATCCCATTTGACCAGACACACTTTCCTGGGTCATGCCCGGCCGTGGAAGATCAACACGTCGCAGCCCCACCTAGGCTCAACGAGAGAGGTCAAGACGCGGTCTAAACCTAAGCGCACGAAGTGCAGGCCCATCGCCCGAGCACACACCAAGACGTTGCGTCTGTGGCGAAGCAGACCTAGCCTAGTGGCGTTCGGTCCAATCCGGTAGCGCGCCGCTCGTCGTGACCTCACGAAGTGCCGGTGATACCACGACGCCGAGTGCCCATATCTTTCCCACGAGTTGGTTAGTGCGTATAGGCCGTAGCAGACTCAGATCAAATACCAAGATCTCGTTAAGCGTGTTAAGTATCCATGACGCCGAACAGGGCTAGGCCCACCTCTCTCCTAGGCGGTCTCAACCTGCCTGTCGCTCCGCCACAAAGATCCACTCGCGGGTGCTCCACCACCGACCGTCTTTAGTCTCCACATGTATCATGTATAAGTATATAGTATATACCGTGATCACCTCCCGAGTGATCACGGCCCGATAGTATAGCACAAAGCAGACGGACAAGAATGTAGGGCCACAGATGGAAATACTAGCATCCTATACTAGGCAAGTAGGAATGCGGTAAGGTATCAATGAAGTAGCAAAAACAGGCTATGCATCGGGATAGGAATAACGGAAAGCGGTAACATGCTACACTACTCTAATGCAAGCGGTATAGAGGAGAGTAGGCGATATCCGTGATCAAGGGGGCTTGCTGGTTGCTCTGGCAAGAGAGAGGGGTCGTCAACTCCGTAGTCGAACTGGGCAAAGCGTGACAACGTCGGTCTCGTAGTCTACGGAGAGAAGAGGGGAAGAAACAATGAATACCATGTAAACAGATGCATATCGATGCATGACAAGACAAATAACGATGCTAGGCGTGCCCTAACGTGGTATGAGGTGATACCGGTTATGGGGAAACATCCGGAAAATATCCCGGTGTTAGTGTTTTGAGCGAGAGGAGCCGGAGGAAAGTTGCGAGTTCGATAGGTTAGGGGTGTGTGGCGGACGAGCGGACTGCGTATCCGGATTAATCTCGTCGTTCGAGCAACTTTCATGTTGAAAATATTTTAATCCGAGTTATGGATTAAAAGATATGATTTTCTAAAGATTTTATTAATTTCTGGAATTTAATTAATTATTTAAATTAATTCGGAAAATAGATTAATGACATCGACATGATGCCATCTTGATGTCGGCGATCAACAGGTTGACTAGTCAACTGACGATGGGTCCCACTGGTAAGTGACACATTTTAATTAACAGATTAATTAAACTAATCATAATTAATTAGGGGGTGGGCCCCACTGTCATTGTTTAATTTAATTAACTAACAGTTAATTATGTTAATCTGATTGTGATTAATTAACTTAATTAATTCGTTAATTAATTAATTGATTTAATTATTATTATCTATTTATTTATTTTTATTATTATTATTTTTATTCCTTTTTTTATAAAGAAAAACGTTATGGGCGTGGGCCCCATCTATCATAGGCCCATAGGGGCCTATCGGATTCAGCGTCTGGGCGACGGGATTCTGAGCCCATTTGAGCGCTCGATTAGGCGCTGCAAGGGCAAGGCCGTAGCCACTGCGGGCGGGTTCTCGGGCGGCGGCCATAGCCACGAAAGCTGCTCGACCGAGCGAAGCGAGCGGCGGCCGTGGCGGCCAGGCACCTCCGGTGAGTCCATCGGTGGCGCAGAGGGGAAAGGGGCCGCGGCCAGCGTCAGAAGGCCGGGGCACCAGGAGGGGCGACGGTGACGAGCGGGAAGGCGTGGGGCGGTGAAGGGTCGCTGCAAAGGTGCGGCCGGCCGCGGGCGACGATGGCGAAGCGCCGACGAAGCGAGAGCGCCCGCATGGGGGCTGTGACATGCGGGAGGTCGGAGACGTCGCAGCACGGCGATTAAGCGGAGCAAGAGGCGGCGAAAGTGCGCGCGCGGCCTAACGCGTGAGCGTGTGCACGGACGGCGGGCATGGCGACGTCCAACACAGGGAGAGGAAGAGGAGAGAGTCCGGGGCCTCACCGGTAGTGTAGGGACTGGGCTGCGGTGGTCGAGGGGGGTGATGGGGACGACGTGCGGCGGGGAAGCAGGCCGGCGGGGAGGGGCTCCGGTGAGTGGCGTCGGTCTCGAGGGCGCCATGGTGTCGTGGCGAGGCGGTCCATCGGGATCCGGCGACACGCGATCGTGATCGGGCGGTGAGGCCCAGGCGATGGCGTGGCGAAGGTGAGGCCTCTGCCCGATCCAGCCGGGGGAAGGAGGGAGACGAAGAGGCGGTGGATGGGAGCCGCGAGGAGGAGGCCGGGCGGCGCCAGCGCAAGCGGAGCTGCAATCGGCGTGGGCGCTCGAGAGGGAGGAGCGAAGCGAGGGAGTGGGGGGTCTTCGCCCGATCCAGATTGGATTGGGAGGGAGATTGAGTGGCGACAGGGGAGGATCGTGCGGGAGTAGTGGGGCGGACCGGCTAGGGTTCGGTCGGGGTGGGGGTTAAGGGAGGCGGTGGGCGGCTGGCCTATAGGCTATTGGGCCAAGGCCCAGTGAGGGGGCTTGCTTTCTTCCTTTTTTTTTGATTCTTTTCCTTTCCGTTTATTTATTTTCTTTTTTTTGTTTTATATCATTTTAAATTACTTAGGCATTTTATAAAAATGGGTTTGTTGCACCATAATTACCTTTGTAATATTTAGTACAATCCAAACATTTTTGTTTTAATTTTTGAAAACTTTTATTGTTATCATTAACTTGAATTTTGAAATTTGGACCGGTTTTGTCCTAACGATAGATTAGCAGCAGTAATCGTGGTGACGTGGCACCATTAGCATAGGATTAGTTAAGTTAATTATCCGGGCGTCACAAAGGAGCTACTGGATTTGCTGAGAGGCCCAAATGGATTCAAGCATGGGGGGTCGGAGGTTCCGGACCAGCTCACATATAAAGCATTACAATTGAATTTTGATGGGCCTATAAAAAGCTCACTCCCTTCTTCCTCGAAGGGTCACAGGTCTAAGCAGCAAGAATACTCTCTCTTCCACCAACCTTGACTTTCGAAAGCTCAAGAAGCCCCCCCAACCAGTGCTCTAAAGCCTTTGTGACTTTGATTTGACCATGTTTATTGAAATTCCTGTGAACCAAACATCAAAGTTAACAAAATCCATATGTTTAGCAATTCTTTGTTTTGTACATGCATTCCTAGACTATTGAGAATTACCAAAGTGTTATTGTACTATCAGGACATGAGATAACTCAAAAATGGAAAGTCTGTTATTAAGTACTCACAAAAAAGCACCGCCATGCATGGTTGAGTGTTCGATCATGTCGAACTTGTAAACATAAGTTTTTGTGATAATGATATTTTTAGTTGAGAACCACTTCTTGGTAGGGTAACTACAAATAAGTTGTACACTTGTACTCTCATGGTTGTTGTTCCTCTCCTCGCATATGCTAGTACGGATCAGTTAGGCAAGGAGCAAATCTTCTTCCAAACATACAAAGACTTGTTGGGCACGGCAAGAGCACGGGAGAACACAATCCATCTGGACTTCCTCGAGATCCCGCGCATAAATTTGATGGACCAGGATGTGATGTTCACAGAGGATGAGGTGTGGGCCACGGTTAAGGAGATGCCTGCGGATCGCGCACCAGGGCCGGACGGGTTCATTGGTCTCTTCTTCCAAAAATCTTGGAGTATCATCAAAGGCGACTTGTTGGCAGCCCTCCACCATCTGTTTCTTGGCAATGGTCGCGGGTTTGGAAGGCTTAATCAGGCGCTTATCACGCTCATTCCCAAAAAGGCCGGTGCGTGCCGTGTGGGAGACTTTCGACCCATTAGCCTGGTCCACAGCCTGCCCAAGATAGGCTCCAAGCTTCTCGCTAACAGACTACGGCCGTAAATGAATGAGCTCGTCCAAGCAAACCAATCGGCTTTCATTAAGGGGAGGAACCTTCACGACAATTTTATGCTCGTCAGACAGGTGGCTCGCTCACTCCATCGCAGAAAAGCGAAGGGAGTTATGCTTAAACTGGACATCTCGCGTGCGTTTGACACTCTGTCTTGGCCATTCCTCTTTGAGGTCCTCCGCGCCAAAGGATTCTCGGAAACTTGGCTATCTTGGATAGCGATCTTACTCTCCACGGCATCTTCTCGAGTGGTGGTTAATGGTCACGCGGGACAGAAATTCGCACACGCTCAAGGGCTACGGCAAGGAGACCCGGCCTCGCCACTTTTGTTCGTCATCGCCATGGATGTCCTCACATCCCTCATTACCAAAGCCCAGGAGTGTGGTGTGCTGAGTAGAATGTCGGGCTGTACACCCATGCAACGGCTCTCTATATATGTCGATGATGTGGTGCTTTTCGTCAGACCCACGGTCTCGGATCTTAGGTTTGTTAAAGAGGCCCTACACATCTTCGGGACCGCCTCTGGATTGCACATCAATTACACAAAATCCATGGCCATCATGATCAGAGATGAGATTGGCGACAAGGAATTGGTCCAGGAAGCAACGTCGTGGAGCTTGGAATCTTTTCCCTGCAAGTACTTGGGGCTGCAGCTCTCCATTTGGCAGCTGACGCGCTCTGAATGGCAACCGATAGTGGACAACGTGCTCAAGTTCATGCCTGGATGGCAAAAAGGTTTAATCACTAGAGCTGGAAGATTGGTGCTTGTTCATGATGTGGTGATGGCACGCCCCACTCACCATCTTATCGTTTCGGACGCACCCAAGTGGGCTATCGAGCAAGTGAACAAGCGTTGCAGGGTGTTCTTCTGGGACGGATCGGAGGAAATCCACGGAGGGAAGTGTCTTGTTGCCTGGCAAAGAGTGTGCAGGCCAAAGGAGCTAGGTGGCCTTGGTATTCTCGACTTAAACCGCCAAGGCATGGCTTTAAGATTGCGTTGGGAATGGCTTAGACGTACGGACCCAGGCAGACCGTGGTATGGGCTCTCGATGAACACGGATCTGCAAGTGCAGTTGGCTTTTGACAGCCTGGTCCATTGGAAACTTGGGGACGGCCACAAGGTGTTGTTTTGGAAAGACAGATGGATGAGAGGTGCCACAGCCAGGGAGATTGCTCCAAGCATCTGGGGCAAGGTTCGTACGCAAACGGTGAACAAGCGGACAGCGCATGATGGATTGCTCAACCATCGCTGGGCCTCAGACATCTCTGGTGAGCTCTCCACGGATGATCTCGTTCAATTGATCAGCCTTTGGGAGATTGCCATCACGACGCAACTTACTCCCACCGCGAGGGATGAGGCTGTTTGGCCCTGGAGCTCCAAGCAGGTGTACACTTCGGCCTCTGCGTACCTAATGCTCTTCGAGGGTGCGATCAGTGTGACCTATGCACATTGGATTGGAAGTGTTGGGCACCTCTCACCTGCAAGATCTTCATGTGGCTCGTGATGCAGCATAGAATATGGACATCCGATAGGAGGCTGCGACATGGGCTGCAGGATAGTCCCTCACCGTGCTATCTTTGTGGTCAGGAAGAGGATAACGTTGATCATCTGTTGATTCAGTGCGTCTACTCGCGCCAAGTATGGCACAACATTCTTTCCAGCACGAGGGTTGCCCCGGCCCTAGCACCGATGGTGAGCGATACTTTGGAGTCATGGTGGGGCGGTACCCGAAAACGGATCGACAAGGAGACACGCAAAGCTTTTGATAGCTTAGTGATGCTAGTGTGTTGGCATCTTTGGAAGCAAAGGAATGAACGGGTTTTCCGCTCGGTGGACGCGCCCATCTCGGTGGCTGATCTTGCAAACAGGATTCTTGACGAACTTCGCATTTGGGCGAGGGCGGGCGGGCGTGGAGTTGACACCATCTTGTGAGGAGTTAACGTAGCGTGTGGAGTCGGAGCTCTAACGTAGCCTTGGTCGGCTTGTGGCCATGGGCTAGGCATCACAAACTCTTGTACATTGCTTTCTCTCTTCTATAAAGCTAAGGTACGCAATTTGCGTACTCTCGAAAAAAAAGCTAGTGTTTATGTATTCTCCCTCCCCCTACCTTGTCTCTGCCTTTGTCACATTTCGGCTGTTGCAGCCTTTTGAGCAATAACTCAGGCAACTCCACCCCGGTTGATCTAAAAATACTATTGCACTGTGGCTCAAATTTACATGAGCGTGAATTGTCCGATTTAATGTAGAAATTCATTGAGATTCACGAATTTATCCACAGTCCATGTCTGTCGTAGCTATCATTAAGTGGTGCATTCGTGGGGTGTATTGTTTATGTGTATCACACACACACGCACAAAAAGGTTTCCCGCATGTTTTTTTTATACAACATCATGCATGCAAGATTTGTGTTCTCCAAATAATGGGTTCTGCATATAAGGATTGTTCATTCGTCGACATGTTCATCAAATACAAATGTGTTGAGATAACCGATAAAAAATATCCCTCGATCATAATGAATCTTGGCACTTGTCCAGAACACAATGGAATGCTGATTGGTTTTACCGCTTTGACAAGAACGAAATTGTAGGAATGGAGAGAGCTATGATACTCAAGTTGGATGGATCCTACGCATTACAAGTGTTCGACATCCTACCTAGGTTACAACGACGTACGATGATGTCAGGAAAGTGCCGCTAGCTATATGCATTTGCAGCATTTGCATGTGCATTACTACAAGTAGCTAATATAGTTTCGATTCCGCAAACAAAATAGTGGAGTATTAGCTAATAGTTTTTGGCGTGATTCTTTGGACAAATATAGTTTTGGCGCGAGATACCAAAAGTCCAGGGGAAGAGACAGGAGCGAGAAAGGACGGACGGTTCCAAAAATGTGCGGACCGGATAAGCCTGGCATGGTTCGTCACGTACTCGTGCGGTAATCCCATTCCACGGGCAGGCGGCGAGGTTCACCGGCCGACTCCATTCCAAAACAGATACGCTACGGGCTGCCATGTGCAGAGCAGCCCGGGCCCACACGGCTCTTAATTTTAAAGAGGAAGGTGTTCTTGAAGAAGAGCATATGTCCGTCTCCATCCATGGACCAAAATATATATATCCTACATTATTGGAGTATATACTATTACGTCACTGATCATATTTCTCCTTCACCAGATATTGCATGTGGCTCGGTGGGTATCTGACCAATGAAGATCGGGCGCGCGCTTTTCCTTTCATCAAAACGTGAAGGAAATGGCACGGATGCTGCATGCACACGTGTTGCACATCTGAACAACCACGTCCTGCATGCCAACGTCCCTTTATGTACACAGGTTGACACCCAGCAGCACACACGTCATGTACACATAAGGCTAGGTGATCAGTGCTAGATCGAAGGCATGTAAGCAACTCGCTGTACATTAGGAAGTTTCCGCCGGCGACGACGACCGCGTCATGTACACACACGGCCGCGATCGACGCGCTCGATCGAGGGTCCCCGATAGGACCCGGCACACACAGCTAGCACATCGATTCAATTTCAGAGCCCTGTGGACAGTAGCTAGCCCGACTTCGTCGACCATTAACAACCTTAGCATTCGGTTCGATCTCTGCACGTTGAAAACCCAAACATACTCCTACTAAGATCAGGGTTCAGACATCACAGTGAGGGGACCGGGTAGCTCCTGCACGTCCTGCACGTTGAAGATCAGAACATAGGAGTAGATCGGGATTCAGAGAGCAGAGTCAGGGACGGACCAGCTAGCCCGCCAGCAGTTAAGTTGGCAACAATGGCCGTGGTTGGAACGCTGGAGATCCATCGCCACGGCACATGACACGGTCGTGTGCAAGTTGCATCGGTCGATAAGATTAGCACTAGAGTGAACGCGCCGACGACTACGAAGATCACAATAGCACGAGATATGACGAGTCAAACTTCCATCGCGTTGCAAGTCCCGGCCGCCAACCGTGCCTCCGTGGGTGGCCCAAATCCACGCGATGGTGGCTTAGGTCGTCATCGTTCACAGGGTCTTCTCCACAATGCATTTTCTGTACCTCTTTCTGCAGGGAACCCCTTGTCCTTTCATAGTTCTGCGATCGTGTACAACTCGACACAGACAGTGAGGACTCAGGAGTGAATATGAGTAGCAGGATTTTTTTTTTTTTTTGCGGGGAGCAGGATTTCATTTCACTGTGGCTTTAGTGTAAGAAAATGGAGTTCATCTGAACCTAATTACCTCTACGTGGTTTCTACTAGCTTTAGCTACCCGGATCAAGAAGCAACCCAGCTGGTACGCATGCATACGTACGTACGTCCACAGGAAGTTGGAGTAATATTTTGTTGGTTCTTGGGGCCCACGAATTAAACAATTGCCATTAGAAAATTGGATGTATATACTCCTTTTGTTCGGAATTACTTGTCTCGGAAATGGATGTATCTAGAACTAAAATACATCTAGATACATTCATTCCTGCAACAAGTAATTTCGAACGGATGGAGTACGTGAGAGGATAAGCACGTACACATGTGGATGGCCATTGGATGGGGTGGACAGTCGTCAAGCTTGACAGCTAGGCCACGCGCCCATGTTAGCACATGAGAGCAGATCACAACCTGGTCAAATGCTTAATTAATTTAGTACACTCCCACTAGGCCATCACCGCCCATCGATTAGTTGTTGGAGTGCGTCATACATATGGTTTGGTTGGAACTAAATGCAGCAGAACCCTCTGTCATGGCAGAAATTTTCGCGGGGAAGAACATGGTGCGTGGCATCCCATGTTTTCTCTAAAAGGAGAAAGGAGAAATATATACTTAACAAGCAGTCTCCATGAGTAAATAAGTACAGCGTCGACGAGCTTATGATTTACCAAACAATTCATACGTCGGAACGGTGATCTCCTCTCAAAATGTGCTTTCGGCACCTAAAGTGAAACGTGTTCTAGAGTAACATCTACTGTACCATCGAACACAGACGTACGCACGTTGCGGATGAACAGACACGGAACAGAATTTCATACTTCACACCAGATTCAGAGAAACCAAATGCTATTCTGCTCTAACCCAAATTTGGTGTTAAAACCAAGTGGCAGCGATCGCCTATTTTTCTCTGCAGAAGAAGAATAAAATGGTGCCATCCACCCAGGTTCTCAAGCATTTTTCGTCGACTCGCGTGGCCATCCGGAGATATTCCTTCTGACCTAACAAGTCCAACAATTTCGTCCAACGCAACCAGCACGCCGGCTTCCCTGTTCACTTGTTCCCAGGGGCGGAGCTACGTGAGGGCCAACACGTGCTCCGGCCCGCCCAGCGCAGCAGGATTTTCCTCAGTGTACACTTAGTTTTGGGCTGTGCAACGACAATCAAAGGGTAATCTCTATAGATTAGCCAGCTTGGCCCGCCCAACCTTTTGCCTCAAGCTCCGCCACTACTTTGTTCCGTTCTGTTTCTGCAAGCTAAGCATCATGTGCCAGACACACAAGGAGTTCAGACTTCAGAGAAGTCTAACAAGCAACAACATGAACAGCGACAGCCCAGTTGGCGGCGCTGGCAAGTGGGCCCGGATCACGTACATAGCCATGGCTATGGACTATTCAAATAAGCAGGTGATCGCAGCGCAGAGGTGATCATCGCCGGTTACTATTATTGAAGGAAAGATCATCATGTCATCTATTCTAACCTTTCAACAACGACGGTCGACAGGGAAAAGTTTCCTGCCACTTAGTAGTGAGTACTACTAGTAGCTGATATGATGTATATCCTTCCAAACGAAGAAAGTTATATGAAGTTTCAAGTCCAAGTCGTCGTCGTGTCCGGCTAAGCTCGCAGTTTTCTCCGCCTCCATGTGGGCGATGTCGCCAGTACTGCTGCACACAACTCTGTTGTAGTCAAGCTCTCCGGGTCGTAGATAGGAGCCTGATGGATCCATTCAAACGTTTCCAGTCTGTATACAAACAACATTGATCCCAAGAGCTTACAACCACATGACCAAGCGGCAGCGCACCAAGGGAAAACGATTATTAGGGCCTCTTTTGAATGCAGGGTGTGTAAGAACACATGGAAATACTCCCTTCGAGTGTCAAAAACGCTCTTATATTATGAGATGGAGGGAGTAGAAAAAAAAACTTGTATAAATAAAATGTAGTCGGATGTTTAATTTGACAGAAATTGAGAACACTGGAATGTGTAATAAATGTCATTAGTTGCATTGGAGAAAAACATAAAAAAAATCCGCAATACTAGATGGATGACAAACTTATCACTGCAACAAGCAAAATAGTGCACGAGGTTTTTGCCTCGATGGAAATTTTCTTTTAAAATTGCATATAAATATTCTTAGACAAAATTTCTATAGTTCGCTGTCCTGCAGATCAAACAAGACATACGGAAATTTTCTCGAAGAAGTTGATCCTTTATAATTTTTGTGTTTGTATTTTATTTGAACCAAAAAGCTCTTAATAATGCCTACAGTAATTTGTGAAAATTATATTAGTGAAACACCTTTGTTGAGTTTGACTAATGAAGGTGAGGCCATTGTGTGCTATAGAACATGAAATGGTATAAAGGATAAATTTTACGAATATTCATTTACTATCTGTGCAGTTTAAAGCTCGAAAAGTGGTTCTTTATTTCATTGTACTAAAAAAATTAATATTAAACTTCCCAAAATATTTATACTGGACTTTTTACTTCGTCATGACTAATTTTAATATTAAATGTTTATTGTTTTAGTAACACATACTTTAATATATGAAGGAAATATGCCCTAGAGGCAATAACTTTATTATTATTTATTTCCTCATATCATGATAAATGTTTATTATTCATGCTAGAATTGTATTAACCGGAAACATGATACATGTGTGAATACATAGACAAACATATAGTCACTAGTATGCCTCTACTTGACTAGCTCATTAATCAAAGATGGTTATGTTTCCTAACCATAGACATGTGTTGTTATTTGATTAATGGGATCACATCATTAGGAGAATGATGTGATTGACATGACCCATTCCGTTAGCCTAGCACTTGATCGTTTAGTATATTGCTATTGCTTTCTTCATGACTTATCGTGTTCCTGTACCTATGAGATTATGCAACTCCGTTTACGGAGGAACACTTTGGTGCTACCAAGCGTCACTGGCGTAATGGGTGATTATAAAGGAGTACTACAGGTGTCTCCAAAGGTACATGTTGGGTTGGCGTATTTCAGATTAGGTTTTGTCACTCCGATTGTCGGAGAGGTATCTCTGGGCCCTCTCGGTAATGCACATCACTATAAGCCTTGGAAGCAATGTAGCTAATGAGTTAGTTACGGAATGATGCATTACGTAACGAGTAAAGAGACTTGCGATGTGAGATTGAACTAGGTATTGGATACCGACGATCGAATCTCGGGCAAGTAACATACCGATGACAAAGGGAACAACGTATGTTGTTATGCGGTTTGACCGATAAAGATCTTCGTAAAATATGTAGGAGCCAATATGAGCATCCAGGTTCCGCTATCGGTTATTGACCGAGAATAGTTCTAGGTCATGTCTACATAGTTCTCGAACCCGTACGGTCCGCATGCTTAACGTTACGATAACAGTTTTATTATGAGTTTATAAGTTTTGATGTACCGAAGATTGTTCGGAGTCCCGGATGTGATCACGGACATGACGAGGAGTCTCGAAATGGTCGAGACATAAAGATTGATATATTGGAAGCCTATATTTGGATATCGGAATGGTTCCGGGTGAAATCGGGATTTTACCGGAACACCGGGGGGTTACCGGAACCCTCCCGGGGGTTAATGGGCCTTAGTGGGCCATGAGGGAGAAGAGGAGGGCCGGCCAGGGCAGGCCGCGCGCCCCCTCCCCCCCTAGTCCGAATAGGACAAGGAAGGGGGGGCGGCGCCCCCCTTTCCTCTTTCCCCTCCCCCCTTTCCTTCTCCACCAAGGCAAGAGGGGGGTGTCCTACTCCCGGTGGGAGTAGGCCTCCTCCAGGCGCACCCCTAGGGGGCCGGCCGCACCTCCCCCCTCCCTCCTTTATATACGGGGGCAAGGGGGCACCCTAGAACACATAAGTTGATCTTCGTGATCGTTCCTTAGCCGTGTGCGATGCCCCCCTCCACCATATTCCACCTCGGTCATATCGTCGCGGAGTTTAGGCGAAGCCCTGCGCCGGTAGAACATCATCATCGTCACCACGCCGTCGTCTTGTGGAACTCATCCCCGACACTTTGCTGGATCGGAGTCCGGGGATCGTCATCGAGCTGAACGTGTGCTGAACTCGGAGGTGCCGTACGTTCGGTACTTGGATCGGTCGGATCGTGAAGACGTACGACTACATCAACCTCGTTGTCATAACGCTTCCGCTTATGGTCTACGAGGGTACGTGGACAATACTCTCCCCTCTCGTTGCTATGCATCACCATGATCTTGCGTGTGTGTAGGAAATTTTTTGAAATTACTACGTTCCCCAACAGTGGCATCCGAGCCTGGTTTTATGCGTTGATGTTATTTGCACGAGTAGAACACAAGTGAGTTGTGGGCGATACAAGTCATACTACTTACCAGCATGTCATACTTTGGCTCAGCGGTATTGTGAGATGAAGCGGCCCGGACCGACATTACGCGTACGCTTACGCGAGACTGGTTTCACCGTTACGAGCACTCGTGCTTAAAGGTGACTGGCGGGTGTCTGTCTCTCTCACTTTAGCTGAACCGAGTGTGGCTATGCCCGGTCCTTGCGAAGGTTAAAACAGCACTAACTTGACGAACTATCGTTATGGTTTTAATGCGTAGGTAAGAACGGTTCTTGCTCAGCCCGTAGTAGCCACGTAAAACTTGCAACAACAAAGTAGAGGACGTCTAACTTGTTTTTGCAGGGCATGTTGTGATGTGATATGGTCAAGACGTGATGCTATATTTTATTGTATGAGATGATCATGTTTTGTAACCGAAGTTATCGGCAACTGGCAGGAGCCATATGGTTGTCGCTTTATTGTATGAAATGCAAACGCCCTGTAATGCTTTACTTTATCACTAAGCGGTAGCGATAGTCGTAGAAGCATAAGATTGGCGAGACGACAACGATGCTACGATGGAGATCAAGGTGTCGCGCCGGTGACGATGGTGATCACGATGGTGCTTCGGAGATGGAGATCACAAGCACAAGATGATGATGGCCATATCATATCACTTATATTGATTGCATGTGATGTTTATCCTTTATGCATATTATCTTGCTTTGATTGACGGTAGCATTTTAAGATGATCTCGCACTAAAATTATCAAGAAGTGTTCTCCTTGAGTATGCACCGTTGCGAAAGTTCTTCGTGTTGAGACACCATGTGATGATCGGGTGTGATAGGCTCTACGTTCAAATACAACGGGTGCAAAACAGTTGCACACGCGGAATACTCAGGTTAAACTTGACGAGACTAGCATATAACAGATATGGCCTCGGAACACAGAGACCGAAAGGTCGAGCGCGAATTATATAGTAGATATGATCAACATATTGATGTTCACCGTTGAAACTACTCCATCTCACGTGACGATCGGACATGGTGTAGTTAATATGGATCACGTAATCACTTAGAAGATTAGAGGGATGTCTATCTAAGTGGGAGCTCTAAAGTAATATGATTAATTGAACTTAAATTTATCATGAACTTAGTACCTGATAGTATTTTGTTTGTCTATGTTTACTGTAGATAGATGGCTCGTGCTGTTGTCCCGTTGAATTTTAATGCATTCCTTGAGAAAGCAAAGTTGAAAGATGATGGTAGCAATTACACGGACTGGGTCCGTAACCTGAGGATTATCCTCATTGCTGCACATAAGAATTACGTCCTGGAAGCACCGCTGGGTGCCAGGCCTGCTGCTGATGCAACTGACGACGTTAAGAACGTCTGGCAGAGCAAAGCTGATGACTACTCGATAGTTCAGTGTGCCATGCTTTACGGCTTAGAACCGGGTCTTCAACGACGTTTTGAACGTCATGGAGCCTATGAGATGTTCCAGGAGTTGAAGTTAATATTTCAAGCAAATGCCCGGATAGAGAGATATGAAGTCTCCAATAAGTTCTATAGCTGCAAGATGGAGGAGAATAGTTCTGTCAGTGAACACATACTCAAAATTTCTGGGTATAATAATCATTTGATTCAACTGGGAGTTAATCTTCCTGATGATAGTGTCATTGACAGAATTCTTCAATCACTGCCACCAAGCTACAAGAGCTTCGTGATGAACTATAATATGCAAGGGATGGACAAGACTATTCCCGAGCTCTTCGCAATGCTAAAAGCCGCGGAGGTAGAAATCAAAAAGGAGCATCAAGTGTTGATGGTCAACAAGACCACCAGTTTCAAGAAAAAGGCAAAGGGAAGAAGAAGGGAACTTCAAGAAGAACAGCAAACAAGTTGCTGCTCAAGAGAAGAAACCCAAGTCTGGACCTAAGCCCGAGATCGAGTGCTTCTCCGCAAGCGGTGGACTTTGAAGCGGAACTGCCCCAAGTATTTGGCGGATAAGAAGGATGGCAAAGTGAACAAAGGTATATGTGATATACATGTTATTGATGTGTACCTTACTAATGCTCGCAGTAGTACCTGGGTATTTGATACTGATTCTGTTGCTAATATTTGCAACTCGAAACAGGAACTACGGATTAAGCGAAGATTGGCGAAGGACGAGGTGACGATGCGCGTGGGAAATGGTTCCAAAGTCGATGTGATCGCGGTCGGCACGCTACCTCTACATCTACCATCGGGATTAGTTTTAGACCTAAATAATTGTTATTTGGTGCCAGTGTTAAGCATGAACATTATATCTGGATCTTGTTTGATGCGAGACGGTTATTCATTAAAGTCAGAGAATAATGGTTGTTCTATTTATATGAATAATATCTTTTATGGTCATGCACCCTTGAAGAGTGGTCTATTTTTATTGAATCTCGATAGTAGTAATACACATATTCATAGTGTTGAAACCAAAAGATACAGAGTTGATAATGATAGTGCAACTTATTTGTGGCACTGCCGTTTAGGCCATATCGGTGTAAAGCGCATGAAGAAACTTCATACTGATGGGCTTTTGGAATCACTTGATTATGAATCACTTGGTACTTGCGAACCGTGCCTCATGGGCAAGATGACTAAAACGCCGTTCTCCGGAACTATGGAGCGAGCAACTGATTTATTGGAAATCATACATACTGATGTTTGTGGTCCAATGAATGTTGAGGCTCGCGGCGGGTATCGTTATTTTCTCACCTTCACAGATGATTTGAGCAGATATGGGTATATCTACTTAATAAAACACAAATCTGAAACATTTGAAAAGTTCAAAGAATTTCAGAGTGAAGTGGAAAATCATTGTAACAAGAAAATAAATTTTCTACGATCTGATCCTGGAGGAGAATATTTGAGTTACGAGTTTGGTTTACATTTGAAACAATGCGGAATAGTTTAGCAACTCACGCCACCGGAACACCACAGCGAAATGGTGTGTCCGAACGTCAGAATCGTGCTTTACTAGATATGGTGCGATCTATGATGTCTCTTACTGATTTACCGCTATCGTTTTGGGGTTATGCTTTAGAGACGGCCGCATTCACGTTAAATAGGGCACCATCAAAATCCGTTTAGACGACACCTCATGAACTGTGGTTTGGCAAGAAACCAAAGTTGTCGTTTCTTAAAGTTTGGGGCTGTGATGCTTATGTGAATAAACTTCAACCAGATAAGCTCGGACCCAAATCGGAGAAATGTGTCTTCATAGGATACCGAAAGGAGACTGTTGGGTACACCTTCTATCACAGATCTGAAGGCAAGATTTTCGTTGCTAAATTCAGATCCTTTCTAGAAAAGGAGTTTCTCTCGAAAGAAGTGAGTGGGAGGAAAGTAGAACTTGATGAGATAACTGTATCTGCTCCCTTATTGGAAAGTAGTTCATCACAAGAACCGGTTCATGTGACAACTACACCAATTAGTGAGGAAGCTAATGATATTGATCATGAAACTTCAGATCAAGTTTCTACTGAACTTCGTAGGTCAACCAGAGTAAGATCCGCACCAGAGTGGTACGGTAATCCTATTCTGGAAGTCATGTTACTTAACCATGGCGAACCTATGAACTATGAGGAAGCGATGATGAGCCCAGATTCCGCAAAATGGCTAGAAGCCATGAAATCTGAGATGGGATCCATGTATGAGAACAAAGTATGGACTTTGGTTGACTTGCCCGATGATCGGCAAGCCATTGAGAATAAATGGATCTTTAAGAAGAAGACTAAAGCTGATGGTAATGTAACTGTCTATAAAGCTCGACTTGTTGCGAAAGGATTTCGACAAGTTCAAGGGGTTGACTACGATGAGACTTTCTCACCCGTAGCGATGCTTAAGTCTGTCCGAATCATGTTAGCAATTGCTGCATTTTATGATTATGAGATTTGGCAAATGGATGTCAAAACTGCATTCTTGAATGGATTTCTAGAAGAAGAGTTGTATATGATGCAACCAGAAGGTTTTGTTGATTCAAAAGGTGCTAACAAATTATGCAAGCTCCAACGATCAATTTATGGTCTGGTGCAAGCCTCTCGGAGTTGGAATAAACGCTTTGATAGTGTGATCAAAGCATATGGTTTTCTGAGACTTTTGGAGAAGCCTGTATTTACAAGAAAGTGAGTGGGAGCTCTGTAGCATTTCTGATATTATATGTGGACGACATATTGTTGATCGGAAATGATATAGAATTTCTGGATAGCATAAAAGGATACTTGAATAAAAGTTTTTCAATGAAAGACCTCGGTGAAGCTGGTTACATATTGGGCATCAAGATCTATAGAGATAGATCAAGACGCTTGATTGGACTTTCACAAAGCACATACCTTGATAAAGTTTTGAAAAAGTTCAAAATGGATCAGGCAAAGAAAGGATTCTTACCTGTATTACAAGGTGTGAAATTGAGTCAGACTCAATGCCCGACCACAGCAGAAGATAGAGAGAAAATGAAAGATGTTCCCTATGCTTCAGCCATAGGCTCTATCATGTATGCAATGTTGTGTACCAGACCTGGCGTATGCTTAGCAATAAGCTTGGCAGGAAGGTACCAAAGTAATCCAGAGTGGATCATCGGACGTGGTCAAGAACATCTGAAATACGAAAAGGACTAAGGATATGTTTCTCGATATGGAGGTGACAAAGAGCTAGTCGTAAATGGTTACGTCGATGCAAGCTTTGACACTGATCCGGACGATTCTAAATCGCAAACCGGATCGTATTTTTATTAAACAGTGGAGCTGTAAGTTGGTGCAGTTCGAACAAAGCGTCGTGGCGGGATCTACATGTGAAGCGGAGTACATAGCTGCTTCGAAGCAGCAAATGAAGGAGTCTCGATGAAAGAGTTCATTTCCGATCTAGGTGTCATACCTAGTGCATCGGGACCAATGAAGATCTTCTGACAATCTGGTGCAATTGCCTTGGCAAAGGAATCCAGATTTCACAAGAGGACCAAGCACATCAAGAGACGCTTCAATTCCATCCGGGACCAAGTCCGGTGGGAGACATAGAGATTTGCAAGATACATACGGATCTGAATGTTGCGACCCGTTGACTAAGCCTCTTCCACGAGCAAAACATGATCAGCACCAAGACTCCATGGGTGTTAGAATCATTCTTGTGTAATCTAGATTATTGACTCTAGTGCAAGTGGGAGACTGAAGGAAATATGCCCTAGAGGCAATAATAAAGTTATTATTTATTTCCTCATATCATGATAAATGTTTATTATTCATGCTAGAATTGTATTAACCGGAAACATGATACATGTGTGAATACATAAACAAACATATAGTCACTAGTATGCCTCTACTTGACTAGCTCATTAATCAAAGATGGTTATGTTTCCTAACCATAGACATGTGTTGTTATTTGATTAATGGGATCACATCATTAGGAGAATGATGTGATTGACATGACCCATTCCGTTAGCCTAGCACTTGATCGTTTAGTATATTGCTATTGCTTTCTTCATGACTTATACATGTTCCTGTAACTATGAGATTATGCAACTCCGTTTACGGAGGAACACTTTGGTGCTACCAAACGTCACAACGTAATCTGGGTGATTATAAAGGAGTACTACAGGTGTCTCCAAAGGTACATGTTGGGTTGGCGTATTTCCAGATTAGGTTTTGTCACTCCGATTGTCGGAGAGGTATCTCTGGGCCCTCTCGGTAATGCACATCACTATAAGCCTTGCAAGCAATGTAGCTAATGAGTTAGTTACGGAATGATGCATTACGTAACGAGTAAAGAGACTTGCCAGTAACGAGATTGAACTAGGTATTGGATACCGACGATCGAATCTCGGGCAAGTAACATACCGATGACAAAGGGAACAACGTATGTTGTTATGCGGTTTGACCGATAAAGATCTTCGTAGAATATGTAGGAGACAATATGAGCATCCAGGTTCCGCTATTGGTTATTGATCGAGAATAGTTCTAGGTCATGTCTACATAGTTCTCGAACCCGTAGGGTCCGCACGCTTAACGTTACGATGACAGTTTTATTATGAGTTTATAAGTTTTGATGTACCGAAGATTGTTCGGAGTCCCGTATGTGATCACGGACATGACGAGGAGTCTCGAAATGGTCGAGACATAAAGATTGATATATTGGAAGCCTATATTTGGATATCGGAATGGTTCCGGGTGAAATCAGGATTTTACCGGAACACCGGGGAGTTACTGAAACCCTCCCGGTGGTTAATGGGCCTTAGTGGGCCATGAGGGAGAAGAGGAGGGCCGGCCAGGGCAGGCCGCATGCCCCCTCCCCCCCTAGTCCGAATAGGACAAGGAAGGGGGGGCGGCGCCCCCCTTTCCTCTTTCCCCTCCCCCCTTTCCTTCTCCACCAAGGCAAGAGGGGGGAGTCCTACTCCCGGTGGGAGTAGGACTCCTCCAGGCGCACCCCTAGGGGGCCGGCCGCACATCCCCCCTCCCTCCTTTATATACGGGGGCAAGGGGGCACCCTAGAACACACAAGTTGATCTTCGTGATCGTTCCTTAACCGTGTGCGATGCCCCCCTCCACCATATTCCACCTCGGTCATATCGTCGCGGAGTTTAGGCGAAGCCCTGCGCCGGTAGAACATCATCATCGTCACCACGCCGTCGTACTGACAGAACTCATCCCCGACACTTTGCTGGATCGGAGTCCAGGGATCGTCATCGAGCTGAACGTGTGCTGAACTCGGAGATGTGGTACGTTCGGTACTTGGATTGGTCGGATCGTGAATACGTACGACTACATCAACCGCGTTGTCATAACACTTCCGCTTACGGTCTACGAGGGTACGTGCACAATACTCTCCCCTCTTGTTGCTATGCATCACCATGATCTTGCGTGTGCGTAGGAAATTTTTTGAAATTACTACGTTCCCCAACAATATATACTATGTATACACTAATTTGGAGGTATAGAGTGCAAGTACAACAATGATTTAAATAACCTTTTCAATATTGTTATTTACTAACACATACTTCAACAACTATCATAGATACCAATTTGTTGGTGCACTTTGCAGGAGATGCACCAAACACAGTTGGTTGTTTCTTGTTGTAAGTGAAAGCAACAAAAAGATCCTTCCTTTCTAAATTTATCATTACGAATGCATTATCTAGTGCAAAAATGAAACTATATATTGTTGAAAATAGTATATATTAAATTTGAGATTTTAGAAAAAAAATTGTTTATAATGGATTCCACTCTAAACATAAGCAAACCCATATTATCACATCACTTCGCATATTGATGTGTTCCCCTTATAATTTATAGTTGTTTAAACTCTTTTTGTCCATAGTATCTTTAGATATCTACACTGCTTGGTCGAACATTTTAGAGTGTATGATTTTAGCATAACATGCATTGGGTTTGTAGAGTACACGATTGTATTTATGTTTTCTTCATCAGTAGTTTGTCCTAAAATCCCATAATTTGTTGTCGCTAGTTGGTTGTGCGTGATCCCTAGTTGCAAGGAAACCTAAGATCCTAAGGCCTAGTTTGGCTGCATTGTATTTTCATAAATGTGGTAATATAAAACCTTGACATTCCAATGCCCGAGGAATGAATACTCCGGTAAGAAACCATAATTTTCTCGGTAAGTTTTAGAAAAAAAGATCAAAACTTTTGTTTCAAATATTACGAAATACTAAATTATTGGAGATACTACGGATTAAATTTTTTTTTTGATATTTGTGATGTCAAACACATCAAAGTTTGTAAAGCCATTTTCTTAAAAACCAAGGTATTAATGCCAAAACTTTAAAAATACTTATCTGCCAAACACAACTAAGTGGATTTTGGTGTATATCACAATTGCTTAGGGGATAAATCACATTTGAAAGACATATGAACAGGTATTGGTCCCATGGCTGAAAACAAAAGTAGAAAAGCCAGAAGCCGTATTTAGCTAAAACTTTACATGATGTTTTAATCCATGCATTTTATCTTATGTTTAGTCGAAAAGCCACACTATCAAAAGGGGTGTACATGATGAACTTCATTGCGGCAGACAAACATAATCATACGCGCACATCTAGTCTGGGAGAACACCCCAAGAGTTAGCTAAGTGTGAAGCCTCTAAATTAACCCATTTTTTCTCTATGTGAAGCCCAGATGATATTATGGATGAGTTCAGGAGCTACAGGCTCGAACGGATTCATATCTGGGAGTTCGGAGGTTCCGTACCAGCTCACATAGAGCATAACAATTGAATTTTGATGGGGCATATAATGTGACTACTAAGATATACGAAAAGGGGCACATGTCTAAGCAACAAGAACACTCTCTCTTACACCATTGTTGACCTTCCCAAGCTCAAGAAGCCCCCCATAGTGCTCTAAAGCCTTCATGACTTTGATTTCACCATGTTTATTGAGATTCCTGTTAACCAAATATCAAAGTGGATAGAATCCATATGTTTACCAATTCTCTGTTTTGTGCATACATTCCTAGCATATTTAATTTCTTCTTCTTCAACTCCCGCGTTTATATGTATTTGGGAAACTTTATTGTAGCTACATGCTTGTCTATTCATCTATTTTTCAAATTCTCATAGATCTCAGTAGTCAAATTTATCTCCATGTCCTTGATTAGCAACGAACGATAAAACCATTCACATCTTCATTTCATATAACCTACAGACTACATTCCACGCTTGGATTTCACTACAGTTGTGCAACATTATTGGAGAGCTCAAATTTCATATGGTTAGTGGTGTGCAAGTTAGTGGATGTGATTTTGAAAATATTGAGAATTAGCAAAGTGTTGTTATACTATTTCATAAAGCAAGCAACAAGATAATTGAAAAATGGAACTAGGTTATTATGTACCGCCACACATGGTTGAGTGTTCTATCATGCCAAACCGGTACTAGATTGTTCAAAAACAGGTTTCTATGATAACGAGAGTTTTAGTTGAGAGCCACCTCTTGGTACGGTGTGTATTGCGTTGAAGACAACTCTACCCACTTAAAAGTTTGAATCTGGTGGCTCAAATTTACATGACCATGCGCTGTCGACTTTAACGTAGGAATTCAGTGAGATTGATGGATTTATTTGCAATCCACTTCTTTCTTGCTATGGTTCGGTGGCGCACTTGTGAGGATGTACTGTTTATGTGTTTCTTCGTTGTAATCACACACACAAAAAAAAAGGGTTACCACATGTTCTTTTTGGTACAACATCATGCATGCAAGATTTGTGTTCTCTAAATGATGGTTGCTGCATACAAAGATTGTTCGTTCGTCGACATGTGCATCAAATGCAAATATGTTGCAATAGTCGATAAAGAATACCCCTCGATCGTTGTGAATCTTGGCACCTATCCAGAACACAACGGAATGTTGACTTGTTTTGCGTCTTTGACAAGAAGCGAAGATGGAGAAATGAAGAGACACCAATAATACTCAAGTTGGATGGAATCTACGGCGCACGCGTCCTCCCTCCGTACCAAAATACTTGTAGTGGGTACACAGGTAGTAGTTGACAAGGACGTAGGATGACTGGAGAAATGGATGATGTACCAAAGTGCCGCTAGCTATGCATTACTACTACGTAGTACTCCCTCCGTTCCGAAATAATTGTCTTTCTAGCCATCTCAAATGGACTATAACATACGCTTCAAAAAAAACATACGGATATATGTAGACATGTTTTAGAGTGTAGATTCATTCATTTTGCTCCGTATGTAGTCATTTGTTAAAATCTCTAGAAAGACAATTATTTAGGAACGGAGGGAGTAGCTGATAATTTTGGCGTGATAAAATATTTTTAGAGTAATAGTTTTGGCGTGAGATGACAAAAATTCCAAGGGCAAGAGACAGGAGAGCGAGATCGGACGGTCGGTTTCAAAAATGTGCGGACCTGATAAGCCTGCCGTGGTTCACCGGCCGACTACATCCCGAAACAGATGGATTACGGCTCTTGATTTCAAAGCGGAAGAGCTAGTCCATGCGTCTCCATCGGCCGACCTGGATCGAAGCTTGTAGAAGAGAATAATATCCGTCTCCACCGATGGACCAACAATATTATATTACGGCACTGATCATATTTCTCCTTCGTCAGATGATGCATGTGGTTCGATCGGTACCTGACCAATGAAGATCGGGCGCGCCCCTTTTCTTTCAAAACGCAAGGGAAATGGATGGAAGTTGATGGGATGCTGCATGCACACCTGTTGCACATCATAACACCCACGTCCTCAACACATCGGGAGGCGACGCACGCGATCGAGCGATGTCTAGACAGACAGTCCAGACGCAGTACCTGCTTGTACATCTGGAGGCGTCCCAAGTATTGGCATTCTTTTCCAAGACTTTCGTTAGTTAGCCACCGCCGGTGTCAGAGAATGTATAATGTAGTAGTGGAATCCAGGTACTGGTAGTTCTTTCTTACGACGGCGAAAGTGGAGCAGGATCCATCGATGCCATTGCTAGCTAACTTCACAGGCTAGGTGATCAGTGCTAGATCGAAGGCAAATAGGCAACTCGCGGTTCATTCCTGGAACTTCCCGCCCGCGACGACGACCGCGTGATGCATACACACGGCGGCGACGCGCTCGACTCGACTGAGGGTCCCCGACCCGACCCGACCGGGCACACACAGCACGTCGAATCGGTGGCGCGGGGACAGCTAGCTAGCCCGACTTGGGCGACCGTTGACAAACCTTAGCATTCGATCTCTGCACCTTGAATAATTAAAACACGCCCCTACCAGATCAGGATGCAGAGACCAAAGTCGGAGGCGCGGCTGGACGCCGGGAGCAGACCGGATGTGCACGCCAGGGCCGAGCTCGGCGGCTGGGCAGCAGGAAGACGATGCCAGATTTTTTTGTTTACTGCACAAACCTTATCCTCTTCGGTCCTTTTACAGTTTAGTCCATGCTATTTTTTCTATTTGTGATTTGTTATATTGTGCCACGTCGCCCTGTCCAGCGGGACCCTCCTGTCATAATCGTGCTCAAAACGTTCTAAGCTGGTGATTAGTGTTTTTTGCAAAAAATTAGCCTCAGAATTAGTGGTTTTTGGCATAAAACTATAGAATTGTGATTCCTGCAAACCTAGCCTTCAATGTCGATGTTTTCTGCAATTCACTCTGATGCTAAGCAAATTGACGGTCATGATAGCCAACTTTATAAGAGCATTGAGTTGATAGGTAGTCATGATAGGTAACCTGGCAACAAGGTGCATCCTGTAGTACCAAAGTTGATAGGTAGTCACGGGTAGGCAACTTTCAAGTGATGGTAGACCATTTGGTAGTAATTGTAGGCAACTCAAAAGAACATTAGGATGATAGATGACCATGATACACAACCTAACCGAAAGTTGCCTATTGTAGCATAAAAGTTATCTCTCTCTCTGGCAGCGAAGTTGCTTGAGAGAAAAAGTTCATCGAAAAGAACTCCATAGTTGACGCTAGGCAACTTATAGGTGATGCTAGGCAATTTGGTAGTCATCATAGCGAACTCAAAAGAATATTGGGATGATAGATGACCATAATACACAACCTAACAGAAAGTTGCCTTATCCGCGGCACCAAAGTTGCTTGAGAAAAAAAAGTTCGCCGAAAGCAACTTCATAGTTGACGCTAGGCAACTTATAGGTGATGTTAGGCGATTTGATAGTCATCGTAGATAACTAAAAAAACATTAGGATGATAGGTGATCATGATACAAAACCTAACCAAAAGTTGCCTATTGTAGTTCAAAAGTTGCCTCTCTGTGGCAGCAAAGTTGCTTGAGAAAAAAAAGTTCGTCAAAAGCAACTTCCTAGGTGACACTAGGCAACTTGACGGTCATAATAGCCAACTTTATAAGAACATTGAATGGATAGGTAGTCATGAAAGGCAACCGGCCAACAAGGTGCTTCATATAACACCAAAGTTAATAGGTAGTCGTGGTAGGCAACTTACAGATGATGATAGGCAATTTGGTAGTCCTTGTAGCCAACTCAAAAGAACATCAGAATGATGTGATAAACAACCTAAATGAAAGTTGCTTGGTTTAGTACAAAAGTTGCCTCTTCGTGGCACCAAAATTGCCTGAGGAAAAAAAAATTGTTGAAACATATCGATATGGGATCTAGTTTTGAAGAGCTCGTCGCCAAGAATCTAGCGGTGAAAACGGATCTTAATTTTGATGCTCCGTTCAAAAGTTATAACTTTTAAAAAAAATTGAACACACATAATAATTGCACATGGGACAAGATCTTTCCTATTTTGGAGTGAATTTTGCATCATAGCATTAGAATAAAAATTGCCTTTTTTGGGTTTGTGCTCGGGAACGCTAAGGAGCACATGTATACTCCCTAGTCGCGTCCTTTGAGAAATAGTTGTAGGCTTTTTGTTGGGCTATTCATCATGTTATAATAAATTTACCATGGGCTAAGAGGCTTCTTGCTCGTGCGTACTAGCTTTGATGGGTTCAAGCGTGCATTTGTATTGAGTTCATGCAAGTGAATACGTGTATATATGGACGTGACGTGCAAAGATCTTTGGGTTCAAGTGAACCCAACGCCTACACGCTGGCTTCGCCATTGTCCACAGATCGTCTTCCAAATTGTTGTTCATTCCTGGAACTTCCCGCCCGCGACGACGACCGCGTGATGCATACACACGGCGGCGGCGCGCCGATTCGGATCGAGGGTCCCGACCCGACCCGACCGGGCACACACAAGACGTCGATTCGGTGGCGCTGGGACACCTAGCTAGCCCGACTTGGGCGACCGTTGACAAACCTTAGCATTCGATCTCGCACCTTGAATAATTGAAACACGCTCCTACCAGATCAGGATGCAGAGACCAAAGTCGAGGCGCGGGGACGCCGGAGCAGACCGGATGCACGCCGGGGCCGAGCTCGCGGCTGGGCAGCAGCAGGAAGGCGATGCCAGATTTTTTTGTTTACTGCACGAACCTTATCCTCTTCGGTCATTTTACAGTTTAGTCCATGCTATTTTTTCTATTTGTGATTTGTTATATTGTGCCACGTCGCCCTGTCCAACGGGACCCTCCTGTCATAATCGTGCTCAAAACGTTCTAAGCTGGTGATTAGTGTTTTTTGCAAAAAAATTAGCCTCAGAATTAGTTGTTTTTGGCACAAAACTATAGAATTGTGATTCCTGCAAACCTAGCCTTCAATGTCGATGTTTTCTGCAATTCACTCTGATGCTAAGCAAATTGACGGTCATGATAGCCAACTTTATAAGAGCATTGAGTTGATAGGTAGTCATGATAGGTAACCTGGCAACAAGGTGCATCCTGTAGTACCAAAGTTGATAGGTAGTCACGGGTAGGCAACTTTCAAGTGATGGTAGACAATTTGGTAGTAATTGTAGGCAACTCAAAATAACATTAGGATGATAGATGACCATGATACACAACCTAACAGAAAGTTGCCTATTGTAGCATAAAAGTTATCTCTCTCTCTGGCAGCGAAGTTGCTTGAGAGAAAAAGTTCATCGAAAAGAACTCCATAGTTGACGCTAGGCAACTTATAGGTGATGCTAGGCAATTTGGTAGTCATCATAGCGAACTCAAAATAATATTGGGATGATAGATGACCATAATACACAACCTAACAGAAAGTTGCCTTATCCGCGGCAGCAAAGTTGCTTCAGAAAAAAAAGTTCGCCGAAAGCAACTTCATAGTTGACGCTAGGCAACTTATAGGTGATGTTAGGCGATTTGATAGTCATCGTAGATAACTAAAAAAACATTAGGATGATAGGTGATCATGATACAAAACCTAACCAAAAGTTGCCTATTGTAGTTCAAAAGTTGCCTCTCTGTGGCAGCAAAGTTGCTTGAGAAAAAAAAGTTCGTCAAAAGCAACTTCCTAGGTGACACTAGGCAACTAGACGGTCATAATAGCCAACTTTATAAGAACATTGAATGGATAGGTAGTCATGGCAGGCAACCGGCCAACAAGGTGCTTCATATAACACCAAAGTTAATAGGTAGTCGTGGTAGGCAACTTACAGATGATGATAGGCAATTTGGTAGTCCTTGTAGCCAACTCAAAAGAACATCAGAACGATGTGATAAACAACCTAAATGAAATTTGCTTGGTTTAGTACAAAAGTTGTCTCTTCGTGGCACCAAAATTGCCTGAGGAAAAAAATTGTCGAAACATATCGATATGGGATCTAGTTTTAAAGAGCTCGTCGCCAAGAATCTAGCGGTGAAAACGGATCTTAATTTTGATGCTCCTTCAAAAGTTATAACTTTTTAAAAAAATTGAACACACATAATAATTGCACATGGGACAAGATCTTTCCTATTTTGGAGTGAATTTTGCATCATAGCATTAGAATAAAAATGAACTTTTTTGGGTGTGTGCTCGGGAACGCTAAGGAGCACATGTATACTCCCTAGTCGCGTACTTTGAGAAATAGTTGTAGGCTTTTTGTTGGGCTATTCATCATGTTATAATAAATTTACCATGGGCTAAGAGGCTTCTTGCTCGTGCGTACTAGCTTTGATGGGTTCAAGCGTGCATTTGTATTGGGTTCATGCAAGTGAATACGTGTATATATGGACGTGACGTGCAAAGATCTTTGGGTTCAAGTGAACCCAACGCCTACACGCTGGCTTCGCCGCGTCTGTCCACGATCGTCTTCCAAATTGTCGTTCATTCTGGAACTTCCCGCCTTGACGACGACGACCGCGTGATGCATACACACGGCGGCGACGCGCTCGACTCGACTGAGGGTCCCCGACCCGACCCGACCGCGCACACACAGCACGTCGATTTGGTGGCGCGGGGACAGCTAGCTAGCCCGACTTGGGCGACCGTTGACAAACCTTAGCATTCGATCTCTGCACCTTGAATAATTGAAACACGCTCCTACCAGATCAGCATGCAGAGACCAAAGTCGGAGGCGCGGATGGACGCCGGGAGTAGACCGGATGTGCACGCCGGGGCCGAGCTCGGCGGCTGGGCAGCAGGAAGACGATGCCAGATTTTTTTGTTTACTGCACGAACCTTATCCTCTTCGGTCCTTTTACAGTTTAGTCCATGCTATTTTTTCTATTTGTGATTTGTTATATTGTGCCACATCGCCCTGTCCAGCGGGACCCTCCTGTCATAATCGTGCTCAAAACGTTCTAAGCTGGTGATTAGTGTTTTTTGCAAAAAATTAGCCTCAGAATTAGTGGTTTTTGGCACAAAACTATAAAATTGTGATTCCTGCAAACCTAGCCTTCAATGTCGATGTTTTCTGCAATTCACTCTGATGCTAAGCAAATTGACGGTCATGATAGCCAACTTTATAAGAGCATTGAGTTGATAGGTAGTCATGATAGGTAACCTGGCAACAAGGTGCATCCTGTAGTACCAAAGTTGATAGGTAGTCACGGGTAGGCAACTTTCAAGTGATGGTAGACAATTTGGTAGTAATTGTAGGCAACTCAAAAGAACATTAGGATGATAGATGACCATGATACACAACCTAACAGAAAGTTGCCTATTGTAGCATAAAAGTTATCTCTCTCTCTGGCACCGAAGTTGCTTGAGAGAAAAAGTTCATCGAAAAGAACTTCATAGTTGACGCTAGGCAACTTATAGGTGATGCTAGGCAATTTGGTAGTCATCATAGCGAACTCAAAAGAATATTGGGATGATAGATGACCATAATACACAACCTAACAGAAAGTTGCCTTATCCGCGGCACCAAAGTTGCTTGAGAAAAAAAAGTTCGCCGAAAGCAACTTCATAGTTGACGCTAGGCAACTTATAGGTGATGTTAGGCGATTTGATAGTCATCGTAGATAACTAAAAAAACATTAGGATGATAGGTGATCATGATACAAAACCTAAACCAAAAGTTGCCTATTGTAGTTCAAAAGTTGCCTCTCTGTGGCAGCAAAGTTGCTTGAGAAAAAAAAAGTTCGTCAAAAGCAACTTCCTAGGTGACACTAGGCAACTTGACGGTCATAATAGCCAACTTTATAAGAACATTGAATGCATAGGTAGTCATGACAGGCAACCGGCCAACAAGGTGCTTCATATAACACCAAAGTTAATAGGTAGTCGTGGTAGGCAACTTACAGATGATGATAGGCAATTTGGTAGTCCTTGTAGCCAACTCAAAAGAACATCAGAATGATGTGATAAACAACCTAAATGAAAGTTGCTTGGTTTAGTACAAAAGTTGCCTCTTCGTGGCACCAAAATTGCCTGAGGAAAAAAATTGTCGAAACATATCGATATGGGATCTAGTTTTGAAGAGCTCGTCGCCAAGAATCTAGCGGTGAAAACGGATCTTAATTTTGATGCTCCGTTCAAAAGTTATAACTTTTTAAAAAAAATTGAACACACATAATAATTGCACATGGGACAAGATCTTTTCTATTTTGGAGTGAATTTTGCATCATAGCATTAGAATAAAAATTACCTTTTTTGGGTGTGTGCTCGGGAACGCTAAGGAGCACATGTATACTTCCTAGTCGCGTCCTTTGAGAAATAGCTGTAGGCTTTTTGTTGGGCTATTCATCATGTTATAATAAATTTACCATGGGCTAAGAGGCTTCTTGCTCGTGCGTACTAGCTTTGATGGGTTCAAGCGTGCATTTGTATTGGGTTCATGCAAGTGAATACGTGTATATATGGACGTGGCGTGCAAAGATCTTTGGGTTCAAGTGAACCGCGCCTACACGTTGGCTTCGCCATTGTCCACGATCGTCTTCCAAATTGTCGTTCATTCCTGGAACTTCCGCCCATGACGACGACCGCGTGATGCATACTGCGGCGGCGACGCTCGATTCGGCGAGGGTCCCGACCCAACCCGACCGGGCACACACAGCACGTCGATTCGGTGGCGCGGGGACAGCTAGCTAGCCCGACTTGGGCGACCGTTGACAAACCTTAGCATTCGATCTCTGCACCTTGAATAATTGAAACACGCTCCTACCAGATCAGGATGCAGAGACCAAAGTCGGAGGCGCGGCTGGACGCCGGGAGCAGACCGGATGTGCACGCCGGGGCCAAGCTCGGCGGCTGGGCAGCAGGAAGACGATGCCAGATTTTTTATTTACTGCACGAACCTTATCCTCTTCGGTCCTTTTACAGTTTAGTCCATGCTATTTTTTCTATTTGTGATTTGTTATATTGTGCCACGTCGCCTTGTCCAGCGGGACCCTCCTGTCATAATCGTGCTCAAAATGTTCTAAGCTGGTGATTAGTGTTTTTTGCAAAAAATTAGCCTCAGAATTAGTGGTTTTTGGCACAAAACTATAGAATTGTGATTCCTGCAAACCTAGCCTTCAATGTCGATGTTTTCTGCAATTCACTCTGATGCTAAGCAAATTGACGGTCATGATAGCCAACTTTATAAGAGCATTGAGTTGATAGGTAGTCATGATAGGTAACCTGGCAACAAGGTGCATCATGTAGTACCAAAGTTGATAGGTAGTCACGGGTAGGCAACTTTCAAGTGATGGTAGACAATTTGGTAGTAATTGTAGGCAATTCAAAAGAACATTAGGATGATAGATGACCATGATACACAACCTAACCGAAAGTTGCCTATTGTAGCATAAAAGTTATCTCTCTCTCTCTGGCAGCGAAGTTGCTTGAGAGAAAAAGTTCATCGAAAAGAACTTCATAGTTGACGCTAGGCAACTTATAGGTGATGCTAGGCAATTTGGTAGTCATCATAGCGAACTCAAAAGAATATTGGGATGATAGATGACCATAATACACAACCTAACAGAAAGTTGCCTTATCCGCGGCACCAAAGTTGCTTGAGAAAAAAAAGTTCGCCGAAAGCAACTTCATAGTTGACGCTAGGCAACTTATAGGTGATGTTAGGCGATTTGATAGTTATCGTAGATAACTAAAAAAACATTAGGATGATAGGTGATCACGATACAAAACCTAACCAAAAGTTGCCTATTGTAGTTCAAAAGTTGCCTCTCTGTGGCAGCAAAGTTGCTTGAGAAAAAAAAGTTCGTCAAAAGCAACTTCCTAGGTGACACTAGGCAACTTGACGGTCATAATAGCCAACTTTATAAGAACATTGAATGGATAGGTAGTCATGACAGGCAACCTGCCAACAAGGTGCTTCATATAACACCAAAGTTAATAAGTAGTCGTGGTAGGCAACTTACAGATGATGATAGGCAATTTGGTAGTCCTTGTAGCCAACTCAAAAGAACATCAGAATGATGTGATAAACAACCTAAATGAAAGTTGCTTGGTTTAGTACAAAAGTTGCCTCTTCATGGCACCAAAATTGCCTGAGGAAAAAAAAATTGTCGAAACATATCGATATGGGATCTAGTTTTGAAGAGCTCGTCGCCAAGAATCTAGTGGTGAAAACGGATCTTAATTTTGATGCTCCTTTCAAAAGTTATAACTTTTTAAAAAAATTAAACACACATAATAATTGCACATGGGACAAGATCTTTCCTATTTTGGAGTGAATTTTGCATCATAGCATTAGAATAAAAATTACCTTTTTTGGGTGTGTGCTCGGGAACGCTAAGGAGCACATGTATACTCCCTAGTCGCGTCCTTTGAGAAATAGCTGTAGGCTTTTTGTTGCGCTATTCATCATGTTATAATAAATTTACCATGGGCTAAGAGGCTTCTTGCTCGTGCGTACTAGCTTTGATGGGTTCAAGCGTGCATTTGTATTGGGTTCATGCAAGTGAATACGTGTATATATGAACGTGACGTGCAAAGATCTTTGGGTTCAAGTGAACCCAACGCCTACACGCTGGCTTCGCCATTGTCCATAGATCGTCTTCCAAATTGTCGTTCATTCCTGGAACTTCCCGCCCGCGACGACGACCGCGTGATGCATACACACGGCGGCGACGTGCTCGACTCGACTGAGGGTCCCCGACCCGACCCGACCGGGCACACACAGCACGTCGATTCGGTGGCGCAGGGACAGCTAGCTAACCCGACTTGGGCGACCGTTGACAAACCTTAGCATTCGCGATCTCTGCACCTTGAATAATTGAAACACGCTCCTACCAGATCAGGATGCAGAGACCAAAGTCAGGGACCGGCTAGCAATCCCACTCAAGGTTGCAACGGTGGCCGCGGTTGGAACGAACGCCGGAGCTTCATGAGCACGGCACATGACCTGCATGGCTAATGACACGGTCATGCGTATGCAAGTTGCATCGGTCGATCAGATTAGATATAAATGCATGCTTCTTTCGTGATTCTGTTGGGTGAACGCGACAACGACTACGGAGATCAATACCAAAGGAAGTGCGAGAGTGAACCAGGATACTGCTCACAAGTCACAACCTGACCACAATTATGACGAGTCAAACTTCCATCGCGTTGCAAGCCCCGGCCGGCGCCGTCTCCGTGGGTGGCTCACATCCACGCGACGGCGGCTTAGGTCGTCGCCGTCGTCGTTCACAGGGCCGGTCTTCTCCACAATGCATTTCCTCTTGCTGCAGGGAACCCTTGTCCTTTCATAGTTCTGCAATCGTGTATAACACGACACCGAGAGTGAGGACTCAGGAGTGAATATGAGTAGTAGCAGGATTTCATTTCACTGTGGCTTTAGTGTAAGAAAACCGACTTCATCTGAACCTAATTACCTCTACGCGGTTTCTACTAGCTTTAGCTACCCGGGTCAAGAAGCAACCCAGCTGGTACGTCCCCAGCAAGTTGGAGTATATTTTGTTGGTCCTTGGGGCGCACGAATTAAACAATTGACATAGAAAAACCGGAGGGATAACGTCAGAGGATAAGCACGAACACATGTGGATGTATACATGTTGGAGAGAGGATGTGATGGGATGCCATTGGGTGGGGCGGACAGTCGGCGGGCTTGACTGCTAGGCCACGCCCATGTTAATTAGCACATCACAGCAGATCACAACCTAGCCTGGTCAAATGCTTAATTATTTTTTGTACACTCCAACTTGGCCATCACCCGTCGATTTGTTGTTGGACTTAGTACTGCATGTGGCTTGTTTGGAAGAAAATGCTGCAGAACCCTCTTGTCCGTCTGACATAGGGTTGAATTTTTCACCGGGAAGAACATGGTGCGTGTCATCGAGGGTTGAATTTTTCTGAGAAAAGAGAAATATATACTTCCTCCTTTTCGGTTTATAGGGCTCAACTCAAAAATTTCACCAACCAAGATAGATGATGAGTGATGGAATACTTTTTGTAGTTTGCAAAAACATTCAATTAATGCTCTTGTTTTCCTCAAAAAGTTATGTTTACCAATGCATTAACTGCAATGCATGCATGCATAAAGTACATGCATTGGTCAATTTTTTCTTAATACTTGCATGCAATGATTAATGCACCTTGGAATCTGAACATATGATGAAGAATAACCAAATTGAGCCTTATAAAATGGAAAAACTTAAATTTTAAGATAAACCCTATAAACTGGAAAGGAGGGAGTACTAAACAAACAGTCTCCATAAGTAAATAAGTCCAGCGTCGACGAGCTTTTTTCTTTTGCGGGGAAAGGAGAATTCATTAATTAAGCAGCAGCCATGTCTGTGTTACATAGGTCCGGAACCTCGTCCGGACCGGATGGAAGCCACACCGATGTGCGCTTCTTTATTCGGCCAAAGTTGCTAAAAAGTGGCTAACAACGTTTTGTTCTGGCCTCACAAGCTTAACTAAGAAGTCACCCCGTTCCTGCAGACGCGAATTAATCTCACGGATCAACATAATATGCTCCGACCAGTCGCCATTACCTCCCTCGATCAGTTTTGCCACTTCTGCGCAGTCTGTTTGAATCACAACAGGAAGCTCAGACCACTGGGTAGCGAGGGAGACGCCTTCTGAACATGCAGCAAGTTTATTTACCAAACCCTTGACGAGCTTAATTTACCAAACCCTTGAAGTCGATTTGACGGTGACCTCCTATCATCATGTGCTTTCGGCACGTAAAGGGAAAAGTGTTTCAGAGTATGTACTTAGCATCGAGCACAAACGTAGCGTACGTTGTGGACGAACAGCCACGGAGCGGAATTTCATACTGCACATCAGATTCAGAGAAACCAAATGCCATTCTGCTCCAACCCAAATTTGGTGTTAAAACCAGGTGGCACCGATCGCTTCTTTTTCTCAACAGAAGAATCAACAGATGGAGCCATCGAGCTAGCTATAGAAGCTTCACGCATCTTGGGTACATCAAGCAACCACGCCTGTGTGGCTTCCCTTCCCTGTTTAGCTGTTCTGCTCTGTTTCTGCAAGCAAGCATCAGGTGCCAGACACATGGGGAGTTCAGACTTAAGAGAAGTCTCAAGTAGCACGAACAGCGGCGGCATTTTTCTTACGGAATCACGTATGTATGTGGTCATGGAAAATTCAAAGAGGCGGGAGACTGCAGCAAAAGTTGATCATCATCTACTATCTCCGAAGAAAAGATAGGTTTGGCTGGCATTTAACATTTGAACAACGACATAGAACTATTTCCCAGCAAGAACTATTTTTGTTTTGTTTTGAGGGACAGTAAGTACTATTGTTCAGCTTAGCCTTCAGGGCAAAGAAAGTTAGAAGTCTCAAGTCCAAGTCGTCGTGTCAGACGGAGCTCGCGGTCTTCTCCACCTCCATGTGGGTGATGTCTGCTGGTGCACACACATTCGTTCTAGTCAAGTTTTGCAGGTCGTAGATAGAAGCCTGATTATGTATCCATTCAAACATTTTCGGTCTGTATTCAAAGTGCATTGATCTCGAGAGCTTACGGCATCTATAACCAGACTGAGCATACCCCCTCAAACATCCGCAGACGCGTCCGGTCAGTGTGTCAACGTGTCCATTTTGAGCCCCTCCAGTAGCTACACATGGCGCCATCAAGCTAGCTATACATTTACAGTAGCTAGCTTCACGCATCTTAGACTTACTTGAGGTACAACCGAGCTAGCTATCTATCGATCGAGAAAGCGATGTGCCAGCCAGGTTCTCAAGAATTTTCCATCGACTCACGTAGCCATCCAGAGATATTCCTTCCGACCTAACAAGTCCAACGATTTCCTCCAATGCAACCAGTACGCACGCGCTTGCCCGGCCGTTTTGTCTTTCCTCTGCGTGGGTCGTGGCTGGAGTGAAAACCGACGACCGCGTGATGCATACACACGGGCGGCGACGCGCTCAACATCCACGCGACGGCGGCTTAGGTCGTCGCCGTCGTCGTTCACAGGGCCGGTCTACTCCACAATGCATTTCCTCTTGCTGCAGGGAACCCTTGTCCTTTCATAGTTCTGCAATCGTGTATAACACGACACCGAGAGTGAGGACTCAGGAGTGAATATGAGTACTAGCAGGATTTCATTTCACTGTGGCTTTAGTGTAAGAAAACCGACTTCATCTGAACCTAATTACCTCTACGCGGTTTCTACTAGCTTTAGCTACCCGGGTCAAGAAGCAACCCAGCTGGTACGCACGCATACGTACGTACGTCCCCAGCAAGTTGGAGTATATTTTGTTGGTTCTTGAGGCGTACGAATTAAACAATTGAAATAGACAAAAAAATGGAGGGATAACGTCAGAGGATAAGCACGTACACATGTGGACGTATACACGTTGGAGAGAGGGTTGAATGTTTCGCGGGGAAGAACATGGTGCGTGTCATCCCATGTTTTCTCTATGGATAAAGGAGAAATGTATACTAAGAAACAGTTTCCATGACTAAATAAGTCCAGCGTCGACGAGTTTAATTTACCAAACAATTCAATCGTAGCCAACAAATTAGACATACGATGGAATCGATACATTTTCTTGAAGTCAATTCGATGATGATCCTCTCATCATGTGCTTTCAGCACGTAAAGGGAAAAGTGTTCCAGAGTACATTTATTATCGAGTACAGACACACTTCCCCTCTGTAAAGAAATATAAGGCCGTTTAGATCACTAAATATAGTTGTTGGGAACAGCAACGGAATGGATATTTGTACTGCACATCAGCTTCAGAGAAACCAATGGCTATTCTGCTCCGACCCAAATGTGGGGTTAAAACCAAGTGGCATCGACCGGTTCTTTTTCTCCACAGAAGAATCAAATGGCGCCATCGACATAGCTATACTTCTACACTAGCTTCACACATCTTGGGTACCATAAGCTAGCTGTCGATCGGGGAAGCGATGTGCCAACCAGATGTAACTCATTCGTTCAAAGCAACAACGCTTGTGTGGCTTCCCTGGTTAGTTGTTCTGTTCTGTTTCTGCAAGCTAGCATCAGGTGCCAGGCATACAGGGGGGTTCAGACTTCAGACAACTCTCAAGTCACACCAACAGTGACAGCCTAACATTTTGCATGCGTAATCGAGTATGTATGTAGTCATGGAAAATTCAAACAAACGGGACACTGCAGCGAAAGTTGATCATCATCTTCCATCACCGAAGAAAAGATAAGTATGGCTGGCATCTAACCTTTGAACAACGACCGAGAAATATTTCCGGGCAAGAACTATTTTTGTTATATTTTGCGGGACATCAAGTACTATTATTCAGCAGCAAGTTAGAAGTCTCAAGTCCAAGTCGTCGTATCAGGCGGAGCTTGTGGTCTTCTCCGCCTCCATGTGGGTGATGTCTCCTGGTGCACACACATCCGTTCTAGTCAAGTTTTGCAGGTCGTAGATAGAAGCCTGATGATGGATCCATTCAAACCTTTTTGGTCTGTATTCAAACTGCATTGATCTCAAGAGCTTACCGCATCTACAACCGGACTGAGCTAATTTGGCCCATCAAACGCCGGTCTCTCGGTGTGTCCATTTTGAGCCCCTTCAGAAATCAGAAGCTACACATGGCGCCATCGAGCTAGCTGTACATTTACAGTAGCTAGCTAGCTTCACGCATCTTGGCTTGAGGTACAACGGAGCTAGCTATCTATCGATCGAGAAAGCGATGTGCCAGCCAGGTTCTCAAGAATTTTCCATCGACTCACGTAGCCATCCAGAGATATTCCTTCCGACCTAACAAGTCCAACGATTTCCTCCAACACAACCAGTACGCACGCGCTTGCCCGTTTTGTCTTTCCTCTGCAGGGCATCCTCTGTTCACTTGTTCCGTTATGTTTCTGCAAGCCAGCATCATGTGCCAGACACACAAGGAGTTCAGACTTCAGAGAACTCTCAACAAGCAACAACATGAACGGCGACAGCCCAGTTGGCGGTGTTGGCAAGTGGGCCTGGATCGCGTACACAGGCATGGACAATTCAAATTAGCAGGTGATCGCAGCGCAGAGGTGATCATCGCCGGTTAGTATTATTGAAGGAACCTGCTCCAAAGGAAAATTTTCTTCCTCCTATCCTACCTCTGTGAGATGTGTCATTCCAACACTGAAGAAACTGCTCCATTTGTTCTGGGACTCTGCTTTTGCTCTAGAATGTTGGAACTCCATTATTCCCACTCGAAAAAGAGGCATTTCTCTGCTTGCTGAAGTCTTACTGACACTTGAGGCTCTTCCCCCCAAGTTTGCAAATGGATATTGTCATAATGGGCTGGTATATTTGGATGCATAGGAACTCCAAAAAAATTAAAGCCATGACACCTTTAGTTGCAGCTTGGAAGCATTTGCTTAAAATGAATCTCAGACTGATCATGATGAGAGTAAAGTTGAAGTACCAATAGAGCTTCACAGACTGGATTGATTCCAGCCTAGTTAATTTTGTTTACCATGGATTGGCCGGTATTGGTTGACTGTATTTTGGCTATCCCTTTATGCATGTACATAATTTTAATTAATGAAATTTACGGTTCAAAAAATAAAGCTATTTTGGGAGCCAGATTTTGAAGAATTTCCTCGAGCCTCAGTTTCGTGTCTCTCTCTTGTCATCGTTGAAGGAAGTATTTATTGGTGCTGCCAAAGCGGCAATCATGCAAACTTTCCAAGTGCTGGCACTGACAGTAAATTTATATGTAGTGAATCGCTTGTTTCATGATTCATCTCACCTCAAGTAGGTTCAAATTTGCCCGAATCTCTGAATTCTTGGGATCACATCATTCGTTATCTGAAGATTTCCAGTTTCATATAAAGGATATGATAGAATTCCAGTAAGGCATGACATATATTCTCTACAAGTGTGACATTTTTGCAGATCTACATGCAAAAGTGCTTACATATCATGGCAACTGTGAAATTACATGCATCACTGACAGGAAAACCAACATTTCTCCCATTCCTCCATATAAGCCAGGCGGGATATAATAGATGTAACAAAACTATAATGCGGTCTTTGCACATGAAGCCCTGCCACTTATGCTAGTACGACATCGCCACCATTATCTACAGCGTGCAGGGGCTGTTGCCATTTGGCTTCAAAATCCTCCAAGTACTCTCTGCTGTTGAGCTCTGTCAACCTATAACACACAAGAAAATGAAGGGGGCAAAACAGGTTTAAGGCGAAACTATAGTTCAGAATAAGAGCTGATAACCTCCTAAAGCACGATCCTCATTACCTGCTAATCGTACGATCCTTGGCGAATCCTAGCTCATTGTCCACACAGAGATCAGGATCGTCACTTTTCCGCGAGCGTGAAGATCTAGGTGAATTTTTTTCTGCTTCAGCGACCGTCACGACGTTCTCGAATAGCTCTATCGGCTCGGCCTCGGCTGTGCATAATAGCCTCGCCTTGTTCTCGTACATTACCTGAAAAGCATTATCGCCGTCAGAGACAAGATTCTTTGTGCTGCCAGTATACAGTATACATGCATATTAGTAGAATATTTTAGATCAAAAATGGAAATTGATTCCAATTGTCCACCTTTTTTATATAAGTATAGGTCAACACTAGCTTCAGGAGTAGGCTCTTTAAAAATGCTAACATGAGAGAGTGCACTACTACTGACGAAAGTGTATATCTGCCAAGCATGCATGTTTCAGGTCTTCAAGGTGTCTAGTTCCAAATTAGAACTGAAGGATGTCTAAACACAAGGCTAAGGCAAGATCACAACATAGAAGATGCCAGACTAAGGAAAAATGAAACATACATCAACCAATGTGACAAACCGATACGCTGCTGTTCTGTTATGATATCCAAACTTAGGGACACCTTCAACTGCTAGGGTGTGAAACTTCTCTGCACATTAACATTTTGGTGTCAGTCAGATCACATTAACGGTCTTATATTTCTTTACGGAGGGAGTAGCATTTTGTAATCCCTAACTGAAACTGCACTGAACAACTGTACTTACTAAATAGCCCGAAATAATCTGCTGCGCCTATAGGTCTGTCACAAAGATCTTCAAACTGGAAATATGCACATCCATTTGCTCCCAGTGGGACCTGCATAGCCAAGGTTCAAGTAATTGCAGAGTGATTACATGAAACAAAAAGTAGCCAACTCTGAATATCTAATTTCCAAGACCTCCAAATGTCGTCCCATAACAACTTCGACTGTTTGAGGAGTAGGTTCCTCATCTCCAATCAAAGATTGGAATTTCTGTTTAAGAACTGTACTGCAGTCGTTTCCAATAAAATAGAAACCTTCTCCAGCCTGCTCATAAGATTAAAGATGTCATGAAAGGGAAAACTGAAAAAAAGAACACTGATAACTTCCGAGAGTAGGCAACATACTGAACCCAGTTGACGGTAGTCTACTGCGGAGCCAATGGGGTGTGAAATGCACCTTTCCTGCAACAATCCACAAAAATTAACATGAGTAAACTAGCAGATTGAACTTCAGACAGCAGAGAAACTGACAAATAAAACAACACGTACTTTCAAGGTGTCAATGAAAGGTAAGAAAAGGTATCGCTGCAAGCCACCTTCGTATAGCTGATCTGGAGCACGATTAGAAGTCGAAACTAGAACCTGAGCACAAATGACCATGCAAAAGAATGAATGCAAAATACTGAGGTGTTCTTGTGTGAGTAACAAGGTTGTTTCAGTGCCATAAGAAAATGGAAATGCAGTGGTCACATACAACGCCTTTGCTGAACAGATGTCTGAACAGGCGGTTCAGTATCATAGCATCAGCAACATCAGTTACCTGTAAAGTATGTGTCGAATGTGTTAGCAAACGAGCATTGAAAGCTAATACAACTATCACAGTAAGGATACACATACCATAAACTCATCAAGACATAATATTATGGCTTCATCTGAAATCTCAGCTGCTACCATATCAAGGGGATCCGAAACACCTTTATGCATCTGCATGTAGATGGCTGTTTATGAAGAGATCTAGACTGAAGAAGAAAGATGCATATCTCATAACCACAAAAAATACCTGTAGACGACTATGAACATTCAACATGAAATCGTGAAAGTGAATTCTCTTTTTCCTCCAATTAGCTGGCCTGACAAGAAGTAGTACCGTCAGGATAGCAATGGATTATTGAAGAAATGCATAAAAGGGAAAATATGTGCAAGTACCAAGTTGTTGTCTAGTTAATACCACATAGCAAAAGAACCAAAGGAAGATAGGCTGCAGTTTATTTTCCAGGCATCTTCATCAGAACTTAGACACCATTGGTTATGTTGATCCATAAAATTACAATGATCACCACTGATTCCTAACAGTTGGAAGTTTGAACTTAGACAGTAAATGGAGACAACAGCTTGTCAACTGCTTCTAGTCATGTCTCAAAATTACTATGACTGTCTATGAGGAGATCAAGACTTCAGTATGTATGACTAAATTCATGAAAAAAAGAAAATTACTGTTACTACTTGTGTGTATTGGATTCACATGTCATTTGTCTAAAAAAATGTGAAGAACATTGAAAAATGAATAGAATAACTTCGGCCTGTATAGTTGCACACGAATGTGAACTGTTATATGAACACATTCAGGTAAATCAATCTAATAGAAGAGCACTAAATGAACTTCTGAACTGATACACTGCCATGAATATATCTGGTGACATGTTCAGTACTAATGCACTTTCAAGTTTGTGATTTGGTTATCTTAAAGCAGCACAAAATAAGTCCAAAAATGTTATAAGTGATTCACTTACAGTTGCTCATAGAACAGGTCCATAAGCATCGTCTTCCCTGTACCGACCCCTCCATATAGATACAATCCCTTTACTGGTGATTGGGTAGAAGGCTGAGCAATGAGGCGAGACCATAGCCACCTTCTCCTGTCAAACAGAAACCACTGGGTTAGGATCACTCTGGTCAGTCCCTTGCTTACTATGTGAATTCACGGCCCTCAAATCGTGCTTACCTTCCAGATTTCTCAGATGACTGGTATCTATCGAGCTGACAGGCTTCTTCATTCTCTACAAGATCCTCATAAAGCCTTTGTAATTGTTGAATCGTATCAACCTGCGGCAATTGGTAAAAGTTCAGAAGAATCATCAGTAAAACACTCAAGGAAATCATGCAAACAAAAAAAAAACATTGATCAGGTCCAATTCAATAACCTGAAAGCTATCACCATCTACAAGATCTCCTGATGCAATTCTCTTCTCGTATTCCACCATTGGACCACCTCGTGGAACATCTGGGAAAGTAATCGAGTTGATTCAAATGCCTCATCAGAAATCAGAACATAAAAAGAGGTTACGAGCATAAAATTGTAACAGAAATGAAACCTTTAATCGAATCAGCTGCGGCAGTGGAGAACATGTTCCTCAGTGACTCCAAAGCTGGACTCACAAATCTGCCATGTTCATCATTATGGCGCACGGTGCACAGTGAACGGGATGCGGAACCACGCAAGATGAGCGCGTTCTGCTGCCTGGTCAGTCTGTTTATTGGTGCGCGCCCCTCTGCGTGGTGCCGCGCCAAGCGGCGAAGCTGGCGTAGCGAGCGAGCTACTGCTGCTCTCATCTTTCTTGATGTAGTTTCTAGACCAACTCAATCAACGGGCGAAGTTATGGAACCTGTAACAATCATAGCAGAACAAGAAGCCATTAGAAAACAATAGGGAGCTTCTCCTAATCAGTACTGGGCCAAGCGTTGGAAGATGCAAACTCCATGTGGAATTGGAATATACAGGGAAAATCTCAAAAGTAAACTGATAGGTTGGGAGCATGTGATTTGGAATCAGCTAGCATGAAAGGCTACCGCGAAAATGACACGGAAAGGGTGGCCAGTAATCAAGTGGAATAATGCAACTGCTGCAGGCCGCTTTCCAAGCCCATCCAAGGGATAAAAAAGAAGCCGTGAGCTCTCAAGGTGTCGTGAATAAAAAAGAGGCTTTAGGCGGTGCTGATCAGCTGCGTTTGGGTCCAAGGGGGATATACTCGGATCAACTAAACTGACCGGAAACACGAAACTCGCATCAATCAACTAGAAGTAGGAAATTAATACTACAGCAAGATGAATTAGTATTGATTTTTTTGCGACGGATAATCCTCATCAGGGGATTAAAAGCGAGATATCATCAAAAAATCCTGGAGCAGGGAGCTGAAGGGTAGCAGAAGCTCCATGACGGTGGGAGCAGCGGTTACAAATCCAGAAAATCTGGAGCCCCAACATTTGGGGAGCAACGAACCACCGCGGCGGAAGAGGAGAAAAGAGGGGATTTGTCGCCCCTGCGTACGTACCCAATGTTTGCGGCGCGGAGAAGCCGGCGTTCCTCGGCGGAGCGGGAGCCCCGTCGCGCGCGGCGTGGACGGACGGCTGGTCGGTGGCTGCCTTCCCCCGACCTCCGGCGGCGGCGGACGACCTTGGCAATCCAATCGCTGGGGAAGAGAGAAACGTGAGGACAAGAGAGCCGCGCTAAAAGAGGTAGGCGCAACACCGAGAGCGGAGGGGAGATGAGGAGGAGGAGGAGAAGGCAATACCGAATCGAAGCCGGGCGGAATCAGGCCGGAGCGGCGCCGGCGTCGGAGTAGATGGACAGCGACGTGGGCTGGCCGCCGCGTCGGGTCGCCGCGCGGAGGGGAGGATTATTCCTGGCTGGCTGGCTGGCTTGGCTCTCCTGGGGATGAGGGGGCAGGGGTGGGGCGGCTCCGAGGCTCCAAGTCTCCGGCGACGAGGAGAAAAGAAACAGGCAGGCAAAGGCAAAGGGGATCCGGAACGGGATGGGAAACGTGAGCTGGAATTGAGTTGGTGCCGCGTGTTGTGTTTTGTTGCTTGGGACAATGAACAATGAATGAATGAATCCATAAAATAGTCCCAGCCGTGTTGGACTCGTCCTCGTCACCCCCTCGTGGTCAGGCTCGGCTCGGAGCGCCGGCGGCACACTACTCGGCTTCTTCTCTCGCCTGCGTCACGGACGAGATTAATTAACCTGATGTTTGGATTTTTCTCTCGACAGACGAGAAACTAACCCGTAAATCTGCTCCCTTGACCGCCCGCCGACACTGATGCCAAAAAAATCGTCATCCGACGCTGCCTTTATATATTTCAACCATTGCTAAAACTAAGCAGATGAAATTCATGCAAAAACGGCCGAATTTTCATATAAACCGGAAAAAGATTCATGCAAACACGGTGGATCTCGTCGTTACATTTCGGACATATACTTCAACTAAAAGCGAAGCTCGTACGACTACGAAGGTATAATTTTGGACATGCTTTTGTTCCAAATCTAATCTAGATGATTATCGCCGTAAGCCCCGAGAACTGAAAGCTCCGGCAGTTGTCTTTGTCTTTTCGAGTTTCACCTCGGTGCTCTCCAACTCTGCCTCCGCGGTCTCCACCACCGCAGTGTGAGCACTAACCGGCTGCCGATTATTAGCCCGCCAAACTTGCCTTCGGGAGGAGAGGAAAGAGTGGTGGCCTTCCTGGGACACTAGTGGTGGCGTCCTACCATGCACTACTTCTTCTTGCTGCCAGCGACGCCCGCGGGCATGTCGGATTCGTGGTCGTGGCGACCGGGCACAGCCTCAGCGGAGCCGACAATGTCTTTGTCATCGTCGGTCTTACCCCACACCTCGTCCGCCGCCTCATCGAACTTTTTGTAGGCAGCCTCAGTGGAGCCGACAATGTCCTTGTCATCTTCGGTCTTGCCCCACACCTCGTCCGCCGCCTCATCGAACTCTTTGTAGGCGGCCTCCAGTTCCGCCTGATGCTGGCAGTACCGCTAGCGGGCGAGGCGGATCTGAAGTGGTAGGACTCGAGTAGCGCCGCCTGCTTCGCCACGTCCACGCCCAACGCGATCGCCCTGCCGGTGTCAAGCTACTCCTCCGCCGGCTGGTTCTCCTGGAGAAGCTGGAGGTCGTAGGCTATGTCGGTCTGCGCCTTGCCGATGGTCATGGTGCAATGCACTAGCGAGGGTGGCGCCCGCGAGGAGGGTGTCGTCGGCTCGTCGTCGACCGTGTCCTCCATTGAGACGTCGTCGGCCTCCGGTTGCCTGTCGGCCGGCGGCAATGACAGTCATCTCTTTCTTCTGCTCCGACGACAGTTCGTCCCGGAGAGGTTTGGAGCGCGAGGAGGCCATGGTGGGAGTGGTGCGGAGAGGAGAAAGGGGCCGGAGGAGGATGAATGCGGCTATGGTTGGGGCTGTAATTTATATAGCGGGTGAATCACACTGGTGGGCAGCTGACGGATGATTGGGTGGCGCCGGAGTAGGTTCCTCGGCAACCGCGTGTCATTAATGCCAGAGGTGACGGACGGACGGACAGCCATGGTGTCGTTTAAACGCGGAGCTGTGGCATGCGCCGGCACGCCGCTTCAATGTCGGCACTAGTAAGAGGTATTGTCTGCTCTGGCAAAGCATGAATGCGGCACTAGCGCTTTAGAGCGGCGGCACTGACCGTTTCGAGCAAAGCGCGTGCGGGCGAGGGAGGGGGTTTGGGTGGGCCAGGGCCCGAAACCCGCGTCCCCGTGGGTTTTTACCCTATTAAGGGACGGGAATGGGCATCTTTTTATTCCTGCAGGGCTGTTGTTGGGCACATTATATAACCCGACACGTTTCGCGGGTTTACACCCGTTTCGGTAGTCCCCGAACCCGAAACCCGGCAATACCCGCGAAATTACATTTCTTTTGGAGGCTTGGAGATGTGAAAGATACCATGATGATTACAACTTTAAAGTGATTTGTGAACTATAAATTCTGTTTCAGAACTTATGTACTGGACCATTTCGTCTCCTTTATGCTCGTGATTTGTGAACCAAGAATTCTATTTTAGAACTTGTGTAATTGCACATCTTGTTGAACCATGTATGGCTGAAATATTATCATCTTTGTTGCTGAAATCTGATCATCTTTGTTGTTGAAATGTGGTATCATGCTGTTGAAATACACTCTATATAGTTGTTGAACCATCTACTATTGTTTTTGTTGAAACTTGCTCAAGTTATGCTGCTGGAATGTGCTTGTTTTGCTGCTGAAATGTTATTCTTTGTCGTCACTATGTTTGTTTAAATATTTTGATATTTTCATGGGTTCCCCGTGGGTTTCCCGAAACCCGATGGGTTTAGGGGACGGGAGGAAAACTAGCCCCGCGCACAGTGATGGGGTCGGGGATGGGTTTACGATTTTCTTGTGAAGATGGGTTTGGGAAGGCAAAACCTGATGAGTTTCGTCCCCGTTGCCATCTTGAGTAGCAGCGGTTCGGACGCCCGTAAAGCCCCCCGGTTTTTCTCTGGTTTGCGGGAGAAGGTGTGTCCGGATCATTTGATGGACCGATATAGACCCTGTTGAATGGCATAAATGTCCGGATCATATGGTCTGAATGTATGGGACGGTTTGAGGGTCTCGTGTTAGAGATGCCCTTGAACACCTGCAGCAGCAAAGGGGTAGGTTGTGTCTGCATTGATTATACTTACGCAAACCTGGACTGAACGGGGAAAACGACTCATATGTACTAGTATGTGTGGCGCTCTATTGCCGTCGCGTCTGCATCGAAAAATTAAAATTTGAACGGGCAGTCCGCATCAATAGTGAAAGTGATTAGGTCCAATCGTCCCCTGCTTGGCGGATCGACACAGGTCCGTGTTGGTCGCTTGGATATGTTCTTCCTGTCTTGCTACACACCTGCAGCAGCAAAGGGTAGGTTTGTATCTGCATTGATTATACTTAGACAAATCTGAACTGAAGGGGGAAAACGACTCGTATGTATATGCGGCACTCACTATTGCCGTCCCGATCAATAGTGGAGGAATTGGGTAAGACCTATCCCCTCTTCTTTTTTCAGCCAGGTCCAATGGCGCTCCACTATTGAGATGCTGAGACGATTCTGCAACAGGCACATCTCGCCAGGCTCTACTACCGCATATGCAAAGCACAAAGCAGCACCAGGATAGGATAGAGCGATAGAGAGAAGAATCGAAAGAGGGGAAGTACCCTTTTTAAAAAAAGAAAGAAGGGGAAGTAGACAGCGCAGATCCGAGGATCTGGGATGGATGGATGCGTAGAGCAGAGCAGAAACTCACTCGGTTGTGCACCGACCGGGACGAGGAGGCGTGGTTGGTGTGGCCAAGGCGATAGTGCTACTCCACCTGGTTGCCGCGACGTGTCCCGGAGAAAAGAAAAGCGTGTGCGCTGCGCTCTCCGTCCGTCCGTGACACGATGATGGCCCGGCCGATGATCACATCGTCTCGTTTTCCATCACGATCCCCACTGTGCATTGTGTCCGTAACACGATGATGGCCCGGTTGATGCACCAAGTTTTTTCTTCTTAGAAATAGCATCCCTAAGAAAAAGGTTTTTGACGTAGCTTACCATTGATGCCGGGGCGGATCCAGCATGGGATCGTGTATGGACGATCGCCCCGGGTAAAATTTATAATCCTAGGTACCCCTACTGCTTTTTGCAAGGCCAGTTCTAGGCGCCGGCCGGTCGGTCCCAGCCATTCGATCTGGTGCACTCAACTGTTCAAAAATATCAGTCATCCTCAATCGAGCCTTCCCTTCACCCGTCTTCTTCCTCACAACGAATCACAAAAAAAAAATCCCACGCCGCTGCCCCGCGACTCCGTCTTCGTGTGTAGCTCGGCGAGGGCAACGGCCACCAGCCGCCTGACGCTTACACCTCGACGCCTTGTAGCCCCTCTACTGCTCGCCGGAGAACCTTCTCGCTAATTCAATTTCGGTTGCAAGCTCCGCCTCAGACGGTTGCAACTCCCGCCGTCGACGCTCCATGGTTGCGGCACCCGATGCGTCGCCGCCGCCACTCGTCATCGATGCTCGCTGCGACCGATGACCACCAGTAAACGTCACTTAATAGATGTAGCAAAATACATCGCTGGTAGTAGCAAAAAACACCGACGGTTGCAGCAAAAAAAAAAGATCACCGCCATCGCAGCTCCGCCACCATGGATGTAGCAAATTACCTTGCCGGTGGTAGAAAAATCCGACGACGGTTGCAGCAAGAAAAAGAAGATCGCCGCCATCGCAGCTCCGCCACCATGGATGTAGCCCTCTGCTTACACCTGGTCAATTCGTTGATCGCCCCTTTTATTTCTGATGGTTGAGGATATTTGAAAAAAAGAAGAAATTGACAATACCTACTATCGATACGTGAGTTGGGTTTAGAACATCGTGAGACAGTTCGGTTCCTATCTACCTTCCCGCTGGAAATCCTATACCTGAGTGCTATTTGATCAGAGTGAGTTGTAATTGAGCTTGATTTACTTGCTCTTCTATTTGCATTTTTTGTTAAGGTTGAAAGCGGGTTAATTCTTTTACAGACGTCTTTTTTCAGGCGGTCGACATCCATTATGCGGCATAGGTGTTACAGAATCTCTCTCATTGAGCTTCTCTTTTGCGCCTGCTTTCTTCTTGATTTATTCAGCAGCTAATCTCCCTTTTCCAAATTCGGTAGTAAGGGCCGGAGAAGAGCAATCACTCGTTCTTAAAACCAGCATTCTTAAGATCAAAGAGTCGGGCGGAAAAAGACCTTGCCGGTGGTAGCAAAATCCGACGACGGTTGCAGCAAAAAAGTCGACGACGGTTTATTTAATATTTTTTTGTGAAGTAAAAATTTACAAAAATATTTGGAATTTTACTTTTTTTCAAATACTAAAAAATGGTCAGAAATTTGAAACATTCTTCCTTTTTAAAAACTGTTCAAAACTTATAATAATTAACGTTTCAAAATTTTCTCAACATTCAAAAAATGTTTTCTCTTTTTAAATAAATGTTAGAATTTTTATAAAAATAATTGTATTTTTCAAAAAAATCATGATGGTTTTTCCAAAAATAAACAAATTATAAAATGTTTCATATTTTAAAATATTCATGTTTTAGTGAAATGTTCAAATATCCAGAATAATTATTGCGTATAAGAAATGTTTTTCTAAAATTGTTTTGAATGTTTCCCTTTAAAATGAAATTGGGCCACGCGCACTCTGTCCCAACGAAGCCAGCCTACTTAATATTGCACACGCAGTTGGGAAGACATTATTAGTCCTATGGAGCGCTAAATAGCAGAAGGTTCCCATAGAGCGCCTGAGAATGGGCCGGCCCATTTCTCATTTTCGGTTGTTCTATTTCTATATTTTTTATGTTCCTTTCTCTTTCTATTTTATATTTCCTCTTCCTTTATTTCTTCTTTATTTTTTATTTTTTATGAAGTAAAAATTTACAAAAATATTTAGTGTTTTTTTCAAATATTAAAAAATTGTCAGAATTTCTATATATTGTTCCTGTTTTGAAAATGTTCAAAACTTATAAAATTCCCGTTTCAAAGTTTTCACAACTTTCAAAAATGTGTTTCTTTTGAATAAACGTCCTCATTTTGAAATGAAAGTTGGCATTTAAAAAATGTTTGTTTTTTTCAGAAAAAAATCGAGATTGTTTTTACAAAAATTAGCATATTATAAAATAATCCATATTTTAAAATATACTTGTTTTACTGAAATGTTCAAAATCTAGCATAATTTTTTCATCTAAGAAAACATTTTCTAAAACTCTTTGGAATGTTTCCCTTTAAAAAATAATTGGGCCACACGAGCTCTGGTCCAACGAAGCCAGCCCACTTAATATTGCCCACGCAGTTGAGAAGGGGAGCAACTAATTAACGAGCACTCCTTCGGGAGCCTCACAACGATCAGCGCCACTTGACGTGCTCTCAGCCATTCGTCACGTGTCGCGCTCTGGGCGCTCCCTCTGGATTTTGTTTTTATTTTTCGGCACACGTTTTCGGCTTTTTAAACGGGTTTTTTTACGTTTTGGTTTTCCACCGGTCTTCCCTAGCTTTTCGACAAAAAAAAATTTAAAAAAATATTTTTTTGGTAAAAAAAAACGCATTTTTTGTGAGAGTCATGATTTTGTTTTCGCGAGAGGCACGGCCGTGCCACTTGGAAACGGAAAAAAAACAGGCTGTTTTTTTCTTTCGCGAGAGACACGGTTTTGTTTCCGCGAGAGGCACGGTTGTGCTTTCGCGAAAGTCACGACCGTGCCTCCTCGGAAACGAAAAAAAACACGTTTTTTGTTTTTTTTTCGCGAGAGACACGGTTTTGCTTCCACGAGAGGTACGGTTGTGCTTTCGTGAGAGGCATGGGCGTGCCTCTTTCGGAAAGGAAAAAACGTGTTTTCTGTTTTTTTTTCTTTCACGAGAGACACGGTTTTACTTCTGCGAGAGGCACGGGCGTGCCTCTTTCGAAAAGGAAAAAAAATACCGTGTTCCGGTTCAGTTTTTTCGTCGGTTTTTCCGTCCGGTTTTTTCGTGAAAAAAAGTTCGTCAAAACCTATGAACATGGGATCTAGTTTTGAAGATCTCGACGCGAGGAATCCAACGGCGAAAGCGGTTCGAGATTTGGACGCACGGTTTAAGAGATAAAATGTTTTGAATAAACGGATGTACGGAAAAAGGGAAAACTCCTAGGTTGCGACAAGTGGCGCACATGCAGCACGCTATTTTTGGCAACCTGGGGAAGTTGGAGTGATCTTCGCAAAGAGTACTCCTTAATTAGTGATTTCGGTTGAGAAGACCTTATTTGTCGGGACCTCCTAATCGAGACCTCCTCGCTGGCGCCTTTAGCGCCCGATCGCTTTCCTGGAGCTCACGCGCGCCCCTAGTAGGCCGTGACCCATTCACTCGCTTGCTCGCTGCTGCTCGCTCGCTCCTTTGGTAGACCATCTTTTTCCTTGCGAGCACTTGTCAAAAAAGACTTGCTGTTTAAGAAAAAGGAAAATGGAAAAAATTGCAAAATATAAAAAACATGTATTAAAAAATGGACATGAATTTTCATAAAAGTTCACAAAATTGGAAAAAAAGGTCATCCGATTTGAAAAAGCTCATTAAATTTGAAAAAAAAGTTCATCAAATTTGAAAACTAGTTCATCAGTTTTGAAAAGGTTCCTGGACTTTGAAAAAGTTCATTGGATTTAAAAATATTGAGGATCATCAAATTTGAAAAAAAATTCATCGATTTTGGAAAAAATCATTGAATTTGAAAAAAATCATCGAATTTGAAAAAAGTGCATTGAATTTGAAAAGGTTCATCAGTTTTGAAAAAATTTCATCGATTTTGAAGAAAGTTCATCTACTTTCTAGAAAAAAGTTCAAGAATTTGAAAAAAACGTTCATCAGTTTTAGAAAAAGTTCATCAGTTTTGAAAAACGTTCATCTGCTTTCTAGGAAAAAGTTTACGGCTTTGAAAAAAGTTAATCTACTATCAAGAAAAGGGTTCACGAATTTATTCCGAAAGAAAGAAAAAAGTTTCGCGACTTAAAAAAAAGGTAAAAGGCAAACTGAAAAAAAAATCAAAGAAAGAAGAAGAAATGGTCGAACAAACCAGTCTGTAACACCTGAGGTGTGTTGTTTGGGTGGTTATTATGGTGTTGAAGTCCTTAGAAGCGCGTCGCGGGTTCGAAACCTGGCTAGCACGCACTTTTAATTTTTATAGAAACAGAAAAGGAGCATATGGCCCGGCCCGCTATAGAAACCTAGCGTACAGGGAGGGTGTGCGCCGTGTACCAAAATGCCTATATTCGGCGCCTCGCTATAAGCGCTGGCTAGCGCTCCTGGCGCTCGCATGCAGTGCGTAGCGGGCCGACCCAATCAACCTGTGGAAAAAAAACAGAAAGGAAAATGTTCAACGTTAATTTGATATAAAACAGGAAATCGGTCTCTGCCCGCCTATGTGGACAGCTTCGAGCGTTACCACTAGACTTGGCTGACATTGTAATATATGATCAAGAAATAATCCCATTTGACCACTCTTTTAGTACGAACATTAACATATACTCAACTTTGTTCGCGTTGATTAATATAAAAAATGAGAAAGTTTACAAATTCAAAAAATTTCACGGATTTTGAACAAAAGTTCACGAATTTTTTAAAAAGTTCATCGAAGTTGAAAAAATTCATTGAATTTGAAAAAAGTTCACCGAATCTGAAAAAATTCCATTGATTTTGAAAAAAGTTCATTGGATTTGAAATGAGTTCATCGGATTTGAAAAAAGTTCATTGGTTTTTTGGAAAAATATTCATCGAATTGAAAAAAAGTTCACCAAATGTGAAAAAATCTCACATATCTGAATAAAAGTTCATTGAGTTGAAAAAAAGTTCATCAAATTTTAAAAAAATCACTAATTTTTTAAAAAAGTTCATGTATTCATTGATTTGAAGAAAAAAATTAATAAATCATCAACTTTTAGAAATAGTTCGCTAACATAAAAAAGTTCATCGCTTTGGAAAATGTTCCCGCATTTAGGGAAAGTAAAAATGAAAATCAATGAGGGAAGAAACCAGGAAGAAGAAAGAAACGAAAAACGAAAGTGGAAAAATGAGAACGAAAAAAAGAAAAAGAAACGAATAAAAGGAGGAAAGGTTGCGACATATCAGATCCGACTCTCTGGCGGGGTTGTTATAAGTACGAACCTCCAGGACTGAGGTTGCTGGTTCGAGTCAAAGCTAATGTCGTTATTTTTTGCGGAATAAAATAGGCTCGGCCCGCCTGCAGCGCTAAATAGGAAATGCCGTTCCATGCGACAAATAATGCAAATCCTGCTAACGGGCGCCTGCAGCACACACCCCCCTGCCGCAATTTGGGTCGGCCCACGGAATCGAACCCGTGACCCGTCGGCTGCAAGCGCTATGCTCTAACCATATGGCCATCTACCCTCTCGTGTAAGTTTCGTTCTCTTTTCTTCCTTTATTTCATTCTTCAGTTCGGTTGTACTCCCTCCGTCCCATAATGTAAGACGCTTTTTTACTCTAGTATAGTATCAAAAAATGTCTTATATTATGGGACGGAGGGAATATTTCTTTTCTTATTTTTTCTTTTTTCTCATCCTTTTTTGTTTCACATTCGATGAACCTTTTTCAAAAGCGGTGAATTTTCTAAAAATTTGATGAACTATTTCCAAATTTGATGAGCTTTTTTTTAAATCCGATGAACCATTTTCAAAATCGATGAACTTTTTTTCAAATCCAATGAACTTTTTTCAAAATCGATGAACTTATTTTCAGATTCGATGAACTTTTTTTCAAATCCGATGAACATTTCTCAAATTTTATGAACTTCTTTTTAGATTCGATGAACTTTCTTCAAATTTGATGAACTTAAAAAACCAATAATTTTTTTCCCAAAATTTTAAAAAGTTCGTGCATTTTGAAAAGAAGTTTATTTTTTTTTCTGAAAGGTGCACGTAATTAGCAGAAAAGGAAAGAAAAAAGGCGAACACAACAGGTATAGAAAAAGAGAAAAAAGAAAGAAAAAACTGTTTGCGTAACAGTCTGGGGCTTTGCGAGCTGTAGAAAGAATAAAACAAAGCAGCCGAGGATTCTAACCATAGGTTTTTCGGTGGCGTGATGGTTGGTGCACCCGTATGCGAATCGTGATGGTTGGTGCACCTGCGGATTCTTTTTGCTTTGCCGCCCTGTTACGCACCCCTGCGAGCGCCAACTTCTCTAATCGGCGCTGTTAAGGGCTGTTTGGATCATTGCCCCAAGGCGCCCTACCAAAATATTGGTAGTTGATCAGCTCTAGGTATTCATTTGGTTGCAAGCCAAATAATTAGCATGCCCACACCTTCACAACATCTCTAGTTCAATTCTCAGGCGACTAGGAGCTCCTGGAAACCAAATCAGCCTTGCCTCAAAAAAACGGAAGGGGCTGTTTGGATTGAGCCATTGCTCGCCCTGCCAAACGTTGGCTCGCCAATTAATTGGCGAAGGAATCCGCCACCCACGCGTTGCCAAAACTTTGGCTCAGAATTGAACTAGGGCTGCTGTGTAGGCGTGGGCGCGCCAATAATTTGGCATCCATCCAAAGGAGTGCCCAGGCTGGGTCAACGACCAATTTTTTGGCTTGGCGCATGAGGGTGTCGATCCAAACAGCCCTGAAACCAAATCAGCCAACAATGTATTGCGCGACCACCCCTTAAAAAAAAATATTGCGCTATCACGCCGCCCTCAAGTGTCGCCGCCTTGCCTCCATGATGCGATGCCCTACGCTGCCGGTCCGCAGCCTCGCCACGGCGCTGCCTAGGTCCTTCCCCGACCGATAGTGCTCGATGGAGAAAGAGAGAAATCCACTTGTTTGCCGGAGCCCGGTGGCAGCATCGCCACCGCCCGCTTTAAAACTGCAAGCAATGAGCCAATAGAGACAACAAACATCAAGTTCGTTCATTCTCCCTAACCTTCTCCTCGCATTGTTCTATATTTCTTAAATTTCTTGTTATGTTGGCCTAATTCTTGAAAGTTAAACACTGAAAGTTAATTATGTACCAAATTTGATGTTCTATGAACCTAAGAAGATGAAGCGCACCTTAGATGGATTTTTTTGTCGCATTATATATTTTTCGCATGAGAATAAAACTACTATGCAATATTGGTTGTATTGATCGTCTTGCCCGGATCCATACTACTTGGCCCATTAATTTTGTTCATTGTCTTACTTTCATTGCACCGTGCCTTCAACTTTTTGTTTTCTTTAAAAGTCCGTCCCGGGTAACTTCAAATCCTGAATCTGCTGAACGTTTGCCATGTGATTCTGCAGTTTTTTGGAGGGAGTGGTGATACGTCTTCAACGTATTTATAATTTTTGATTGCTCCATGCTATATTATCTACTGTTTTGGACCATATTGGGCTTTATTTTCCACTTTTATATTACTTTTGGGACTAACCTATTAACCGGAGGACCAGCCCAGTATTGCTGTTTTTTTGCCTATTTCAGTATTTCGAAGAAACGGAATATCAAACGGAGTCCAAACGAAATGAAATATTCAGGAACGTGATTTTCTCATCAGATAAGATCCAGGAGACTTGGACCCTCGGTCAAGAAAGGAGGGAGGCGGCCACGAGGGTGGAGGGCGCGCCCCCTGCCTCGTGGGCCCCCCGAAGCTCCACCGACGTACTCCTTCCTCCTATATATACCTACGTACCCCCAACAGATCAGATACGGAGCCAAAAACCTAATTCCACCGCCGCAACTTTCTGTATCCACGAGATCCCATCTTGGGGCCTGTTCCGGAGCTCCGCCGGAAGGGGATTCCACCATGGAGGGCTTCTACATCATCATCATAGCCTCTCCGATGAAGTGTGAGTAGTTTACTTCAGACCTTGGTCCATAGTTAATAGCTAGATGGCTTCTTCTCTCTTTTGGATCTCAATACAATGTTCTCCCTCTCTCGTGGAGATCTATTCGATGTAATCTTCTTTTTGCGGTGTGTTTGTTGAGACCGATGAATTGTGGGTTTATGATCAAGATTATCTATGAGCAATATTTGAATCTTCTCTGAATTCTTTTATGTATGATTGGTTATCTTTGCAAGTCTCTTCGAATTATCCGTTTGGTTTGGCCAACTAGATTGGTAGTTCTTGCAATGGGAGAAGTGCTTAGCTTTGGGTTCAATCTTGCGGTGTCCTTTCCCAGTGACAGTAAGGGCAGCAAGGCACGTATTGTATTGTTGCCATCGAGGATAACAAGATGGGGTTTTATCATATTGCATGAATTTATCCCTCTATATCATGTCATCTTGCTTAAGGCGTTACTCTGTTTCCATTAACTTAATACTCTAGATGCATCTTTGGACAGCGGTCGATGAGTGGAGTAATAGTAGTAGATGCAGCAGAGTCGGTCTACTTGTCTCGGACGTGATGCCTATATACATGATCATACCTAGATACTCTCATAACTATGCTCAATTCTGTCAATTGCTCAACAGTAATTCGTTCACCCACCGTAAAATACCTACGCTCTTGAGAGAAGCCACTAGTGAAATCTATGGCCCCCGGGTTTATTTTCATCATATTAATCTTCCTACGCTTTATTATTGCTTTGCTTTTTTACTTTGCCTTTTATTTTACTTTGCATCTTTATACCAAAAATACCAAAAATATTATCTATCATCTCTATCGATCTCACTCGTAAGTGACCGTGAAGGGATTGGCAACCCCTATTCGCGTTGGTTGCGAGGAGTTATTTGCTTTGTGTAGGTACGAGGGACTTGCGTGGCCTCCTCTTGGATTGATACCTTGGTTCTCAAAACTGAGGGAAATACTTACGCTACTCTGCTGCATCATCCTCTCCTCTTCGGGGAAAACCAACGCAAGCTCAAGACGTAGCATGAAGGATTTCTAGCGCCGTTGCTGGGGAGTCTATGCAAAAGTCCCTTATCCCTCGCATTACATTATTTGTCATTTGCCTCTCGTTTTCCTCTCCCCCACTTCACCCTTGCCGTTTTATTCGCCCTCTCTTTTCCGTTTGCCTTCCTGTTGCCATGGCCGAATCAAAAAGAACTAATGGTCCTTTCCAGGGTTCTAGGACCTTGGATAACCCCTCTATCCTCTCTAAGCTCATAAATAATGATGCTACGGAAAGACCCACCGGGGTTACCAATGAGAGCTTAAATAATTTTGATGAAGATGACTCTGGAATTTTTCGTTATTTACTTGATGAATCTTTAAAAGATGCTTGGGATAGGTTACTTAGGATTCGGGCTAGCTATGTACCACAATATCAAATTGAGGTTTACTTAAAGAGTTTCTATGTTGGATTGCCCGCTTCTTTTAAACAAGTTTTAGACTCTATTTTTGATGAAGGTTTTCTTGAAGGGGATGCTATAGATACTTATGAAAGAATGAAAACTATATTTGGGCACCCCATGAATGATAAGGTTGAGTCTACCACTCTCTTATGCTTCTATCAAAATGAAATTATTAAAGAGATGAAATCTAGTTTAGATGCAAATTTTCGTAATGTGCTTAATCTCACTTCCTCCATTAATGGCAATGTGCTTTCCCAAAATAGAAGTATGAACGCCATAGAAAGGAAATTTGCTCTTTTCTCTCCGAGTACCAAAGATGGCAATACCTAGATCTATCCTTGCTTTTATGCCTAGCTAGGGGCGTTAAACGATAGCGCTTGTTGGGAGGCAACCCAATTTTATTTTAGTTTTTTAGTTTTTGTTTTTGTTTATATTTAGGAATAAATAATCCATCTACCTTCTGTTTGGATGTGGTTTTATGTTTTAATTAGTGTGTGTGCCAAGTTAAACCTATAGGATCTTCTTGGATAATAGTTATTTGATCTTGTTGTAATTTCCAGAAACTTTTGGTTAACGAAAACAATTATTAAAAATCACCAGAACGTGATAAAATAGTGATTCCAATTGCTGCTGATCAATAAACAAATTTCCTAGGTCGTCCTATTTTGGCTGAATTTTTGGAGTTCCAGAAGTTTGCGTTAGTTACAGATTACTACAGACTGTTCTGTTTTTGACAGATTATGTTTTTCGTGTGTTGTTTGCTTATTTTGATGAATCTATGGCTAGTAAAATAGTTTATAATCCATAGAGAAGTTGGAATACAGTAGGTTTAACACCAAAACAAATAAAGAATGAGTTCATTACAGTATCTTGAAGTGGTCTTTTGTTTTCTTTCGTTAATGGAGCTTACGAGATTTTTGTTGAGTTTTGTGTTGTGAAATTTTCAAGTTTTGGGTGAATTTTTTTGATGGATTATGGAACAAGGAGTGGCAAGAGCCTAAGCTTGGGGACGCCCATGCACCCCCAAGATAATACAAGGACACCAAAAAGTCAAAGCTTGGGGATGCCCCGGAAGGCATCCCCTCTTTCGTCCACGTCCATCGGTAACTTTACTTGGAGCTATATTTTTATTCACCACATGATATGTGTTTTGCTTGGAGCGTCTTGTATTATTTTCGTCTTTGCTTGTTAGTTTACCACAATGATCCTTGCTGTACACACCTTTTGAGAGAGCCATACATGAATTGGAATTTGTTAGAATACTCCATGCGCTTCACTTATATCTTTTGAGCTTTATAGTTTTGCTCTAGTACTTCACTTATATCTTTTAGAGCACGGTGGTGGATTTGTTTTAAAGAAACTATTGATCTCTCATGCTTCAATTAGATTATTTTGAGAGTCTTAAATAGCATGGTGATTTTCTTAAAATAATAATATGCTTAGTATTCAAGATTTGTAAAACTTTCTTTTGATTGCGTTGAATACTAAGAAAAGTTTGATGCTTGATAATTGTTTTGAGATATGGAGGTGATAATATTAGAGTCGTGCTAGTTGAGTTGTTGTGAATTTGAGAAATGCTTGTGTTGAAGTTTGCAAGTCCCGTAGCATGCACGTATGGTAAACGTTATGTAACGAATTTGAAACATGAGGTGTTATTTGATTGTCCTCCTTATGAGTGGCGGTCAGGGACGAGTGATGGTCTTTTCCTACCAATCTATCCCCCTAGGAGCATGCACGTAGTGCTTTGGTTTTTGATGGCTTGTAGATTTTTGCAATAAGTATGTGAGTTCTTTATGACTAATGTTGAGTCCATGGATTATCGCACTCTCACCCTTCCATCATTGCTAGCCTCTTGATGCGTGCATTGCCCTTTCTCACATTGAGAGTTGGTGCAAACTTCGCCGGTGCATCCAAACCCCGTGATATGATACGCTCTTTCACACATAAACCTCCTTATATCTTGCTCAAAACAGCTATCATACCTACCTATTATGGCATTTCCATAGCCATTCCGAGATATATTACCATGCAACTTTCCACCATACCGTTCTTCATGACACATTCATCATTGTCATATTGCTTAGCATGATCATGTAGTTGACATAGTATTTGTGGCAAAGCCACCGTTCATAATTCTTTCATGTCACTCTTGATTCATTGCATATCCCGGTACACCGCCGGAGGCATTCATATAGAGTCATACTTTGTTCTAGTATCGAGTTGTAATCATTGAGTTGTAAATAAATAGAAGTGTGATGATCATAATTTTCTAGAGCATTGTCCCAAAAAAAAGGACAAATAAAAAGGGGCAATGTTACTATCTCTTTTTCCACACTTGTGCTTCAAAGTAGCACCATGTTCTTCATATAGCGAGTCTCATATATTGTGCTTCAAAGTAGCACCATGTTTTTCATATAGAGAGTTTCATATTTTGTCACTTTCATATACTAGTGGGAATTTTTTCATTATAGAACTTGGCTTGTATATTCCAACGATGGGCTTCCTCAAATGCCCTAGGTCTTCGTGAGCAAGCAAGTTGGATGCACACCCACTTAGTTTCTTTTGTTGAGATTTCATACATTTATAGCTCTAGTGCATCCGTTGCATGGCAATCCCTACTCCTTGCATTAACATCAGTTGATGGGCATTTCCATAGCCCGTTGATTAGCCTTGTTGATGTAAGATCTTCTCCTTTTTTTGTCTTCTCCACATAACCCCCATCATTATATTCTATTCCACCCATAGTGTTATGTCCATGGCTTGCGCTCATATATTGCGTGAAAGTTTATAGGTTTGAGATTACTAAAGTATGAAACAATTGCTTGGCTTGTCATAAGGGTTGTGCATGATGAGAGCATTCTTGTGTGACGAAAATGGAGCATGACTAAACTATATGATTTTGTAGGGATGAACTTTCTTTGGCCATGTTATTTTGAGAAGATATAATTGCTTAATTAGTATGCTTGAAGTATTATTATTTTTATGTCAATATGAACTTTAGTCTTGAATCTTTCGGATCTGAATATTCATACCACAATTAAGAAGAGTTACATTGAAATTATGCCAAGTAGCACTCCGCATCAAAAATTCTCTTTTTTATCATTTACCTACTCGAGGACGAGCATGAATTAAGCTTGGGGATGCCTGATACGTCTCCAACATATCTATAATTTTTGATTGCTCCATGCTATATTATCTACTGTTTTGGACCATATTGGGCTTTATTTTCCACTTTTATATTACTTTTGGGACTAACCTATTAACCGGAGGCCCAGCCAAGAATTGATGCTTTTTGCCTATTTCAGTATTTCGAAGCAACGGAATATCAAACGGATCCAAACGGAATGAAATATTCGGGAACGTGATTTTCTCATCAGATAAGATCCAGGAGACATGGACCCTCGGTCAACAAAGGAGGGAGGCGACCACGAGGGTGGAGGGCGCGCCCCCCCGCCTCGTGGGCCCCCTGAAGCTCCACCGACGTACTCCTTCCTCCTATATATACCTACATACCCCCAACAGATCGACACGGAGCCAAAACCTAATTCCACCGCCGCAACTTTTCAGAGCCACGAGATCCCATCTTGGGGCCTGTTCGAGCTCATGGAAAGGATTCCACCATGGAGGGCTTCTACATCATCACCATAGCCCCTCCGATGAAGTGTGAGTAGTTTACTTCAGACCTTCGGGTCCATAGCTAGTAGCTAGATGGCTTCTTCTCTCTTTTTGGATCTCAATACAATGGTCTCCCCCTCTCTCGTGGAGATCTATTCAATGTAATCTTCTTTTTGCGGTGTGTTTGTTGAGACCGATGAATTGTGGGTTTATGATCAAGATTATCTATGAGCAGTATTTGAATCTTCTCTGAATTATTTTATGTATGATTGGTTATCTTTGCAAGTCTCTTCGAATTATCCGTTTGGTTTGGCCAACTAGATTGGTAGTTCTTGCAATGGGAGAAGTGCTTAGCTTTGGGTTCAATCTTGCGGTGTCCTTTCCCAAGTGATGAAGGGCAGCAAGGCACGATTGTATTGTTGCCATCGAGGATAACAAGATGGGGTTTTATCATATTGCATGAATTTATCCCTCTACATCATGTCATCTTGCTTAGGCGTTACTCTGTTTTCATTAACTTAATACTCTAGATGCATCTTTGGACAATGGTCGATGAGTGGAGTAATAGTAGTAGATGCTGCAGGAGTCGGTCTACTTGTCTCGGACGTGATGCCTATATACATGATCATACCTAGATACTCTCATAACTATGATCAATTCATCAATTGCTCAACAAGTAATTCGTTCACCCACCGTAAAATACCTATGCTCTTGAGAGAAGCCACTAGTGAAATCTATGGCCCCCGGGTCTATTTTCATCATATTAATCTTCCTACGCTTTATTATTGCTTTGTTTTTTTACTTTGCCTTTTATTTTACTTTGCATTTTTATACCAAAAATACCAAAAATATTATCTATCATCTCTATCAGATCTCACTCTCGTAAGTGACCGTGAAGGGATTGGCAACCCCTATTCGCGTTGGTTGCGAGGAGTTATTTGCTTTGTGTAGGTACGAGGGACTTGCGCGTGGCCTCCTACTGAATTGATACCTTGGTTCTCAAAAATTAAGGGAAATACTTATGCTACTCTGCTGCATCATCCTCTCCGCTTCGGGGAAAACCAATGCAAGCTCAAGACGTAGCAGGTAGTTTCGTGAATATGATTTTCAAAGCGATCATCATAGCTCGGTTTTCTAAGTTCAATATGAAACAATTCATTCCAAGAGGCAAGAGTATTCACATTCGCTATTTAGAAAAAAGAGTATTCACATTCGCTTTTTATCATCTGAAATTCAAAATGTGATCATAGTCCAGGCCTCCTTTGGTTCAAAGGAAAAGCCGAGGAAACAATAAGAATAGGGAAATTTCCTAGGTGACATTGTTGAAGCTATTGCCTTTTGGTTTAACGGAATGTAAGACCCTTTATATTGGACTTGTACGTCCGTTCGGACGACCTCAGTGACCAGTCAAAAAATAGTGATCCAGTCAGACCCCTCAACCCGGGCCTATACGTCTGGGCTGGCCGGCACCACGTCGGACCCGACAGACCAGACCCACCCCAAATTCCACGAAATTGACCTCATCGTAGCCGGACCTGCCCTTTTCCTCCCCTCTCTTGTCCCTCGTCTGCATCGTCCCGACCCCATTGCCGTCACCACCACCACCATGAAACTCCTCCTTTCCATTCTCGTCATCCTGGACGCCACCGCGGTACGCCCCGCTCTTTCGATCATACACCTACCCTTTATGTGTTAGACAAAATATTTGAGCATATTTTTTGTATGCAAAACAATGGACTCATCAGGTTCGCTAGATGAGGAGTATCAAAACAAGGAGCTTAATGAAGTTCATTCAAAGAGAGTTTCATCAATTCGTTGGATTTTGACGACAAATAAGTTCTTGATGATGATCAACATCCATGAGGAAATAGAAAGGGGAGTGGAAAACATTATGAACTTCAAGTGTTTGATCAAAGGGAGGAGAGTTTTAAACCGGGATAGGATCGCTGGCGCACGGATGCTCTACAAGGATTACTTCCAACCTGGACTAACATTCCTTGATACATTTTTTCGTTGACATATGCGTAAACCATTGTTCCTGCTCCTGGTGGAGGGAGTGAAGGCACATGATCCCCACTTCAATCTCAGGAAAGATTGTTGTGGACAACTCTCGTTCCCTACTTTTGTAGAAATACACGACTTCTTTGAGGTCATACCAAAGAGGCCACCATTGTACTCGAAGCAGTGACATCAAGGTAATTATGGTTTTGGCATGCTTTCTTTGGCAATGCCTAGTTCTCACAATGACATCAATGCACACCAACGATCTCCAATGTTCGGGAGACTTTGTAATGGGGATGCTCTGTCATGCAATTACACTATCAACGGACACAACTACAACATGGGGTATTACCTTGTCGATGATATCTATCCTAAGTGGGAGCGTTTGTGAAAACCATATTTAATCCTCATGGAAACAAAACAATGCCACTTTAGAACAATGCAAGAAGCAACTAGAAAGGATGCGGAGAGGGCATTTCAGAGTGCTCCAAGCTCGTTGGGGTATTGTTTCTGGATCTGTAATGATGTGGGGATCAGAGACTTCGTAGGAGTTGATGACAATGTTGTATCATTTTGCCAATATGGTTGTCATGGATGAGGGTGAAGGGGCATCTAGAACGCATCATTTTGAGAAGCCTAGAGTACAAGTCCGCATCACGGAACAAGATGCAGAGCATGTTATGAACTTTCTGAAGATGCATCATAATATTCGAGATCAAAATGTGCACATGAAACTGCTCAATGATCTTGTGGAGCATATGTGGACTCACAATGAAAACCTAGGAGTTTAATGCTTGAATTGTGCACTTGGAATTAATTTTATGTTTGAACTACAAATTTTTTTGCCATGAACAAATGTTATTTATGTGTGATATTCATGTATATGAGCGACATGCATCGATTTGAGGTTTTAATATGAGGAGTGTCGTTCTCTAGCAGGACATTTGAGGGGACGTCCGACGCTGTCTGGGGTCATGTCCGGGTGCATCCACGGACGTTTAGGTACGGTTGTATATGCTCTAACAAAGGAACAAATTGAGAAAATTTTTTCATTGGTCACAGTTTCAGGCCTCGTTTGATTTGTACGAATTCTATAGGACAAAGTTCCTATAAGAAAATTTTCTTTAGAGGACTTTGGTTTGTAGAAGTGGATTCCTATCCTTCACATTTCAAAGGAAAAGAACATGAGGACAAACCTAACGGACAATTTCTATCCTATGAAACCAATGATAGCTCTTTTCCTGCATGAAGTGAGATACATGCCACCTTATTCTCATGATATTACTATCCTATGAACCAAGCAAGGCCTCAAAGGAATAACGTGGGAACTTTAGAAGCTCACTTGGAATTTAGGCGTGATTTAGCAGGCACTTTAGCAGTAGGCATAGCATCCGCTATACACGCTTAGGCAAGGGGAAATCCCTGGAATCTGTCAGGCGGAAGCTAGAATAGTGTAGGCGGGGGGTATAAAGTCATTGGCTGAAATTTGTTGTTCAGCTAGGGTATAAGGGAAGGGAAAGGAGAGGGTGTTGCAGCAGCAAAGCTCATCTTCTCTGATTCCAACGATGACTTAGGGCATGTGGAGATCCTACTCTCCTCCAGAATCGGTGGGTGAGGATCGATTCCCCCTCTCTTCTACTCCTCCTCCTCTCATCGGTGATTCTCTTACTCATGTGTTACTCTTCCTTCACCCACCTAGTGGTCCTCTTCCTCTATAGATCTAGGGCCCCTGTTACTCCTCTGGCCTCACTTGTTCTCTCTTGCTCCTATCCTCTCATTTAGTCATTGGTTAACTACTATGTGCTCAAAGTTGCGATTATAGTTTGTTGTTTCATTGGTTGATTCATGAGTGATGCGAATTTGTCTAGGAATAGCATAAGTATGGAGTCAGGAGATGATGCTTGTAATGCCGTTGTTGCTGCATCAACAGAAAAGAGAGCAAAGGCACTCAAGAGGCTATGTTTTCAATGTGCTATGTTTCCTATATTAGATGCTATTTCAATTACCTATGTGTTATGTTTCCTATTTTCATTCTGGCCAATTTTTTAAAGAACACTTAATTCCCCCAAGCTTTAGCCTTCCGTGTCGCTTACGCTTTCCACTTTTTTTGAACATTGATCACGTAGAACGAGACTGAGATCCTTAATGGCATAATAGCATACTAATTTTACCTTTCCATGTGGTGTGACATTGATTTTACTTTGTTTATTAGGATTCTTGTATTTTTTTTCCTATTCCTGTGAACCAAACGGCTAGTCTTAAAAATACCTACGGTTTCCTTTCCTCTATTTTATAAATGCATTCCCATAGAATTCCTATTTTTTTGCTTTCATGCATTTTTAGAACCATGTGAACCAAAGGAGAACACCGTGTGGCTAGCTATTAGGCACACCATCGCCACTCCGTTTCGACGTCCAACCCTGTCGCTGTGAACCCCCAAATGTGTTGGTATTGTTTTAAACATTCACTGATGACAGTTTCACGGCCTAGGGGTACCTCACCATGTCGGTTGCTGGCCCGATAGGCCAGACTAAGGACCCCCAGGTCAGTTCCGCCCCTGAGCCACCATGTCGACCCATGGTGCTCTACGAGAAGACTATGTATGCCTTGCAAGAAAAGGAGGCTAGATCCATGGAGGACTACCCTCCACCGACGTAGCTGACTAGGACTCTTATAAACCTAGGGCCCCAATGTCTTATATAAGCTAGGGCCGGGCTAGTCGACACAGCAAAACAACAACACAATCCTTTGGTTCATACATGTACTTTGTACACCCCAATTGCAATATACACGAGTAGGAGTAGGGTATTACCTCGATCATGAGGGCTCGAACCTGGGTAAACTCTGTGTCCTGTTTCCTCATCAGTTGGTAATCTCAGAAGCAAAAGGTGGTGGCCACTTCGTCGTGTGAGGCGGAGTACATCGCTGCCTCCATTGCTCTACATCGACAACAAGTCAACAATCTCGCTCTATGAGAACCACGCTCTCCATGATCGCAACAAGCATATCAATCTCCGCTATCACTTACCGAAAAAGGCTTCCGCTATCACTCGGGGATTGTGTTGAGGAACGGTACCATGATCATGGAGTTCATCGGCACGAGCAAGCAGAAGGCCCTTATCCTGAGGAAGTCACTTCAGCGTGTGCGATTCCACGAGCTCCGAGCCTCGATCAACATCGTCATCCTCTCGCGACAGGGTTGAAGGGGGAGATTGTAGCCTTTTAAAACATGTCACTCAAGTTGCAGGAAAACCGCTGCCATGGCAGCCCTTTTCCGGTTCTGTTATTTCAGATAGCGTGTTTTTCCTAGTTTGTAAGGTCACGACTCAGGACGCGGTCTGTGCGTTCCTAGCAACTTTGTGGGCGTCTAACCCTAGCATGTGATGGCACGGTTGGTAGTAGAGTGAGAGCTTCGACCCGATACATGGCACCCGACCAACACATGACATGCAGGCCGGAGAGAAGGTAGACGACATAGCCAACTACTAGTCGAAGAGACACCAAACACCAACTAAGCAACATGCTCCTGCCTGGATAAGAACAACGCCGAAGCCAAAACTTTAGATAGAAGAAGAATAAGAGCATCCCGGTCCTCCAGCTTAGTCAATGATCTCCACTACTGCAAGAATATACGCAATTTAAATAAGCAGTCATCAGGTTTAGCAGGAAAAACATGTTCAATAGTAAACTTGTTCCTGATCGTCCATAGCGCCCAGCAGATAGCACCTAGACCGACCCAAAAGACCCTCTTTGTAATGCTTGCCAGAGAATTGGTGAAGCCTCTCAACTCAGAAAAGGAGGAAGGGTCCCAGGAAACTTAGAGCCAAGATCTAGCACAACTCCAAACAAGCTTAGCAAGCACACAGTTAAAGAAAATATGATTTGTGTTTTCCACGGCACCACATAAGGAGCAGAACTCCGGGCCCAGACCATTTCTCTTACGAATCTGACCGGACGCAGGGAGGCGACCTCTGAAGTCCTGCCAAAGGAAAATCTTAATCTTTGAGGGGATGCAGGCCCGCCAAATACGAGAGAATCTATTGGTGGTGGAGCCACCAACCAGCTTAGAGTATAAAGACTTAACTGTAAAACGACCAGACATCATGAGAGGCCAAACCACCGAGTCCAGAACCACCGAGAGCGAAGGGAAGAAGGCAGAAAGCCTTTGCCAGTCTTCCAACTCTACAAACGATAAGGATCGTCGAAAAGCGAGGTCCCAGTTATTGGCCGACAGCTCCGCGATCGAGATGTTCAGATTAGGGCAGTAAGAAAAAAGAGTAGGAAAGCTCACAGAGAGGTGAGTCTCCACACCACCAGTCAAGCCAAAAACAAACGGATGAGCCGTCGCCAACAATGAATTTAACATGAGCTAAAAACAGCAGGCGGATCTGGATCAGATCTTTCCAGAATTGCGATCCACGACGAGCCAACGCGAACATAGGACTGGAATGGGGAAAGTACTTGGCTTTAAGGATAGAGTACCATAAGGACCCCCTTAGACATGATTTTCCACCACCACTTAACCAGGAGGCATTTGTTCATGACGGGCGTGTTGATGATACCCAATCCGCCTTGGTTTTTTGGCCTAAACATGAGCTGCCACTTAAAGAGTTTGTACTTGCGCTGATTATATGCCGTGTTCCAATAAAATGCCCCTCCTATGTTTATCAAAACCAGCATGGGTACCAGCCGAGAGAAGGTAGAAGTCCATAAGGAACACAGGCAGGGAAGATAAGCAAGCATTAATCAACGCCACTTTACCAGCATTGGTGTTGTATCTACCATGCTAGGGAAGCACCCTATTGCCAACCTTAGCGACTGCAGGAGCAAAATCTTTTGCATGTAACACAGTCGGAGAAATAGGGAGGCCCAAATATTTGAAAGGGAAGGACCCAAGCTTACAATTGAGGAGACGGGCCACTCTCAGTGCCTCAGTGTCATGAACGCCGGTAACAATGACGTCGCTCTTTGAAAAGTTAATTTTGAGCCCCGACAAAGCCTCAAAACAGAGGAGATTGAACCTAAGGTGAGCAATACAAGAATCGTTAAGATCAACCATAATGATAGTGTCATCAACATATTGAAGATGGGTGACTCCATGCATCCGAGATGAGGTGTGAAATGACAGGGGAAATGTGGCCATGGGAAGTAGCCCTGGACAAGATGCGGGAGAAAGCGTCAGCGACAAAGTTGAACAAGATTGGGGAGGCTAGGTCACCCTGCCGCAGGCCCCTGCCGTTGGCGAAGAAGTTGCTAAGTTGACCATTAACAGAGATCGCAGTGTGGCCCCCGAGACCAACTGCATGATCCTGTGAACATAAGCACCATCAAAGCCTTTAGCAAGGAGAACCTTCCTCAAGAAAGGCCAGCTGACTGAGTCGTAGGCTTTCTCAAAGTCTAGCCTGAGGTCATGCAAGATTTCATGGAGGCAGAGGATCCCATCAAGAATGAAATGACCTTTGATAAAAGCAGATTGGAAAGGACTGATCGTTCTATGAGCGATAGGGGTGAGACGGGTCGCAAAGCCTTTAGCCGGGAACTTCGCAAATTTTTTAATCAAAGCAATAGGTCTGGATTCAGAAATCAGCTCGACACCTTTAACTTTTGGGATTAGGGTAATTACCGCATAGTTCAGACGAGAAATATCAACAGTCCCCAGACAAAAACCCTGAATGATCTGGCACACCAGCCGCCTCAACTGCGACCAAAATTTCTTGAAGAAAGGGATAGAAAACCCATCAGGACCCGAAGCAGAGTTGGGGTTGGCCGAGTTAACGACATCCCATATCTCAGATTCAGACAGCAGGACCATTAAGGCCTCATTCTCCTCGCTAGAGACCTTCTTAATGTTATCCCAAAGGGAGGGGGATATCAAAAACCACTATCCGGTTTGGCCCCCAGTAAGGAGGAAAAAACTCAACTACATGAGAGAGAATGAGGGATTGGTTCGAAGACCGAACACCATTAATGAGGAGGCTGTCAATGAAGCACCGCCTTTTGCGACCATCGGCAATAGCAAAAAAATAGGCCGTGGGGGAGTCCCCTTTAAGCGTCCATTTCAGGGTGCCACGCTGACGCCAATAAATTTCTGCCTGCTGATGCAACTGCATCAGAGCGGCTTCAAGATTGTAATGCAAAGACCAACCCGCTTCCGAGAGGCCCGAGGTATCCGCAGAGCGGTCAAGGCCCTCAATCTGGGTCTCCAAAGATTTTTTTTTCACCCTACGCTCATCTGCAGCATGGTTGCGAGACCATCCCCTAAGAAACTTACACAGCTCATAAGAACTTCTATGCCAGTCGTCCATGAGGCCAAAAGATCTAGTATGGGAAGAAAGAAGATTTGAGATTTTGATGGCCAACATGTCCGAGAAATCCGCCACTAGTAACCAAGAAGCATCGAACTGAAAGCGAGAGGAGGTCGGGTGTTGATGCAGCCCAACATCGAGAATAAGGGGGGTGTGATCCGAGCCCACATTGGCTTTCACTAAGAGGGAGGCACGAGGGAAAAGAGAGTCCCATCTGGAGCAGACAAACACCCGATCCAGCACCGACCGGATCGGGATATCCTGATGATTAGACCAAGTGAACCGGGCACCCACCCTGGGCAACTCGCGGATAGCATAGTTGCTAATGAAATCATTAAACGCGTTCGCTAGAGGCTAGGAAAAGTTTAGGTTGCTCTCATCTGAGGGGGTTCGAAGGAGGTTAAAATCACCTCCGATGACAAGCGGGATAGTGCAGGTCTCGATCTTAGCAGAAAGCTCATCAAGAAATAAGGAGGTCAACGAGTGATCAGCCAGGCCGCATACCACCATGAATTCCCAAAGAGAGTTCAAATGCCTGTGATGCACAACAATACTAGCCCAGAAAATACCATGATCGAAGGCCACAAAATTGAACACGTCCCTTTTAGAGCATAAAGAATCCCGAGTGACCAGAGGAAGGCAGGAAATGCTAGTCAAATATGTCCATGCCCGCAATCGCAGAGAGTTCATTGGGGGAGAAGGATACTCTGAAAGTTTCAACCAGCCCAAGAATGTCAATATTAGCACCACGAACAACGTCTCTAATTTGGTCCCTGCGCCCCCTAGCGCCAAAACCCTTAATGTTTGAAAACAAAGCTTTCATTTAAAGGAGAGGTTTTTGCTGCGAGGACTAGACCTGCAAGGGGCCGTGTAGGTTTTTGAGCATTTGGAATTACCCCTTCTGGACGTGAGAGGTTGGAGATGGCCACTACCACCCTCCAAGCCCTCCGGCCCCGCACCACCAGGCGGGACAACAGAAGCTGCAACAGCAACGGCCTCTTTGGCCTTGGCAATGGCTGCCTGTGCCACCTCATTGGTCCGAATAGAGGAGAGGAGAGAGGAAGGCGACCCAAGCCCGGGATTGAGAGAAACCCCCACATTGGATAAAATATTTAAAAGATGAGCATCTGACATACAAGGCAAAACGACCTGAATCGGGGAAGGAGGAGAGGGACCGAGCACCATACTTGGGGAGGGAAGATCCTTAGTTGCAGCGCGCCGCTCCGCCCACAGCACCACCGGCTCCCTCGAATCCTGAACCCACCGTCCCTTACGGGCCGTGGAAGCTGGAGACTTGATCTAAGAAGACCGCGCCGAAGGAGAAGCCGCAGCAGGGCCAAAACGAGACACCGACCCCAGGTCCTTGTCCAGACGACGGCAGATGCCCGTCATCAACTGCTTGAAGCCCGAGGAGGCCCGTCTTTTGGCTGAGAATTTTGGCGATAAAGTTTTCTTCTTTTGCTTAGACTGGGGCAAATCAGCAGACCGAGGAGGAGAATGAGGCAAATCCTCAATGCCAGAGTGGGTGGGAGATAGTGGACGAGTAGGGAGATTGGAGCAGACCCCCGAAATAGGAGTGCTCGTCGCCGTGACACCCTTTTCCCTTTGACCATCCGCATTCAAGCCAATATCTTCCTGACTAGGCACGCCCATCGCCTTTTTAGGAGCCTGATCCAAGGGAGCTTGGGATTTAAATAGCTCGCGCTCAGATTCTTCCAGCCCATCCCATTCAGATAGAGTGAAACACAGATCAGAGCCCCCACTGGGGTTCTGCCCACCAACAGAACCCCCACCATTCATCCTTGTCTGAATTCTTGGGGATGGAAGGAGGAGGGGGTGGGGGGCCTGGAACGCCTCAGCACCCTCCACCCTAACCCGCAGCCGCACACCATCAAAAGAAGGGAAGACGTTGATAGCACCACGAACACAAACATGATCCAAGCACCAAATCTTGAGCTGCGTCGGGCCAATCTTATCCAGAGACTCAACATCCACCTCCACAGGTTTCTCGATAAGGACACCAAAAGCCATCAGAAAATGGGTTGAACGAAGACCAGCCGGGGCATCATCAACTAGCACCCACACCTGCTTGAGCGGTCCCACCGCTTTGACACCACAAGTCGCAGCTTTGACTGATACCACCACCTGATTGAGAGGAAGAGTGAAACTGGTGCAGGAAGCAACCATGCGCAAACACTCTTTAGAGGGGAAGACGACCGGAAACTCAAAATCCGAGATCTGATTCACCTGCCAGTCCCAGCCACCCTCATCCCAAATCCGCAGCCCTTCCAACAAAGTTTGGGGAGAAATCTTCTGGCCCTGGACCGACACAATAGCAACATTGGAGAGAGATGGAGACGCCACCACCAAAGGGAGATCGCTGTCCAGCACAAAGAAAGAACAGTCAGGGAGACTCGTCCCAAAGTGGACAAAAGCCGGGGGCTTCAATCGATTTTGACAGTTGACAGTGAGGTGGCCTTCAGAACGACAAATCAAGCAGAAACAAGGGTTGGAGCACCTCGACCAGAAGTGACCAGGCTAGTGGCATGCGAAGCATGAGAGGGCAGAGGGATTGCTCATAACACTTGCACCTTGACGAGGAAGAGGGGGTGGGGATGGAAGGATGCTGCCCCCTGATACGTCTCCAACGTATCTATAATTTTTTATTGCTCCATGCTACTTTATCTACTGTTTTGGACTATATTAGGCTTTATTTTCCACTTTTATACTATTTTTGGGACTAACCTATTAACCGGAGGCCCAGCCCAGAATTGTTGTTTTTTTTGCCTATTTTAGTGTTTCGAAGAAACGGAATATCAAACGGAGTCCAAACAGAATGAAACTTTCGGGAATGTGATTTTCTCACCGAACGTGATCCAGGAGACTTGGACCCTACTCCAAGAAGTAACAGAGGCGGTCACGAGGGTGGGGGGCGTGCCCCCCTGCCTCGTGGGCCCCATGTTGCTCCACCGACATACTCCTTCCTCCTGTATATACCTACGTACCCCCAAACGATCAGAACATGAGCCAAAAACCTAATTCCACCACCGCAACTTTCTGTATCCACGAGATCCCATCTTAGGGCCTGTTCCGGAGCTCCGCCGGAGGGATCATCCACCACGGAGGGCTTCTACATCATCACCATAGCCCCTCCGATGAAGTGTGATTAGTTTACTTCAGACCTTCGGGTCCATAGCTAGTAGCTAGATGGCTTCTTCTCTCTTTTTGGATCTCAATACAATGTTCTCCCCCTCTCTCGTGGAGATCTATTCGATGTAATCTTCTTTTTGCGGTGTGTTTGTTGAGACCGATGAATTGTGGGTTTATGATCAAGATTATCTATGAACAATATTTGAATCTTCTCTGGATTCTTTTATGTATGATTGGTTATCTTTGCAAGTCTCTTCGAATTATCCGCTTGGTTTGGCCAACTAGATTGGTAGTTCTTGCAATGGGAGAAGTGCTTAGCTTTGGGTTCAATTTTATGTGTCCTTTCCCAAAGGATGTGAAGGGCAGCAAGGCACGTATTGTATTGTTGCCATCGAGGATAACAAGATGGGTTTTTTTTATCATATTGCATGAATTTATCCCTCTACATCATGTCATCTTGCTTAAGGCGTTACTCTATTTTTAACTTAATACTCTAGATGCATGCTGGATAGCGGTCGATGAGTGGAGTAATAGTATAGATGCAGGCAGGAGTCGGTCTACTTGTCTCGGACGTGATGTCTATATACATGATCATACCTAGATATTCTCATAAATATGCTCAATTCTGTCAATTGCTCAACCGTAATTTGTTCACCCACCATAGAATACTTATGCTCTTGAGAGAAGCCACTAGTGAAACCTATGGCCCCCGGGTCTATTCTCATCATATCAATCTCCATTACTTTAATACTTGCTTTGTTTTTACTTTGCCTTTTACTTTTCACTTTGCATCTCTATACCAAAAATACCAAAAATATTATTTATCATCTCTATTAGATCTCACTCTCGTAAGTGACCGTGAAGGGATTGACAACCCCTAATTGCGTTGGTTGCGAGGAGCTATTGTTTTGTGCAGGTACGAGGGACTTGTGCGTAGCCTCCTACTGGATTGATACCTTGGTTCTCAAAAACTGAGGGAAATACTTACGCTACTTTGCTGCATCATCCTCTCCTCTTCGGGGAAATCCAATGCAGTGCTCAAGAGGTAGCAAGAAGAATTTTTGGCGCCGTTGTCGGGGAGGCTTACGCAAGAGCAAGTCAAGACTTGGACTCCTAACAACAAGCCACTTCTGGCACCGTTAAAGTCTACATACCAAGTACCCATCACAATCCCTATCTCCCGCATTACATTATTTGCCATTTGCCTCTCATTTTCCTCTCCCCCACTTCACCCTTGCCGTTTTATTCGCCCTCTCTTTCCCAATCTCCTCCTCTTTTTCCCGTTTGCCTTTTTCTCGCTTGCCTTTTGTTTGCTCGTGTGTTGGATTGCTTGTTTGTCGCGATGGCTCAAGATACTACCAAATTGACTTCACCAATACCAATAATAATGATTTCCTTAGCACTCCGATTGCTCCTCTTGCCAATACTGAATCTTGTGAAATCAATACTGCTTTGTTGAATCTTGTTATGAAAGATCAATTCGCTGGCCTTCCTAGTGAAGATGCCGCTACTCATCTGAATAACCGTTGATTTATGTGATATGCAAAAGAAAAAGATGTTGATAATGATGTCGTTAAATTGAAGCTATTTCCTTTTTTCGCTAGAGAACGTGCTAAAGCGTGGTTTTCATCTCTGCCTAAAAATAGTATTGATTCTTGGAACAAGTGCAAAGATGCTTTTATCTCTAAGTATTTTCCTCCGCTAAGATTATCTCTCTTAGGAACGATATTATGAATTTTAAGCAACTTGATCATGAACATGTTGCACAAGCTTGGGAGAGAATGAAATTAATGATACGTAATTGTCTTACTCATGGTTTGAACTTGTGGATGATTATACAAAACTTTTATGCGGATTGAATTTTGCTTCTAGAAATCTTTTAGATTCGCCATGGTGGCACTTTTATGGAAATCACTCTAGGACATGCTACTAAACTTCTAGATAATATTATGGTTAATTATTCTCAATGGCATACCGAAAGATCTACTAATAAAAAAGTGCATGCGATAGAAGAAATTAATGTTTTGAGTGGAAAGATGGATGGACTTATGAAATTATTTGCTACTAAGAGTGTTTCTTCTGATCCTAATGATCTGCCTTTATCTACCTTGTTTGAGAACAATAATGAATCTATGGATGTGAATTTTGTTGGTAGGAATAATTTTGGTAACAACGCGTATAGAGGGAATTTTAATCCTAGGCCTTATCCTAGTAATTCCTCTAATAATTATGGAAATTCCTACAACAATTCTTATGGAAATTTTAATAATATGCCCTCTAAATTTGAGACTAGTGTTAAATAATTTATGAGTTCGCAAAAGAATTTTAATTCTTTGCTTGAGGAGAAATTGCTTAAAGTTGATGATTTGGCTAGGAACGTTGATAGAATTTCTCTTGAAATTGATTCTTTAAAGCTTAGATCTATTCCTCCTAAGCATGCTATCAATGAGTCTCTCAAAGCTATGATAATTTCCATTGATGAGTGCAAAGAAAGAACCGCTAGGATGCGTGCTTCCAAAGATGCCTTTATTAAAGCGTGGTCTTCCAATTCCTATGAAAATCAAGACGAAGATCTAAAATTTATTGATGTGTCCCCCATTAAATCTTTGTTTTGCAATATGAATCTTGATGAAACTGAATATGATATTCCCTTACCTAGAAGGCGTTCTAAGAATTCGGAGTTTTTAGATCTTGATGATGAAATTGATAAATGTGGGATTGAAAGAAATAAAAACCTAGATGTTGCTAAACCCACTATGTTGGATCTCAAGGAATTTAATTATGAAAATTTCTCTTTAATTGATTGTATTTCCTTTTTGCAATCCGTGCTAAATTCTCCTCATGCTTATAGTCAAAATAAGGCCTTTACCGAACACATTTTTGATGCCTTGATGCAATCTTATGAAGAAAAACTTGAGTTGAAGGTCTCTATCCCTAGAAAGCTCTATGATGAGTGGGAAGCTACTATTAAAATTAAAATTAAAAATTATGAGTTTCATGCCTTGTGTGATTTGGGTGCTAGTGTCTCTACTATCCCCAAAACCTTGTGTGATTTGCTAGATTTCCGTGACTTTGATGATTGCTCTCTAAACTTGCATCTTGCAGATTACACTATTAAAAAGCTTATGGGAAGAATTAATGATGTTCTTATTGTTGCAAATAGGAATTATGTGCCCGTAGATTTTATCGTTCTTTTTTTGCTTTTGCTTCTGTTTAGAAATAAATAATCCATCTAGCCTCTGTTTAGATGTGGTTTTATGTTTTAATTAGTGTTTGTGCCAAGTTAGACCTATAGGATCTTCTTGGATGATAGTTATTTGATCTTGCTGTAATTTCCAGAATCTTTCTGTTCACGAAAACAATTGCTAAAAATCACCAGAACGTGATAAAATACTGATTCCAATTGCTGATGATCATTAAACAAATTTTCTAGGTCTTCCTATTTTGGTAGAAGTTTTGGAGTTCCAGAAGTTTGCTTTAGTTACAGATTACTACAGACTGTTCTGTTTTTGACAGATTCTGTTTTTCGTGTGTTGTTTGCTTATTTTGATGAATCTATGGCTAGTAAAATAGTTTATAATCCATAGGGAAGTTGGAATACAGTAGGTTTAACACCAATATAAATAAAGAATGAGTTCATTACAGTACCTTAAAGTAGTCTTTTGTTTTCTTTCTCTAACGGAGCTCACGAGATTTCTATTGAGTTTTGTGTTATGAAGTTTTCAAGTTTTGGGTAAATTCTTTTGATAGATTATGGAACAAGGAGTGGCAAGAGCCTAAGCTTGGGGATGCCCATGGCACCCCCAAGGTAAACCAAGGACACCAAAAAGTCAAAGCTTGGGGATGCCCCGGAAGGCATCCCCTCTTTCGTCTACTTCCATCGGTAATTTACTTGGAGCTATATTTTTATTCACCACATGATATGTGTTTTGCTTGGAGCGTCTTGTATTATTTGCGTATTTGCTTGTTAGTTTACCACAATCATCCTTGATGTACACACCTTTTGAGAGAGCCATACATGAATTGGAATTTTATAGAATACTCTATGTGCTTCACTTATATCTTTTGAGCTTGAAGTTTTGCTCATAGTGCTTCACTTATATCTTTTGAGCGTGATAATTTTTGCTCTAGTGCTTCACTTAGATCTTTTAGAGCATGGTGGTGGATTTGTTTTAAAGAAACTATTGATCTCTCATGCTTCACTTATGTCGGGGTTTTGTCACGGCAGATGTCCTCATGAAAGGACTTAGTCGTGGAGCCATCGCTACGGGTTAACTTGAAGGGGTTAAAGCGGACGCAAAGACACAAGAGTTATACTAGTTCGGCCCCTCCGATGAAGGTAAAAGCCTACGTCTAGTTGTGATGGGATTGATGTGGTCTCGATGACTAGGGAGCAAATAAGCTTCTCCTAGGCCTCGAGTTGTTGTTGTTTTTCCCTGAACCGCCCCGGGTCGTCCCCTTATATACACGGGTGACGCCCGTCGGTTCATGAGAGTCCCAATCTCCGGTTCATACTCGTATCCGGGTTGGTCTCTCTCTATTCCTGACTTACAATACAAGTTTACATACCAGGCGGTTTACGGCTCTGAGTTCTAAACCGACTACGTGCCTTGGGCCCTTACTTTATGCCTCTTGGGCTTTTACACCGTTGAACTATCGATGAAGTTAACCCGGCCCGAGATAGGCGGTTTACGTCGAGTAATATCCCCAACATTAGGCCCAGATTGATTTGAACAGGTTCATGTCAATCCTTGATAAAAAATCTTCATCTTCAATACCTTCTTGAAATTGTTGAACCGCCGTGATATCACCTTCTCCGGTTGCTGTAAACCGGCATGACGTCCCCATAAAAATAGCATTCATGATATCTTCTTTGTTTAATCAGATCCGCAATAATCGAGGCGACAGCTCTGCTTCCTAGATTTGTGGCTCCTTGATTCACGCGCCTGACACAGGTATCTTGCCTTATAAATAGGACCGAAAGGTCATTCCTTTTCTCCCCTCCGTCCCCTTTCTCTTCGACTTCCTCGCGTCGCCAGCCTCTGGAGCTCCGCCGCCGCCATCAACCTCTGCACCGTCTTGAGCCGCTGCATCAACCTGAACGCACCAGAGAAACACGACACTCTTCCGCATCTCCTCAACTCAGGTAGGTCCTCAGTTCCCCTCGACCTAGATCCGTTCTAGGGTTTCTTGTTCTTGCAGCGCTCCATTAACTGTTCATGTTCATACCAGATTCCTGGATAGATCTGTGACACCTTGTTTTGATTAGCAACAGCCTTTTAGCATCCACCTGTAGTCTCATTCTCACGCATATTATCTCCTGCTCATTGCATCAATACTGCTCTGCTCTATTCTTTTTTGGATATTTCTCTTCTTTTCTGATCTGGCTTCAGATCCTTCGTTGTAGATAAATCTTGTGAAACCTGTTTCTGCACACTTAGCTGTTCGCAATCTCAATTGTTTTCCATATTTAGACCAGGCGGTTTAACATAGAAAAAATTAAATAAACCGGTATACACCATTAGTCCCTTTGTTGAACCGCCAGAACTCCTTAACCAGACACTGTCACTTCATAGAGCTCCGGTTTAGATGTATTGTCTCCGATTTAGCATTGTACACCGGTTCTCTCTTTGTCCCAGCACATTTCTTGAACGGATTTATATTTTTGTAGATGGCCAAACAAGTATCTGAGTGCAACTGGGCTCCTTCTGTGTCACGAAACTCAATTAAACAATCTGGTCCTGACTGGAGCTTTAAGCGGCAAAAATACTATCCATTGGAGGGTTCCTGGCAAAGAATGTCCACCCACACCTCAAGAAGGAGAGGTTGTAGTTTTCGCAGATCACTTAGCCCGGGGTTTCAACCTGTCCGGTTCAAAATTTTACCGGGATGTGTTAGCCAATTTTCAACTCCGTCCACAAGATACGGGCCCCAATTCTGTTACCAATATTTGTCACTTCCAAGTGCTCTGTGAGGCGTACTTTCAAGAAGAACCCACAGTTGAACTGTTTAGGGACTGCTTCCACCTAAACCGCCGCACATAATTTACTGACGGGCCCAACACAGAATTGGGTGGTGTGGCGATTCAAAAAAGGAAGGAGGTCACTTATCCCCATGTCAAACTGCACAACCACCCCAAGGAATGGAATCAAACATGGTTTTATTGCAGAGATACTTCCCCTGCCAATGAAAATCCTTTGCCCGGTTTTCGTCCGGAGCGACTTAGCAATATACATCCCTTTCCGCAAAGATTAACCGCCAATGAGAGAAGTAAATATGCTCCTCAACTCTCCAAGCTCAGAGCCTTCATGGCCAATGGTTTAACCGGAATTGATCTCGCGACTTTGTTGGATATCATGGATCATCTGCCCTCTCCCCAGCTCGGTTTAATGTGTGAGTACACTAGTAGTGTCGACGACCCCCTCCGACATATTAATATCCAGCTTACTGATGATGAGGTCACCGAGGCGGTGAAGAAGATGTTGAACGAACCGGAAAACCTCTGTGCCCGGACCGGTCTGCTCCCCTTCTGCGCTACCAACAAACCGCCATCTGTAAGACTTCTGACTATTTTTTACTAGATATATTACTGCCATCTCCGGTATCACTTTTAACATCAACTGCTGCTTAATCAGGGTGATGACCCATTCTGGAGCAAGAAACGTCCACAAGAGAAACCAGAAAAACCAGACAAACCGGAGAAACTAATCCGGCAAAAGACCAAAGCTGTCAAGAAGACTGCTCATAAGAGGAAAACCATCGCATCTTTCGATCCGGTGTGGATGATGATGTGGGTAATCCGGACCTTGAGGTAGAACTTGATTCGCAGCTTACTTTTCACACGCCTAATTAATGATGATATTTGTCGATGATCTGAAACCAAGAATGCTGATGTTGTAGAGGTAACTATTCTCTCCTCTCGATTCAAATCCTTTGCCTTCACTAAAAATCCGTCGGGCAAACCGGAAAATTAAATTTTCTCATCCCTTGCTTACTTGGATCCCAAATTTCTTATGAAGACTCAACAACATGAAGCTCCCGCACAACTTCGGCACAATGCCAGGTAGTTACCTCCACGGTTTACGAACAGTCCGGTTCGGAAACGCTGCTCGAGGTCTCTAATTTGCTTGTCGATGCTTATCCTAAAGCAGGCTGTTTTCGTCAACCCCTTAATCCGTCGACTTGATTATCGTGTCACTTCCCTCCTCATCTGGCGAAGTCATCACCACTCAGTATCACCACTTAAATTGGTGCTTGGGTAAGTTATACCTTTCATATTGTTTCTCTTGCATCATTGTGTAGTATATGCCGTGTTGATTGTTGTTGTTCCTTTTGAGGGGCCAAGCCTAGGCCGAGCAAAAGGCTCGCTGCGATAAAGCGGCCGACGAAGAGATCGCCTCAACCGGACGGCGCCCCAAATCTTGAAGCGGCTATCTATGAAGACACGCTCAATGATCCGCCACTGCAAGAGGGCGGTTTTGTTGCTGAAGAAAGGCCTGTTGACACCGCCCTTCCTGCTGACCAGCCCAGAAGCCCAACACAGAATGAAAAATCCACCAGTCCAATCCGGCCTGCTGACAAAACGACTGCCCCTGGTCAAACCGGCGATACCAAGGATGATGACGTGGTGATTACTGGCTTTGGCCACAGCGAACCGGGTAATCCGATCGCGTTATCCAAACATTCTGCCAAAGAGGAATTTGCCACTATGAGCAAGGGCAAGTGGGATGTTGATCCGCAACTTACGCTGCTCGAACCCCAAGACCTTCATTCGGCTACTTGAACCGCTGTATACCAGCCGTGATTATGAAGCTGGCACGGTGAAGATGATGAAAGAAAAATTCGAGGTAACCTCCATGTCCCTTTCCCGCTTGGATACTTCAATTTTGTTAACTTTCCTAGTTTCAAGGGCGGTTCAACTTAGTATAGTTAAACGGGACTTAACATAAACTTAATGCTTCGTAATCCACCGATGTAGCCCCAAGGGCAGTTCAACTTAGCATAGTTAAACCGGACTGGAATTTATATCGCCGCATCAGAACATGTTTGAGCAAATAGCCATTAGCCCCCAAGTGCCAAGTTGAATACCTGTATTGAGCTTGGGACTTTGTGATTTTATTGATAAATGAAGATCAAATATGCATTAGCCCCCAAGTGCCAAGTGTATGACTGGCTATGCACTTGGGACTTGTAATGAAGATATTTAACATGCTCCCTTTTTGTTGCAGAGTGAGATACGCCAACAAGCCTCACAAATCAGTGATCTTCAAGAAAACCTGAAATCTCAACAAGCAGAAACCTCCAAGGCCAAGGGTGAGCTGAAAACCGCTTTGACTACTATGGAGCGGCTCAAGGAGTGGTTCAAGTCTAAGCGGGCCGGCTGGGATACTGAAAAGGCCGCTTTGACCAAAAGGGTTGAAAATGCTGAAGCTGCCCTTAAACCGGTGGTAGATGAGCTGACCAGCGTGAAGCGGCAAGTGCATGCCATGAGTGCTACCATCTTCGGTAAGCTTCCTTTGGCTTCTATGATAATCTTGACCTTCTTATGATAAGTCCAGTTTGTGATTTCTCTTGCAATGCTGTAGGCACACGCATTGGTCACTTGGGGTCAGATGTTCGGAAGAAATTGAAGGCTGCCTATACCTTAATAGAGCAGCTGTACACTGGAGCGCAACGGATCATCTCCACTGCATCTCATAACAACCCAGTACCCTCCTTAATCCAAGACACTCTTAGGAGGTTGTCAATGCTTCCCGCCCGGATTGAAGAGCTGAAGAAATCTGCTGCTCGAACCGGCGCCATTAACGCCTTAATCCGGGCAAAAGCATGGGTGCCAGATTTCGATCCGGTTGAGGCAGCTCAGGGCTATCCCAGTTTGAAGGAAGACGGTTCAGAGTTCAACGAAGATGATCTGAGAGCGATAAGCCGGGCAGTGCGCCCTCTGGCTTGCCAATTGGCCGAAGAGGCAAACTTGTCGCATTATCAAGCTCAATATGACGATCAGAACAAACGAGTGGCTGCACCTATTCCTGAAGCGGAGAACATGACCCCTCCGATCCGTAAGCATACTTACGCTCCCGATATTGAACCATCTTCCCTGATCCATGAGGAGGCTGTCTTTCAAGCTTTAATGGGAATCGACTGGACCACTGTTGACTTCCAGAAGCTGGGTAGAGATGAAGAGGCTGAAGTGGCGCGGGACGACCCACAACCATCAGACCGGGGGGGCCAGCAAGCATGAACCGGAAGCTGGTTTGGATAGCTGCTTCATTATATTCCGCTAAGAAACAATGATCTTACTTGGGCACCATGTTGCCTTGTAATAGGATAGCCAACACTCTTGCTTTTAATATGCCTTCGTGCATAGGTGCCGATACTTTTGCTTGAATGATCGAAATTTTCAATCTATATTGCCTGCAGTCACAAAATCTTAAACCGCCACGGCGGTTTGTGCCGCCAGCCGGCTTGTGACGTTCATATGAAATGAAATATTGATGTATATAATCAAAATTTGTGATACAACATACCTGCCATCGCTGGGCATAAAGTTGGCTTAGCCAATCTTGAAACGGAGGTTGTATAAACCTTTACCGTCAAAGGAGAAAACAGCTCCTGTTATTTATAATGCCGGTTTACCACGTAAACCGTGCAGGGTCATGACAAGCCCCCTATTACTCCATAATGGGATGTTAACAGAAAAAACATCAAACCGGTGAAATTATCTCCGGAAAAAAAATTGATCGAATTCCGTCAATTGACAGTTTGAACCGGTTTAAAAATGTTGTCGGTTTAAGAAACGCAACAAAAATCAAATGATAGTTATGAAAAAATATAGAAGCAAAGGCAATGATAAACCGTTTGCAAAAAAGAAGGCTTTCTTGAGCCGATCGGATGGTGTTACCATGGTCGGACACGACCAAGCTCCCTATAAGGTGTAGCCATGGTTCAAGTCAGCCAGTCCCCAAGCTGAAACCGTGGCATTATGCCGATCAAGTGGCGTGGCAATGGTTCTGGTTCGACCAAGCCCCAAGTGATTCTATGGCCTTAGGCCGATCAAGAGGCGTGACTGGTTCAGACTTGACCATGTCCCCAAGTGATCTGGTGGCTTCCGCCTATCAAAAGGTGTTGCATTGGTTCAGACACAACCAAGCCCCCCAAGTGATATCACAAAGCTTTTGAAAAGCAAACTCAGGAGGTAAACCGGAGGCCGCTTTAAGACAGAACAACTCCATGTAACCACTCATGATGTAACAGAACAGATACCCCGCTTTAGCTGAGGCTCCGGTTTATTACTTTATTCATAATATATACACTGTCATAATATGTACATAAATAGAGCCGATGGCTCAGGTATAATAAGGCCGAAGATAAGCTATGTTCCACGGCCTGTTGGTCTCCTCCTCTGACGTGCGTGAGTCTTTATGTTCTCGAATATCGATCAGATAGTATGACCCGTTGTGTAGATTCTTGCTGACCATGAAAGGTCCCTCCCAAGGTGGGGATAACTTGTGCATATCAGTCTGGTCTTGGATGAGCCGAAGCACCAAATCTCCTTCTTGAAAAGTTCTCGGTTCGACCGGCGACTATGGTAACGACGAAGATCCTGTTGGTAAATCGCCGAGCGGGCAGCTGCTATGTCACGCTCTTCATCCAACCAATCCAAAGCGTCCTGCCGTGCCGTCTCGTTGTCCGCTTCAACATAAGCTGCCACACGAGGTGAGTCATGACGGATGTCACTGGGGAGAACCGCCTCCGCTCCATAGACCATAAAGAACGGCGTGGATCCCGTGGATCTATTAGGCATAGTGTTTATACTACATAGCACAAACGGTAGCTCTTCTACCCAACAACCCGGTGTTCTCTGCAAAGGGACCATAAGCCGGGGCTTGATGCCTCTCAAGATCTCTTGATTAGCCCTTTCCGCTTGACCATTGGACTGTGGGTGGGCTACCGAGGAAACGTCAAGCCGGATGTGCTCACGTTCGCAGAACTCTTTCATGGCACCTTTGGACAAATTGGTACCATTATCTGTAATGATACTGTGTGGAAAGCCAAACCGGAAAATCACCTTTTTGATGAACTAAACCGCCGTAGCCGCGTCACACTTGCTAACAGGTTCTGCCTCCACCCACTTTGTAAATTTGTCAACCGCCACCAGGAGGTGGGTCTTTTGTCCTTGGACCTTTTAAAAGGTCCAACCATATCCAGCCCCAAGTCGCAAAAGCGGCCAAGTAATTGGAATCATCCTCAATTCTTGGGCGGTACATGAGCACGTCTGGAAAACTTTTGGCAACCATCACATCGTCGACCAGATCTTCCGCATCGGCATGGGCGGTCAACCAATAGAAACCGTGGCGGGCGCTTTAGCCACCAAGGATTTTGAACCGGCGTGGTGACCACAATCTCCTTCGTGGATCTCACGCAATATTTCACAGCCTTCCTCAGGGGACACACAGCGTTGAAACGCCCCTGACACGCTGCAATGATGCAATTCACCATTAACAATGGTCATAGACTTAGATCGCCGGACTATCTGCCGGGCCAACGTCTCATCTTCTGGTAACTCGCCCCGGTTCATGTACGCAAGATAAGGAAGCGTCCAATCCGGAGTGACGTGAAGAGCTGCCACCAATTGGGCCTCCGGATCAGGAATAGCCAAATCCGCTTCACCAGGGAGTTTGACCGACGGGTTGTGCAACACGTCCAGAAAAACATTGGGCGGGACCGGTTTGCGTTGAGAGCCCAACCGGCTTAAAGCGTCTGCCGCTTCATTCTTCCGACGGTCCACGTGGTCCACCTGATAGCCCTTGAAATGACCTGCGACAATATCCACCTCACGACGATATGCAGCCATGAGTGGGTCCTTTGAATCCCAAGTGCCAGACACCTGTTGAGCCACTAGGTCCGAGTCACCGAAGCACTTAACCCGGCTTAGATTCATCTCCTTAGCCATCCGGAGACCATGGAGCAAGGCTTCATACTCAGCTGCATTGTTAGTACAAGGGAACATTAAGCGGAGAACGTAACAAAACTTGTCACCTCGTGGGGAAGTTAGTACGACTCCAGCCCCCGAGCCCTCCAATTGCCTGGATCCGTCAAAATGGATGGTCCAATATGTATGATCCGGCTTTTCTTCAGGTGCTTGCAACTCCGTCCAATCGTTAATGAAATCCACAAGTGCTTGAGACTTCACCGCCGTCCGAGGCACGTACTTCAGACCGTGCGACCCAAACTCTATAGCCCACTTGGCAATCCGGCCAGTCGCTTCCCGGTTCTGTATGATATCGCCTAAGGGAGCAGAACTGACCACCGTGATGGGGTGCCCTTGGAAATATTGCTTCAACTTCCGGCTTGCCATAAAGACTCCATATACCAGCTTCTGCCAATGCGGATACCTTTGCTTAGATTCGATAAGTACCTCGCTGATATAATAAACCAGACGCTGAACCGGATGCTCCTTCCCTGCCTCCTTCCGCTCCACCACAATGGCCACGCTGACCGCCCTGGCGTTAGCAGCAACATATAGCAGAAGCGACTCCTTGTCAATGGGAGCGGCGAGCACAGGCGGGTTGGCCAATTGCCGCTTTAAGTCCTCCAACGCTTCATCGGCGGTGGACTCTGCATAAACCGATCTGTCTTCTTGAGATTCGGTACAAAGGATGGCCTTCTCTCGAGGCGGTGATAAACCGGCTCGGTAGCGGCAATCCGCCTGCCAAAGCGCTGGACATCGTTAATACACCGGTTTAGCGGGGAGGTGATAGCCGTAATCTTCTCCAGATTAGCTTCAATTCCCTGTTGGACACGAGAAAACCCAATAACTTGCTGCGGAACACCAAAACACATTTGGCGGGTTGAGCATCATCTTGTAAACCCGCAGTTGTCAAAGGTTTCCTTCAAATCGTCAATCAGCGTCTCCTTTTCCCTTGACTTGACCACAATTTCATCAACATAGGCGTGCACATTACGGCCGATCTGTTTATGCAGCAATTCGTACACAGCGTTGATAAGTTGCTTGGGCGCTCTTGAGCCCAAAAGGCATAGACACATAGCGAAGGCTCCAAAGGGAGTGATAAGCGCCGTCTTCTCCTGGTCCTTAATCGCCACCTTGATCGATGATACCCGAGTACGCATCCAAAAGCTCAAACGCTCACAACCCGCAGATGGCATCAATAATTTGGTCAATGCGGGAGGGCAAAGGATCTGTTGGACAAGCCTTGTTAAGATCATGTAATCCACACACATGCGCCAAGTGCCGTTTTCTTAAGAACCGCACCGGATTAGCAAGCCACTCGGATGGAAAACTTCAACGATAAAACCAGCTGCTAAGAGCACCGCCACCTCCTCTCCAATGGCCTTACGCCTTTCTTCGTTAAACCGGCGGAGAAACTGCTTCACCGGTTTGTACTTGGGATCAACATTAAGAGTGTGCTCAGCGAGTTCTCTCGGTAAACCTGGCATGTCAGAAGGCTTCCATGCAAAAATGTCCCGATTCTCACGGATGAACTTCGATGGAGCGCTTTCCTATTTCGGATCAAGTTGGCACCGATCTTTGAACTGCTTGGACAAATCGCCAGCACGAAGTCAACAAGCTTAGTCTCAGCTGCCGATTTGAATTTCAGGGCCGGATCATGCTCTGTAGTTGGCTTCTTCAATGGAGTCATGTCCGCCGGATCAACATTGTCCCTATAATACTTCAGCTCCTCGGTGGCACAAACCGACTCTGCGTAAGCCGCATCACCTTCCTCACATTCCAAAGCGATCTTGCGGCTCCCATGAACCGTTATTGTCCCCTTGTGACCCGGCATCTTGAGCTGCAAATAGATATAACAAGGCCGTGCCATGAACTTGGCATAAGCCGGCCGCCCAAACAGGGCGTGATATGGACTTTGGATTTTCACCACTTCAAACGTCAATGTTTCCGATCTGGAGTCATTTTCATCTCCAAAGGCCACTTCCAGAGCTATTTTACCAACTGGATATGCTGACTTGCCAGGTACCACACCATGGAACGCTGTATTGGACGGTTTGAGATGTTTATCTGTTAACCCCATACGACGGAAGGTCTCATAGTACAGGATGTTGATGCTGCTCCCTCCATCCATGAGCACCTTGGTGAACTTATAACCTCCCACCTGAGGTGCCACCACCAGGGCTAGTTGACCCGGATTGTCAACCCGGGGAGGATGATCCTCTCTACTCCATAAAATGGGCTGCTCTGACCAGCGTAGGTAATGAGGCACGGCCGGTTCAACAACGTTGACTGCTCACTTCTGAAGCTTCCGGTCTCGCTTGTCTAAGCTGGTGGTGAAGATATGGTACTGCCCACTATTCAACTGCTTTGGGTTGCTCTGATAACCTGACTGTTGCTGCTGCTGGTTGTAACCACCTTGGTTATTATGATTGTTCTGATTGTTATGTCCGCCCGGATTACCATTAAATCCTGAACCAGAATTTCCTTCACCGTAACCCGGCCCGGATCCTGAACCGCTGCCGGAACCTTGATCATACCGGAAAGCATTAGAACTCTTGAACTCCTGCATAATATAACAATCCTTCCAGAGGTGATTTGCTGGCGCCTCCTTCGTCCCATGCTTCGGACAGGGTTGATTCAACAGATAGTTCAAGCGGTCCGGATTAGGATTAGGCGTTCCACTTCGATTCGGCTGTTTACCCTTGCGCCGCTGGCCCTTGTCTTGCGCGTTGGTGTTGGATACGAAGTCCATGTTGCCATTCGCTTTGCGCTTGCCTCCACCATTACCTGCCGAGTGATGTTGCTGGCCCTTGGAGTTGCTGTTCTTCTTTCCCTTCCCTGTCTCGTCATCATCAGACTCGGGATCCTTGGTACTATCAGAATCAGCATACTTCACTAAAGCGCCCATGAGAGTGCCCATGTCATTACAAAACCGCTTCATGCGCCCAACTTCAACTTCAAAGGCTTAAACCGCAATTGCCCTCCAGGTCAAGATCGCGAGTCGGCGTTGATCCGGTCCGACGAGTGCAAGATTTCAAATCTGGCGTACCCAATGGGTTGTTGACTCCCTTCCCTCGACACAAGCCGCCAAGTCCACTACGGACATGGGCTGCTTACAGTGTCTTTGAAATTCTGGATAAACCGGGTCCGCAACTGGGCCCATGAACTGATAGAATTGGGTGGCAAGCTCTTCAACCAAGTATGGGCCGTGCCTTCGAGCATCATGGTGAAGTACTTTGCACACGCGGCCTCATCTACATCCAGCATCTCCATGGCCATCTCATAACTTTCTATCCATGTTTCTGGAGCTAAATCGGCAGTGTAATTTGGCACCTTGCGCGGACCCTTGAAGTCTTTGGGCAGCGCACATTGCGTAAAGCGGGACGAGGCAAGGCACCCCAAAGAGCTAGAGGTAACCCAGGCTCGACCGAGATGGTCGGACGAACGGCGTAAGTGATAAGCCCGATCTTTGTGCTGCTAACTTTCGGCCTCCTGCGTGCTCGGGCCCGGTCCACCAACTCCTGAGCGTTATCGACGCCACCTTCCGGGTTGTTGCACGGGGCGCACCACGCCGTGCATTACTTGATACGGCCGGTTCATCCACATGCCTGCTATAGCTCCGGCTTGGGCGGGGGGTAGAGTGGATCCGGTCACGGCTGTACGAATACGCTTCCTGTTGGACCAACGCTGTCCTAAGGAGCTCCTTGACCCGGCGCGTCTCTACTGCTTGTGGCGAATCACCTTCAATTGGAATAGCCTCCAGCCACGCCGCAGCTTCAACAAGGTTATCCATCGGGTTGGAGTAGTGACCCGGAGGTGTTTGCACAGCCTGAGGTGCACTGGCATTATGGTGAGGTAGACCTATCAAGCGGGGCTGGACCGGGGCACCCGTTCCAGGTGCTTCCGCCCGGTTTACCACCGGCGGATTACTGGTTCCTGCTCCGGGGGTGTTGAAGAGGTCTCTTCCTTTGAAAGCTGAAGGCAAATGGGATCTGTATTTCCTCTTCATGACTTCACGTGACGCGTTCTGATCCAACATGAGCCTATAAGCCTGCGCATCTAAAGCGGCCCGCTCTGCCATCATCCTGGCGTCTGCAGCTGCTAGATCCGCTTTAGCCTGAGTGATCTGTTCCTTTACCTTCACAATCTCCGCATTATGAGCGTCCTGATCCGCCGGGTTAACCTCTGCCATGAGCACAACCAACGCATCGAATAGGTCTGATAAAACTTGAGTCGGCGGGCGCACAGGGCCTCCTGCCCCGGCAGCCGTCGCCGCTGTTGAACCGACAATCATTGCCGCAGCGGTCGAAGAGTGAAGCACTGCTTGTGTACCGGCCATGAATATTCCAACCCGGTTGGGCGAATCAGAGGGGTCCGGAATACTGTCACCATCGGAACAGCCCCCAATCCGGCCATCTTGTAGCTGATATAGAGACTCAGTTTCTCCGGTCGACGACTCATCATCAGAGTAGACGACGGTTTCGCCACCAGATTCTAATCTGCCCTCATAACTTCCTCCGTGGATGACTCCCACAAAGGCACGCTTTACGGCCGGTTTAGCCTGGGCAGGTCTCGCACGCTGAGCCGTCTCGACGAGGTCGGTGCAGATGTCCGGCTCAGGCCCTGGCTCACCGATCTTGCCGATGAAAACGTGTATGCCACCAAAGGGGACCCGGTACCCGTACTCAATCGAGCCGGCCTCGGGGCCCCAGCCTGCATCGTCGATGTAGAGCTTGCCGCGACGACTTTTGGGTCATCCGCCCATAGCATAGCCTTCGAGTCCTTCGAACTTGCCCTCCAAGATCATCAAACCATCGTGCGATAGCCCCACGGTGGGCGCCAACTGTCGTGGTTTTGTCACGGCAGATGTCCTCATGAAAGGACTTAGTCGTGGAGCCATCGCTACGGGTTAACTTGAAGGGGTTAAAGCGGACGCAAAGACACAAGAGTTATACTAGTTCGGCCCCTTCGATGAAGGTAAAAGCCTACATCTAGTTGTGATGGGATTGATGTGGTCTCGATGACTAGGGAGCAAATAAGCTTCGCCTAGGCCTCGAGTTGTTGTTGTTTTTCCCTGAACCGCCCCGGGTCGTCCCCTTATATACACGGGTGACGCCCGTCAGTTCATGAGAGCCCCAATCTCCGGTTCATACTCGTATCCGGGTTGGTCTCTCTCTATTCCTGACTTGCAATACAAGTTTACATACCAGGCCGGTTTACGGCTACAGGTTCTAAACCGACTACAGGCCTTGGGCCCTTACTTTATGCCTCTTGGGCTTTTACACTGTTGAACTACTGATGAAGTTAACCCGGCCCAGATAGGCCGGTTTACGTCCAGTAGTAATATCCCCAACAACTTAGATTATTTTGAGAGTCATTAATAGCATGGTAATTTGCTTAATATTAATATACTTGGTATTCAAGATATGTGAAACTTTCTTTTGAGTGCATTGAATACTAAGAAAAGTTTGACGCTTGATAATTGTTTTGAGATATGAAGATGGTGATATTAAAGTCATGCTAGTTGAGTAGTTGTGAATTTAAAGAATACTTGTGTTGAAGTTTGTGATTCCCGTAGCATGCACGTATGGTGAACCGTTATGTGATGAACTCGGAGCATGATTTATTTATTGATTGTCTTCCTTATGAGTGGCGGTCGGGGACGAGCGATGGTCTTTTCCTACCAATCTATCCCCTAGGAGCATCGCGTAATACTTTGCTTTGATAACTTCTAGATTTTTGCAATAAGTATATGAGTTCTTTATGACTAATGTTGAGTCCATGGATTATACACACTTTTTCCCATCCTTCCACCATTGCTAGCCTCTCTAATACCGCGCACTTTTCGCCGGTATCATACACCCACCATATATCTTCCTCAAAACAGCCACAATACCTACCTATCATGGCATTTCCATAGCCATTCCGAGATATATTGCCATGCAACTTTCCACCGTTCCGTTTATTATGACACGCTCCATCATTGTCATATTTCTAGCATGATCATGTAGTTGACATCGTATTTGTGGCAAAGCCACCTTTCATAATTCTTTCATACATGTCACTCTTGTTTCATTGCATATCCCGGTACACCGCCGGAAGCATTCATATAGAGTCATACTTTGTTCTAAGAATCAAGTTGTAATTGTTGAGTTGTAAAAAAATAAAAGTGTGATGATCATCATTCTTTAGAGCATTGTCCCAAGTGAGGAAAGGATGATGGAGACCATGATTCCCCCACAAGTCGGGATGAGACTCCGGACGAAAAAAAAAGAAAAATGAAAAAAAAGAGGCCATAAAAAAGAAGAGAAAAGGCCCAAATAAAAAAATGAGAGAAAAAGAGAGAAGGGACAATGCTACTATCCTTTTACCACACTTGTGCTTCAAAGTAGCACCAAGATCTTCATCATAGAGAGTCTCTCATTTTGTCACTTTCATATACTAGTGGGAATTTTTCATTATAGAACTTGGCTTGTATATTCCAATGATGGGCTTCCTCAAATGCCCTAGGTATTCGTGAGAAGGCGAGTTGGATGCACACCCACTTAGTTTCTTTTCTTGAGCTTTCATATACTTATAGCTCTAGTGCATCCGTTGCATGTCAATCCCTACTCACTCACATTGATATCTATTGATGGGCATCTTCATAGCCCGTTGATACGCCTAGTTGATGTGAGACTATCTTCTCCCTTTTTGTCTTCTCCACAACCACCATTCTATTCCACGTATAGTGCTATATCCATGGCTCACGCTCATGTATTGCGTGAATATTGATTTTTTTTGAAAATGTTAAAGTATGAAACAATTGCTTGTCTTGTCATCGGGGTTGTGCATGATTTAAATATTTTGTGTGGGGAAGATGGAGCATAGCCAGACTATATGATTTTGTAGGGATAACTTTCTTTGGCCATGTTATTTTGAGAAGACATAATTGCTTAGTTAGTATGCTTGAAGTATTATTATTTTCATGTCAATATGAACTTTTGTCTTGAATCTTTCGGATCTGAATATTCATACCACAATTAAGAAGATTTACATTGAAATTATGCCAAAGTATCACTCCGCATCAAAAATTCTCTTTTTATCATTTACCTACTCGAGGACGAGCAGAAATTAAGCTTGGGGATGCCTGATATGTCTCCAACGTATCTATAATTTTTGATTGCTCCATGCTACTTTATCTACTGTTTTGGACTATATTGGGCTTTATCTTCCACTTTTATACTATTTTTGGGACTAACCTATTAACCGGAGGCACAACCCAGAATTGCTGTTTTTTGCCTATTTCAGTGTTTTGAAGAAGCGGAATATCAAACGGAGTCCAAACAGAATGAAACTTTCGGGAACGTGATTTTCTCACCGAACGTGATCCAGGAGACTTGGACCCTACTCCAAGAAGTAACAGAGGCGATCACGAGGGTGGGGGCGCCCCCCCTAGGGCGCGCCTGTTGGGGAACGTAGCAGAAATTCAAAATTTTCTACGCATCACCAAGATCAATCTATGGAGATTCTAGCAAAAAGAGAGAGGGGAGTGTATCTTCATACCCTTGAAGACCGCGAAGCGGAAGCGTTACAAGAACGCGGTAGATGGAGTCGTACTCGCGGCGATTCAAATCGCGAAAAATCCGATCTAGCGCTGAACGGACGGCGCCTCCGCGTTCAACACACGTACAGCCCGGGGACGTCTCCTCCTTCTTGATCCAGCAAGGGAGAGGAGAAGTTGAGGGAGAACTCCGACAACACGATTGCATGGTGGTGATGGAGCTCGTGGTTCTCGGCAGGCTTCGCCAAGCACTACGGAGGAGGAGGTGTTGGAGGAGGAGAGGGCTGCGCCGAGGAAGGGTGCGGCTGCCTCTCTCTCCCTCACTATATAGGGGAAGGGAGGAGGTGGAGGCGCCCTAGGGTTCCCTAGGGGAGGGGCGGCGGCCACAGGGGAAACCTAGATGGGTTTGGGCGCCCCCACCCCCTAGGAAACTTGCCCCCCAAGCCGGGAGGGGCGGCTGCCCTAGGGGTGGCGCCCCCACCTCTCCTGGTTACGTGAGATGGGGTGGGAGGGGCGTTCAGCCCCTTAGTGGGCTGATTTGCCCTCTCCCCTTGGCCCACAAGGCCCCCCAACGCTTGCCGAGGCCTCCGAAACCCCTTTCGGACACGCTGGTCATCACCTGGTACCCCCGGAACAATTCCGAACTCCAATACCCTTCGTCCAATATACCGATCTTCACCTCCGGACCATTCCGGAGCTCCTCGTCATGTCCGGGATCTCATCTGGGACTGTGAACAACCTTCAGTAACCACATACCATTTCCCATAACAACTCTAGCGTCACCGAACCTTAAGTGTGTAGACCCTACGTGTTCGGGAACCATGCAGACATGACCGATACGTTCTCCGGTCAATAACCAACAGCGGGATCTGGATACCCATGTTGGCTCCCACATGTTCCACGATGATCTGATCAGATGAACCACGATGTCAAGGATTCAAGCAATCCCGTATGCAATTCCCTTTGTCAATCGGTATGTTACTTGCCCGAGATTCGATCGTCGGTATCCCAATACCTCGTTCAATCTCGTTACCGGCAAGTCACTTTACTGTTCCGTAATGCATGATCCCGTGACTAACTACTTAGTCACATTGAGCTCATTATGATGATGCATTACCGAGTGGGCCCAGAGATACCTCTCCGTAATACGGAGTGACAAATCCCAGTCTCGATTCGTGCCAACCCAACAAACACTTTCGGAGATGCCTGTAGTGTTCCTTTATAGCCACCCAGTTACGTTGTGACGTTTGGCACACCCAAAGCATTCCTATGGTATCCGGGAGTTGCACAATCTCATGGTCTAAGGAAATGATACTTGACATTAGAAAAACTTTTAGCAAACGAACTACACGATCTTGTGCTATGCTTAGGATTGGGTCTTGTCCATCACATCATTCTCCTAATGATGTGATCCCGTTATCAATGACATCCAATGTCCATGGTCAGGAAACCATAACCATCTATTGATCAACGAGCTAGTCAACTAGAGGCTCACTAGGGACATGTTGTGGTCTATGTCACATGTATTACGGTTTCCAGTTAATACAATTATTGCAAGAACAATAGACAATTATCATGAACAAGGAAATATAATAATAACCATTTTATTATTGCCTCTAGAGCATATTTCCAACAGTCTCCCACTTGCACTAGAGTCAATAATCTAGTTCACATCACTATGTGATTGTAATGAATCCAACACCCATTGGGTTTGATCATATCTCGCTTGTGAGAGAGGTTATTAGTCAACAGGTCTGAATCTTTCAGATCCGTGTGTGCTTTACAAATCTCTATGTCATCTCCTAGATGCAGCTACCACACGCTATTTGGAACTATTCCAAATAACTGCTCTACTATATGAATCCGGTCTACTACTCAGAGTCATCCAGATTAGTGTCAAAGTTTGCATCGGCGTAACCCTTTACGACGAACTCTTTTACCACCTCCATTATTGAGAAAATTCCTTAGTCCACTAGTTACTAAGGATAACCTTGACCGCTGTCCTGTGATCCATTCTTGGATCACACTTGTACCCCTTGACTGACTCATGGCAAGGCACACTTCAGGTGCGGTACACTGCATAGCATGATGTGGAGCCTACGTCTAGCATAGGGGACGACCTTCGTCCTTTCTCTCTGTTCTGCCGTGGTCAGGTCTTGAGTCTTACTCAATACGCACACCTTACAACACAGCCAAGAACTCCTTCTTTGCCAATCTATTTTGAACTCCTTCAAAATCTTGTCACGGTATGTGTTCATTTGAAAGTACTATTAAGCGTTTTGATCTATCCTTATAGATCTTGATGCTCAATTTTCAAGTAGCTTAATCCAGGTTTTCCATTGAAAAACACTTTTCAAATAAACCTATATGCTTTCCAGAAATTCTACATCATTTCTTATCAACAATATGTTTACAACATATACTCATCAGAAATTTTATAGTGCTCCCACTCACTTCTTTGGAAATACAAGTTTCTCATAAACTTTGTATAAATCCAAAATCTTTGATCATCTCATCAAAGTGTATATTCCAACTCCGAGATGCTTACTCCAGTCCTTAGAAGGATTGCTGGAGCTTTGCATACTTGTTAGCATCTTTTAGGATTGACAAAAACCTTCTGGTTGTATCACATGCAACCTTTCCTCAAGAAAATTGTCGAGGAAACAATGTTTTGACATCCTATCTGCAAGATTTCATAAATAATGCAGTAATTGCTAATACAATTCCAACAGACTCTTAGCATCGCTACGAGTGAGAAAGTCTCACCGTAGTCAACTCCTTGAACTTGTCGGAAAACATCTTAGCGACAAGTTGAGCTTTCTTAATGGTGACACATACCATCATTGTCTGTCTTCCCTTTTAGAATCCATCTATACCCAACAGCCTTACGACCATCAAGTAGTTCTTCCAAAGTCTACACTTTGTTTTCATACATGGATCCTCTCTCGGATTTTATGGCCTCGAGCCATTTGTCGGAATCGGGGCCCACCATCGCTTCTCCATAGCTTGTAGGTTCATTGTTATCTAGCAACATGACCTCCTAAGACAGGATTACGTACCACTCTGAAGCAGTATGCATCCTTGTCGACCTGCGAGGTTTGGTAGTGACTTGATCCGAAGTTTCATGATTAATATCATCAGCTTCCACTTCAATTGGTGTAGGCGCAACGGGAACAACTTCCTGTGTCCTGCTACACACTAGTTGAAGTGACGGTTCAATTACCTCATCAAGTCCCCACCATCCTCCCACTCAATTCTTTCGAGAGAAACTTTTCCTCAAGAAAGGACCCGATTCTAGAAACAATCCCTTTTGCTTCCGGATCTGAGACAGGAGGTATACCCAACTGTTTTGGTTGTCCTATGAAGATGCATTTATCCATTTTGGGTTCGAGCTTATCAGCCTGAAACCTTTTTCACATAAGCGTCGCATCCCCAAACTTTTAAGAAACGACAGTTTAGGTTTCTCAAAACCATAGTTCATACGGTGTCGTCTCAACGGAATTACGTGGTGCCCTATTTAAAGTGAATGTGGTTGTCTCTAATGCCTAACCCATGAACGATAGTGGTAATTCGATAAGAGACATCATGGTATGCCCCATATCCAATGGGGTGCATCTATGATGTTCGGACACACCATCACACTATGGTGTTCGGTGCGGTGTTAGTTGTGAAACAATTTCCACAATGTCTCAATTGTGTACCAAACTCATAACTCAGATATTCATCTCTATGATCATATCATAGACATTTTATCCTCTTGTCACGGCGATCTTCAACTTCACTCTGAAATTACTTGAACCATTCAATAATTCAGACTTGTGTTTCATCAAGTAAATATACTCAGTATCTACTCAAATCATCTGTGAAGTAAAAAAAAACGATATCCAACTGCGTTCCTCAGCACTCATTGGACTGCACACATCAAAATGTATTACTTCCAACAAGTTGCTTTCTTGTTCCATTTTACTGAAAACGAGGCTTTCAGTCATCTTGCCCATGTGGTATGATTTGCATGTCTCAAGTGATTCAAAATCAAGTGAGTCCAAACAGTCCATCTGCATGGAGTTTCTTCATGCGTATATACCAATAGACATGGTTCACATGTCTCAATCTTTTCAAAAACGAGTGAGTCCAAAGATCCATCAACATGGAGCTTCTTCATGCGTTTTATACCAATATGACTCAAATGGCAGTGCCACAAGTAGGTGGCACTATATCATTACTATCTTATATGTTTTGGCATGAACATGTGTATCACTACGATCGAGATTCAATAAACCATTCATTTTAGGTGCAAGATCACATCAACCTTGGAAACACTTCCAAACCATATCATCATCTCACCTTTAGCTAGTCCCGTTTATTCCGTAGCCTTTTATTTCGAGTTACTAACACTTAGCAACTGAACCGGTATCTATTACCATGGTGCTACTAGGAGTACTAGTAAAGTACACATCAATATAATGTATATCCAATATATACATCGACCTTGCCAGCCTTCTCATCTACCAAGTATATAGGGTAGTTCGCTTGATGTTGTTCCTCATTACAGAAGCACTTAGTCTCGGGTTTGGGGTTCAACCTTGGGTTTCTTCACTAGAGCAACAACTGATTTGCCATTTCATGAAGTATCCCTTCTTGCCCTTGCCCTTCTTGAAACTAGTGGTTTCACTAACCATCAACAATTGATGCTCCTTCTTGATTTCTACTTTTGCGGTGTCAAATATTGCGAATATTTCAAGGATCATCATATCTATCCCTGATAGGTTATAGTTCATCATGAAGCTCTAGTAGCTTGGTGGCAATGACTTTGGAGAAACATCACTATCTCATCTGGAAGATTAACTCCCACTCGATTCAAGTGATTGTTGTACTCAGACAATCTGAGCACAAGCTCAACGATTGAGCTTTTCTCCCTTAGTTTGCAGGCTAAGAAACTCGTCGGAGGTCTTATACCTCTTGACGTGGGCACGAGCCTGAAATCCCAATTTCAGCTCTTGGAACATCTCATATGTTCCGCGACGTTTTAAAAAATGTCTTCGATGCCTCAATTCTAAACCGTTTAACATTACGCATTGAACTATCACGTAGTCATCAAAACGTGTATGTCAGATATTCACAACATCCACAAACGACGCTCGAGGTTCAGCACACCGAGCGGTGCATTAAGGACATAAGCCTTCTATGCAGAAATGAGGACAATCCTCAGTTTACGGACCCAGTCCGCATAATTGCTACTATCAACTTTCAACTAAATTTTCTCTAGGAACGTATCTAAAACAGTAGAACTAAAGCGCGAGCTACGACATAATTTGCAAAAACCTTTTGACTATGTTCAGGATAATTAAGTTCATCTTATGAACTCCCACTCAGATAGACATCCCTCTAGTCATCTAAGTGATACATGATCCGAGTCAACTAGGTCGTGTCCGATCATCACGTGAGACGAACTAGTCATCATCAGTGAACATCTTCATGTTGATCGTATCCACTATACGACTCATGTTCGACCTTTCGGTCTCTTGTGTTCTGAGGCCATGTCTGTACATGCTAGGCTCGTCAAGTCAACCTAAGTGTTTCACGTGTGTAAATCTGGCTTACACTCATTGTATGTGAACGTTAGAATCTATCACACCCGATCATCATGTGGTGCTTCGAAACAACGAACTTTCGCAACGGTGCACAGTTAGGGGGAACACTTTCTTGAAATTATTATGAGGGATCATCTTATTTACTACCGTCGTTCTAAGCAAATGAGATGCATAAACATGATAAACATCACATGCAATCAAATAGTGACATGTTATGGCCAATATCATTTTGCTCCTTTTGATCTCCATCTTCGGGGCTCCATGATCATCATCGTCACCGGCATGACACCATGATCTCCATCATCATGATCTCCATCATCATGTCTCCATGAAGTTGTCTCGCCAACTATTACATCTACTACTATGGCTAACGGTTTAGCAATGAAGTAAAGTAATTACATGGTGTTATTCAGTGACACGCAGGTCATACAATAATTAAAGACAACTCCTATGGCTCCTGCCGGTTGTCATACTCATCGACATGCAAGTCGTGATTCCTATTAAAAGAATACGATCAACCTCATACATCACATATATTTCATTCATCACATCCTTCTTGGCCATATCACATCACACGGCATATGCTGCAAAAACAAGTTAGACGTCCTCTAATTGTTGTTGCAAGTTTTTACGTGGCTGCTATAGGTTTCTAGCAAGAACGTTTCTTACCTACGCCAAAACCACAACGTGATATGCCAATTGCTATTTACCCTTCATAAGGACCCTTTTCATCGAATACGATCCGACTGAAGTGGAAGAGACTGGCACCCGCTAACCACCTTATGCAACAAGTGCATGTCAGTCGGTGGAACCTGTCTCACGTAAGTGTATGTGTAAGGTCGGTCCGGGCCGCTTCATCCCACAATACCGTCGAAACAAGATAGGACTAGTAACGGTAAGCATATTGAACAAAACCAATGCCCACAACTACTTGTGTTTTACTCGTGCATAGAATCTACACAATAGACCTAGCTCATGATGCCACTGTTGGGGAACGTAGCAGAAATTCAAAATTTTCTATGCATCACCAAGATCAATCTATGGAGATTCTAGCAACAAGAGAGAGGGGAGTGTATCTTCATACCCTTGAAGATCGCGAAGCGGAAGCGTTACAAGAACGCGGTTGATGGAGTCGTACTCGCGGCGATTCAAATCGTGGAAGATCCGATCTAGCGCCAAACGGACGGCGCCTCCGCGTTCAACACACGTACAGCCCGGGGACGTCTCCTCCTTCTTGATCCAGCAAGGGGAGAGGAGAAGTTGAGGGAGAACTCCGACAGCACGACGACATGGTGGTGATGGAGCTCGTGGTTCTCCGGCATGGCTTCGCCAAGCACTACGGAGGAGGAGGAGGTGTTGGAGGAGGGAGAGGGCTGCGTCAGGGGAAGGGTGCGGCTGCCCTCTCTCTCCCTCACTATATATAGGGGGAAGGGAGGAGGGGGAGGTGTTGGGGATCGTTGCAGAAATTAAAATTTTCTACGCATCACCAAGATCAATCTATGGAGTGTTCTAGCAATGAGAGGGATAGGAGTGCATCTACATACCCTTGTAGATCGCGAGCGGAAGCGTTCAAGTGAACGGGTTGATGGAGTCGTACTCGTCGTGATCGAAATCACCGATGACCGAGTGCCGAACGGACGACATCTCCGCGTTCAACACACGTACGGTTGGGGAAGACGTCTCCTCCTTCTTGATCCAGCAAGGGGGAAGGAGAGGTTGATGGAGATCCAGCAGCACGATGGCGTGGTGGTGGAAGTAGCGGGGATCTCGGCAGGGCTTCGCCAAGCTCAGCGAGAGGGAGAGGTGTTACGGGAGGGAGAGGGAGGCGCCAGGGGCTAGGGTGCGGCTGCCCTCCCTCCCCCCACTATATATAGGCACCTAGGGGGGGGGGGCGCCGTGTAGGACCTTGAAGTATGTCTAGAGGGGGGTGATTAGACTACTTGACCAATAAAAACTTAACCTTTTCCCAATTTTAGAGATTGGCAGATTTTAGCTATTTTAGGACAAGTCAAGCAATCATCACACAATTCAAGCAAGCATGCAAAGAGTGTATAGGCAGCGGAAATTAAAGCATGCAACTTGCAAGAAAGTAAGGGGAAGGGTTTGGAGGATTCAAACGCAATTGGAGACACGGATGTTTTTGGCGTGGTTCCGATAGGTGGTGCTATCGTACCTCCACGTTGATGGAGACTTCAACCCACGAAGGGTAACAGTTCATGCGAGTCCACGGAGGCTCCACCCATGAAGGGTCCACGAAGAAGCAACCTTGTCTATCCCACCATGGCCGTCGCCCACGAAGGACTTGCCTCACTAGCGGTAGATCTTCACGAAGTAGGCGATCTCCTTGCCCTTACAAACTCCTTGGTTCAACTCCACAATCTTGTCGGAGGCTCCCAAGTGACACCTAGCCAATCTAGGAGACACCACTCTCAAGAAGTAGCAAATGGTGTGTTGATGATGAACTCCTTGCTCTTGTGCTTCAAATGATAGTCTCCCCAACACTCAACTCTCTCTCATAGGTTTTGGATCTGGTGGAAAGAGGGTTTGAGTGGAAAGCAACTTGGGGAAGGCTAGAGATCAAGATTCATATGGTAGGAATGGAATATCTTGGCCTCAACACATGAGTAGGTGGTTCTCTCTTAGAACTGGTAAGTTGGAAGTGTAGGTTTGTTCTGATGGCTCTCTCCACGAATGAAGAGGAGGTGGAGGGGTATATATAGCCTCCACATAAAATCTAACCGTTACACACAATTTGCCAAACTCGGTGGGACCGAATCGTTAAACTCGGTCGGACCGATTTAGTAAACCTAGTGACCGTTAGTGATTTTCGGTGGGACTGACATGCATCTCGGCGAGGCCGATTCAGTTAGGGTTAGGGCATAACGTAATCTCGGTGAGACCGATTACACAAACTCGGTGAGACCGATTTGGTAATAAGCTTTCCAGAGAGTTGGTCAGGTAAACTCGGTGGGACCGATTTGCTCTTTTTGGTGAGACCGAAATGTTACAAAAAGGAAACAGAGAGTTTACATTGCAATCTCGGTGGGACCGATCGCTCACTTCGGTTAGACCGAAGCGTTACGAAGGGAAACAGAGAGATTGCAACCCCATCTCGGTGAGACCGAGATCCCTATCGGTAAGACCGATTTGCTTAGGGTTTGTGGCAGTGGCTATGACTTTTGGAATCGGTGGCGCCGGATAGAAAGAATCGGTGTGACCGATTTTGGCTTTAGGTTTAGGTCATTTGTGGATGTGGGAAAGTAGTTGAGGGTTTTGGAGCATATCACTAAGCACATGAAGCAAGAGGCTCATTAAGCAACACCTCATCCCTTCTTGATAGTATTGGCTTTTCCTATAGACTCAATGTGATCTTGGATCACTAAAATGTAAAATGAAGAGTCTTGAGCTTTTGAGCTTGAGCCAATCCTTTGTCCTTAGTATTTTGAGGGATCCACTTTCATCATCCATGCCATGCCATTCATTGAGCTTTCCTGAAACAATAGTCTTGGAATAGCATTAGCTCAATGAGCTATATGTTGTTATGAATTACCAAAACCACCTAGGGATAGTTGCACTTTCAATCTTCCCTTTTTGGTAATTGATGACAACATATAGATCAAAGCTTCGACAAATGATAATAAAATTTAAATAACATCGTCGCTTTGAGAAGTATGTGATAAGCAAGAGCTCCCCCTAAATTTGTGCATAGTTTTAGATTTGCTTTGGACTGCAAATGCACAATGAATTAGGCTCATGGGTTACTCTTCCATGTCACATACATCTTGGTGGAGCGCTCAAAATAATAAACAATGAATACATGCACTCATCACCAAGCATAGTGAGTGATCACATAAGATAGATAGGATAATATCAAGCATGCATAAGTGTAGCTTATGATCAAACACATGATCATCAATGTCTCACAAGCATAGTATCTCAACCAATCAAAAAGCAAACAAGTTTAAACCAACAAAGCAAGAGAGAACAAAAGCAACACTCTCTCTCTCTCTCTCGAAGCCTATGATCTATACATTTTTCTCCCCCTTTGGCAACAAGTTACCAAAAAGTTCATAGAAAATGCATAGTGCTAGATCGACTCTCAGGCTTGATCTTCTGGTGGTGGAGTCCGGATAACGCCGAGGACGAAAGCTTCAGTTGAAGTAGATGGAGCTGGAGCTGATGTAGTAGCTGGTTGCACTGGAGCTGAAGCTGGTGCAGATGAAGTTGCTCTTGTGTCAGGAACTGGCACACAGATGACCTCTGGGCTCTAGGCACTCTGGCAAATGCATCAGTTGTAGTTTTGCCCTTCCTCTCCTGCATGTCATCTTTTAGTTCCTCCACTGCAGACTGAATCTCAGTTACTTTCACATCTAAGTTATAGAACTTTTATTCTATGATTCTCTCCAAGCTCTCCTGATTTTGAGTTAGGGTGGCCAATTCCTTCTCAATCCTCAGGGTTGATGCTATTAAGTATCCGAGCTGCTCCTGCTTGTTCTTCAAGAAATACTCAGATGCCTCCTCTTGAGTTGGCATCTTGGCAGCCTTCTCCCTCTTTGCCTTCTCCTTCTTCTCCTGAGCTTGAACTGATTGTGGATCATCTTCATTCATGACAACCTCATTGTCCTCAAAGTCTGGATAAAGTGGAAAGTGTTCCTTATCCAACTGATATTTTCCTGTGCCCACTTTTGAGTTTATCAATTCTTGAATCTGAGGTGCATATCCACAACTCCTCTTCTGATCTGCTGCAGTCCTCTTGATTGTTTCAATGATCAGGCTCATGACCTTGAACTTCTGTGGCACATCAAACACATGCAACATGTTGATGGCATGCCCTCTGATCATGTTATGGTCACGGACTTGGGCAACAAAGTGTGCCTCGAATCCAATTTATGGTTGGCAACCTGACGGCGAGAAAGTGGACTGATCCAAACTTGTGAGTCTCTAATGCCTTGTTTGGAATTTCCTTGTACATGTGAGCCATTGAATTGTGACCCATCTTCTTCTTTGCATAAATGTCTAGGTCATCCTCATTCTCCTTGGGGGCATTGATCAGACTTGCCCATTCTTCAACAGTTGGTCGGTACCTTGTACCTTTGGACATCAAACAATTCTTCCATCTGGGTAAAAGTGTGCTGTGGAGTAGAACTGCATGATAAGCTCATCATTCCAATTTGTGAGCTTTTGCCCAACAAAATCTGCAACTCCACAAGCAACAAAGCTGTCTTGCACTCCAGGATAGTGCTGTTCATTTTCCTTGATGAATTTCCAGTCGACCCACCTCATGTCACAGACTATGGGCTTCTTGTCCAACAGAATTGTTTCATAGAAGTCCTGCTGTTCCTTTGTATGGAACCTGTAGTCAACAACAGTTCTTCTTCTTGAAGCATATGGATCTTCCATTCTCCACAGTCTCAGCTCCGAATCCTTCCTGATTCTCATGTCCTCAGCCACAGGATGGGCAACATTGTGGTCTGGTATCTTGGGCTTGAGCTTCCTCAGAACTTGTCCTTCCTCAGAACTTGTCCTTCTTCATCTTCCTCATCAGCATCCTCAGGCACTGGGGCCTTGTTCTTCTCAGCAGCTGGAATACTCCTGGTATTCCTCTTTGGTGCAGACTTGGCCTTGGAGGCAGCTTTGGGTGCTTCCTTGGGCTTAGATGTGGCAGCCTCTGATCTAATAGCATCACCCATAAGCTTTGGTACCTTTTGAGCTGGTGCAGCAAGCTCTTCCTCTTCCATCATGGAAGGTTGACCAACAACTCTGGCCATGGTCTTCTTGACCCTTTCCTTTCTTTTCTTTCCTTCTGCACAACTAGTTCTTTGGGTTGTGTTTCCAAAGAAGCTTGTGTAGACACTCTGGCTTTGGACATTGGTTGTCTTCCTGCAGGTCTTTTGGTTTTCATGCCTGGCTTTGCATTCTTTGCTGAGCCATATTCCTTCTTGAGCACCACTTTCTTGGAAGTAGCCTCATCTTCCTCAGCTTTGTAATCTTCATCCTCTGAATCTGAAGTTCTTTTCATCAATTGCCTAGTTGCAGCCTTAGGAAAATTGCTAGGAGTACTTCTGCTCCCTGCATCTGAAGTTGAGGGACTAGTGCCCTCACTCAAGTCCATCTGCTCTTCTGACCTGTTCTGGCTGTCACTTTGATCAGACATACTTCAAAAGCTGTCTGCTGACCCTGTGAAGAGTTATAGATGAGATAGAAAAGATGAGCATCACAAAATGCAGAGGTTTTTGCAAAAGAATGACTCAAAAGTTCAGTCTTAGTTTTCCACGAAAGCATTTCGGATCCACCGATTTTCAAACTCGGTGATACCGAAGCAGTTTTGGAACTGGCGATGATCTCGGTTGACTGAGTTTCAGTTCGGTGGTACCGAGACTGCTAGGGTTTCACAGAATCCTCAAATCGGTTGCACCGATTAGTAATTCTCGGTCAGACCGAGAGTCACTAGTGCAATGGCATAAGCCAAATCGGTGAGACCGAGTTTTTCAATTCGGTGGGTCCGAGATGGTTTCGGCGGAAACCTAACCCTAAAAATTTGAATCACATCTAATCTATGAACTACTTTGGCTGGATAGATGAGTTTCAATCGTGGCAAGAATCAATATGAAAACAATGTGCCAGGAATCATACGTGGATAGCACAAAGATTAAGTCCATACCCTAACTTGGCGGTGGACTTGCTACGGCTGCAGCGGCGGGACGAAATCCGCTGCGGTGGCGGAGACCAGCGATGAGAGCTCTTGACGACGAGGAGGCGATCCGGAGACCATGATGGCAGAGCGAGCTGTTGCGCTGGCGAAGGGTTTCGGAGAAATTTCCAAAATTTTGCCCGTGGCTATATATAGCTCGACCCTGTCGGTGTGACCGAGTGGAACAACTTCGGTGGCACCGAGATTGTAGCGACCGACCGAATCGATCAAGTCTACGTGCTCGGTGTCATCCCTGGATCGATAATCTTGACACCACACAGTGCCGAAGGATTTATAACGAGTAGCAATCACACACTTATTACATCGTTTGTCCGAAGAGGACTTACCACAATAATCATGGCTTAAGGCCATCTAATAACGATAACAGCGGAAGACTTGGAAGATAAGTGAGTCCATCAACTCCAGTGCATCATCGAGTATAGAACCACGACCTAAAGCACCTTACTGTTGTTCAAAAGTCGCAACATGAAAGTTGCAGCCGAAAATGGGTTAGCACATGGAATGTCTGGCAATGTAACACATAGAGAATAATGAATGATAAGCCTGTACTACATGCATATGTGGCTGGTGGAAAAGCTCTCTGATTCAGATTTTGCATAAAGCCAGTTTTTCCCTCTGCAAAGGAATAAATTTGTTTAACTATCATGGTGGTTGTTAAACATTGAGAATGGTTGACACATCCTCAATCCCAAATAAAAGTACTCATTAAAACCCAACAAAATTAATTAGAGTAACATGTTGAGATTCACATGATATTCATGTACTAGATACTCAAGATGTCCATAACCGGGGACACGGCTAATCATGATTAGTTTATACACTCTGCAGAGGTTTGCACACTTTTCCCCACAAGACTCGATCGCCTCCGCTTGGTTTCTCGCACTACATGGTGTTTAAGAAACGGATGACCGAGACATAGTCTTTCAGAAGCGCTAGCACCTTACGATGGGTGGACCGGTACACATACATCCCCTACATCTGCTAGTCCACCACTATAAGAGTTCGCACGACTTAGTCAACTATGCCAGAGCCCATAAGGCTTGTGGCTGCACACGTAAGTTACTAGTATGAATTATCTTATGATCCCTTTGAGCACGGGTGGCGGTCGAAGAAATACTGAGGCAAGTCCAGCTAGAAAACAGGTGCCTCAATCCACCCGGATGTGTATTTAAGTTGCCACCTTAGATAAAACATTAATTTAACAATCTCACATCTGTCATGGATATCACTCACCCAATCCACGTCTACTAGCATAGCATGGCATAATAAGCAAGCGAGAAGTAACTCCCAAAGGTTTCATAAGTAAAACAGGTAATAGGTACTACCTCAATCTACTTCCCATCCCACAATTTAATTAGATCCTAATCATGCAAGTGTTTGAGGATTGATCTAATGCATAAAAACTGGGTGGTAGTAAAGGTATGATCAAGTGTTACTTGCCTTGCTGATGATCCGCGAAACCTAGAGATTCGAAGTAACAAGCGGCGCACTCCGGGTGATCTATCGCAGACAAACAACAAGCATACAATAAGTACTCATCTAATGCATGGGTAAATCTCGAATAAAAGATCTAACTAGAAAGTTCAACTTAAGAACCCTGGTTGCAAAAAGAATCGAATCGAACAAAACAACGGAAAACAACCGGCGGAAGAAAACAGCTCGGTTCTAGCAAGTTGAAACTAAGTCAAATTTTACAGTAGCAAAACTTTGTTTAAGTTGATTAGTCAGAACGGCGGTTTCGAAACGAAACTCCAGGCGCTTGAATCGCCTGATTCCGATAAACGAGCGAGAAGATAGACTAGAAAGAAAATCGGATCTGAAATCGCTATCAGAAAAATAGCGGAATAAATCCGATGAGAAAGAAAACGACGAATGGTTGAATGAGCGGACGTTCATTAACGAAACAAACCGGTGATCACGTTCGTTAGGACGAGCGGTCCGCGAATGCTTGCTAAACAAAACCGAAAGAAAAACCGGCGAGAAAATCGATCTAGGGTTTGGAAAGAAAACCAAACGAAAAACCGATCTAGAAAACCGGAACGATTTACAAAAACCGAACCGATGAAAAGAAAAGGTGGTGGCGTGAGGCTAGTACCTCAAGAGGCGAGGGGCTCGGCGGCGGCGGGTGGGCGGCGGCGGCACTTGGCGGCGGCGGCGGTGGCGGCGGCGGTGGTGGGGGGGCGGCTGCTGCTTCTGCTGGAGGAGAGGAGAGGAGAGGAGAGGTGTTGGTTTGATGTGTTAGAGGGGGGTGCTTGGGTATTTATATTGGGGAGGGAGGGTTTTTCTTGGGGTAGGGGACAAGAAATAGACTAGGATTAGGAAACAAAGAGGAAAAGATCTAGAAACAAACATGGAATAAGCGGAAGTAGGACAAAAGTCCTACTAGGATTTGGAAAAGGAGGCGGCTCCCTCCTGGCGCGCTGGCCTTGGCGATGGCCTTGGCCTCTGGCGGCCGGTGGCTTGGCGGCTTGGGCCTTTGGCCCAAGGCGCAGAGGTTTTTTTTAAATCGGTTTCGCGCGCAGAAAAAAAATACAGAGAAAAAGAAATCTAAACGAACTCCAAAATTAATAAAGTAAACTTTCCCCGACTCCTAAAAATGAGTCGAACAAAATGAACTTTAACACGGGGCCTAAAATGCAATTTTTGAAAACACGCATTTTTCCCTAAGGCAAATAAACTCCGAGAAAAATCCAAAATTTGATTTATTTATTAGATCTTCATTTTTTCCTAAATTTTGGGAAAGTCATATTATTCCCTCTCTTATTTTTTATATTTGAAGATAAAATAAATAAATCCAATGATCCTCTTTTTTCATAGTTTTGAGAGAACTCAAATACGAAAATTTCGAAATCTACAACTCTCTCCGAGGGTCCTTGAGTTGCGTGAAATTTCTAGGATCAACAAAATGCAAGAAAATATGATATGCATGATGATCTAATGTATAACATTCCAAATCGAAAATTTGGGATGTTACAAACCTACCCCCCTTAAGATGAATCTCGCCCTCGAGATTCGGGCTGGCTAGAAAATAGGTGAGGGTGGTCTTTGAGCAAATCTTCTTCTCTTTCCCGGTGGCTTCATCCTCGGTGTGGTGGCTCCTTTGGACCTTGCAAAACTTGATAACCTTGCTGCGAGTAACTCTGCTTGCATATTCGAGAATCTGACTGGTTTCTCCTCATATGTTAAATCATCCTTCAACTGAATTGCTTCAAGTAGCCTTTGTATCTCTTAGCGGTACTTCCGCCATCTCGGCGTGACATTTCTTGGTGAGAAACATGGAACACGTCATGAACTCTGACAGCCCTTACCGCAATTCCAGCTTATAAGCAACTTCTCCCATGCGTTGCAAGATCCTATCGGTCCAACGAAGCGTGGTGCTAATTTTCCTTTAAATCCAAATCGCTTAACTCCTCAAGTGGGGATACTCTAAGATAAACTCTGTCTCCAACTTCATATTTCGTAGCCTTGCGTTTTGAATCCGCATAGCTTTTACATGCGGACTGGGCTACCTTGAGCCTATCACGAATCAACAACCTTACATTCGGACTCCTTAATCAAATCTGGTCCAAACAAGCGGCGGTCTCCAACTTCGTCCCATGATAATGGTGTCCTACACCTCCTTCCGTCTGAGCCTCGAAGGTGCCATCTTCAAGCTGGTTTGGTAGCTGTTGTTATAAGAAAATTCAGCATACTGCAAGTTATCGTCCCAACTAGATCCATAGTCTAGTGCACAAGCTCTCAAAGCATATCCTCCAAAATCTGATTGACTCTCTCGGTCGCCCATCCATGCGTGGGTGAAAAGCTGTCTTGAATTCTAGCCTGGTTCCTAACGTTTCATGCAAGCGATTCCAAAACTTTGAGGTAAATTGAGTTCCTCTATCGTCGATACTCCTCGGAACTCCGTGCAAACACACAATTCTGGTCATGTATATCTTTGCCAACTTAAGCGCTGCTATAGGTAGTCTTGATGGAATGAAATGCGCTACCTTCGTTAAGCGATCGACTATAACCCAAATCGAATCATAGCCTGAGCGAGTCTTTGGCAAACCCGTGATGAAATCCATGCCTAGTTTATCCCACTTCCATTCGGGTATTGGCAATGGCTGCAACAATCCTGCTGACTTCGATGTTACGCCTTCACTCTCGACATACATCGCAAACTGCTACATACTCGCGATATCCTTCTTCATTCGGTCCACGAGCGTTTCCTTCAAATCCAAATACATCTTGGTATTTCCGGGTGAATCGAATAGGGTGAATCATGTGCCTCTTGCAGAATCAACTTCCGATCTCCGGGTCATTTGGCACATACACACGGTCCTCAAACCATAGGGTATCGTGCTCATCCTCACAAAATCCTTTGCTTTTCCTTCGGTCATTTTCTTCTTTATATCCGCAATCTCTTTGTCCTTTTACGAGCTTCCTGATTTTATCCATCAAGGTAGACTGAATCTCCAATGCTGCTACGTAGCCTCTGGAACTATTTCCAAACATAGCTCTCGAAGGTCTTCGCTAACTCCTTGGGTATTCCTCCCATCATTAGTGTATTGGCGTGGCTCTTACGGCTCAATGCGTCTGCTACAACGTTAGCCTTCCCGGGGTGATAATGCAATCTCATATCATAATCCTTTAATAAGCTCCAATCATCTCCTCTCATCGAGATTTAATTCCTTCTGCGTGAAGATGTACTTCAAACTCTTGTGATCCGTGTACACCTCACAATGATTTCCAATGAGGAAATGTCTCCATGTCTTCAATGCATGCACTACGGCTGCTAACTCCAAATCATGTGTGGCATAATTTAATTCATGAGGTTTCAGGTTGTCGTGAAGCATACTGAAACAACTCTTCCTTCCTGCATAAGCCTTGCTCCAAGTCCTCGGCGTGAGCGCCGCAATACACCTCATAATCCTTGGTGCGATCTAGCAAAATTAGCATTGGTGGGGTAACCAATCTTTTCTTCAACTCCTGAAAACTTGCCTCAAAATCCTCAGTCCATATGAACTTGGTATCCTTTTTCAGCAATTCCGTCATAGGTTTTGCAATCCTTGAGAAATTCTCAATGAACCTTGGTAGTATCCTGCGAGTCCAAGGAAACTCGGATCTCTCAACTGTCGTTGGTGCTTCCCATTTAGTTCGGTCTCAACCTTCGTGGGGTCAACTGCTATCCCTTCTCCGGATATAACATGTCCAAGAAATCCAACTTCCTTTAGCCAAAACTCACATTTGCTGAACTTGGCATATAAGCGATATTCTCTTAGCTTCTCCAAAACCAATCGCAAATGTTCCTTATGTTCTTCTTCATTGTTTGAAAACCAAAATATCATCTATGAACACCACGACGAACTTATCCAAAACTCCATAAACACTTTGTTCATCAGGTTCATGAAATAGGCTGGTAGCGTTAGTCAGTCAAATGACATAACGGTATATTCATACAGTCCATATCTCGTGGTAAATGCTGTCTTAGGTATGTCCTGCTCCCGAATCTTCAATCGATGGTACCACGATCGCAAATCGATCTTGGAAAACACTTTAGCTCCTTGCAAGCGATCAAGCAGATCATTTATCATAGGTAGTGGGTACTTGTTCTTGATTGTTACTTCATTTAACCCACGATAGTCAACAACCATCCTTAACGATCCGTCTTTCTTCTCTACTAAAAATACGGGTGATCCCCAAAGCGAAGAACTTGGGCGTATAAAACCTTTATCCAATAGCTCCTTAATCTGCTTCTTGATTTCTGCCAAATCCGTGCGGGCATCCTGTATGGTCGCCCGATATCGGGCCTGTTCACGGCAACAGCTCAATCAAAACTCAATGTCTCTATCCGGTGGCATTCCTGGCAATTCCTCAGGAAATACATCAGGGTAATCCTTCACCACTGGCACCTCTTCCTGCACCACTCCTGATAAGGAATTTACTTGATTCCTATTTGGTCCATGTCACGATACATACCTAATCCTTCTTCCCTCTGGTGTCGTGAGCAAAATCGTCTTACTTGCGCAATCGATGTTTCCCCCATACATCGACAGCCAATCCATACCTAGAATCACATCAAATCCTTGGGATTCCAAAATGATCAAATCCGTCGGGAACACATGCCTTCCTATACTTAATGGCACTTGAAAACATCCTTGTCTGGCCATATACTCCGCTCCTGGTGAGCTTACTAGCATAGGGGTTTTAAGAATCTGAGTAGGCAGGCTATACTTTTCTACAAATACCCTTGATATGTATGAATCGTTGCACGGTATCGAAAAGAACTAGTGCAGTAAAAGACTTAACCAAAAACTTACCGATTCTTGCATCGGGCTGATCTTCAACCTCCTCCACATCAATGTGGTTCACCTGTCCTCTGTTGAAAGGGTTTGGCTTCTTTCAGCGCTTCCATTTCCTCCTTGGCCTTGGGACATTCATTTGCATAATGTCCGTTCTTGGAACACTTGTAACAGGTGACATGGCTCAGGTCTTTCTTGGTTGGGGTTGATGGTGTGGTCGGTTTCGCCATTGCTTCCTCCATTCCGTTACCATTTTTGTGGCCATTATGGTTGTCTGAACTACCTCCTCCATGGGTATCTGAAACCGAACTCCTGTTTAGGGGTATAACGGGCTTCATTGGGCTCGAGTTATACTTCCCCTGCCCATACTTCCTCTTGCGGTTCTCAATTTGCTGCTGCTTTCCTTCAATCATGAGGGCACGGTCTACCAACTCCTGGTAGTTGTTGAAACTTGCTACCATCAACTGCATGCTTAACTCATCATTCAGTCCTTCGAAACTTCTCACCTTAGCTGCATCTGTAGCAACGTCATCTGGGGCATAACGTGCTAACTTACTAAAATCATCCACATATTGGCCAACAGTCCTTCCTCCTTGGCGTAAATTGCAAAACTCACGCTTCTTCATGGCCATAGCTCCTGCTGAGACATGGGCAGTGCAGAAAGCTTGCTGAAACTGATTCCATGTGACAGTGTCTACAGGGTAAGTGGCTGTAAAATTTTCCCACCATGCTGCTGCGGGTCCTTCAAGTTGGTGTGCAGCAAACTTCACCTTCTCTCCACCTATACATCCTGCAGTGGTCAACTCCCTCCCTATCTTACGGAGCCAATCATCTGCTACAATCGGCTCGGTGCTACTAGAATACACCGGCGGATTCAGCCTAAGGAAACGAGTCAAGTGATCCGTAGGTGGTGGTGGTGGTGGGTTGTTGTTGTTGTTGTTGTTGTTGTTGCCTTGGTTCTGTACCAATGTTTGGATCAAAGTGTTCTGCTGCTGGATCAACTGGGTGATCTCTGGCGGGAAAACAAACCGGGTCGCGTCTGGAGGCATCTGAAGGGTTTAGAAAAGAAGAGGAATTAAGAATAGAGTGAGGTCTAAGGAGAAAACACTACCCAAATGTATATGAGCAAAAGCACGCAAAATCACTTCATTCAATTCAAACAAAGGGCTTACAACGATCTAACTATCGCAAAGGTGCTTGTACTATAATGTTTACATGGAGGTAATACTACTAATATGTGGGGGTCATCTACTAATTTGAACCGGTGGAAGACTCCATGACGTCTGCTCCAGCTTCGTCTTCAAAGTCGGGTTCACTTGGATCCGAATCGGTGTCGTCGATGATGATGTAGTTGCTCGGACAACCGACGTACTTGTCTTCATTCTTGAGCACCAATTTCTTCTTGAGTTCTTCAATCTCATACTTAAGATCGTTATTGTGTCTTGCTACAGCTACGATCTCGTCCATCTAGTCCTTACGTGTAGACTTTAGTTCTCCTTCAAGTTCGATGATCCTTCCCTTTGCATTCTTCAACTCTATCTTATCATTGCACATCTGGTTCTCCTGGCGTCGAATGTGCTGGTTTAACTCTTGGATGAAAGCTACAATGGATCTGTCCTTCTTGGTGCTGACTATCTCCCATTGCTCATTCCGGCGTCCGCAAATCTGGTAGATAGTGTCCTTGAGGTCTTCTTGATAAACTTCTCCAATGCGTCCCATGGTGATATGAGCTGCCATGCTCTTTCCCAGACTCGAGTTGGTGCTTGAAAACACTATCTATAGGCTTGGTGATTGGCGCGAACGTCCTTCCCGGAACATGAGCTTGAATCTTCCAGCGCTCCTCTTCAGGCAGAGTGGCGTCGAAAGTCCCGGTGAAGCTTGGTAATCCAATGTTCAGGTACTTGGTGACTTCCTTCAAGTGAAATCCAAAAGGTGTGCCTTCATCTGGTTGGGCGTACTTGATCTTCGCGTCCTTCATCCTAAAAGAGTATAAAAGATGAGGAGTTAGAAAATGAGAAGAGAGTAGTGATCTGTGGCTTTAACTTAGTGGTCGTGTCCTACAGTCAGCGTGTGCTCTGATACCATCTCTGTAGCGACCCGACCTGAATGGATCAAGTCTCTGTGCTCTGGTGTCATCCTGGATCGAGAATCTTGACACCACACAATACTTCGAAGGATTTATATCAGAGTAGCAATCACACACTTATTACATCGTTTGTCCAAAAGAGGACTTATCACAATAATCATGGCTTAAGGCCATCTAATAACGATAACAGCAGAAGACTTGGAAGATAAGTGAGTCCATCAACTCCGGTGACATCCGAGTATAGAACCACGACCTAAAGCACCTTACTAAATAAATTCGAAAAGTCGCAACATGAAAGTTGCAGCCCAAAAACGGGTCACACATGGAATATCTTGGCAATGTAACACATAGAGAATAATGAATGATAAGCCTGTACTACATGCATATGTGGCTGGTGGAAAAGCTCTCTGATTACAGTTTTGCATAAAGCCAGTTTTTCCCTCTGCAAAGGAATAAATTTGTTTAACTATCATGGTGGTTGTTAAACATTGAGAATGGTTGATGACATCCTCAATCCCAAATAAAAGTACTCATTAAAACCCAACAAAATTAATTAGAGTAACATGTTGAGATTCACATGATATTCATGTACTAGATACTCAAGATGTCCATAGCGGGGACACGGCTAATCATGATTAGTTTATACACTCTCCAGAGGTTTGCACTTTTCCCCACAAGACTCGATCGCCTCCGCTTGGTTTCTCGCACTACATGGTGTTTAAGAAATGGATGACCGAGACATAGTCTTTGAAGCGCTAGCACCTTACGATGGGTGGACGGTACACCTACATCCCCTACATCTGCTAGTCCACCACTATAAGAGTTTGCACGACTTAGTCAACTATGCGAGCCCATAATGGCTTGTGGCTGCACACGTAAGTTACTAGTATGAATTATCTTATGATCCCTTTGAGCACGGGTGGCGGTCCAAAGAAATACAGGCAAGTCTGCTAGAAAACAGGTGCCTCAATCCACCCGGATGTGTATTTAAGTTGCCACCTTAGATAAACCATTAATTTAACAATCTCACATCTGTCATGGATATCACTCACCCAATCCACGTCTACTAGCATAGCATGGCATAATAAGCAAGCGAGAAGTAACTCCCAAAGGTTTCATAAGTAAAACAGGTAATAGGTACTACCTCAATCTACTTCCCATCCCACAATTTAATTAGATCCTAATCATGCAAGTGTTTGAGGATTGATCTAATGCATAAAAACTGGGTGGTAGTAAAGGTATGATCAAGTGTTACTTGCCTTGTCGATGATCCATGAAACCTAGAGATTCGAAGTAACAAGCGGCGCACTCCGGGTGATCTATCGCAGACAAACAACAAGCATACAATAAGTACTCATCTAATGCACGGGTAAATCTCGAATAAAAGATCTAACCAGAAAGTTCAACTTAAGAACCCTGGTTGCAAAAAGAATCGAATCGAACAAAACAACGGAAAACAACCAGCGAAAGAAAACAGCTCGGTTCTAGCAAGTTGAAACTAAGTCAAATTTTACAGTAGCAAAACTTTGTTTAAGTTGATTAGTCGAGCGGCGGTTTGAAGCGAAACTCCAGCGCTTGAATCACCTGATTCCGATAAGCGGCGAGAAGATAGACTAGAAAGAAAATCGGATCTGAAATCGCTATCAGAAAAATAGCGGAATAAATCCGATGAGAAAGAAAACGACGAATGGTTGAATGAACGGACGTTCATTAACCGAAGCAAACCGGTGATCACGTTCGTTAGGACGAACGGTCTGGCGAATGCTTGCTAAACAAAACAGGAAAGAAAAACCGGCGAGAAAAACCGATCTAGGGTTTAGGAAAGAAAACCGAAATGAAAAACCGATCTAGAAAACCGGAACGGAAACCGGAACGATTTACGAAAAACCGAACCGAGGAAAAGAAAAGGTGACGCGGCGCGGGGTTAGTACCTCGAAGAGGCGAGGGCTCGGCGGTGGCGGTGGCGGCGGCGTAGGGCGGCGTGGCAAGGCGGCGGCGTGGGCGGCGGCGGTGGTGTGGGGGGGCTGGCTGCTGCTGCTGTTAGAGGGGGGGTGCTTGGGTATTTATATTGGGGAGGGAGGGTTTTTGCTTGGGGTAGGGGACAAGAAATAGACTAGGATTAGGAAACAAAGAGGAAAAGATCTAGAAACAAACACGGAATAAGCGAAGTAGGACAAAAGTCCTACTAGGATTTGGAAAAGGAAGCGGCGGCTCCCTCCTGGCGCTGGCCTTGTGGCGATGGCCTTGGCCTCTGGCCGGCCGGTGGCTTAGCGGCTTGGGCCTTTGGCCCAAAGCGCAGAGGTTTTTTAAATCGGTTTCACAAGTGAAAAAAAATCTGAGAAAAAGAAATCTAAGCGAACTCCAAAATTAATAAAGTAAACTTTCCCGACTCCTAAAATGAGTGAACAAAATGAACTTTAACACGGGGCCTAAAATGCAATTTTTGAAAACACGCATTTTCCCTAAGGCAAATAAACTCCGAGAAAAATCCAAAATTTGATTTATTTATTAAATCTTCATTTTTCCCAAATTTTGGGAAAGTCATATTATTCCCTCTCTTATTTTGATATTTGAAAAATATTTGAAGATAAAATAAATAAATCCAATGATCCTCTTTTTCATAGTTTTGAGAGAACTCAAATCTGAAAATTTGAAATCTACAACTCTCTCGAGGGTCCTTGAGTTGCGTGAAATTTCTAGGATCAACAAAATGCAAGAAAATATGATATGCATGATGATCTAATGTATAACATTCCAAATTGAAAATTTGGGATGTTACAGAGATGCATAACTGTGTTCAGTTACAGCAAATCGGTGAGACCGAAAAGTTCAAATCGGTTGCACCGAGATTGAAAACTCGGATCAACTTGATGATCTCGGTAGGACCGAAATGGAAGGATCGATCAGACCAAAAATCACTAAGAGGTTTTGGAAGTTTAAGTCTATGACGAATCGGGGACTCCGAGTGCTCCTCACACAGAGTGGTTCGAATCTGACTTGATCAAATTTTGTGATGTAGCATGAATAGAGTTTGAGACGAGAAAAGCATAGATAGCTAAAGAAGGTTCTTAGGCATTCTTGTCCATCCACTTGGCACAAAGAAAAGAATCCAAACAAACAAAACAACAAGTGGATGTCCTTGAATGAGTAAAATATGCACCAACATGCTCACACAATAAGATGGCAATTGAAATATGTGGCAAAGCATGCACAACCAATTTTAGCATCTATCAAGCAATTGGCGATGACTAGGTCATCTATATATGAGTATATTGACTTAGGAGTCAAATGAGAACATTGGATCATAGGTCATACTCATCGTTTAAGCTCAAGTGGGGTTACCACTTTTACATAATGCATTAATGTGTTCACACCATTAGAGTTGCTTTGACTCAATTCTTAGAGTTAAGCTCCCCCTAGATGTGAGATCCCCCCCTAGAGGGATGAACTAACCTTGGGTTTTGTCGATGATGACTTCATGTAGGTGTTGAAGATGTAGATGATCAATGTTGATGTAGATCATTTGGAGCAATCCTTTGGAGTGAGTTGCACTTTCAACTTGCCTACAAGGGTAAGTCCCACAAGGAACAAACAAGAATATTCATAGACATAGAGTGATGCACACACAAGATGATGTCTATGAAAACATTAAGTTACCTTGTCCCTTGCCTTACCAACATGAGGGTTTGTGACTCATTGAACTAGTGCAAGATGTGAAAGTTGATTGCACTTGTTCTTGCCAAAATGATATGAGTGAAGAATGTTGGCGGAGTCACCCTCAAGAACTCTCTAGTTCTTCTTCTTCGGGATCCACATCATCTTGATGGGAATCCTTGGAGTTGTAGTTGTACTTGATGAAGTAGAACTTGGCGTAGTCTTGGGGACCCACTTGAGCGAGGCTTTAGGTGCTTCTTCAAATGCATCAATCTCTTCTTGAAGCTTGTCCTTGCCTTTGTTCTTGTGGTCTTGTGGTGGAAGATCATCTTGAGCTTGTGTCCCTTGAAGGAAGTAGGATCATACTTCTCTTGTTGAGGAACAAACTTTGTCTTGGGGTATTGATCTTCTTCCCACTCAACTCCATTGGCGTTGAACTTTCGTTCAAAACCAACACCTTGATTCTTCCGGTGCCTTCCTTGCTTGCGTACAATTTCCTTGAATTGCTTACTCCCGGCAAGGCTCTTGTAAACACCTTTCTCTATAATTCCCTTCAATAAACTATTTTCTTGCTCAAGTGTAACTTGGCTAAGAGAATCATTAGTGGAATCAAGAGAACTACAAGAAGCAACAACATTGGATTTGACATTATTATTGTTACTAATAGAGGAAGTATCTTTCTTGTACTTGTTACTAGACTTGACTTGAGGCATGTAAGTAGATAAGAGTGGCGCTTGGCAATGTAAGAAGAACTTTTCTTGCGGAGATCATCATTGATTGGCCTTTAAGAACTCATGCTCTTGCTCAAGATTGAGCTTTTCAAAGCGTAACTTCTCATGAGCCCTTTAAAGTTCTCGATGATCTTCGAAGATAGTTTCATGAGCCAACTTAAGAGTGTTTAGTTCTTTAGTTAGAAGCTCAATTTTCTCCTTATCATTGTCATTCGTTTGATTAGCATGATTAATTGACGTTTCATCATAGTATTCATCACTAGAGTTGTCAACAAGTAAATCATCATCCACAAGCAAGTCATCTTCATCACTATTAAAATCAACATACTCGGGATGTGTTACCTTTGGACCTTTGGCCATGAAGCATCTTCCAACACCTTCATTTGGTGAGTCAAATATGTCGTAGGAGTTGGTTGACACAAGTGCTAGACCGGCAACACCTTCATCTTGAGTATATTCGGAGTCGGAGTGATAGCTTCTCTCGGAGTGATTGTCAGAGTCGGAGCCGGAAACCCATTCACCAACATGAGCTTGATGTCTTCGTTTTGTGTAGCTCCTTGATGTCTTGTCCTTTCTTTCTGAATCCTTACTTCTCTGTGAGGGTCTTCGTTCATAACGATCATCTCTACTCCTCCTATATCTTGGTGGTGATTCTTATCTTTTGCTCCTTCTTCTTGGAGAATCTTCTCTTCTTTTGTACGGTGCCGTACACTCATTGGAGTAGTGTCCGGGTCTCCCACAATTGTAGCAATTGCACTCTCGCGCTCTCGACTAGAAGATCTCTTGTCATTGTAAGACCTTGACTTGGAGCTTCTTTCTTTGCTTCTACTTTTGTAGAATTTGTTGAAGTTCTTCACCATTAAGCTCAATTCTTCATTGAAGGTTGGTTTCTCACTTGATGATGTGGGGGCTTCACTTGAGGCTTTGTAAGCTCCACTTGACTTGTTATGAAGTTCCTCATTATCCTTGAGTGACATCTCATGAGCAACAATCCTTCCAATGACTTCCGTTGGCTTGAGATCTTTGTAGTTTGGCATCATTTGGATCAATGTGCACACGGTATCATACTTTCCATCCAATGCTCTTAGGATTTTCTTGATGATGAATTTGTCGGTCATCTCTTCACTCCCTAAGCCGGCAATCTCATTTGTGATAAGAGCAAGCCTAGAGTACATTTCAGCGACACCTTCACCATCCTTCATTTTGAACTTGTCAAGCTGACTTTGGAGCACATCCAACTTGGATTCCTTGACGGACTCGGTACCTTCATGCATATCAATCAAAGTATCCCAAATTTCCTTTGCATTCTCAAGGCGGCTGATTTTGTTGAATTCTTGAGGCACAATCCATTGAAGATGATGTCACATGCTTGAGCGTTGTATTGTAGCATCTTCAATTCTTCGCATTAGCTTCACGGTTCGGTTCTCTCCCATCGAAGAATTCACCTTGCAAGCCAATACAAATAATTGCCCAAACGGTGGGGTTATGTCCAAGAATATGCATTTTCATCTTATGCTTCCAACTAGCAAAATTAGTACCATCAAAGTAAGGACCTCTACGGTGATAATTTCCTTCCATAGACGCCATACTCTCCTAGGTTGTGAAACCAAGGCTATGACCACCAAAAGCTATGGAAATCAAAGCAAATGGAGACCAAAGCTCTGATACCACTTGTAGGACCTTGAAGTATGTCTAGAGGGGGGGTGATTAGACTATTTGACCAATAAAAACTTAACCTTTTCCAATTTTAGAGATTGGCAGATTTTAGCTATTTTAGGACAAGTCAAGCAATCATCACACAATTCAAGCAAGCATGCAAAGAGTGTATAGGCAGCGGAAATTAAAGCATGCAACTTGCAAGAAAGTAAGGGGAAGGGTTTGGAGGATTCAAAGCGCAATTGGAACACGGATGTTTTTGGCGTGGTTCCGATAGGTGGTGCTATCGTACCTCCACGTTGATGGAGACTTCAACCCACGAAGGGTAGCAGTTGCTTGTGAGTCCATGGAGGCTCCACCCACGAAGGGTCCACAAAGAAGCAACCTTGTCTATCCCACCATGGCCGTCGCCCACGAAGGACTTGCCTCACTAGCGGTAGATCTTCATGAAGTAGGCGATCTCCTTGCCCTTACAAACTCCTTGGTTCAACTCCACAATCTTGTCGGAGGCTCCCAAGTGACACCTAGACAATCTAGGAGACACCACTCTCCAAGAAGTAACAAATGGTGTGTTGATGATGAACTCCTTGCTCTTGTGCTTCAAATGATAGTCTCCCCAACACTCAACTCTCTCTCATAGGTTTTGGATCTGGTGGAAAGAGGGTTTGAGTGGAAAGCAACTTGGGGAAGGCTAGAGATCAAGATTCATATGGTAGGAATGGAATATCTTGGCCTCAACACATGAGTAGGTGGTTCTCTCTCAGAAATGGTAAGTTGGAAGTGTAGGTTTGTTCTGATGGCTCTCTCCACGAATGAAGAGGAGGTGGAGGGGTATATATAGCCTCCACACAAAATCTAACCGTTACACACAATTTGCCAAACTCGGTGGGACCGAATCGTTAAACTCGGTCGGACCGATTTAGTAAACCTAGTGACCGTTAGTGATTTTCGGTGGGACTGACATGCATCTCGGTGAGGCCGATTCGGTTAGGGTTAGGGCATAACGTAATCTCGGTGAGACCGATTACACAAACTCGGTGAGACCGATTTGGTAATAAGCTTTCCAGAGAGTTGGTCAGGTAAACTCGGTGGGACCGATTTGCTCTTTTGGTGAGACGAAATGTTACAAAAGGAAGCAGAGAGTTTACATTGCAATCTCGGTGGGACCGATCGCTCACCGGTTAGACCGAAGCGTTCTGAAGGAAAGAGAGATTGCAACCCCATCTCGGTGAGACCGAGATCCCTATCGGTAAGACCGATTTGCTTAGGGTTTGTGGCAGTGGCTATGACTTTTGGAATCGGTGGCGCCGGATAGAAAGAATCGGTGTGACCGATTTTGGCTTTAGGTTTAGGTCATTTGTGGATGTGGGAAAGTAGTTGAGGGTTTTGGAGCATATCACTAAGCACATGAAGCAAGAGGCTCATTAAGCAACACCTCATCCCTTCTTGATAGTATTGGCTTTTCCTATAGACTCAATGTGATCTTGGATCACTAAAATGTAAAATGAAGAGTCTTGAGCTTTTGAGCTTGAGCCAATCCTTTGTCCTTAGTATTTTGAGGGATCCACTTTCATCATCCATGCCATGCCATTCATTGAGCTTTCCTGAAACAATAGTCTTGGAATAGCATTAGCTCAATGAGCTATATGTTGTTATGAATTACCAAAATCACCTAGGGATAGTTGCACTTTCACGCCGGCCCTAGGAGATCCAATCTCCAAGGGGGGGCGGCGGCCAAGGGGGTGGCTTGCCCCCCAAGCCAAGTGGGGCGCCCCCACCCCTAGGGTTCCCGACCCTAGGCGCAGGGGGAGGCCCAAGGGGGATGCACCAGCCCACCAGGGGTTGGTTCCCCTCCCACTTCAGCCCATGGGGCCCTCCGGGATAGGTGGCCCCATCCGGTGGACCCCTGGGACCCTTCCGGTGGTCCCGGTACACTATCGATTACCCCCGGAACTTTCCCGATGGTCGAAACTTGACTTCCTATATATAAATCTTTACCTCCGGACCATTCCGGAACTCCTCGTGATGCCTGGGATCTCATTCGGGACTCCGAACAACTTTCGGGTTACCGCATACTAATATCTCAAAAACACTAGTGTCACCGAACCTTAAGTGTGTAGACCCTACGGGTTCGGGAGACATGCTGACATGATCGAGACGACTCTCCCGTCAATAACCAACAGCGGGATCTGGATACCCATGTTGGCTCCCACATGCTCCTCGATGATCTCATCGGATGAACCACGATGTCGAGGATTCAATCAATCCCGTATACAATTCCCTTTGTCAATCGGTACGTTACTTGCCCGAGACTCGATCGTCGGTATCCCAATACCTCGTTCAATCTCGTTACGGCAAGTCACTTTACTAAATACCGTAATGCATGATCCCATGACCGGACACTTGGTCACATTGAGCTCATTATGATGATGCATTACCGAGTGGGCCCGAGATACCTCTACGTCATACGGATGACAAATCCCGGTCTCGATTAGTGCCAACCCAGCAGACACTTTCGGAGATACCGTAGTGCACCTTTATAGTCACCCGATTACGTTGTGACGTTTGGCACACCCAAAGCACTCCTACGGTATCCGGGAGTTGCACAATCTCATGGTCTAAGGAAATGATACTTGACATTTGGAAAAGCTCTAGCAAACGAACTACACGATCTTGTGCTATGCTTAGGATTGGGTCTTGTCCATCACATCATTCTCCTAATGATGTGATCCCGTTATCAATGACATCTAATGTCCATAGTCAGGAAACCATGACTATCTGTTTATCAACGAGCTAGTCAACTAGAGGCTCACTAGGGACATGTTGTGGTCTATGTATTCACACATGTATTACGATTTACGGATAACACAATTATAGCATGAACAATAGACAATTATCATGAACAAAGAAATATAATAATAACCATTTTATTATTGCCTCTAGGGCATATTTCCAACAGTCTCCCACTTGCACTAGAGTCAATAATCTAGTTACATTGTGATGAATCAAACACCCATAGAGTTCTGGTGTTGATCATGTTTTGCTCTAGGGAGAGGTTTAGTCAACGGATCTGCTACATTGAGGTCCGTATGTACTTTACAAATATCCATGTCTCCATTTTGAACACTTTCATGAATGGAGTTGAAGCGACGCTTGATATGCCTGGTCTTCTTGTGAAAGCTGGGCTCCTTGGCAAGGGCAATAGCTCCAGTGTTGTCACAGAAGAGAGTCATCGGGCTCGACGCATTGGGAATGACTCCTAGGTCGGTAATGAACTCCTTCACCCAGATTGCTTGTGCTGCCTCCGAGGCTGCCATGTACTCCGCTTCACATGTAGATCCCGCCACAACGCTTTGCTTGCAACTGCACCAGCTTACTGCCCTACCATTCAAAATATACACGTATCCGGTTTGTGACTTGGAGTCATCCAGATCTGTGTCGAAGCTAGCATCGACGTAACCCTTTACGACGAGCTCTTCGTCACCTCCATAAACGAAACATATCCTTAGTCCTCTTGGTGCTTCAGGATATTCTTGACCGCTGTCCGGTGTTCCATGACGGGATTACTTTGGTACCTTCCTACCAAACTTACGTCAAGGTTTACATCAGGTCTGGTACACAGCATGGCATACATAATAGACCCTATGGCGAGGCATAGGGGCGACACTCATCTTTTCCCTATCTTCGCCGTGGTGGGCATTGAGCCATGCTCAATTGCACATCTTATGTCTGAGCAAGAACCCTTCTTGGATTGATCCATATTGAACTTCTTCAATATCTTGTCAATGTCGTACTTTGTGAAATACCAATGAGGCGTCTCGATCTATCTCTATAGATCTTGATGCCTAATATATAAGCAGCTTCTCCAAAGTCCTTCATTGAAAAACACTTGTTCAAGTAGGCCTTTATGCTTTCCAAGAATTCTATATCATTTCCCATCAACAGTATGTCATCCACATATAGTATGAGAAATGTTACGGAGCTCCCACTCACTTTCTTGTAAACACAGGTTTCTCCATAAGTCTGTGTAAACCCAAACGCTTTGATCATCTCATCAAATCGAATGTTCCAACTCCGAGATGCTTGCACCAGCCCATAGATTGAGCGTTGGAGCTTGCACACCTTGTTAGCATTCTTAGGATCGACAAAACCTTCCGGCTGCATCATATACAATTCTTCCTTAAGAAAGCCATTAAGGAATGCCGTTTTGATGTCCATTTGCCATATCTCATAATCATAGAATGAGGCAATTGCTAACATGATTCAGATGGACTTCAGCTTCGCTACGGGTGAGAAAGTCTCATTGTAGTCAACCCCTTGAACTTGTCGATAACCCTTAGCGACAAGTCGAGCCTTATAGATGGTCACATTACCATCCGTGTCTGTCTTCTTCTTAAAGATCCATTTATTTTCTATGGCTCGCCGATCATCGGGCAAGTCAGTCAAAGTCCATACTTCGTTTTCATACATGGATCCTATCTCGGATTTCATGGCTTCTAGCCATTTGTCGGAATCTGGGCCCACCATTGCTTCTTCATAGTTCGAAGGTTCACCGTTGTCTAACAACATGATTTCCAAGACAGGATTGCCGTACCACTCACGGTGTGGAGCGTGTCCTTGTGGACCCTCTGAAGTTCGAGAGGAGCTTGATCCGAAGTACCTTGATCATCATCATCATTAACTTCCTCTCTAGTCGGTGCATGCACCACAGGAACATTTTCCTGAGCTGCGCTACTTTCCGCTTCAAGAGGCAGTACTTCATCAAGCTCTACTTTCCTCCCACTTACTTCTTTCGAGAGAAACTCTTTCTCTAGAAAGGATCCGTTCTTAGCAACAAAGATCTTGCCTTCGGATCTGAGGTAGAAGGTATACCCAATGGTTTCCTTAGGGTATCCTATGAAGACGCATTTCTCCGACTTGGGTTCGAGCTTATCAGGTTGAAGTTTCTTGACATAAGCATCACATCCCCAAACTTTTAGAAACGACGGTGAGGAGTCTGGATTAGGGGTGTCGGATAGCGGACTACCATCATCAACCGAACTATCATTGGCGGACTATCATCATCGACGGACTCCAAGACTATGAAGATACAAGATTGAAGACTTCTCCCGTGTCCGGATGGGACTTTCCTTGGCGTGGAAGGCAAGCTTGGCGTCTGGATATGTAGATCTCCTACCATTGTAACCGACTCTATGTAACCCTAGCCCTCTCCGGTGTCTATATAAACGGATGGCTCTAGTCCGTGGGACTATGATCATCAACAACCCTTACAATCATACCATAGGCTAGCTTCTAGGGTTTAGCCTCCTTGATCTCGTGGTAGATCCACTCTTGTAAACATCCACAATATCAATATCAATCGAGCAGGGCGTAGGGTTTTACCTCCATCAAGAGGGCCCGAACACAGGTAAAACATCGTGTCCCTTTTCTCCTGTTACCATCTCGCCTAGGCGCACAGTTCGGGACCCCCTACCGAGATCCACGGTTTGACACCGACATTGGTGCTTTCATTGAGAGTTCCTGCGTATGCGTCACCGATAGGCTTGATGGCCTCTTCAATCAACAACAGCGCAGTCCTAGGTGAGACTTTTCTCCCGGACAGATCTTCGTATTCGGCGGCCGCCGCTGCGGGCCAACTTCGCAGCCATCTGGAGCAGATCGAAGCTACGGCCCTGGCCGTCGAGTCAGGTTTGGAAGCCTAAACTTCACGGCCGATATCGCGGGGACTTGATCTTGATGGATCTGAGCCACAGCCCGGCGTGCGCGCTGTCACGATGGGCATGACCTAACTCGCCGCGGACAGCACCTTGGAGGCCGCACGAATCCGCTCCGACCCATAGTCCGGAGCCGATCGCTCGGATCGAGGGCGGATGGCTGGACACCGCCTCGGGGCTGCAACCTCTCTGGCGATGGAGCCGAACACTTACCTTGTCCCGCATAAAGCCCATGACTCCGAGGTGCGGACTCCTGCGGACTCCGAACCTCCTGCGCCCCTGCCAGCCGAATCCGATTGGGCGCCGATCATGGAATTCACTGCTGCGAACATCTTTCAGCACTCGCCCTTCGGCGGTATCATAAATTCACTGAAGCATCTCTCGCTATCCGGAGAGCCCTGGCCAAACTACGGCCAGGATGGTTGGGACGCGGACGACGAAGAAATTCATAGCCCACCCACCACCCACTTCGTAGCCACCATCGACGATTTAACCGACGTACTCGACTACGACTCCGAAGACATCGGCGGTATGGGCGGCGATGCGGAGACTACTAAGAACCGGTGCCTACAGGACCTTTGGAAGACCACCTCGTCATATGACATATACATGGTGGACACCCCAAAAGATGGGGGCGGCGAAGAAGCAGCGGAGGCCGATTCCTTAAAGAAACAGCCCAAGCGCCCGGCGTCGTGGCGCCGCTCTAAATCCGCCACGGCAAGAATGGAGATTCCGGCACGGAGATAATAACACCCGAAAGTGCGAAGACAACTCCCTCCAAAGACGATCCAGCGCAGGAGGAGGCAGAAGCAAGCCCTCACGAGAGGCGGCGGCGAAGAGGTCGAGGATGAAAATTACTTACCTCCCTCCGGAGGCGAGGCAAGCCTCGGCGGCAGCAGTCGTCGTGCACGAGGATCCCGTCGAACAAGAGCGTTTCAGGCGCAGGCTAATGGCCACGGCAAACAGCCTAAAGAAAAAGCAGCAACAACTTCATGTTGATCAAGACCTCTTGGCCGACAGATGGACCGAGGTCCTCGCGGCGAAGAGTATGAACTTCGAGCGCCGCTCAAAAGTTACCCAAAAGCGCAAGTTGCTCCCTGATTAGAGGAGGAGGCATACAAACCTGCATCACCGGCGCTGTCGGCAGACCGGCCACCTCGTGGCGCGGCAGAGGCGTGCAAGCCCTCCACCAAAACCGTACCCGGCATCGCTCAAAAGCATGAAGCCACGGGGAACGCGCGGACTTGCGAGATATATTGGAGGACAAGGCAAGACAATCCAGATCTATCTATGGATCACGTGGGCGCCCCAAGACCCACAGCGAATACCGTCGCGCGGATATAACTACTCGGCGGGCGAACACAGCAGACAATGCTCTCTCGAGCTACGTCGCGATATTGCTCAATCTGAGGCGCCGCACACCCACTATGCTTCACGGACGAAGTAATGGATCATCAAATCCTGAAGGGTTTAAACCCGTTAACATCGAATCCTCGATGGCACAACAGACCCAGCGGTTTGGAGAGGATTATCTTCTCCATATACACATGGCCCATGGCGGCAACCTTCACACCATCAAATATCTCCGCTCAAGCTTAAAGGACCAGCTCGGCATTGGCTTAACAGCCTCCCTTGAGTCAATTGGATCTTTGGGAAGACACGGAAGCCGCATTCCTCGACAACTTCCGAGCGCGTATATGCGACCACGGGACTTGAGATGACCTAAGCCACATAATCCAGCAGCGACCGAATCGGCCGGGCAATTCGGAAGCGGTTCTTAACAAAGAAAAATCAAATCGTCGATTGTCCGGATGCAGAGGCACTCGCTGCCTTCAAACATAACATCCATGACGAGTGGCTGGCCCGGCACCTAGGACGGAGAAGCGAAATCCATGGCAGCCCTCACATCACTCATGACCCGCTTACGTGCGGGAGAGGATAGCTAGCTGGCTCGCGATAACAACCTCAAAGCAAAAGCGCTGGCAGTCCGGATACCAAGGATCGCAATGGCAGGTCGCGTTGAAACAAAACAAAGCGCCGCGTGCTGGCGACAACAATGAGGATCGGTAGTCAGCGCCTAATTCGAGGCTCAAGCCGGTCAGCGGAAGAAGCCATTCAAAAGAACTACTCGGGCCCGTCCAATTTGGACCGGATACTCGACCGCTCTGTCAAATACATGGAACCCCGAAAAGCCAGCTAACCACACCAGCAGAGATTGTTGTATTCAAGCAGCGAGCAAATTAATCGTCGAAAACAATGACAAGGGGCTACGGTGATGGCGAGGAAGAGACCCGCCGCCGAACAACAGAGGACAAAGGATTCCCCCTCAAGTTCGGACGGTAAACATGATATCATAACGCATATTCCCAAGAGGGAGCGAGCGTGCACTAAGGAACGATATCTGCGATGGAGCCGATCGCCCCAAAATTCAACCCATGGTCCTCTTGCCCGATCACTTTCGATCGAAGAGACCATCCGACCCGATATCCGCCATGGCGAATTCGCGCATTGGTTTTAGACCCAATCGTCGATGGATTTCACCTCACGAGTCCCGATGGGCGGCGGCGTGCTGAACCTGCTTTATCGAGGATACGGTCGCAAGATGGGCATAGACCCTTCAAGGATTAAACCTACAAAGACAACCTTCAAAGGTGTCATACCAGGTGTCGAGGCCAATTATGCAGGCTCGTTACTGGAAGTGGTCTTGGATCCCGGATAATTTCGAAGGAGGAGTTAATCTTGACATAGTCTCGTTCATAGCGGCTATCACGCTCTGCTCGGACGAACGCGTTTACAAAATTCAGCGGTGCCGCATTATGCATACCTTAAGCTCAAGATGCCAGGCCCTCGTGGAGTCATCACGGTCAATGGAAACACGGAATGCTCCCTCCGAATGGAGGAACATATAGCGGCTCTCGCGGCAGAAGTACAGAGCAGCCTTTTACGGCAATTCTCGAGTCCGGCCGTTAAACGACCGGACACGACCAAATGCGCCCGGAGCAACATCAAGCAAGACCAATTGGCACGTCCCGAGCACGCGTAGCAATGCGGCCTCAACCCCAGCCCTCGCAAAATTATAAGAGAACCTCTCCGCGTACATAATTACGCCTTGGAGATACCCTGGGCATAGGGGGAAAGGCACAACCACAACAGACCCAGAGTGCGGTTCGACCACACCAGGGGCTCCCAAGTGTGTCGCTCCTTTTTCTTTTATTTATTTTCTTTTTTTATTCAGAACTCTGTCCGGCGGCGAACCTGCCGAACTCATGATGCAACAGCCAGGGAAGGACAAAGGCCGCGACGAACACTCAGGTGGTCTCCATCACGAGCATTAAATTTGTTAAATACAACATTCATGGCCTACCCACGAGGAGAGGCGCCTTTAATTCGTCCAATCCCTTGCTTTCCGCACTATTTGTATCATTCCGCACTCATAGCATATCTTCTCGAATAAAATGCAACACTTTTTTGCCTGTAATTGCATTACCTTATATATATATATATATAGTTCATTTAAGACAGGTTGCATCCGTACACTTTGGTACGGCCAAATACACCAGGGGCTTATGTTCTCCGCATTATGGTGTGATAAAGTCCGCACACTTTCACAAGTGCGGCACCCCGAACTTATAGCACTATATGAATCGGCTCCGAATCATGTCTTGGGTCAATAGTTGGGTTTGCCCGGCTCCCATGTTTCGCACCTTACGTTCTGTTCTATCGGCTAAGGTAGCTGGGAGAACCACTGCGATTGCGCCCGGTTGAGCCGGTTAACGCCTCGATGGAAAGCTAAAACTGACTGTCATGATAAGGCGAGAGACTGGTCGCTGTTCGAGAGGTCCTTCGGGTCCTTAAAGACCTCGCCGCTTGAGCGAAGTTTGGATTATGTCCGGCGAAGGCGTGGATAGCGCCCCAATTGGTCCTCCGAATACTAGGGGCTTCACGAAATTTAAAATTATAGAATTCTATGGCTAAGTGAGAGTGTTCAAGCACTATAAGTCCGGTTGCCTTGTTACGTGGTGTTGGCGCCTCCTAGACGGACCCAAAAATGGGAACAAGAGTGCTCAAGTTTATCCGAACACCCCAAAGCACTTTCGTGGCATGGGGCTGAAGCGGACGACTTGCCATCTCTCAGATTTAATAAGCGGCCGCCTGAAGGTAATATTTTAAATTAACAAGCGTTACTTAGCGCATATGAACAAAGTTTTCAGCGCACAGGATAACACATTGCGAATTTACTCAAAATTACATCCACAGGGCACTCATCCGCAATCTTGCGGGCACCCTTGAGACAGCCTTATAGTACATTTGGGCGTCGATGTTCCTTGCCCGCTGGTGGAGCGTCGATGATTAGCTTCTCCGCATCCAGCTTGCCCCAATGCACCTTTTGCGGGCAAGGGCCCGACGAGCACCTTCAATACAGGCGGGCGCTTGATAACCTCCACCCAGGGCACGCATCCACCAGCCGTCGCACAAGGCGAAGTAGCTCCAGGCATGGCCTCTCGAGCCACAGCCGGACTCTGAGGCCCTTCATGGCCTGCTCGGCCACCTTGTGAAGCTCGAGCAGCTGCTTGACTGGTCGCTAGGGGCACGGATGGCGGACTCAGCATACTAAGACCGAAGACCTTCTCCGTTGAGCTCCCTCCTCGGCTCGGTAGAATGCAGCGGCATCGAGACACGCTGCGAGGCAGATCTGCAAACGCCTACGAGAGCTCGAATTCGGGTAAGTAACACGTAATTTACATTCACATGCTTGCTTTGCATGAAAAATGCCTTACCGCGCTATCTTCCTCATCAACTCAATCTCTGAAGGGACTTATGGGCCTCGGCCTTGGCGGTTTAGCACTTTCGAGAGCCGAGGCAAGCTCGGACTCTCGAGTCTTTGAGTCACGCCCAAACTCTCATGCTTTTCGGGAGAGCACGGAGCTCTTGCTGGACCACCGCCACCCGCGCCTCCTGCTTTTCTCGCTCCGTCCGTTCCGTGGCGCATTGCGTTCGGCGCGGACACGGCCTCCTTCCAGTCGCCACCTCGTTCGTGGCCCTGCAGTACCCATGTTATCCTCGTTAATTTTTGTTGCAACCTAAATCCTTTTACATAAGGTACAAGTTCAAAGTGGTGTTACTCACCTTCTTTGTCTGGAGCTGCTTCTGGCGGCCGAGCTCTTGCTCGGACCGCTCGACTCTGCTTCAAAGCACCAACCTCCATGATCGGTCTTGGAGAGGTCAAGCAGCGCAGCCTGCAACCCATATTGACATAATTTTTAGCAACCCTGCGTATATCTTCTTTTTTCAGATCCTCGGTCCGGCTTTTCTTTCCGAACACCGAACCGAGCATCGAGGGCTCTGTCTATGCGGTATTACATTGCATATTTTAATTTCTTACCTCAAAGCACGATAGAAGGCTCTGCGAGGCTTCGGTCAGCCCGCTCTTGGCGAGTTGCACCTTCGGATCACCGCACTCATAATAGTGCGGTGTTCTTCCTCGATGGAGGCGCTCTGCAGCGCCTCAACAAATTACCGGCGCCTCGGTTGGGCGGAAGCCGCCGGTGTCACAGTCTTGCCCTTCGTTGAAGGGCGTCGGCCGGACTCGAGCCGCTGCGGGCTCCGATGTGGAGTCCGGCGCAAAGTCCGGAGGGCGCCTTGTGGCGCCTCCGGGCCTCACCCGATGGGTCCCTTCTTGGGATCCCACCTCGGCGTCCTCGGCGTCACGAGGGTGGGCGGTCGGGATGGAGTCTACATCCGGCGAAGCCAACGACCGCTTCGGCGAAGCGGGGAGATCATCACTGGCGGACTACGGGCAGCGTGCGGCATCGAATGACACTATGTGACGAGAAAAAAAATTATAAATCATTGAGTCCGGATACTTACGATCCGCGAGAATGGCCCTTGAAGGCCATTCTTCCTCGCCAGCGTTGATGTTGGCGGAGCTGCCCGGGAATAGTCCTTCCCTCTTGGACCCTTCGGCCTCCCCTGTTGGGGAAGCCTTCCTCTTCCTCTCTCCTCCTCCGGAGAGAGTCCTCTTCCTCCTCCTCATTTTCGGGGAGAGTCCGCCCGAGTCGTCGGACACCTGGCGGGCACTCTTTCGAGCACCGTGGCCTCCTTCTTGGCCTTCTTCTCCGGCACCACGTGTGGTGCCGAACCAGCAACCCGCTAGGCAGGCGTTCTTTGGATTTTACGGCATAGGAGCCGGACGGGTAATCTGTTCCGCCTTCCTCGTCGATCTGTCAAAGGAAAAGGGAAATTAAAACCGCATAGAGTCAAACTATGAAAATAAGTGTCCGTAAAGGGTAGAATCACTTACCTCGTCGGCTGGCGCTGCGGCGAAATCCGCGATCTTGATCCACGGATGCGGGGCTTGGCGCCCTTGAACAACACCCTCCAGCGCCGTGCGTGCGTGCCGTCGAAGAGTTTATTCAGCGCTGGTGCTGTTCGGATCGAACTCCCATAAATTGAATGCCGCTCTTGGCATGGGAGAATCCGGCGGATGTGCATGACCTGGACCAAGTTAACCAGCTGAGCTTCTTCACGGCTTCTTGATACTGGGCTTGGAGTCCGTCGGCTCCTTGAACTGCCCCACAGCAAGCCCTTCTCTTTCCGGGAGGTGAGCTGCGTGGGGATACCAGATCTAAACTTCGGGGCCGCCGCCCATTTAGGGTCCGCGGCTCGGTGACATAGAACCACCCGATTGCCACCCCTTGGCGGATTCCACGAAGGCCCTTGAACTAAAGGACATTGGGCATCTTGCCCAACATGGCGCCTCCGCACTCCGCTTGAGTGCCCTTCACTACCTTCGACTTGACATTGAAGGTCTTGAGCCTAAGCGAAGTGGGGCGGATGCAGAGGAAGGCCTCGCACACTGACGATAAACGCCGAGATGTTGAGGATGAAGTTGGCGCGGATCATGGAAATCAGGCCATAGTAGAACATGAGACCCGGACAAAGGGGTGAAGTGGAAAGCCCGATCCAGCGGAGGAAGTGGGGAAGGAAGGCGACCCTCTCATGGGGCCTGGGGGTGGGGATGAGCTGCCCTCGTCGGGCAGCCGGTCTGTGATGTCATTTGGAGAGGTATCCGCGCCCTTGCAGTTTGGCGATGTGCTCCTCCTTAGCGGTGGAGGCCAACCATTTACCTCCGCTCCGGACATGGTCGGAGAAGGTTGAGACGAGATCTTGTGAACTTGGGCGCTGGAGCTCGAGTCTTGTGGAGATGGATAAGCAAAGGAGGAAGAAGGCGTGGGTGAGAAGGTGAATCCTTATCCCTTATATGGTGAGGCGAAGTCTCGCGTCCCCACCGGCCTGGTAAAACTCTCTTATCCCCAAGCGTCACCATCAATATAGCGGTTGGGTTACCCGTCCGTATTGAAGAGAATCCCGGATTAAGGAAACACGATCTCTGCTTCGACAAAGGCGTGCCAAGAAACCGCCTCGCTAAATGCCTTTGAGCTGGTAAAGTAAAAACAATTTAAGTAATGGCTTGGTAGTGGTGTGATGTCATGCCACAAAAGCGTCGACAGATTGAACTTGTGTATATATTATTATTCTCTCTACGGTGGAATGTGGAATTTATTTTGCGAGCGGACACTATCCTGGTGTTCACAATCTTCTATCATTCGGAGGAGGAACCCGCCTTGCAATGCCAAGCGACATACTGCGCGGACTTATCGTCATTGAAGCCTGGTTCGAGGGCTCTTGAGGAGTCTGGATTAGGGGTGTCCGGATAGCGGACTACCATCATCACCGAACTATCATTGGCGGACTATCATCATCGACCGGACTCTAAGACTATGAAGATACAAGATTGAAGACTTCTCCCCGTGTCCGGATGGGACTTTCCTTGGCGTGGAAGGCAAGCTTGGCGATACGGATATGTAGATCTCCTACCATTGTAACCGACTCTATGTAACCCTAGCCCTCTCCGGTGTCTATATAAACCGGATGGCTCTAGTCCGTAGGACTATGATCATCAACAACCCTTACAATCATACCATAGGCTAGCTTCTAGGGTTTAACCTCCTTGATCTCGTGGTAGATCCACTCTTGTAAACATCCACAATATATATATCAATCGAGCAGGACGTAGGGTTTTACCTCCATCAAGAGGGCCCGAACCTGGGTAAAACATCGTGTCCCTTGTCTCCTGTTACCATCCGCCTAGACGCACAGTTCGGGACCCCCTACCCGAGATCCGCCGGTTTTGACACCGACAGACAGCTTAGGTTTCTTCCCAAACCATAATTCATACGGTGTCGTCTCAACGGATATCGACGGAGCCCTATTTAAAGTGAATGCGGCAGTCTCTAAAGCATAGCCCCAAAATGAGAGCGGTAGATCGGTAAGAGACATCATAGATTGCACCATATCCAATAGAGTGCGATTACGACGTTCGGACACACCATTTTGCTGAGGTGTTCCAGGCAGCGTGAGTTGTGAAACTATTCCACATTTCCTTAAGTGTGTGCCAAATTCATGACTCAAATATTCCCCTCCACGATCTGATCGCAAGAACTTTATTTTCTAGTCATGTTGATTCTCAACCTCACTCTGAAATTCCTTGAACTCTCAGACTTGTGTTTCAATAAGTAGACATACCCATATCTACTCAAGTCATCAGTGAGAGTGAGAACATAACGATATCCACCACGAGCCTCAACACTCATTGGACTGCACACATCAGTATGTATGATTTCCAATAAGTTGGTTGCTCGCTCCATTGTTCCGGAGAACGGAGTCTTGGTCATCTTACCCATGAGGCACGGTTCGCACGTGTCAAATGATTCGTAGTCACACTACAAAAAAAATACACTTCCGTGATTATACGCGTTTGTCACAGTAGGTCGCGTTTTTTGTCATGCATGTACATCCATGACAAATTTATGACAGAATCGAGATAGTCATACTGTCTTTGTCGTAGAAGTGTTCGATGACATTACCAAAATTATCATCACGGAAGTGTCCACTTCCATGACGATAAATCGCGCGTCACAGAAGTGCTTTCGTCAAGGGTGACCGACACGTGGCATCCACCGTAACGGAACGCCGTTAAGCTATCGGGTCGGGTTTTGGATCCAATAACCCGTTAACAGCCCCGACAAATGGGGATTTTCCACGTGTAAAATCATCATTGGCTGGAGGAAACACGTGTCGGCTCATTGTTGGGACAGATGTCATCCACTCATTGGACAGAAGGCGCCTATGATATGTCGACCGTGGCACGCCCAACAGAGGCCCATTCTGTGAAAAGGCGGCCCGTTTGACTTGGTCAAAGGTGACGGGCCGGCCCATGGAAAGCCTGTTAACGACATGTTCGCATATAGCCCATTTACAGCCCACTAACCTAAGGCCCGTTACGCCCTATCCGAATTAGGCCCGATGGCGTCATCTGGGCCATCAATATGATTCGGCCTGTTTTCACCGGCCCATGTATGGCCCATGGCGTCTTCGGCCCATATGAGGCCCTATGTAACTCTTGGCCTATTAACGGCCCGTGGTGAAACTGGCCCGTGATGAACAGTGTATTACTTTAGACCCATTAACGGCCCGTGGTGAAACTGGCCCGTAATGAACAGTGTATCACTTTATACCCATTAAGGGCCGTTATTCAGTTGGGCCGTTTACAGTCCATGTTATCTTTCGGCCTTCTCAGAGCCCATTTATTCTTGGGCTTATTTGCAGCATTCGGTTACTTACGGCCCGTTACTGTCATTTTCTGCTTGTAGGCCAAATTCAGCCCGTCGTTACAGTCGGCCCGTTTGTGGTCCGTTAGTTTGTTGGGCCATTTTCATAGCATCACCAAATACAGCCTATTAACGGCCCGTTATGGTCAGCCAATAAAACGTACGATTTTCATTATAGGCCCGTCTACGGCCCATTAAAGGCCAGTACAAGACCCATAAATGAGTCGGCCCATGGATCCTACGTGGCGTAGAAGGCCCATGGATCCCGCGAGGCGTAGAAGGCCCATGGACACTGCGAGGCGTAGAAGGCCCATGGATCTGCGAGGCGACGAGAAGGCCCATGGATCCTACGACACGTAGAAGGCCCATGGATCCTACGAGGCGTAGAAGGCCCATGGTCGGGCGAGTTGGCCCCGTTTGAGCGATATAGCATATTCAAAGAATTATCCTACTCAATACTATCACCTCTAAAAAGCATACACTATACAACAAAGAGATCAAGGCATAGAAAGGTAGAATAATCCTACACTATACAATAAAGAAATTACAGCCGATTATACCCTTTGGGCATTATGGTGCAGCACGGTGATAATAAAGCATACACAAACAGCAAATTACATACCTTTGGGCAAATCGGCTCATACATCATGGGCGTGCATCAACTTAACTCCATTTGAACTATAATCTCTTGAGAAAATAGGATTGGCGGATTCAGATAGCACAAATTTCAGTCTGCAAAATCTCCAATTCCTTCATGGTTACCTCGGTGTCTTGTTTCATTTTTTGACTCTGCATCTAATACCTGCATGTCCAGTCTCAACTTGTTGATTATCGTTGACAATCATGTACACGTTGTCTTGCCACCTCTAGTTGATGCTCGAGAACATCAGCACATTCAATTCAATCCATAATCATTCGATAACGGCCATGCCGCTTGCTTTCATGAGATTTTTGTGTTGATGTCACTTCATCCTGAAATGTTTCTGTAAGTACACATGACTAGGGCAAAAATACAGTTACAATAGTGAAGCGAACAAGACACTATTTTGTACTACATGGTAAAACAGGACTAACAACAATGTTAAACGTCACTTTCACAAAAAAATGTTACACATCATGAAGCATAAGCAGGTGATATTTTAAAATTATAAAAAGATAGTCATGCAGCCTGCATGCAGAAATCCTCTTAGCTCACCGGAGGAGCATGATGTTGGGGCCCAATCGAAAACACAGACAAGTTACAAATTTAGACAGCACATTGCGTATAAGTAAGCAAGCAGTTGGCCATTCTGTACCTCAATTAAAGTCTTAGGGAGCATAATGAACAGCAGAGGGTTTCATACAAACATACTACAGCAGGCAAAACTATGCAATCATTAGCATAGTATAAACTAGATTGTGAGCCTCATGCAATAATAGTTGGTTAATAGACTGCAAAGCTTCAGGCACACTTCGGCAGAGTAATTAAATGGTAAGGCCTTTAATTATGTCAACTAATAGTGTACATAGTACCGAACATCAGGCATAATTATTTGGGCATCTCATTAAGTGAGGACAAATAAAGCAATTGAAAAGAGAAAATTAACTATGCCTGAAACAAACAAGGAATTGAACTGTTGAGTTGCATACAGTGACTTACCTTAGCAGGTTGAAGAGGCTCAGCGCAACTCCTACTTCTCTTGCAAGGCTCCTTCCTAACATCTTGTACTTGGAAATCCTCAATCTTATCTTCATTGCACCCCCTCTGCAAGGTGACACAAACTAGTTACTCGTCTCCTTGGAAGATAAATATGCATACTTTCCAGTCTGTGAACACAAAAGGATGAGATTATAACAAAACAACACCACATAATGAAACATGCGCATCTCTTGCACTTGCACACAATGAAATGAGCATTTACTATATCGCACTATGTAAAAACTAGGCATACCTTGAACTGGATCTCCGGTACTCTTGGAGAGCCCTCTTGTAGTGTACAGACCAAACCTTTATTCACCTATGAGTTAGACAAGGCCCCACTACAGCAGCCCTTAGTGTTTAAATCGTTGACAAGCTCTGTTAGAGTGTTAGGTCAAGAACATCAAGTAATCAAAGCAAACAGTCATAGTATGGTTGGCTAATGCAAATAAGCAATTGAACAGATGCGTGAGCAAATCTTACATATCAAGAAAAGAAGCAAAGAAGGAGGCTTAAAGACCATCACTTGACTGACCAGATTTAAGGGCATTTAAACATCATGTGCAGCGATGAACTAACATAAACATTGCATATTCTAGATTCTACAATGGAAAGCACATGTATTAGGTTATGCCATGTATGATGATGCCTAAATGTACAGATAGCGGCAGGAGTGATTCATCATTGCACGCACAATTGAATTGCAGGTTAAGGGCCAATTCGATTCCGCCTTTTCAGGGTATATTGTCAAAATAAGCCATAAAAGATGTAAATAAGTCATTTTTGAGTTATGGGCTTGGGCTTAACTAATTTCGCTTTGGAGGGGGTGTTTGGGTAGAACCTCACTAAAATTGAAGGAAGGGGATAGTGAAATGACTCTGTTGTGCGCCTATATTACACTCAAAATGCAAGCTACGACGGCCTTTGTGTCACACCTAACCCTCAAGTAAAAAAAACACGCAAGCATTCATTGCCCTGCCCGCTTGCATCTCCTCTCCCCTTTCCCTCTACCTCGATCCCCTGCCTGTAGCACTAGGGTTCCTCTAGCGAGCCGTCGCCACTGGTCCCATCTGGCCTGGTCCTCGACGATGCTATGTCCAGCTAGGCTACATGGCCAACGGGTAGGGGCAAACCTCCCTGGCTGCTCCTCCCTCTGGCGCCGCCCCTCATTCTCATGGTCTCCAGCAGCTGCTCCACTGTGGTTCGTCCAACGCACTACTCCAGCGGGCGCTGCATAACTACGACTGATGCCACACCGCGGCAGAAGGCACCTTGTTCCCCCTCCCCTCCTCCCAGGCCATGGCCTTGAGGTGCTGTCGAAGAATGAATTGCTATGAGCTGCTGCTGGTATATGATGAATTGAAGACTGCTGCTGTTGTATGATGAGTTGCTATGAGTTGCTGCTGCTGCTATATGATGCTTTCAAGTGGTGCTGCTATATGATAATAACCAGCCACTTGGACCATCGAATTTCAACAAATAATTGTTCTTCATTTAAATGTGGGTCATGCGTTCTTCGTTTAAATTAGGCAATGGGATCTCTATGGAAAACATTGACCAAAATAGATTGTGCCAAGTAGATGGTATCTTTGTATTTGCATTTTGAGCAAATAATGATGGTCTATTTTCCTATCATATTAATTACTGCACTGGGTTCAATTTGTGATGTTTGCAAGTCAAATTAATTTCCATATGTGCAGCAAAATGAAAAATATATATAATGCAATCTAGACTTTCCTTGATCATACCAAAGATAAGCTGAAAGCATAATGAAAAGAACTGGTTGGCGTATTACATGGAGCTTATATTCACAGGTGCTTATTTTCTTAGGATAACTCGTAATAACTGTCCCTAAGAAACTTGGCTAATAGAACTGGCATACAAATAACATGTCACGATGATTGCAATGGAGGAGTGACGTACCATAACACTTGTATAGGCTCACGCTGCCTCTCCTTTTTTGCGATGTTCCATGAAATTGCCACATACATCTTGTACTTTTTCATTGTGTAACCCTATCGCAAGTTGACACGGCTAATTTCAGACATCTCTACATGATACTACATTGCATATCCCTTGCGCATATTTAAACCACCAATTAATGATTGTGTGCGTACCATAAACTAGCCATGACTCTGTATCTTTGGACTGGCAGGCACTCTAAGGAGCCTAATGTAATGCAATTGGAATTCCTACATGCCACCTACGATTTTGTGTAATGTACTGCCCCTGTTCCTAAATATATGTCTTTGTAGAGATTCCAGTATGGACCACATACAGATGTATATAGATGCATTTTCGAGTGTAGATTCACTCATTTTGCTCCGTATGTAGCCTATAGTGGAATCTCTAGAAAGACTTATATTTAGGAGCGGAGTGCGAGGTAGTATCATGTATGACATCTACATATCTAATTTAGCAGCCGATAGTAGAAATCATTATGCGCACAAAGGGATTCTTGGTGAAAATCCTAGCAAAGCACATTTGGCGAGCGCGAGAACAATACAAGAGAGAGACGCGCTTACAAGATCATAGCAATGCCTCGGTCCAGGATCTTGGTTGGCCAAGCTGTTAGATCCGGAAGAAACATCGTCCTTGTAGTTTTGCGGCTGCATAACAGGTAACAACGACCGGTTAGTATATTTGAAGTACATCGGGCGGTGATCTTTGGGCGGGTTTAAAGGTGACAAGTATCTAGGCCGTGGCGGGTGCTTGGCATCTCTCGAACGATGGGAATCAGGTTAGAAAGCGTCGAGGGTGATGACGCTGCTGGCTGTCGGGTCGATAAGGAGATCTAGAACCGTCGAGTAGGGTGTTTGGGGAGCGGCTCCGGTAGGGTGGACTACGGTGTGGGCGAAGCGGATCTGTGGCAATGGACGAGGGCGTAGGTGAAGCTGCTCCGGTGGTTGGGTTAAGGATGGTGTCGACGACGCGGATCTGCGGCCGTGGACGGGGCGTCAGAAGCTGCTCCGGTGGTTGGGTTAAGGATGGTGTCGACGATGCGGATCTGCGGCCGTGGACGGGGTGTCAGAAGCTGCTCCTGTGGTTGGGTTAAGGGTGGTGTCGACGATGCGGATCTGCGGCTGTGGACGGGGCGTCAGAAGCTGCTCCGGTAGGTTGGATGAGGGTGCGAGGAAGCGGATCTGAGGCCGTGGACTTGTGAGTCGGCAAAGCGGCCCCGGTAGGGTTGAGAATGGTATAGGGAAGCTACTCCGGTAGGGTTGACGCTGGTGTCAGCGAAGCGGCTCTGGTAGGGTTGAGGAAGGTGTCGGCGAAGCGCCTCCGGTAAGGTTGAGGAAGGTGTCGGCGAAGAGGATCAGAGGCCGTCGACAGGGGCGTCAGTTGGGCGGCTCCGGGGGGTGTGGACGAAGCGTCTCGGTGGGGAATCTGAATGAGCCGCTGCAGATCTGTGGCGGTTGGCGAGAGTACCGGCGAAGCAGATCCGGTGCCGTGGACAAGGCCGGCACTGAATGGGCTGTGGTACAGTGGTGGATGAGCAGTCTACTTGTTTCTAGGGGAGGTGGGAGGGGTAGATGCGGCCGCAGAAGCAGATCCGGCGAGGTGGGCCTTGTTGGCGATGAATGGGCTATAATGCGCGGTGGATGAGCAGTCTAGGGTTTCAAGAGGAGGGAGAAAGAGGCGATGAAATGCAGACGGCGTGATGTAAGATGCTCTGGTGGAGTGGAGTTAGTCGTTTTTGCGGGAGGAGGGGAGAGGAAATGGGGGTGGCGTGTAGTGGGGGGAACCGGAAGTTACCAAAGCAGCCCGACCTATCATGTAGATGAGGCGGTATTGTAACTGTTGGTCTCCGTGCACCAAGGAAAAAGGGGATTTCGCATGCTAAAGACTAAGGTGGCGGAAATTTTAGAAGGAGGCGGAGATTTTGCCGCCCCGCAGGATCGTTCGTATCCAGTTTCAACTAATTTTGGACCGTGCTAGCGGGAAGGTCATGCTAGGCTGTGTACACGGGGCGCGCGTCGTGATTAATAACTGGTGTGAAGTCCACCCAGAAAAAAGACAATAACTTCGGGATGATGCGCCGATAACTTGGGCGTTCACACGGGCGCGACCAATCGTGACGGGTGTAGTGGCGCGTTCACAAAAAGGGATCAAGCGCTCAGCCTATGTATTTCTCGTGTAAATAGATAATTTAGTGCCATTGGTTATTTACTTTAAACATAATGCATTGGCGTGTTAGTGTAGAGGCGCACAAAAAGAAATGGATATTGTAGTTAGCTACTTAAAGTGTTACCTCATATGATTACATAGCCTCCATTTCATAAATTGCATAACCGTTGAATTCATATATGAATATTACATATATATTACTTCAAAATAGAAACTTAAATCATCCAAGACTAATGAATTTGAATGCAAGAGTAACAATGGTGCATGTGCATGATAGCTACATTGGTTGTTTGAAGAAACATCACTGTAACTTTGGCATGCACAACTGAAAAGGTTTATTTAAATAGAAAAAATGTGATATGTGAGTGTCCAATCTTTATAGCGTTGAATCGATATTGTACCTTTGGCCACGATCTGAAGTAGATATTGACTTATGTTCAAGCGATGCCGTCCACGATCGCTAGATAGTGATACATGAATGAATTGTGCAATCTCTCTCACACGCATACATATCTCATTTCCTGTGGGCATCGGAATCACACACGCACTTCATGTATTTCTCTCCCTCCGTCGGGGTTAAATTCGTCTTTCTACCCGTCCTACAAGTCTCTCACAGAAACACACACTCTCTATGTCTAACACGCCCACCCCTTTAATTCCGCCCACCCACAGCCACTAATGTCTCAAAGTATAATAATGTCTCTCACACATATGCTATCTACCTATCCCTTAATATAGCTAGATATGTGTCACACAAACTCCTTCTCCCTACTATCAAGATGCCCATGTGCGTTGCACGAAACATCAAGATGCATTTGTATGAGAAGTTTATCTTGTGGGGGAAAAGGATGAATGAGGGAATGCCTTGTTTGCAAATGCGGAGAGGGGTGTGGGTATCTTTTTGCAAAATTGCCATATTTTCCTTCATGTCCGTCGGATATAAATCGGATGGCCTATATTGCAGGATGGCAGGAACACCATCATCACCAACTCTGTTTTTTTATAAGAGTAGAGATATGTGAGTGTCACTGACCCTCCCCCACACACACACTTCCCAACAACGAAGGAGTAGGGTGACACCTCGATCTTGATACTAATCTATCGGCTGGCTTCTCTCTCAAACATACACACACACACACACACTACCCGGCACCGAAGGAGTAGGGTGGCACCTCGATCTTGATACTAATCTATCGACTGGATTCTCTCTCAAACATACACACACACACGCACACACACACACACTACCCGGCACTGAAGGAGTAGGGTGGCACATCGATCTTGATAATAATCTATCGACCCATCTTTCAAAAACACACACACACACACACACACACACACACACACTCGCTAGTTGTGCCTCTGTGCCTACTGCGCACACACTCGATACGTCTTTCTCTCCCTCCCCCCCCCCCCAACAATGACAGCAGAAGGGTGACAACTCGATCTGATCATAATCTGTCAATTGGTTTCTCTCTCAAACATTGTGTCTCGGTGCCTCGCTCGGTAGCCCCCTCGATATGTAGACTTCTCGCGCGCGCACAACTGTAGTGACGATGACGCTGAACCCAGTGTGCCTTGTGTTTTACCGGCCTCATGTGATAGTTTTCACCCTGTTTTCTGTTAATTAACAAGGCAAACTTTTCTTTGTTACTACTCCCTCCATTTCAAAATAGATGACTCAACTTTGTACTAACTTTAGTATAAAGTTGGGTCATCTATTTTGGAACGAAGGGAGTACTAGTGAATCTGAAATCATTCGGGGCAGACATAAAACATATCACTTCAACCCAATTATCGCAGCAACTACTTTAAAAGAAATTAGCTAGTTGCCCGTGCGTTGCACGGAACATCAAGATGCATTTGTATGAGTAGTTTATCTTGTGAGAGAAAAGGCTGAACGAGGGAAGGCCTTATTTGCGAACGTGGAGAGGCGATGTGGGTATATTTTTGCAAAATTGCCATAGTTTCTTTCCTATCCGTTAGATATAAATCCGACGGCCTATATTGCAGGATGGCACGCACACCATCATCACCAACTCTATTTTCTACTCCCTCCGTCCGAAAATACTTGTCATCAAAATGGATAAAAATAGATGTATCTAAAACTAAAATACGTCTAGATACATTTCCTTTTATCCATTTTGATGACAAGTATTCGAACGGAGAAATATTATCTTTAGAGATTTCAACAAGTGACTATGACCGAACCTTACCAACACACTCAAAAAAGTAGTCCATAATTTTGATGTTACCCTCTTTTCTTGGCGGTGCAGTGTCATCTGGATACCTCATAAATAAATCAAGGACAAATATGACCCCTTCATGAAAAGACATACGTAGCAAAATGAGTGAATCTACACTCTAAAATATGTCTACATACACATCCGTATGTGGTAGTCCATTTGAAATCTGAAAAAGACAAATATTTAGGAACGAATGGAGTATATATATATCTCCAGCATGGTTTACAACAAAAATGTGATGGGCTTGTTAGCGCCGGATGCTCGCAACGTGATGACATGAGTTCGAATTCTGTATTTTAACTTTAGATTTGTATATTATATATTACTTTACTTATTTAATATATACTTCTTTCGCTATCTGTCTTGACAGTGGAACCCACAGTACTTAGAATATTAAGGATGGACTTGTTTCTTTTTAACTTTCATGCGAAGCTGTAGCCACCCTGCAAGTCACGTGTACACTGTACATGCAATTAACTTTTATAGAGGGACAATCATACAGGCAATTAACTCAAATGGATTGGATGTCACTCTATTATTTCAACATAAAGAGCATCTCCAACGGCAGCGGCAAATTTCCTCCGCTTCCTTCCGCGGAGGGCGACATCAACGCCAGCCGCATACATTTTACAACTCTAACCAACCAGATGATATTCGTGCAAACACGGACTGATTTCATATAAGCATGAAGGATTTCATATAAAAAAGCCGGATCTTCATATAAACATGATGGATTTCATTACATTTACATGAACTAAGAGGTGCCAATCCGGCTCTCTTGTATAATTAATACTCCCCGGAAATACTTGTCCTAGAAATGGATATATCTAGACTTATTTTAGTTCTAAATGGCCGCCCGCAGATCCCTTTGTCTTCCTCATGTCCGTCAGACACTTGCGGGGTCGACGAAGGTCCTCGGAAGAGACGAAGCAGCAAAGACACCACCTGAATCCGCGGTCGTCGCCTCGGCGGTGGCCTTCATGGGTCCCAAGTGGTGGCGGCCTCCCGTGTTCTACTTCTCCTCGATGATGGCGGCGGACAGGGAGAAGCTGGCCACCGACTGGTCGCTCTCCATGCACCCGGCTTCTGTCTCTGCCTGCATGGCGCTGCCGCAGGCACGGGAGGCGCGCCCACAGACACGGGAGGCGCGGCCACCGCAGACACTGGTGGCCTTGATGCAGCGAGCGGCAGCGACGGGCGCCAGCTGCCGGCGTGCTCGCCGCCGTGCGGCGTGGAGCAACTCGCCACTCCTCATCGAGCTGAACTGGAGCGGCGAGTTGCTGAACCACGCGCCTGCTTGGGGCGGCAAGCGCTCCGTCGGGCCAAGCGAGGTTGGTGAAGCACCGAGCGGCCTCGCCCGTATCCGGAGGGCTCGGCGGGCCACCCAGCGGGTAATATGCGGAGAAGCGGCTCGCCGGAAGCCATCGGAAGGTGGAGAAAATGGTGAAGGAGGAGATGGGGGCGGCGGAGGGTGCGATTCTTGCCCGCTGTTTATGCGGCCTCGTGTAAATAGAGGCGGACGGTAGGAGCTTCGGCGGCGTCGGCCTCATTTAAAGCGAGGCGGACGGGAGGAGCTCGGCCGGTGTTGCGTTTAATTCCGGTCCGCTCATGAACGGACGTGTGGCCGGAGTAGGATTCTCGGTTTGCATGCGGGTTTAAGGGAGGGGTTTAATGGAGGCGCCGGGCGTGCAGCGAGCGGCACAGTACTATTCGATTTGACAGCATTAATGAGCCGTCAAATCACAAAGGCCCTCACCTCTCGTGAAACCGACCGAGCTAGACTGCCCCGCCCTCTAGCCTTTTAAAAAATGTATATACTCCACTTTTGTACAGTAGTAGTATCGATGGATTGCGCCATGGAGCAAAACTTGAAATAAAAAAAAAGGTGGTACATATAGAGAGCGCTCGTGAACTATGTGTCATACATGGCAATAAATAAAGTACTACATGATACTTATATGATACATGGCGCAGGCGTACTAAGTATTATTAATACAGTTTTGCTAGAACTCATCTAGATGAGATATAATTTGGTCTCATTCATCTTTTATAGCCATTGGATGTGATGCTATAAGATGCGTGTGTGCTGACGTGGGTTGTATTTGTTCTTGTGCAACGAACTGACCACTTCATGTCATGTTTGATAGTCTCAAGTCATTAAAAGCATATAAGCCCCACATCTCTTCTTGGTTGATTCCTCTATTTATGTCAAAAAATAAGAAACAATGTGAGAGTTAATGCACCACGCCTATGTGTTAGACTAGCCACAATGGTGAGTAACATACACTAGTAACATACACATATCCCTAGACTATGTTACTACCTTCATAGTGGGTACTACCTTCGCCCTGGTTTATAGGTCCCTTTTATAGTTTGTGCCAAATTTTGACTAAATATTTAACTAACAAAATGTTAATGCATGTCAAGAAAAATTATCTCATTGGATTCTTCTTTCAACATAGTTTTGAAAAATATAATGTTTGGTGACATGCGTGAGCATTTTCTTAGTCTAATCTATGGTCAAAATTTGGCACGAAATACAATGGAGACCAAAATTTGGCATCACTGTAACTAGTACTCCATCCGTCAATTTATAAGTTGTGCTTACTTTTTCCATCAACTTCGTGCAACGCGCGGGCATCTTGCTAGAAACACTAGAATATGTCTATATAATCCGTATGTGATAGTCCATTTGAAATCTCAAAAAAGAAAAATATTTAGGTACGGAGGGAGTAATATATTAGGAGTATATCAAAACAATAGTGATTTCTTTCAAGTTTGTGAACAAATACTACTATTCTACTACTTTGGAAAAGGCCTGCCACGTTCGCGTCGCACTCCCACACGCCCGGGAATCGGGAGTACAACACGGCCCGTCCGTCACGACACATAGCTTAGGGAAGGCGTGTTGCCTAGCAGTGGCGGAGCTTGAAGCAAAACGTTGGGCGTGCCAGTCTAGCCAGGCTATAGAAATTACCCTTGCGTTGACGTTCCATGCCTCAAAACTGGATGTACAACTACGAAAATCCTGCTAGGTTGGGCGGGCCAGGGCACGTGTTGGCCCTCACGTAGCTCCGCCCCTGTGCCTAGCATTTTCACTTTCATGTGGGACCGCCCGTTGAGCAAACCGACACCCCGCCCGCTGCCGGGTTGGAAAACAGAAACAAGGGGAAGATCTAGCTGTAGCACGAAAGCCAAGAAATTTTGTGCCAGACGGGGCTCGCTGATAGAGTAGGAGCATTCTGTATTAGTACCACTCCTACCAAGTTTGTACTCCTAATACTATTATATTACTAGTACTACTCTAGATACGTGCACGACACAACATCGTAGGAACAAAAAACGGGAAGATCTTGTTTTGGGTGATTTATCTTTTTTTTTCAATCAACGTAGTATGAATAATATGATGTGGGGGGCACCCATGAAGCTTATGTGGCTTGGTTGCATGGCTACGGAAGGTTAGAGAAAATAAATAGATAATGTGTTTAGAGTGCACTCCACTAAATAGATATACTTTGGATCCATTGCAATGGACCGCACATCTATATCTATACCCCTATATAGTGTGTGAAAAACTTTGAAAGTTGGTGGTTGGATGAAGCCAATCCGACGGTACAAAGATGGCAAATCCGAGCACTCTTGGCCATTGGATATCATCCACAGATTCTGCCACATGTATAATCTAGAAGACTCCATGGTTGAACTTAATTCATGACTAAATTTGCCACAACTAAGCTCAAGCAAAGTTATTAATAAGTTCTTCAAAATGAGAGCCACAAGTTGGCAAGCCTAAGGGAATCTTGCCCCATTTTTTGTGTGTATGTCATGTGGGGCCAGTGTGGCTTGCCTAAGGTGTGGCTTGAACAAAACACTCACCTAAGTTAATCAAACTTGCCTAACCTTACATTCCACCAAATTTTGCCACAAGTTGGCAAGCCTAAGGAATCTTGCCACATTTTTTGAGTGTATGTCATGTGGGGCGGTGTGGCTTGCCTAAGGTGTGGCTTGAACAAAACACTCACCTAAGTTAATCAAACTTGCCTAACCTTACATTCCACCAAATTTTGCCACAAGTTGGCAAGCCTAAGGGAATCTTGCCACATTTTTTGTGTGTATGTCATGTGGGGCCAGTGTGGCTTGAACCAAACACTCACCTAAGTTAATCAAACTTGCCCAACCTTACATTCCACCAAATTTTGCCACATGTTAGAATCCAGAAAACCACACATGTAGAAGCATAATGCACAAACCACCAGAATCTCATGCGTGCAATGCACGTGTACCTTCCTACTAGTACTAGTAGTAGTAAGAAACAAATTCTAGTTTTGGCACGAGCTCGTACTGCGGGAGCACCACAAGGCCTGCCGCAGGAGTTACATTTTCCTCTCGGGGCCCACGGGACCGAACTTCGGTGGCTTAGTGCCCGGCCTATGAGTCAATGACATGTGGGCCTTAAATGCGGCTGGCCCACATGTCATTCTCATGGTGGTGGCGTGGTTCGCGACTCACTCGTTCGAGATGAACCGGCGGTGGTGGCGTGGTCGTGGCGAGGTACCACAGCTGGGCGTCGGGCGTTCTGGCGTAGATGGCCACACCGGCGGGTACTACCTGTAGTACATAAGTACTCCATTGAGGATTGATGTCCGGGACGAAATGTGTCACAGCCGCTGGATGAAAATTCGATGGTGCGGAGATGCGGATCGAACAAGCAGCGGAGCGAGCAAACCCGCGTCAATCGGGTGTGTCGTGGTAGAAAGTTGATGGTCGCCGCAGTTTAGCCGGCCCGCATGTCATGCACACAAAGGCAGAGGAGCGGTGGGGCCGAGAGGGATGAGGGGCACGAACAATCCTACCATTCTGCATGGGTCCCACCTGTCAGCGAAGGAAAGGCAGGGCAAGGCAGTGATAGCCACGTCAGAGGATCCATGTCCACGTCGGGGGACGTCGTGCCGTGGGTTGGAGCGGCGTCGTGGGAATCACGTGTGTGTGTGGAAGTGGTAGAAACAAGAAATGTGATGGTCGCCGTGGTTCAACTTCCATGGACAAGCTGTCGTGTCTGCTGACACATGTATATCAAAACTAGAGTGTTTATATTTCAAGCACGTGAACAAGTATTATTCTACTAGTTTGGATCCATTGCAACGCACGGGCCAGCAAATTGGTAGTAGTAGTGTCCATCTCTATCTCTAGATGCCTTCCCTCGTTCATCCTTTTCTCTCACAAGATAAACTACTCATACAAATGCATCTTGATGTTCCGTGGAACGCACGAGGATGTTTCCTTGGGGATCTCTCCAGCGCGGCGTGGCCGTAGTTGCAAGTTGATGCCCCTTGAGATGCCGGCGTCGAGGGGCACTCGGATTTCCTCCGATGAGCAGGTAAGATGAGTTTGATCACGTAGTAAATGCATTCTAAAGACTACTTCCGTGTTCATTTCCTAATTCCCTCCCTGCCCACTGTTTCACAGGCTAGGCTCGGTGCGAGTGGAGATTGGCTTGCATATGTACGGGAGGGTACCAACATCAATTTGCACAACATTTACAACGGTGACACCGTTCCCGTAGAACCTTTGTCCAACACTGGGATCAGCCATGCGACGGGCCACCGCATGAATTGGTATGATGGAACCACGGTGATATTGAATAAAAGATAGCACGAACCTTGCACATGGCGGTCAAAGGCGGACCATGCTGTCTGCGGCCGATTTGTTGCCGTACGAGTAGGAAGACGATGTGCTCCTTTCTAACCGCGTCTTCACGCTGACAAACCAGGGGACTTATTTTGTATGGGACACATCCTACGATATACTCCCTCTCTCCCAGTTTATTTGTTTTGAATCTTTTCGTTTTATAAGTTTCAAATTCAAATTTAGAGCTCGCCATCACATGTTGAGATTACAATGTCCATTAAATCGTTGTGTGCATGTATTGTAAAGAAACAAATCTCGAGTTTGGCACGAGTTCGTGCTGCAGGAGCACCACAAGCCCTGGCGCAGGAGTTACATTTCCCTCTCAGGGCCGTCGGGACTGAGCTTCAGCGCCTTACTACAACTACCTTTGAGTCAATAACATGTGGACTCGATAGGTGGTGGTCCACATGTAATGCTCCGAAGGCGGAGGGGCAGTGGGGCCAAGAGGGTGAGCCGCAGGTCGGGGGCGTGTGGTTTCATGGATTCGGCGGCGTCGTGGGAATCGCGGGTGGCTGTGGTAGAAACTTGATGCTCGCCGCATTTTAGGTGGCCCACATGTCATGCACACAAAAGGAGGGCGGTGCGGCCGAGAGGGGTGAGGCACACGTCGGGGGTGTGGTGCCGTGGGTTGAGAGGCGTCGTGGGAATCGCGAGATGAAGCGTGATGGTCGTCGTAGTTGAACTTCCATGGACAAGCTGTCATGTCTACGGACACATGCTTTGTATACCGATCCTTTGGAAGGAGTGGCGAGAGAATGCTATATATGCGGATAAATAGTTCCTTATAGTCAAGCGGACCCACGCTACTACTCTGTTCCAAAGACATGCACACCATCGAAATAGTCCATCTATATCAATATACACCGAGAGGGAATAATTTTTTTTACAAGAGAGGAAATAGTTCATCCATCCATAATGCCCTCCTGCTGGTGCAGCGTTTTCTTCTTCTTCTTCTTCTTCTTATTCTTCTTCTTCTTCTTCTTCTTCTTGTTGTTGTTGTTGTTCTCATTCTCTGTGGGAGACGGCTTCGCAACAAGCTCTTTGGACCTTGCAGCTATCTCGAAACTCACACGGGCATCGAGGGCAGCATATTTTATCCGCTCGTACGTCAAGGGATAATTCTCCCATCCAGACGACCTTAATGCCACCGTCTCATCACCCTTCTGAAGATTTGTACCGAGAACAAAATTTGCTCGTCGAATAGGGATGGTGTCATTTAGCACAATCTTCTACAGGAATTTTGATTCTGGTTTGTAGGTCGACAATGCTTTTCAAATCAAGGTTGTACGGCTCCAGCTTCTGTTTGTCCCCTTCGATGGCAGTAGTAGTAGTAGTAGTAGTAGTAGTAGTAGTAGTAGTAGTAGTAGTAGTAGTAGTAGTAGTAGTAGTAGTAGTAGTAGTGGTAGTGGTGGTAGTGGTGGTAGTGGTGGTAGTGGTGGTAGTGGTGGTAGTGGTGGTCGTGGTGGTCGTGGTGGTAGTGGTGGTAGTGGTAGTGGTGGTGGTAGTGGTGGTGGTGGTGGTAGTGGTAGTGGTAGTGGTAGTGGTAGTGGTAGTGGTAGTGGTAGTGGTAGTGGTAGTGGTAGTGGTAGTGGTAGTGGTAGTGGTAGTAGTAGTAGTAGTACAACTGTGGTACACTTGATGGTTAAAATACTATTCATCCGGTCCTAACAGTGAAGTGACAACACCCTGCGCCTGACACTAGTCCAGGCGAGGCGGCGTGTTCGGGTTACCAAAGTCAGCCTCACCCTGTGCATTGTGCAGTCTGTCACCGCCGCTGTACAGCACATTGGCGCCTCGCCTCGTCTCCCTCTCCGCTCCCATAGCACCACTCCATCTCCATCTCCATCTCCTTCTCCGTCTCCGTCTCCGTCTCCATCTCACAGTGCCCCCGTGTACCGTCGCCTCACTCGCCTCCCCCAGTACCACTATTCCCTCGCTAGCCGCTCCAGCACCGACATCCTTCTCCCCCGTAAATCAAGCCCCCTTCCAAACTCCACCATGGCCGAACGCGAACCGCGCAGCATCCATATGAGATGCGATTGGAGCAATCTCCCCAGTGACATCCTCGACCTCTGTTGTTCGTGTATGGATATGTTGACCGCCCTGCGGCTAGCTGCATGCTCGAGGGACATGCACACAACCATCGTCGAAGCGAGGCCTAAGATTTTCAAGACACCCTGCTTGCTGCTATCTCGTCTTGCGAGATTGGCTCACCATGATACGGAGGCGTGCATGATGCCCCTCGACTTCAATTCGATCTCCATTAGCCGAAACTTCTTTGCAGGTATGTAGTGTGTCACCGTACATCATTTCCCTCGATATCGATCCGATAACCATCGCCCGAAACTTCTTGGCAGGTATGTCTTTGGGTCGGCATGAACTCCCCTTTGGATGGCTGCCTTGAGAGAAAGGCGGTAAAAAGTTGGTGCTCGTGAACTTCCGGACCTCCATGAGATTATCCTTCCTCCGTTGGATTATATAGAGTATTACCATCGCGGTCCAAGTCATCTAGATTACTCGTCGGTTGGACGGACCTTGTTTTGCAGAAGATTGTAATCTACCAAGTACCCACACGACATGCGAATTACGCAGACTTCAAGCTAATTGCCTTGTTCGACCGCGGACTCGCCTATCTTTTCTGTGGTGCCTTTTTAGCTGGAACAACTTCGGCTCGCGGTGGATCATCGTCAAAGCTGATACACACCTCTGTGATGCTATTGAACACAATGGCATCATCTCGCGATCGACAAAGCAGATGGCACCACGTATTCTTTGGGACTGCGGCGTGTAAGTTGTTTCCGTCTCATGTTAATGATGGCGCCATGACACTATTTGAACTTTTTTGATGATTGGCATATCCTGTTTGAGCAGAATTTGAGTAGAACTATGGCAATACATTAGAGATGCCGTAAATCAGCTATATTTGGAATGAGTTAATTCATGCGATTGTGACCATGTCATTACAGCCAATTTGTACCCTGAATAATCAAACGGTTAGGAATATATGGATATTATCCTCATTTTACTGTAATCTATATAATACTACTAAATATGAGTGTGTATCAATGGCCATGTTAGTTTCCTCATTTTCATGATGTAGAAACATGCACCACACTGTTGGTTTCATCTACCATACATTAGGGAAGTAAATGTGCATATGGAGAACTCTATATTTGGAAGTAGTGAAATCCTGCAATGCTTACCATGTGTACATACCTATATTCCGCCCTCCAGCAATCAATGACTAGAATAATATTCTCACAAAATTTTTGCCCACAGAACACGAGTATATAACAATGCATGGTCTGTTAGTTACCTTGAAGAATTTGTTTGTGAGGACAGAACATGATTACATAACATGCATGACATGGTAGTTTCCTGTGAAGAATCGATTGCGAGATAACATGAATATAACCATGCATGGCACTTCTATATTTTCGAACCCAGTATACATTTCCTGTATTTTCCTCCCGGTTCAACAGGACATATCAATGTTGTTTCTTGCATTATCCTACTCATACTACGAACAATGCTGATCTTACATTAACAATGCCTGTCCTTTTTGATATGATGCGGTGTCCCTACGATTCTGCCCTTTGTAATTACACCACCTTTGCCAAAAACAGGGAAGCACAACTGGTTCCTCGCTCGATCGACGCAGCGGCAAAAGGCTGATGATCATTCGGACACATGAGCGGAAAAGTTATATCATAAAAACCCCCTTGTATACAAGCATCGTAATCGTGAGTATCCGGATAGTGGCTATTCGTCTATGAGCAGGATACCAGCTTGTTGGGGCCTTTAGGATTTTTAGTTGGGCGGGTAAACAGCCTTGGTTCACACTCTCTGTTTCTCGGACTCAATTATCCGATTAACCAGGAGATCACCGTTGGCAAGGACCTTGATGGCGAGAGAGGCTCTGTTTGCTATGGAAAAGCTGTGTCTACGGCGAGCCCTAGGAGTTCGGGAGCATACTCCCGATTGTCAACGATACAGACTGCAGCCAAAGAAGGTGAGAATGACAAAGGCATCGGATTAACTTTGATCCTTGGATGTCTCAATTCGACGAGCGAGTGATGTGGTTCAAGCCTTTAGGTTGATAGGTAATTGGGCTGTTGCATTGAAAGGGTGGAGTATTGGTGTCTCCGGATCCTTTGGTCATTTGAAGCGGGGCTGCAAATTATGATGGTGTTGGATCATCTCTTGAATGACTTTGTTGTCTTTGCTGCTGGTTACGGATGGGTAGTTCTTTATTTTGTTATGCATATTCCTTGTCATTTGGTCATCCTCGTCTATGTCACTCTTTCTATGTAATAGTTGCTACATTTAGAATGTCATTCTAAATGCGGATCACGAGTCCGCGGCTGCTGAGATGGAGTGCGTTTTGGTGGCGTAGCAAGACTTCTTATGAACTATCATGTCTTGCTGTTTATGTCGATAGTAGTCACTAGTCGGTGTTTGAATGTTGTATATATCGTTGTTTGAACTGTTTATTGTCTCGAACTCTTGGTGGGCTAAATGAGGGCATCACCATTCTCCGGTGTTTAGAGTATATCTCCTTTTTCAAGTTATATAATTTGAGCTCACTTGTCTTTTCGATGATGTACACTTGTTTGGGCGGTGAGGTGTCGTTGAATATGGGCGAGTAGTAACGCAATGCCAAACAGGTCAATTATGACTCTCGGGCGGGCTCTCAAAGATCTTGAAAAAAAGGCGGGCTCTCCAAAAAGAAAGAATAAGGACTCTTAGGCCGACATGTGGGCGCCACCGGTGTTTTCGTGCGCTTAGCGCCGAGAAACATATTAGCACGTGCTCGAAATTCATGCTACCTTTTCATCCCAGTCTCCGCCCTCCCTACCTCTGGAATCTCGATTCCTACTCCAGTTCCCCAAATCCCCTCCTTTTCTCCCTGTACTCAAGCGCACTATCATGTCGCCGGTCAGCGCGGATCTCCGAGGCGGAGATCACGAGTCGATCCTGCCTTGATCGCTGCGGTCTTGTCGCTCAACGATGGCATGGCGGCGCTTGACGACCAGTTTGCGGCAAAGTGCTGATGGTAACCATCAGCGGCGACCGGCCTCCCGTCTCGCCGGACGACCTTGTCAAAGCTCTTGGCATTGCGCACGGCATCCAAATAAGTGACTTGCTCGTCGAAGTCTGCCGCCACCGGCTGATTTCTTCGTCGGGTTCGAACAACTTTCGATTGCGATCGTGTGTTCGAATCTTCCGGCGTTTGTTCTGCGATGGCGCTGGTGAGCTTTGATCGGTGGCACCAGGATGGGGCTCGGTGCCCTCTCGAGCTTGAGTTTTAACAAAGCTTACCTTCCACGGCATGCCTCGGCGTGCTTGGAACAGCGAGTCCATGAGCGAGCTTATCAACGACCTTGGAGGTGAGCTCGTAAGTATGTTTGTTCCTCGGACAGCTGGGCTCTGACGGTTATGGCATGCATGAAGAAGCCGTCCACCATACCGAAGGTGATTGGTGTTGAGATACCGGTGCAGGAACCGGGGTTGTACTATTCGTCTCCACCAAGGCCGCAGCGGACCATGTTAGGGATGTACCTGTATCGAGTGTTCGTGCATGTCGAAGAAGTGGTCAATCCATCAATCGAAGTCCTGCCGCCCCGCTGGTGCGTGGTCTGTCGGCGGCGTCCATTACGAGTCAACGTCGGACTTTCCCGTGTTGCTCGGAGCGATGGATGGCAGGGGCCTACTCCATGGCGCGGCGGAGGCCACTGCTTCTTTGGGAGAAGAGGTAGGGTTGGCTGCCTGGATGTGCTCTAATTTGAGGTAACAAATGAATCTTGTCAGATAGTACTAGTTAAATCCGAGCTATGGGTCTGAAGCACTGATATGCCAGTACATTTGATTGTGACCTGTTCAAAGAAAGTGAATGCATACTGTGTGAAAGAGCACTGCATTTAGGCACGAACTGCAAACCTTGTGTTGCAATTTTATTTAGCAGCCTTTATGCTGTAATGATTAGCAACCAAGATGAAACCCTCAATAAATTTACAAGTATATATCCATTTCCGTTGGTAGTTCACCGTGTAATACATCTCTATGAGTGTAACCCTCGACTGTTAACACCCAACAGATCCAAATGAGAAGACCGCATCCAAACAAGACAGATCCAAATGAAAATACCGCATCCAACAACACAAGAGCAAAGATACTGAAATACAGTATAATGGAGAAGCAATCCTTGGCACATTCATCAATGCTAGAACGAAATTTGCCAAAAAAAATAAAAATAAATCCAAGGATGAACCTTTCTTGGCGGCCGTCTGGTGCGCTTCGTTGGCGCCCACGCCGGACACCTGGGCGACATCGGGCGATGCGCCTGCAGCAGCGGCCAGGCCAGCGTCGCAGGTGCCGGAGATCCGAGGGTTGGAGTGTGTGCATAGGGCGCGGTGCCACAGCTGCCACTGCGGCGGCGCACTCCATCCCGACTCTCTGAATCCAAGCGGCGGGATCCTCGCCGGGAGATCGCGGGGAGGGGAAGGCGGGGTCAATGCCGGGGAGAGGAGGGTTTGGGGCTTGGGGAAGCGGAGGAGGCGCCGAGGCGGACGGGAGAGGAGCGTGGCCATTGGCAATGTTTTCTGCTCACTACGAAATGAGGACGTGGTTCGGTCGGGCTGTTGGTCTTCTCAAAATCCACCTATACGGCTGGGCGGACTGCTGAGTTATGAAACAGACCTACTTCACGCACGATACTTGTGCACGATCTTTGCCCGACGGGTGAATCCAGTAGTCGATGTCTTTTTTTAAGGAAAAACCATCATGGTTAGGGCGTTAACATTTTCGTAGTTGGGTCCCGATAACTGCCACACATGTGGCATGGATAGAAACCCGCCCGCACGCCTCGTGTGGCATGGACAGGAACCAGCCCGCACGACCACGTCCGCGCGCACAAAAGCACGGCCCGCACGTCCGGTGTGTGGCAATCCCGCCCGGACGTGCGGGCCAGAGGACCCAGCAGCCCGCACGATCCAGCCGTCCGGCCTCTTCTCCCACCTCCCGAATCCCGACTGCCGCCATCTTCTCCCACCTCCCGAACCCCTACCTCCATCGCCCGGCCTTCTCTGGTTGCCATGGCAGCAGAGCAGATCCGTGAGGCCCTTCCACCGTAAACCACACCCCACACTACCCCCCCCCCCCCCACCCCCACCCCTCCCCGCACCCCTATCCAACAACGGCCTCGAGCGACCAGCTAAAAGCGGTGAATGTCGATCTCCCTAATGCTTGACCCTTCTCGTGGCACAGAAAATTGCAAAATTACCGACGAGGTTGGCAACTAGATCCATCCTACAGGGGTAATACACTACATGGGTTGTGTGTCTTCGCAGTTGCCAAGCAGAATACACTAGATCTGCCATGTACTACCTAAGAGATAACTGTAAGTTCTCATTAGATTGATGCACGTAGTTGGTAAATGAATGGATGTGTATGAATCCATAAAAAGGTAGAGAAAATTGAGAAATTTGGAATAATGGGGGTGTGAGAATTAATTGCCACTGGTGTCTAACGTCAGTTGCCACCTATCATTGTCGTCAACTGCCACCATGTTAACTTATTGCTTGCCATCCTATTGTAGTGGCTGTTGCCATCTAATCGAGCGGATAGCTAGCACCCAAAAATTTAGAAAAAAGAGTGTCCATGTGCATGTCCTACTTGCCGTGATGTGTTGGTTGCCTACACATGAAAATGTAATAACACTGACATGTTATCTTCTATGTGCAAGCAACGGAAGAATGCAATTCTTCTGGATTGTTGATGTGTTCTTGTTCATGCAGTGATTGAGAACACAATGGAAGAAGCGAGACGCGGAAAAAAATGAATCACGAAGATGGCGGCGATACTTGGGGTTCTCAAAGGCGAAGCGCCCCTTGGGATGCATCAGTCTGATCAACTCATTTCTGCAGGGCCGTTGCTGCCACTACTAGAACAGTATGTAGGCATTGGTATCACTACAAGAAATATGCTTAATCGTGACCTTCTCGTAGTGACCGTGGGTGAATTGGTCATAAATCTATGACCATTGTGCGGTGAGATGGTCGTAAGCCGTTTGGGAGGTCAAACTCTAAATCATCATGACCATTTTGGTCAAGAAGGTCTAATTTTATTATCTAAAATGGTCATAACATAGACAACACTGATCTACACCTTTCATTTTAGTCTATCTTGACCGATTTAAATGGTCATGACTCTTGATTCACAATGCTTCAAAATGGTAGTCGGACCGTCACCAGTTTTGCCGATGTGGCGTGTCCATGTGTCAAGCCACCTCAACATTGCCTCAGACCTGACATATGGTACCCGCCAAGCGGATTACGAGCAATTTAAATGGTCATGACTACTAATTCACAATGCTTCAAAACAACTGATTGAACACCTCACCAATTTCTCCTACGTGGTGTGTTCATGTGCAGATCCACGTCTATATGTCATGTCCATGTGTTAATTTTATCTTAGATCTATTAGGAATATGGAATCCACGAATCAACCTCCTGCAAGTGACACACAGGACCCGCCAAGCTGACATGTAGGGCTATCACGTGGGCACAGGAGGCAAGTGGGATCTGAAATAATAATGAACAAAAAATGAGGAAAAATGAGGAGGACGACAAAAAAATGAGTAACTATTTTCCTGTCTAGAAATGATTTTTGGGAGAAAAAGATCAAACTATAAAGCAGATGTACTTCAAATTTGACCTAGTTCCTCCTGAATCGGCGATAATATGTCTTTTTGATAAGAGGTGTATCGAAAGCTTTTCACATGCAACCATTTGGTTATCTGTAAATAAAATGTGGTCTAATAGTTTTTTAAATTGTTTTGGTACAATTTTTCGACAAATATTTGGTAGGTTCTTTAAAAAGCCCATCTTTGGCACTTTGGAATTAGAAAAAAAATCGTGCAATGAAAATAAAAAGTCGATTCGGTAACATTGTTTACCCGAAATAAGAGGCCATTTGAAAAATATTGGGTGATTTGAACAAACTATAAGAAGGTAATATGTTGAGTCTTTACCCGGAATTGGAGGGTAAAATATACTCCCTCCGTTCGAGTATAAGAGAAACGAAAGGAAAAACACACAATTTGCATATGCTTAATTCTCATTGGTGGAATCATTTGTGCCATGGATTGATGACATGGCAAACATCCTGCCATTCATTCCAAGCACTCCCACCGTCCACCCATCCATCCATGATCCATCCATCCATCCATCCAGTCTAAAGAAAAGGAGAAAAAAAAAGGAGAAGCCCACCGCACCAATCTCTCCCTCTCTCTCTCGTGCGAACATCTCCTTCCCAACCTACGATCTCCTCGCCGCCGCCACCAACCATGTCGGCCGGTTCCAGCGAGCTCAGGCCACGCGCAGCACGACCCTGAGCTCCCCAAGATCCCCCCTCCCCCCCTCCGTTCAGATCCGCGCCTCAAGGCCCGCAACAACGCCCGCGGCTAGGGTTCCTTCGTCGGAACCCGCCAGAACCGGCGATGGCGAGGCCGAAGCTCGCGAGATCCGTCACTGGCATTGCCCAGGTAGGCCCTTCTCATCCTTCCTTGCCCGGATCCACCCTCTCCTCCTCATTTCACCTTCTCCTCCTATCCGCCCCTCTGCTATAGGTCACCGTGACGTGGAGACGGCGACGACGACGGCGGCAGGAGGGTGGCGGCCTTGCCCTGCTCGAGGAGGAGGAGGAGGGGCGCACCTAGCCGCCAGCCATGCTCTGCTCAAGGAGGAGGGGCAGGAGGGGTCTGCTTCTAGGGCGACCAAGAGATCCTGCCGAGCTCAAGCACGGCCACGATGACCCACTGCGGCAGGTAGCATATCGCTCCCCCTCTACCTCTGCTCACTAATGATGCTAAGTTAAGAAATATTGATGCAAATCCTGGTTGCCTCAAGGAATTCAAGAGGGATTTGTATGAACAAGTCCAGTTTTTTTATTTAGTTAGTTAGTGCCAAACAGAGAGAGAAGATGAGGTCCAGATTGGTCAATTTGGCTGCCACCTCATGGATTTGTATCTATGCAACCATCTCCTTCTTGTTTGTATGGTCTGGATTGCAAGAAATTTAGTTTTGGGTGACCTGCACCTAGTTTAACTTCTCTGAATTATGAACAATCTGACATAAATATGTTGTGTACATTCTGAATCCCCAACATGACACAAATTCAATTACTAGTGATTGTGAACATAGCCTCCCTGTTCACCAAATGAAGAATCCACCCAAGATTCTGGCCATGTTGGCAAGTCCACCCCGTCCAAGGACCTCAATACCACGCCTCCCTGCCTCAGATCTCGATTTCCCCACCTTCACGCTTGCTCCACTTGCCCTACAGGCTCGGCGTGCAGCTCCAAACCATCACCATTGACTTCTAGAGGGCCTTCCAGGTCCACGACAAGCTCTACACCGGCCTTGTCCCTCCCTTTTGCCTCTATGGGTAAACTTACTTGCTAAAGATTATTCACAATTTCTCCATTGTTAGCAGCATTTGCTTAAGTAGAATTCTTAGAACTGGTTATTAGCTGAAATTACAATAGTTAATTCTTTTATCTATATGTCGCCTGATTTGTTGCTTGTTGCCAGATTCTTGTTATACCAAGATTGTCCTGATTATCCTAAGATTGTACATTTATTTTTATCTTGAAGCTAGGTTTCTTTTCAAGCATGTCTAACATCTACATGGAATTCTTGAGATAAATAATATAAGGAGATTTTTTGTGGTACATGTGCATGAACCTATGGTCTGTTATTGTCGACTGCCCTTTTTTTATTATATGCGGCTCGTTGCATATAGGCTTATCTATGCATTAGTATTTGATTCTCTATCATATTAGTTTCCTTGGTCTTCTTTTTGAGCCTTACCATCATTTTTTTCGTGTACACGGCAATGGCGGGAGTGCCATATTGGGCAGAGGAAGAGGATGAGAAGAAAGAAGGCTTGGGCGTGAGTGGTATTTGGATGGCGGTGACCTTCCTTCTGCCCCATGGCACCTCGGTCTACCGTGGTGGCAAGTATGTTTGACTTCCACAACTCCAGCCTCCTCTATGTGCATGTATATACACCACCGACCACAAACCCTAGATTTAGCTTGCTTGTATAATATGATGTGACTTATGCACTGTCCTCTCATTTATTTACTATAATGGAGATTTCAGATATGTTGTTATGCTGGAGGGCGAGTCTTGTTAGGCCAGCAAAAGTGGGGAGCTACAAAATTACCTTACCTGATCTGAACTGTGAGCACCTTATGATTTTGCATGTGCAAATAAATGGAAGTCAAAATGCTTTTGGTTGTGACTCAATTTTCCTTAGCATATATGTATGTCTTATTAAACTTGACTCATTGTTTTCTCCTATGATGCTATGTGATTCAATAATAAATTAGTAGACTTGAATATTTCTTGTTCTGATCAGCCTTGTGTGGAAGATGTGACCTTCTTTGAATACCCTGCTCATTATATGTTGCTCAAGGGTTCGCTGTCATAGCTCTTGTTATTGTTTGTGCTGATCTAAGAAACATCTTGCATGCTATAGAAGTCCTATTAGCTAAACTTGCCTTGTAGTAGTCTCCATAAAAGTGGTTGTATTTTGAATTTAATTCTATTTGTTTGCTGCAGCGGAATGCTCATCACCTTGTAGGGAAGATCTGAACCAAGTGACTGCAAAGGGTTGTTTGGCAATGTGTAGGTCAATCTCACCCTGGTGGACAAGTAATATTTTTTCTCCAGATTTAGTCTACATTGTCCAGGTTGTATGCTTCGATTGAGATCATTAATGATTGAGATCCCATCAAGGTAATGCTCTTCCCCCACATGCGTTCTACAAGAAAAGATAAACAAGATTCAAGAGCGTTTATGGGGTTGCTTGTTCGTATGATTTGTTCATGTGTTTCATATTGTAATTCCAGTCAAGTAAAGACAAAATAAACATGGTACCCTCTTTACTACTGAAGTTTTGCAACCATGTTAATAGTTTATGCAAATTGTTGGGACTCTTCTGAGAAGATTATTTCATTAGTTTATTTCTGTAACTATTTCCTGTTCAATAATAAAGGTTGAGATCCCTGCAAGAAATGGTTCTGATTGGTACTCCTTAGATGTAAACTGATGAATTTTGTTAAGTTCTACATATGAGGTTGTGTTTCTGCCATGTATACTTTGTGTGCATGTGTTGTTTGCATTGAGGTTAACTTATACTCCCTCCGTCCCATAATATAAGAGTGTTTTTGACACTAGTGTAGTGTAAAAAACGCTTTTTATATTATGGGACAGAGGGAGTAGTTTGCAATCAGTTTGGATTGGTTGTTTATGAGCTGTGTTGTGTTGTACTGCTCATGGCTGTGCTGTTTATTATACTGTGTTAAAGATACACGATTCTGCCATACATGTCCACGCGCAGACTCACGGCTTGCTGTTTGAAATGATGTCATGCCAAATCACTCGAAGTTGATGTGATCCATTGCGATAAACATGTTATTCAAACAAAAATATTACTCTCGTACCTGTTTTTTCTATTACAGGGCCTACAACTACTGATGAACAATGGCGGGGACATCTACTGAGGAGCTCACGGCGCCACGAAAGCGCGTTCCACCAGCCAGCGAGACAATCATGCATAAACAATGTCGAGTTAGAGTCGGAAATGGCAATCATTCCAGCAATGCCGACAAGCACCCTTTGAACACAAAGCCTTTGGTGTAAGTGCATCTAGTGCTTATAGTGATTTTGGTGTATTGAAGACTTATAGGTTAAGTAACTAATGCGTTTGTGAGTGTACACAGGTCTATAAGTCTATGAGGAGTTTGATATTTACTGATAAAATCGACCCTAAAAATGAAGTTCTTCAATGAAGACTTTGATATTCGAAGACTTTCGAAGACTTTGAAAGTGAAGAAATTGGTGTGATCACGAAGTCTTGGTATTCGCTTGAGGAACATGAAGCGTGAAGACTTTTGTTTTCGTAGTTTCATTTTCTCTTTCTTGAGTCATAGGAAACACCGTCTTTGTTAAAGGGGTCGAGGAAATACTAAGGAAAAATTTCCATGTGATGCTCAACTCAAAATCCTACACCTACCAATCCCTTGAGTGAAGCCTTTGGAAATCTCATACTGATTCAGTCAATTTCTTGATGTGAGAGCGAAGCTCTTACAGTCGTTGAAGAATTTATTCTGCGAGGAGTTAAAATTCGCCAGTCTTGAATTGCCTACGATGAGGAACATGATAGCCACGAGGAAATTGATGTTCAAATTTCCATTATTCTTTATCTCTTGCTTTGCACTGTCCCAAATATCTTATCCACCTAACGGTCATATCATTGAAGGGCATTTATGTCTTATCATGTCGAGCTGCTCCCTAGGCTATAAATAGCCGCCCCTACAACCACTTGCTGGTTGGCTGCTCGAAGAACTTGACACTTGTCATTTGAGAGCAACCCATCCTCTGAGGACTTTGAGAGAAAATCATCAAGTGAGGAAAACCCAAAACCAAACCCTACAAACCCAAAGTGATTGAGCATCTTGAAGAAATTGATCCTGCGTGGATCCGGCGCTTTTACCTTTGAAGACTGTGCTTCTTCCAGACGGTTAGGCGTCACGGTCTAGAACATCAAGAGGAATTGTGGATCGCCGAGTGACCAAGTATGTGAAGGTTTGGAAGTCGCTGAAGACTTACCACGAGTGATTGGGCGAGGTCTGCGTGACCTTAGTTCAAGGAGAATCGGTGAGGACTTGGTGTCTGAGCTGCGTGCTCGGTGGTCGGGTGTCGGGACTGCGTGTCCTCGAGTTTAAATACTCAGCCGCTCCAACCAGACGTACAACCGAGACAGCAGTTGGAACTGGTCTACCAAATCATTGTCTTCACCAACCTAACTGGTTCTATTTCCTCAACCCTTTCATTTCCTCATTCTTGTGTTGAGTGTTTGTTCATATCGTGTTTGAAGACTTTGGTGAAGACTTTCTCAATTTCCTCAGTTCAATTTCTTGATCTGTTTGTCTTCATCTTGTGTTATCTGTGATTACGCTTTACGTACTCTGTGATTATCTTCATTTCATCATGATGACTATGCCTGTAATCTGCTATGCTTACTTGAGTACTTATTCCGCTGCATGTATTTCTTCGCTAAGGAATTTCCTCACTAGCAAATTCCTCAGTGAAGAATTTGTAAAATTCTCTAAAAATCGCCTATTCACCCCCCCTCTAGTCGATATAACGCACTTTCAACTGGCAACACTCAAGTAGATGGAACTGCCGCCGATACTGAAGTGAATGATGAAACTGACGATGAAGCACAAGGGGATGAAGATGGTGGGCAATCATAGATCGTGCTACCTCAGCCACCATACGTTTGGCAGAGATTTGAATCGTTCGAAGAAACAAAGGAATTCTACCAGACATATGCAAAGTTCCATGGATTTGCGGTCAACACCGAATACCATAGGAAAATTAAGAAAACTAATGAGTACAGCAGAGGTGAGATGAGGTGCCACAAGGCACGGAGGAACAAGAAGGGAAATGGTGTTGCGCCTGTCGTTCCGGAACGAAAGACAGGTATCATTCTCAAGACAGAATGCCCTGTCCGGTGTAAGCTAAACATAGATGGAGCACAGTGGGTGGTCACTGAATATTTTGACGAGCACAACTACAAACTCATAAAGAAGTTCGACACAGTAAAATTTCGACCGCCCACGGAGGATTCACCCCGTCGAAGGCAATTAAATAAAGCTGCTACATGATTATAGCGTCGGTCCATCAAGAATGGTCCAGATACTATCACTCATCCACTGACAAAAAGGGGACTCGAGTAGCATGCCCTACATACCGGTGGCGTCACAAACCTACAGGCAAAGTACCATAGAGAGAGCAAGTTGGCTGACATAGAGGCCACAATGGCCTACTTCGATGAGAAAGCAAAGGAAGATCCATATTTCTTCTACATGATAAGGTTGGACGACGAGGACCGTGTCAGGAACATGTATTGGGTGGATGGTGCTGCAAGGAGAGCCTACAAACATTTCCGAGATTGCATTTCATTCGACGCGACGTATCTCACTAATATGTACAAGATGACATGCGCTCCGTTCATAGGAATAAATAACCACAACCAGTCGTTGCAGTTCGGCTACGGGCTCGTTCGGAACGAAGACACGGATGGGTACGTTTGGCTGTTCAAGACTTTCTTGGAGTGCATGGATGGAGTTGCTCCGATGAACATAATAACAGACCAGGATTTCAGCATGCGTGCAAGCATAGAGGAGGTCTTTCCGTTGGCGATTGCACGAGCCTGCGGTGCTGATATAAAGAAGGCTGAGGAGACGCTAGGACCGTTCTTTGCTGACCGTCTAGAGTTGCACAAGGCATTCGAGCTATGCGTGGACCACAGCTTGATGGTGGAGGAGTTTGAAAGGAGCTGGATGGCCATGACTGAAACACATCAAGTCCAAGACAACGAGACTCTTGTTAGCTTGTGGGAGAAGCGAATGTACTGGGTGCCGGCCTACTTCATGCAGTGCTTCTTCCCCTTTCTGCAGACTACATGGCGCAGCGAGGGGTTCAATGCTGTTTTGAAGCGATCGTGAGCCACGGCAACTCATTGCTACTGGTTTGCCAAGCGTTACACAGCTTTGCAACAAAAATTATGGGATCGAGATACAGCAAGAAGCGACCACAGCACTAAAGCAGCCAAAATTGCTAACGTATTTACCGATGGAGAGGCAAATGAGCAAGATATACACCAACAAGATCTTTAACAAGTAAGTCGATTGCGTTCTGACCTTATTTGAGCAAAAGCACTAAGGCATGAGGTGCCATATAGAGTGCAATGGAGTTGCCATGATATGCAGATTGCCATGTTTAATGAAATCTTGTTTGCCATGCTTACTCAATTGCGATTGCCATGTTCAATGAAAATTACATTTGTCATGCTTGCTCGGATGCATTTTCCATGTTCAATGAAGTGCGATGGCCATGTTTAATGCCTTTGTACTTCCATTGGGGCATGTTGGTATGCAAATGTCAATGTCAACTGAAAAATGTTATATTGTCGACACATATGCTGAAATCGATTGCCATGTTTACTAAAATGCAACTGCCATGTTTGTTGAAATGCAATTGCCATGTTTACTCAAGCTGTAGATGCCATGTTTAATAAAATCCAGTTGCCATGTTTTATGCAATGTGCTTCCATTGGGGAATGTTGGTGTGGAAATAGCGATGTCGATTGAAAATGTACTACGATTGCCATGTCTAGTGTCTGCGATTGCCATATGCGGTGTCTGCGGTTGCCATATCTAATGTACTACAGTCGCCATGTCTAATGTATTATATTTGCCATGTTCAATGTACTATGTTTTCCATGTTCAAACAAAATGTATTTCTATTTCCATGACAACATAAGGTGGAGCGCACGATAGTTTAACAGAAAACACACAAAACTTGCGATTCCAGGAAGAAATAAAGCGTGCGGCATGTTCACGGCTTTCGGTGGGCGAACATACGTTCAAGGTGTGTTCTATTTTGGGCATGTCGATTCGAACACGAAGACCCGGACAAAGGAAGGAACTACTTCGTCAAAGCCTCGATAGGCGGCGAGTACTACCGCCAATCTTGCAAGTTTGAGCAGGACAACATTGTGTCTGTCACATACTAAAAGTAATGGACATGAGCGGCTGTGACATGGATGCCCGCCATTTCATAAAGGCGGCAATGGACTTGGGACGCCGACGATGCGTTGGCGCGCGGACAACAACGCAGATTCGGCATGCATGACGAGAGACTGAGTCAACCATGGCAGCCGTGAGGCACGTTGTCCGACAAAGAACTATCTTGAGCTAATTGATGAAGCGTGCAAGAGTGATGAGACAGCGAGAGTCGAGAAAACACAGGAAGGCCTGAAAAGAGAGCTTGATGAGATCAAGAAGAGGAAAGCCGAGGAAGCCTTACATCGGTTCCCCGCCGTCAAGTGTGCCATCATCCACAGGGCCATCATCGAAAACTCGGAGATAGGATGCGGAACAGCAAGCACACAAACCGGTCGAGAACCCACCCGTTCCATCACAAAGGGCGTCCAAGAGATGTAAGGTACAAGTCGGGATTGGAGATTCAAGCAAAACACAAGAAAAGCGAAGAAAGGGACAGGCGATCCATAAGCAAAAATTGGTATTTGTGACATGGTCCTTGTGGACATTTTGTTTTGTACCCTAGATGTTGAGATTTTTTAAATTGGGAGAATGACTCTTGAGGGCATCGAAGTTGAAGGAAAAAACATTGAATGGATAAATCACGATTGCCATGTTATGGGTACTTAATCGCCATGTTATGTGTAGTTAATCTGCCATGTTATGTGTAGTTAGTCTGCCATGCTATTTTATACTAAATATGCCATGCTATTTTATACTAAATATGTCATGCTAGTTGTCTTGGATCTGCCATGTTAGTTGTCTTGGATCTGCCATGTTAATTATGTTGGATCTGCCGTGTTGTTTGTCTTTGGATTTGCCATGTTAGCTGTCTTGAAAATATGCCATGGTATTTGTAATGACTCTACATGGCATATATTTCCATGACAATTCGACGCGGTTTAGTGACACATAGTGTGTTGTGTGCAATGTATGGGAAACAAGTTGGAAAAAGCGTAGCGTGCATAAACGCAGCAAAGGTTGTGGCTACATGATCAACCTACCCATGCTAGCGGTGCGATTAGCGATGAAAAGAAGAAGCAAAATAGCCAAAATAAAAAGCAGCGATGACTTTCACTACCCATATCGATGAACTACATTTGCCATGTTTTAAAACATCGTAGGCGCATTGAAACAACAAGCTGGTGCTAGAAGCGATGAAACCATAGTAATAATGATAAACATAAAACATATCTGCATAACGCCTAAAAGGTTCACATCCACACATATATTACAGAGACTATTCAAATGTCGCTCACACACCACCACTACATAGTAGGCTACGCGGGGTTGCAGTCATAACATAGCACACGAACATAGTTTTTGACGAGAACAAAGAGATAGTACCTTACATTCCTCGGCAATAGAATGTAAGGTATCGTCCGTGTATACGCATGCGTGATCACTTGTACTTCTTGATGACTTTCTTGACAGCTTCCTCCACGAACTCGTGTGCTCCAGACCGCTGGTTGAAATCTTCATTCGTCAACCAGTTCCATGTGTAGATTTTACGGAGCTCAACGACCGTTGCAGCTGTGACAGCGGGGACAAGTCTACCTTCCCACTTTGCAAAGTATTCCAACGTGTCAAAGCCACAGTCCGTCCTGCACAAGAAAAAGAGTCAGGTGAACTCGCAAAAAGGACAGACATAGCAATGACAGACTTCAGTTCAGATGTAACAACAAAAGAGGGGTTGGATTAATGTAAATGGCACATGAAGGAGGGGGTAAGAAATTACGTGTTCCTTGCTTCGATGCCGCCACGTACTCAGTCGGAAATGCCTGATCTGGACCTTTGAGTGTTCAGTAGTAGCGGTTCCATGTCTCTTTGAGGTTGTTGATGAAGAATTCAGCATGCGTAGTAAGGTCTGCATCAGCTGCCGAACGGATTGAATCAAGCACCTCAAAACTTTGGTTCTTCAGGTCAAGACAGATCGCATAGTGGTGACCACACTTGTCGTGTGGGTCATGTGGTGCAAGCTCCTGGAACATGGGGAACATGACCTGCATTTAAAAGTGAAGGAAACGAGAAGCAGAGTTCACATGAAGAACAACAGAGGGACAAAAAAAGTAGAATCACGTAGAATGTTTGGTTATGGGTGGGGGTAGTTGAAAGAAAGTTGTCGTCCGTGTATGAACAAAATTTGCCGTGTATTTTACTATGAAGTTTCCACATAGTTTGCACGGGATGCAAAAATCAAAAAGTCAGTTTGCACGGCAGCTGTTGCCACATGAAACATCTGCCACATGAAACATCTGCCACATAAACAGATTGCAGATGATGGCAAAAAAACCATACCATGTGAAAAGAAGTGCAAACAGGGAAGGAGTACTCAGATATTTCTTCAGTGTGAGCTTGAATTCACCGTGTTGAGCAAAATTCTTCCTCGGGATTTTGTGGTGTATTCCACCATCCCATATTTTGCAAGTCACACTGTAATGCATGATTATTTTGTCGGCACACACATCCGTGTGATTGTTGATGTAGTCGATCCCGCATGCAACTACATTCGTCGACATTTTACCGTTTGGCCTCACGGACTTGGCAAGATCACCCAGGTCGACGTACGTCGCTTCGCATTGAATGACCTTGGTTCTGTCCAAACATGAGCTGTATGAAAACGATATAACATGAAAGAATCATGCCTACTAAGTAAAAAAAAATTAAAAAACTAAAACGTAAGCGGATCATGTATAGAAAGTACAAAGAAAATGAATGGTAAAAAAGGAGCAAGGCAAAATGAGAGATTATGAGGTGTGGTCATTTACGCTTTCAGCTCCTTCATGTGCTTGCTGCTGGCCCTCGCATTTCCAAACCGCTTGACAATATCGTACAACTGGGTATGTTCCTTAGTGGCCCTGAATTCGGGCTCGTAGTCTTCCGCGGGAGGTGGGTGAACTACCCTCTGCTGCCTCACAGAACCCCCCTCCTATCCCGTGTCCCCGCTCTAAACACAGCAGCAAACAGGAGCTTAATGGGTCCACGCCCCAACTCTTAAACACACTAGCGTCATGGTCTTAACGGGTGCAAAATCCAAAGTTACAGCCAAGCTTTCCCATGTCCACCAAGCTAAAGATAACAAAAAGCAGATGAAAAGGACGCCATCTACCCACACACACACCTAAAAATACATTTTGGAGCACTAAAAACTAATTAAATTACACTAACAATTACATTGAAAAATGCACAAATACACTACAGGTGCCCTAACTTGTCCGGCGCGGTCAGTTTGATGCCTAAACTTGAAAAATACACAAAAATGATGTCGTAACTTGTCCGGGCATTCAAATACGGTGCCTCTGGAAGTATGCCGCCGTATCGAGTGCCCGCGCGGCATGCCAGCCTGTCGCTGGGCCACATGTCAGTGGTTGTTGGCGCTGGACGGGCGTTGTGAGCTATGCATGTTGATTTTTACAGGAATGCCCCTAGATTTTAATTAATTCTTGCAAAAAATCCTCCTTGATTTTAATTAATACTTGCAAAAAATACCAGGAAGCCAGCGTACAGGGAATTCAAACATGGAACATCCTCAGTCGCCTGACAATCGAGCGGACCAGGCGGCCACGGTATGGTTTGCGCTTAATTATCAGCAAGCAGTTTATATAGATGATTGCACTTATCGCTCTGCATATGCTTTTACTAGAGTACTTTATTTTTTATTTATTCCAAGTTACTATCTTGTCTTTCTTCGAGTGAAGTTTCTCTTTAGTTTTCATGATACATAAATTTTTTCATATGAAAAATAAAATAATTATCAATATATAATTTTGTTTATTTTATATCTCTATTCTATTTCCATTATTGTGTACTTTGAAGAGATAAACATGAACTTTTCTAAAACTGATGTGGAATTGAAGAGTTGAGCGTATATTAAAAACACGGTGAGCATTTTTGAAAGACACATTCATGTTCATGTTCATTTTCATTTTCATATTATTTTAGAAAATGTTCACTGTGTTTTGAAAATATTGAATGCGTATTAAAAAATATTGTGTAATATTATCTTAAATTTCTACAAACACGCTTAACATGTTAGTACATTTCTGGAATTTATTATTGTCACACAATAATATTTAATACATGTTGAACAGTTTTAAAATACAATATGATCAATTTTAAATAATTGTGCATTTTGAAAGTAGAATGAAAATACAAAATAATCGTTCATGCTTATGGTCCTCAATGAAGATGCATAAATTTACACAATAATTTTAATATTCGTTCAACTTTTATATCCACATAAATTTTAGAAAAAATTCATGTTTATCTCTTCAAGGTACACAATAATGGAAATAAAGTAAAGATATAAAATAAAAATAATTGCATATTGATATTTATTTATTTATTTTATATGGGAAAATTTATGTATCATGAAAATTAATCAGAAACTTCACTCGAAAAACATATGCAAAGCGATACGCAAAATCGTGCATATAAGTCGCTAGCGAGCAGTTAAATGTAAACAAACATGTGGCCTCATGATTTTTTTCTGAGAATTAACTAAATTCCAGGGGCATTTCTGTAAAAAAAACTACACACACAGCTCACAACGAGCCCACAACCATTGACATGCGGCCCAGCGACACGATGGCATGCCACACGGGCACTTGATACGGCGCCATATGTCCAGAGGCACCGTATTTGAAAGCCTAGACAAGTTACGGCACCACTTTTGTGTATTTTTCAAGTTTAGGCACCAAACTGGTCGCGCCGGACAAGTTAGGGCACCTGTAGTGTATTTACTCTTTATGTCTACCAAGAATTACAGTGTAAAAAAATCCACTAAAAATACACTGTAAATACACTAAGAATTACACTGAAAAAATCCACGTAAAACGCTGAGTTTAACACTATGAATTCAATATCAAGAAAAGAGAATAAAATACACACAAAAATGGTGTGGAGAATAAACTAAATTAGCTGACTTGAACTTAGAATTACAATGATCTTTCAAATGTAATTACTATGAAGATCACACTGAAACTAAAAAAAAGGCAATGGCACACACAACTAACCAAAAATCATTATCAGGCAAGTATCCATAAACACCCTGCAAAAGTACCAAAAAGTAAGATTAGCAACACGCATGATAACAAACAGTACCTAAGAAAACAAAAAAAAATGACCAAAAAATAATTAACTACATGCTCCTTCCCTCGGATTACATGCTACTGAAAAAGTAAACTCAGTTGCTGCACACTACAGTGTAATCAAATAAAAATTACGGTATAAATCCAATAAGGATTACGGTGTAACTCCACTAGGATTACAGTGTAAAACCTACTAAGGATTATAAATCCACCAAAAATTATACTGTAATCAGTGTAACTTCACTACGATCACTAAAAATTACAGTGTAACTCCATTAAGAATTACACTGTAATCCAATAAGGATTACAGTGTAAATCCACTAAGATCACTAAAAATTACAATGTAACTCCACTAAGAATTACACTGTAATCCAATATAGATTACAGTGTAAATCCACTAAGATCACTAAGGATTACATTGTTCCTCCAATAAGAATTACACTCTAAATATCAAAGAGTTACAGTGCATAACCAATAAGAATTACACCATAAAATCAACTTAAACTACAGTGTAAATCCATCAAGAATTATAGTGTAAAAACCCACTACAAATTACAGTGTAAATCCACTGAAAATTGCAGTGATAATCCACTAAGGAGACAACACTTTGTTAACAAGGCCATACAAAAGTACAATTCAAAAGGGGTACTACAAGAATGTAAATCTCTTTGCTACTAGAAGAGCTTAACCAAAGCAAGACAAAGGGTTGTTTATGTTACAACAGTATTGTGCATACAGATTGGGCCAAGTTCATGGTCAGTGAAAATTACATCATGCAAAGAAACAAACTGCAAACACAAAATGAACCGGGGCTGATGCTGCCTAAGAATTGAGTAAAGAAACTATATGATGACAGCTGAATCTCAAAAAAATATCACAGGTAGATGCTATCATAATACTACGGGAACAAAAAGAGGATTTGACATTATGCATTTGAATGCAGGACAGACAGAATTTACAGACTGACCACACCCATGAACTGGAACACTTGCTAAGAATTACAGTGTGACTCCACTAAAAATTACACTGTAATCCAATAAAGATTACAATGCAAATCCATTTAGATCACAAAGGATTACAATGTAACTCCAAATAAGAATTACACTGTAAAAATCAGAAGTTACAATGCAAAAACCAATAAGAATTACATGTAAATTCAACTAAAACTACACTGTAAATCCGTCAAGAATTCCAGTGTAAAAACTGACCGAAAATACAGTGTAAATCCACTGCAAATTACAGTGTAAATCCACTAAAACCCCACTAAAAGTTCTAACTCAGGTGAAAACGCTAGCAAGCAGAGAAAAATCCCATTGAGTCCTTACACAAGTAGCTAAAATAACTCATGTGCAAAATACCGTAGTTGCCCTACTAATCTTCCTCAAACGACCATTTTAATCTCCTCCAACACAAAACGCCACCTAGCCCATAGATTCAGGGGAATTGATTGCAGCCACAACCACAGAGCAGTCAAATATATACTTGGTACAAATTTTAGCTGGAATGGTAGAGGCAAAGTGATTCAGGGGAAGTGATTCTGCGCATGACAACTAGACGAATTCAAACAACTAAACGAATACAGAGCAATCGATCCTACAAAGACAAACCCTAAACTAGCTCACAGGACATATGAGATTCGATGCCAGTAACAACGCAACCACAAATCTACACCACCAAAAATCGCTGCGGGGATTACCAGATGGAAGATCCCAAAGGGACTAAGCAGCAGATTAACATAAAAATATAATTTTAGTTACAAAACAAGTTGTAATACACCATCAATATGTGATTATATGGTGCAAACAATGATTATAATGTATTCAACTATAAATAACTACTGAATAAATACAAACTGGTGGGGGGGGGGGGGGGGCATATGTCCCCTGTCCATGTTGATTTTTTGTTCCTGGCCTCCTCCCTCTCCGCCATGCCTGCTCCGCGGCTGCCTAGGCTACCACCAGAATGACTACAAGTATCCAGTGGATCACGGCATCGAACGACACGACGGCTCCTTCTCCTACCTGTAGCTCTCTCCCTTTTCCCCTGCCAAAAATGGTGAACAAAGGACAGCTAGGGTACATCATCGGCGCATGCGTCTTAGCTGTGGTTATCTTCATCGCCGCCTGGACAATCTACCTGTGCGTGCAGCACAGACGCGCCGCGCGCGCAACCGCCGCCGACCTGGAGCGCGTGGAACCGCCGGCGACCTCTCTGCCACGTCACGGTGGCGAGCGCGTGCAGGCACCGCCTGCTCCGCGGCTGCCTGGGCCGGCGCGCCATGGTGGCGGCGCCCTCCACCAAGGACGAGCTGCGACCCGGTATATGCCGCGGACGACGATCGCACTCCACGCCCTCGCATGGCTACTCCGCCAGGTGCTGCTACCCCGCTTCGGTTCTACAAGGCGGCCGTCGTGATGCCCCCGGCCAGTCGTCCTTCCCTCTATGCTTTCCTTTGCCGACGAAATCGTCGCTCCGGGCTACTTCTCGCCTCCCCTCCGGCTTCCTCATCGCGCCCCATCCGTCCTACGCGACTCCGCGCGCAGCCGCCGACGAGTGCTTCCGCTGCTCCGCTATGTTTTCAGATCAACCGCCCTCATCGCGTCCCTCCATCCTGCATGACTACGCGCACAGCCGCCGGCGAACGCTTGCTCTGCTGTCAAGATCGTCGGACCAACCGCCCTCATCGCGTCCCCACAGTCATGCATGACTGCGCGTGCAGCCGCCGGCGAGCACTTGCTCTCCTCCCCGAGGATCCCAGGAGGAAACCCGATGTTCGCTGTCGGACTCGCTCCGGTGGGAAAATTGTTTGCCTCTGCACAAGTGGGGCTTGGATCCAGCGGCATCGAGGACATGAGAATAGGACTATTTTTCTGTATATGGCTTAGAAATGAAGTGTTTGATTATATATTAAATTGATGTTATAAACTTTTTTTAATCATTCTATCATGGTATATTAATTTACCTAATTTTGATTTTATGTTTCAATTTGCTTTACGACTTGTTGCCACGAGGGACATGCTTGCGAGACCTTGTTCTAAAGAGAACCTAAGCTGAACATTACCTCCGAAATTGAGTTAAAAGGGAAGTGTTACTCCCTCCAATCCAAAATAAGATGACACTTATTTTAGATTGGAGGGAGTACTACGTAACATATAATGCCAAGCAAGCAGATGACAAGCACGATAGAACATGTCCATGTTTCCAAATGTTGATATGTTTATACACGACAGGTCACACACTCAAACGTGTTTAAAAAAAGGATCACCAGTGTGCTCCTCTTCGGCATGAGTAACCTCGGGATTCTTCGGTACTAGGGTTGCAGGGCGTACCGGTGCACGACAAAAAGGAGATACGACCTCGACGCAAGGAAGAGCACCTTCGGGATCCCCTTCTTCCTTGGTGGCAACCCAATCGGTTTGGTGGCCACTTCCTCATGTGAGGCGGAGTACATCGCCGGCGCCATCGCAGCATGCCAGGGGATTTGGCTCTTAGGCCTCCTCGGAGAAATCCGGAACCAGGAGGCTGCCCCGTCATTGCTCTTCATCAACAAGTCAGCAATCTCGCTATGCAAGAACCTAATTATCCGTAATCGCAACAAACATATAAATCTCCGCTATCGCTTAATTAGGGATTGTGTTGAGAACAGTACTGTGAGCGTGGAGTTTATCAACACGAGCAAGCAGAAGCCCAGTATCTGACAGAGTTTTTGACCCAGCCCAAAAACTGCTGTCGTGCCAGCCCTTTTCGGGGCTCTATTTGACTTTGTAGGCGCCTAGCTCGAATCGCAGGATGACATGGTCGGTAGTGGAGTGAGAGCTACGCCATGATTATCTTTCCTGGAGAACTAAAAGGAGGTAATATTTTCTGAAGAAATAAAAGGAGCTCGAGCATGTCTGAGCAATTTTAACATGATGATCCCTCTTTTCACACGAGAGGTAAGAAAGTAAGAGCTACTCAGACCTACCATAAGTTACGCGACATTTAATTAGCAAGATATAAGCATCTTTTATCTTGCCACCCAATGCCTCGTCTTTCAAAGTTTCAGAAAATTGGGGGCAATCCGTGGCAATGGGGTGGAGCACAGAGCATCCATTCCTCATCAACCTAATTCATAGTACCTGACCATCCATAGACGTTACGATTCTACATTTCTACTACACAAAAGTGGGCGACATTGCAGGCTAAGATGTCCAGCCTGACGATACATTGTAACTGCTACACACACGATCAGCACTTACTCTGACGAAGCACTGCTTCCAGCCCTAGGGGTGATCGTCAAGACGAGCCCGAAGTGGTCGCTGGGCAGCACAGGCAGCATCCGCTCGCGACGCTGCCGGTAGACTTTCTCCTTAATCTTCCAGCGGGCTACACCCACCTTCACGTACGAGACGCCGGGTATAGGCTCCTTCCCAACCATCTCGATGCCTTGGACCTCGAAATCCGGCAGCTTGCACACGAACCGATCCAGCCTCAGCTGTAGTTTCTTGGACGCTTTGGACAGCATGGCGTTGGCCAACGTGTCGTACGTCCAGCCACCTTCACCCGGCTTCAGCCCAGCCCAGGCGTCAACCCAGCCGTCCGGCAGAGGGAAGGGCCCGTCTGTCTTGTCGTCCCAGTTCATGTCCCCGCAGAATATCATGTTGCTGGATTCTCTTCCTCCCAACAACATGAGGGACTCCTTTGCCTGAGCGACTCGCTCGTTGCTCCGCAGCCGAGGAGGCGGCCTCGGGCTCTCTAGATGGCTTGTCCCCAACACCAAGCTCACGCCACCAATGTTGACGTTTGCCATGCACAGCTCACTTCCCATTACTGAATTGGAAAATGGTACGCCATCGAAAGAATCCACAGGCAATTTGCTCATCTGCATTTGTTGGCAATTGGATCAGGAACATAAGACAGGAATATGGTTTACAGTCTCAGTGTAGTTTCGTCAAAATTTCAGAAATGTCATTACTGTTGGTACATACTGAAATTATTGCATTTCGGTCAGAATATTCCAGCAATTTCGGTAGTGCACACAAATTAAAGTAAATTTTAAACTCTTTTTGATTTTTCAAAATATTTGGTCGGATCTCAGTTAAATTCAATTGGAAATTTTGGTCCTTTGGCCAAATTAGAATGAATGACTGAATCAGCAATAGCGAAACTAAAGTTTTCAAACACCTTTTTTCTTTGCGAAATCAAACACCTTGCTTCATCATGATTCTCTCCTCGTCTAATCCAAGATTTGTATTTTTTCTCACCTCAGTCTTCATCCAGCCCTCGCGTCGCTCCCTCCCTGGGGCGACACGAGCGGCGGCTCAGCCCCGTCCACCGCGCGCCCTCCTTCCACTCACTCCCTCGCCTGTCGCCGGTGGGCTCCGCTGGCGAAGCAGCGGATCCGGGCGGCGGCGGGGCCTCTTCTCCCGTCGTTTCCTGGGCGCCGCGAGGGGAGCTCGGCGGCGGGCGGTGGATGGCGGCTGGCGCGGAGCTCCGCGTAGGCTGCGGGCGGTGGGAGGTGCTGGGCGGCTTTGGTCCGAGCTCTGGCGCGGCCTGGGCGTGGACGGCGTCGAGGCAGGCGGCGTGCGCGTGTGTGGCGACTTGGATGTAGCGTGGGCGCGGACGGCGGCGGCGCGGCGGCGGACGGCGGCGGCGGCGCGCGCGGCGGCGGGCTTGTGGCGGGCGCATCGACTGCTGGGCGTGGCGGGCTTGACGTCCCTGTAGCGCGAGGTGTGCTGCGTGTGGAGTGCCGGCTCCTGCTCAGATGCTTCGCTCGAGCGGTTCGATCTGGATCTGGCACCTCGGTGCTCCGTTCTGGTTGCTGCTCCTTGCGATGCAGGTGGTTGCTGCGGTGGTGGTGGCCGCGACGGTGCTGCGGTGGTGGTTGGCGGGTTCGGCCAGGTGATGGTGCGTATCTGGGCGCGGTGGATCGTGGGATCCCGCGGTCAGAGTGAGGTCGACCTCGGCTGGGATGGTGGAGCGTGGGCGGCGGTCGGTGGCGATTGATGGTGGGACAACTCTGGGAGAAATCCTTGTTCCGATCTTCATCGGAGCCGGCGACGGCGGCGCCCGCGGGTGTCGTTACCTTTCTTGAAAGCGTCGTCTTGGAGCTGTGCTCCTCCTCTCCACGACATTGGCTTCGGAGGGAAACCTCAGATTAGCTGGATCGGGCGATAGGAGCGTCTTCGCGTCTTTCTCCTCCTTGGGGGCATCGTCTCGAAGCCGGCTACGACTGGAGACCGGTGGATGGCGGCATCTTCGCTGCGTGGCTTGCTGAGGCGGGGCGTTGGTTTCTGTTTTGGCAACGATGATGGCGTTGAGAGGAGCTCGGGTCGCAGCATGGACTTCGGTAGTCGGTTCTTCCCGGCGTGTCTGAGGTGCCCTTCCGTTATGGAGGGCATGCTCGGCGCAAGTCCTGCATATTTCCCTTTCGAAGCTCGTCGTCAAAGTCAGAGCTGATGGTTGCTTGCGTGTGTGGCCATCTGTTGGCATGTGCCGTCGTGGCTTCGGCGGCTGTTTGCGGGTTGACTTCGACGGTGGAGCTCTACGGTGAAGTCGGAGTCGCCCGTTCGAGGCAACCGGTGATGACGATGACGCTTGCGACTCCTCGGCGGATGTCTTTCTTCTTTGTAGCCCGAGTTTCTTGTCGGTGGCTAGGTTGGCCGGTGGTGCCCATGTCATATGGGTTGAGTTGTATTGGTTTTAGCCCGGTTTTCCGCCAATTAACGGGGCAATTCTCTTCTTCTTAATCAATGAAATGGCAAGTCTTTTGCCTCGTTTCAAAAAAAATAATCCAAGATTTGTTAGCATTAGCAATCTCCCCAGGATAGTGACTTAGCTCACGTCAATGCAACGGCCTTAAAAAAATACTATACAAAGTACCAACGGAACGCTGAGATAGTAAATACATCAGCATCTTCTCGTAAAAAAAAGAATTACTGTATCAGCATCAAAAGTTCAGAACCATGAAATGGGATGAATTCCAACCATGATTTTGAAACTAAGAGAAGACTATACCTGCATGCAGAAATATGATCTCTCCATATATTTTTTTCGTTTCGACAATGGTTTCCCCATATTGGAACGGGCCATGTCCCCCTCCATGTAATATTCCATGTCACGCGACATGAAGCATTTGTATTCTGGCCACCAGTCGGATTTTTCCAGAAGCCCACGTATCTCTGGTGTAACCTCCTGCGGTTTCAAATGAGGCCTGTTCAGAAGAAAAAAGAAAAGAAGTAATGGACTGTTTTGAGAAATTCTCTACCTGGAGGCATATAAGATCTGGGCTGTGGTGCTGAATAATATTTCCAAGAGCAAGAATCCTGCTGTGCAGTTCATAATCCTTCCTGAAACACACATTGTACGTCATGATTTTAATGGCCTTGCTACACAAACTTGTCTCAGGATCTCCATCTCCTGTGGAAAGATATTCAGCATTATACCAGAAGCATACAGTAAATTAGTCACAGTTGAAAGATGAAATCAGATTCTAAGTTACATAGTTGTAAGTGGCTAAACAGCTGCCGCATTTGCTTTGTCAGCCAGTCAAGTGGGTTGGTCTCACCTTAGTAAATCTCTCCAGTTCAGGGAAATAAGCCCTGCTAACAATTAAGAGGCTTTATCTTACAAAAATTGACCGAACGTATATATACTGTGTGAAAGAGCACTGCATTTAGGCAGGAACTGCAAACTTTGTGTTGTAATTTTCTTTAGCAGCCTTTATGCCATAATAATTAGCAACCAAGATTAAAACATCAATAAATTTACAAGTATATCCATTTTCCTTGGTAGTTCACCGTGTAATGCATCTCTATCAGTGTAGCCCTCACCTGTTAAGTGTTAACACGCGACAGATCCAAATGAAAAGACCGCATCTAACACAAGAGCAAAGATACGGAAACAAGAATGGAGAAGTGATCCTTGGCACATTCATCAATGCTAGAACGAAATTTGCCACACACACACAAAAGAGAGAGAGAGAGAGAGAGAGAGAGAGAGAGAGAGAGAGAGAGAGAGAGAGAGAGAGAGAGAGAGAGATTAAATCTGAGGATGAACGACCTTCCTTGGCGGCCGCCTGGTGTGCCCCGTTGGCGCCCACGCCCTTGTCGGCGGACACCTGGGCGACGTCGTCGACGCCGCGCGACCCCTTCTCATGCGCAACGGGAGGGATGATGCGCCTGGAGCAGCGGCCAGGCCAGCGTCGCAGGCCCCGGAGTTCTGAGGGTTGGAGTGTGTCCATAGGGAGCGGTGCCGGTGCCACTGCCACTGCGGCGGCGCACTCCATCCCGACTCTCTGAGTCCGAGCGGCTGAATCCTCGCCGGGAGATCGTGGGGAGGGGAAGACGAGGTCAATGTCGGGGAGAGTAGGGTTTGGGGCTTGAGGAAGCGGAGGAGGCGCCGAGGCGAACGAGATAGGAGCCTGGCCATTCGCAAAGTTTTCTCTTTCTACCGAAATGAGGACGTCTGGTTCGGTCGGGCTGTAGGTCCTCTATATACAACCGGTTCAGGCTGCAGGTGGGAGTGGGACTAAGAGCATCTCCAGCCGCGTCCCCAACAGGCCCCTCAGGCGACTTTTTCGGCGCCGGCGTTAAAAAAATGACTCAGTCGCGCCTCCAGGACGACGGAAAGCGCCGGTTCGGCCCGTTTTTTCGCCCGGCGACCGCAGGCTGAACCCGGCGCGCTGGGGGGCGCTTGGGGGCTCCGGCGCAAGGGAAAAGTGCGGCTGCCCACGCCGTCAGGTGAAAAGTCAAGATTTTCTTCCCCGACCTGCCTCCCACCCCCCGCGCTCTCGGCCGCCACTAGCTATATCCCGGCGCCGCCCGCCGCCCTTCACCGGTAGATAGCCATTCCCCGCCGGAAAAATAGCAGAGGTTCGCCGCGGCAGCCCCTCCGACAACAGCTGGGCGTTTCCGGCCGCGGAGGGGCAGTTTACCGGCGGGTGCACGCCCACCGGGCGCAAGGTGTTCGGCGATTTGCCTGCCTCGGCGATGGACTCGGATGACGAGGAAGTGCTCGCGGCGCTGTTGGAGGAGGACGCCGAGGCCGACATCCAGGAAGAAGAGCATCTCATGGTGCTCGCCGCCCTCGCCCAGCTGCTGGCGAGCAATGAAAAGCCGCGGCGAGATGGCTCGGCGCCGGGGCGGGTGAAAGCAAAGAACCGGCATCGTCTCGAAGGCTACTGCATGCTCTACGCCGACTACTTCGCCGATGCTCCACTTCACGGCGACAGAACATTTCGGCGCCGTTATCGGATGAACAGAAAACTTTTCCTCAGGATTGTGAATTCCATCCGGGAGTTCGACAACTACTTCAAATGCAAGATGGATTTCATGGGCAAATTTGGATTCACCTCGATCCAGAAATGCACGACAGCGATGAGGATGCTTGCATACGGAGCTCCCGGTGACTCACAGGACGACTATGAGCGCATGGCCGAGTCCACCAGCATAGAGTGTTTCTACAAGTTCTGACGGACAGTGGTGGCAGTGTTTGGACCGCAATACTTGAGAACACCCAATGCGGAAGACACTGCTCGGATCCTAGCACATAATGCAGCAAGAGGATTTCCTGGGATGCTTGGAAGCATCGACTGTATGCATTGGAAATGGAAGAATTGCCCATTTGCTTGGCAAGGGATGTACAAAGGCGCCAAAGGCGGTTGCAGTGTGGTACTTGAGGCCGTGGACACACATGACCTCTGGATTTGGCACTCCTTCTTTGGTATGCCAGGAACTCACAATGACATCAACGTGCTGCAGTGTTCTCCTGTCTTTGCCAAGCTTGTTGAAGGTCATTCTCCTCCGGTGAACTTCGAGATCAATGGGAGGCACTACAACAAGGGGTACTATCTAGCTGATGGCATCTATCCGAGATGGTCGACATTTGTGAAGACCATCAAAAACCTTGTGCCAGGAGGCAAGAACGCCTGGTTTGCGAAGATTCAGGAGGCTTGCGGGAAGGATGTCGGCGGGCATTTGGTGTGCTCCAATCTCGATTTGTTGTTGTCCGGTACCCGCTCAGACCTGGTCGAAAGATCAAATGTGGGAGATCATGACCTGCTGTGTCATCTTGCACAACATGATCATTGAGAGCGCGAGCAGGAAGAGCCGATGTTTGACATCGAACCATACCACGTGCAGGGTCCTCTTGCCCAAGTTGATCACCACTACCAAGAACTGGACTGCCTACCTCGGTATCGTCAGAGATCCGAGACCACAGGTGCATCATCAATCGCAGCAAGATCTGATAGAGCACATATGGAGGATCAAGGGCGACGCCGGGCGCGACGTGTGATGAAATATGAGTTTTTATTTGTTGAACTATATAATTTGTATTGAACTATTTGTTGTTGTACTATTTTGTTGAAGTATTTGATTTTTCTGTGATGAAATATGTGATAAAAAATATATTTATGTTGACAATTGAACGCCGAGCCACGGCGAACCACGCCGAATATGGGCCTATTCTCGCCCATATGGGCTTTATTCGCCGAAATGGGGCTAAAAAGTGGGCCAATGTGGCGCCTGGGGGGCGAAGCAGGGCCGACGATTGGCATAAAACCGCCCCAAAGATCGAATGTATCATGGCTCGCCCCTAGGGGGCGATTTTTAGGCGTCCTGGGGGGGGCAACGGCTGGAGATGCTCTAAGTGAAGTAAATATGCCCTAGAGGCAATAATAAAGTTATTATTTATTTCCTCATATCATGATAAATGTTTATTATTCATGCTAGAATTGTATTAACCGGAAACATGATACATGTGTGAATACATAGACAAACATATAGTCACTAGTATGCCTCTACTTGACTAGCTCATTAATCAAAGATGGTTATGTTTCCTAACCATAGACATGTGTTGTCATTTGATTAACGGGATCACATCATTAGGAGAATGATGTGATTGACATGACCCATTCCGTTAGCCTAGCACTTGATCGTTTAGTATATTGCTATTGCTTTCTTCATGACTTATGCATGTTCCTGTAACTATGAGATTATGCAACTCCCGTTTACCGGAGGAACACTTTGGGTACTACCAAACGTCACAACGTAACTGGGTGATTATAAAGGAGTACTACAGGTGTCTCCGAAGGTACATGTTGAGTTGGCGTTTTGAGATTAGGTTTTGTCACTCGATTGTCGGAGAGGTATCTCGGGCCCTCTCGGTAATGCACATCACTATAAGCCTTGCAAGCAATGTGACCAATGAGTTGGTTACGGATGATGCATTACGTAACGAGTAAAGAGACTTTGCGATAACGAGATTGAACTAGGTATTGGATACCGACGATCAAATCTCGGCAAGTAACATACCGATGACAAAGGGAACAACGTATGTTGTTATGCGGTTTGACCGATAAAAATCTTCGTAGAATATGTAGGAACCAATATGGGCATCCAGGTCCCGCTATTGGTTATTGACTGAGAATAGTTCTAGGTCATGTCTACATAGTTCTCGAACCCATAGGTTCCGCACGCTTAACGTTACGATGACAGTTTTATTATGAGTTTATAAGTTTTGATGTACCGAAGTTTGTTCGGACCGGATGTGATCACGGACATGACGAGGAATCTCAAAATGGTCGAGACATAAAGATTGATATATTGGAAGCCTATGTTTGGACATCGGAAGTGTTCCGGGTGAAATCGGCATTTTACCGGAGTACTGGGGGTTACCAGAACCCTCCCGGGGGTTCCCTAAGGGAGAAGAGGAGAGGAGGCAAGAGGTGGGCTGCGCCCCCTCCCCTCCCTAGTCCGAATAGGACAAGGAGAGGGGGGCGGCGCCCCCCCCTTTCCTTCCCCTCTTCCTCCTCCTTCCCCCTTCTCCTACTCTAACTAGGAAAGAAGGGAGTCCTACTCCCGGCGGGAGTAGGACTCCCCCTTGGCGCGCCCTCCTTGGCCGGCCGCCCCTACCCCTTGGCTCCTTTATATACGGGGGCAGGGGGGCACCCTAGGACACACAAGTTGATCTACGGATCGTTCCTTAGCCGTGTGCAGTGCCCCCATCCATCATATTCCACCTCGGTCATATCGTCGCGGAGTTTAGGCGAAGCCCTGCGCCGGTAGAGCATCATCATCGTCACCACGCCGTCGTGCTGACGGAACTCATCCCCGAAGCTTTGCTGGATCGGAGCCCGGGGATCGTCATCGAGCTGAACGTGTGCTAAACTCGGAGGTGCCGTACGTTCGGTGCTTGGATCGGTTGGATCGTGAAGACGTACGACTACATCAACCGCGTTGTGCTAACGCTTCCGCTTACGGTCTACGAGGGTACGTGGACAACACTCTCCCCTCTCGTTGCTATGCCATCACCATGATCTTGCGTGTGCATAGGAATTTTTTTTGAAATTACTACGTTCCCCAACAGTGGCATCCGAGCCAGGTTCTATGCGTAGATGTCACATGCACGAGTAGAACACAAGTGAGTTGTGGGCGATACAAGTCATACTGCTTACCAGCATGTCATGCTTTGGCTCAGCGGTATTGTGAGATGAAGCGGCTCGGACCGACATTACGCGTACGCTTACGCGAGACTGGTTTCACCGTTACGAGCACTTGTGCTTAAAGGTGGCTGGCGGGTGTCTGTCTCTCTCACTTTAGCTGAATCGAGTGTGGCTACGCCCGATCCTTGCGAAGGTTAAAACAACACTAACTTGACGAACTATCGTTGTGGTTTTGATGCGTAGGTAAGAACGGTTCTTGCTAAGCCCGTAGCAGCCACGTAAAATTTGCAACAACAAAGTAGAGGACGTCTAACTTGTCTTTGCAGGGCATGTTGTGATGTGATATGGTCAAGACGTGATGCTATATTTTATTGTATGAGATGATCATGTTTTTTAACCAAAGTTATCGGCAACTGGCAGGAGCCATATGGTTGTCGCTTTATTGTATGAAATGCAAATGCCCTGTAATTGCTTTACTTTATCACTAAGCGGTAGCGGTAGCGATAGTCGTAGAAGCAATAGATGGCGTAACGACAACGATGCTACGATGGAGATCAAGGTGTCGCGCCGGTGACGATGGTGATCACGACGGTGCTTTGAAGATGGAGATCACAAGCACAAGATGATGATGGCCATATCATATCACTTATATTGATTGCATGTGATGTTTATCCTTTATGCATCTTATCTTGCTTTGATTGACGGTAGCATTTTAAGATGATCTTTCACTAATTATCAAGAAGTGTTCTCCCTGAGTATGCACCGTTGCGAAAGTTCTTCGTGCTGAGACACCACGTGATGATCGGGTGTGATAGGCTCTTCGTTCAAATACAACGGGTGCAAAACAGTTGCACACGTGGAATACTCGGGTTAAACTTGACGAGCCTAGCATATATAGATATGGCCTCGGAATACGGAGACCGAAAGGTCGAGCGTGAATCATATAGTAGATATGATCAACATAATGATGTTCACCATTGAAACTACTCCATCTCACGTGATGATCGGACATGGTTTAGTTGATTTGGATCACGTGATCACTTAGATGACTAGAGAGATGTCTGTCTAAGTGGGAGTTCTTAAGTAATATGATTAATTGAACTTAAATTTATCATGAACTTAGTACCTGATAGTATTTTGCTTGTCTATGTTTGTTGTAGATAGATGGCTCGTGCTGTTGTTCCGTTGAATTTTAATGCGTTCCTTGAGAAAGCAAAGTTAAAAGATGATGGTAGCAATTACACGGACTGCGTCCGTAACCTGAGGATTATCCTCATTGCTGCACAGAAGAATTACGTCCTGGAAGCACCGCTGGGTGCCAGGCCTGCTGCTGATGCAACTGACGACGTTAAGAACGTCTGGCAGAGCAAAGCTGATGACTACTCGATAGTTCAGTGCCATGCTTTACGGCTTAGAACCGGGTCTTCAACGACGTTTTGAACGTCATGGAGCATATGAGATGTTCCAGGAGATGAAGTTAATATTTCAAGCAAATGCCGGGATTGAGAGATATGAAGTCTCCAATAAAGTTCTATAGCTGCAAGATGGAGGAGAATAGTTCTGTCAGTGAACACATACTCAAAATGTCTGGGTATAATAATCACTTGATTCAACTGGGAGTTAATCTTCCTGATGATAGTGTCATTGACAGAATTCTCCAATCACTGCCACCAAGCTACAAGAGCTTCGTGATGAACTATAATATGCAAGGGATGGACAAGACTATTCCTGAGCTCTTGGCAATGCTAAAAGCCGCGGAGGTAGAAACCAAGAAGGAGCATCAAGTGTTGATGGTTAACAAGACCACCAGTTTCAAGAAAAAGGGCAAAGGGAAGAAGAAGGGGAACTTCAAGAAGAACAGCAAACAAGTTGCTGCTCAAGAGAAGAAACCCAAGTCTGGACCAAAGCCTGAAACTGAGTGCTTCTACTGCAAGCAGACTGGACACTGGAAGCGGAACTGCCCCAAGTATTTGGCGGATAAGAAGGATGGCAAAGTGAACAAAGGTATATGTGATATACATGTTATTGATGTGTACCTTACTAATGCTCGCAGTAGTACCTGGGTATTTGATACTGGTTCTGTTGCTAATATTTGCAACTCAAAACAGGGGCTGCGGATTAAACGAAGATTAGCTAAGGACGAGGTGACGATGCGCGTGGGAAATGGTTCCAAAGTCGATGTGATCGCGGTCGGCACGCTACCTCTACATCTACCATCGGGATTAGTTTTAGACCTAAATAATTGTTATTTGGTGCCAGCGTTAAGCATGAACATTATATCTGGATCTTGTTTGATGCGAGACGGTTATTCATTTAAATCAGAGAATAATGGTTGTTCTATTTATATGAGTAATATCTTTTATGGTCGTGCACCCTTGAAGAGTGGTCTATTTTTATTGAATCTCGATAGTAGTGATACACATATTCATAGTGTTGAAACCAAAAGATGCAGAGTTGATAATGATAGTGCAACTTATTTGTGGCACTGCCGTTTAGGTCATATCGGTGTAAAGCGCATGAAGAAACTCCATACTGATGGGCTTTTAGAATCACTTGATTATGAATCACTTGTACTTGCGAACCGTGCCTTATGGGCAAGATGACTAAAACGCCGTCCTCCGGAACTATGGAGCGAGCAACTGATTTGTTGGAAATCATACATACTGATGTTTGTGGTCCAATGAATGTTGAGGCTCGCGGCGGGTATCGTTATTTTCTCACCTTCACAGATGACTTGAGCAGATATGGGTATATCTACTTGATGAAACACAAGTCTGAAACATTTGAAAAGTTCAAAGAATTTCAGAGTGAAGTGGAAAATCATCGTAACAAGAAAATAAAGTTTCTACGGTCTGATCGTGGAGGAGAATATTTGAGTTACGAGTTTGGTTTACATTTAAAACAATGTGGAATAGTTTCGCAACTCACGCCACCCGGAACACCACAACGAAATGGTGTGTCCGAACGTCGTAATCGTACTTTACTAGATATGGTGCGATCTATGATGTCTCTTACTGATTTACCGCTATCGTTCTGGGGTTATGCTTTAGAGACAGCCGCATTCACGTTAAATAGGGCACCATCAAAATCTGTTGAGACGACGCCTTATGAACTGTGGTTTGGCAAGAAACCAAAGTTGTCGGTTCTTAAAGTTTGGGGCTGCGATGCTTATGTGAAGAAACTTCAACCAGATAAGTTCGAACCTAAATCGGAGAAATGTGTCTTCATAGGATACCCAAAAGAGACCATTGGGTACACCTTCTATCACAAATCTGAGGGCAAGATTTTTGTTTCTAAAATCGGATCCTTTCTAGAGAAAGAGTTTCTCTCGAAAGAAGTGAGTGGGAGGAAAGTAGAACTTGATGAGATAATTGTATCTACTCCCTTATTGGAAAATAGTTCATCACAAGAACCGGTTCCTGTGACAACTATACCGATTAGTGAGGAAGCTAATGATTTGATCATGAAACTTCAGATCAAGTTTCTACTGAACCTCGTAGGTCTACCAGAGTAAGATCCGCGCCAGAGTGGTACGGTAATCCTATTCTGGAAGTCATGTTACTTGACCATGATGAACCTACGAACTATGAGGAAGCGATGATGAGCCCAGATTCCGCAAAATGGTTAGAGGCCATGAAATCTGAGATGGGATCCATGTATGAGAACAAAGTATGGACTTTGGTTGACTTGCCCGATGATCGGCAAGCCATTGAGAATAAATGGATCTTTAAGAGGAAGACTGACGCTGATGGTAATATAACTGTCTATAAAGCTCGACTTGTTGCGAAAGGTTTTCGACAAGTTCAAGGGGTTGACTACGATGAGACTTTCTCACCCGTAGCGATGCTTAAGTCTGTCCGAATCATGTTAGCTATTGCTGCATTTCATGATTATGAAATCTGGCAAATGGATGTCAAAACTGCATTCTTGAATGGATTTCTGGAAGAAGAGTTGTATATGATGCAGCCAGAAGGTTTTGTTGATCCAAAAAGTGCTAACAAAGTGTGCAAGCTCCGGCGATCCATTTATGGACTGGTGCAAGCATCTCGGAGTTAGAATAAACGCTTTGATAGTGTGATCAAAGCATATGGTTTTATACAGACTTTTGGAGAAGCCTGTATTTTACAAGAAAGTGAGTGGGAGCTCTGTAGCATTTCTGATATTATATGTAGATGACATATTATTAATTGGAAATGATATAGAATTTCTGGATAGCATAAAGGGATACTTGAATAAAAGTTTTTCAATGAAGGATCTAGGTGAAGCTGCTTACATATTGGGCATCAAGATCTATAGAGATAGATCAAGACGCTTAATAGGACTTTCACAAAGCACATACCTTGATAAAATTTTGAAAAAGTTCAAAATGGATCAGGCAAAGAAAGGGTTCTTGCCCATGCTTCAAGGTGTGAAGTCGAGTCAAACTCAATGCCCGACCACGGCAGAAGATAGAGAGAAAATGAAAGATATTCCCTATGCTTCAGCCATAGGCTCTATCATGTATGCAATGCTGTGTACCGACACTGACGATGCTTAGCAAGAAGTTTGGCAGGAGGTACCAAAGTAATCCAGAATGGATCATCGACAGCGGTCAAGAACATCCTGAAATACCGAAAAGGACTAAGGATATGTTTCTCGATATGGAGGTGACAAAGAGCTAGTCGTAAATGGTTACGTCGATGCAAGCTTTGACACTGATCCGGACGATTCTAAATCGCAAACCGGATACGTGTTTTTATTAAACGGTGGAGCTGTAAGTTGGTGCAGTTCTAAACAAAGCGTCGTGGCGGGATCTACATGTGAAGCGGAGTACATAGCTGCTTCGGAAGCAGCAAATGAAGGAGTCTGGATGAAGGAGTTCATTTCCGATCTAGGTGTCATACCTAGTGCACCGGGACCAATGAAGATCTTCTGTGACAATAATGGTGCAATTGCTTTGGCAAAGGAATCCAGATTTCACAAGAGGACCAAGCACATCAAGAGACGCTTCAATTCCATTCGGGACCAAGTCCAAGTGGGAAACATAGAAATTTGCAAGATACATACGGATCTGAATGTTGCAGACCCATTGACTAAGCCTCTCTCACGAGCAAAACATGATCAGCACCAAGACTCCATGGGTGTTAGAATCATTACTATGTAATCTAGATTATTGACTCTAGTGCAAGCGGGAGACTGAAGGAAATATGCCCTAGAGGCAATAATAAAGTTATTATTTATTTCCTCATATCATGATAAATGTTTATTATTCATGCTAGAATTGTATTAACTGGAAACATGATACATGTGTGAATACATAGACAAACATATAGTCACTAGTATGCCTCTACTTGACTAGCTCATTAATCAAAGATGGTTATGTTTCCTAACCATAGACATGTGTTGTCATTTGATTAACGGATCACATCATTAGGAGAATGATGTGATTGACATGACCCATTCCGTTAGCCTAGCACTTGATCGCTTAGTATATTGCTATTGCTTTCTTCATGACTTATACATGTTCCCGTAACTATGAGATTATGCAACTCCTGTTTACGGAGGAACACTTTGGTACTACCAAACGTCACAACGAATCGGGTGATTATAAAGGAGTACTACAGGTGTCTCCGAAGGTACATGTTGAGTTGGCGATTTCGAGATTAGGTTTTGTCACTCGATTGTCGGAGAGGTATCTCGGCCCTCTCGGTAATGCACATCACTATAAGCCTTGCAAGCAATGTGACCAATGAGTTGGTTACGGGATGATGCATTACGTAACGAGTAAAGAGACTTGCCGGTAACGAGATTGAACTAGGTATTGGATACCGACGATCAAATCTCGGGCAAGTAACATACCGATGACAAAGGGAACAACGTATGTTGTTATGCGGTTTGACCGATAAAGATCTTCGTAGAATATGTAGGAACCAATATGGGCATCCAGGTCCCGCTATTGGTTATTGACTGAGAATAGTTCTAGGTCATGTCTACATAGTTCTCGAACCCGTAGGGTCCGCACGCTTAACGTTACGATGACAGTTTTATTATGAGTTTATAAGTTTTGATGTACCGAAGTTTGTTCGGACCGGATGTGATCACGGACATGACGAGGAATCTCGAAATGGTCGAGACATAAAGATTGATATATTGGAAGCCTATGTTTGGACATCGGAAGTGTTCCGGGTGAAATCGGCATTTTACCGGAGTACTGGGGGTTACCGGAACCCTCCCGGGGGTTATTGGGCCTTCATGGGCCCTAAGGGAGAAGAGGAGAGGAGGCAAGAGGTGGGCTGCGCCTCTTCCTCCCTAGTCCGAATAGGACAGGAGAGGGGCGGCGCCCTTTCCTTCCCTCTTCCTCCTCCTTCCCCCTTCTCCTACTCCAACTAGGAAAGAAGGGAGTCCTACTCCCGGTGGGAGTAGGACTCCCCCTTGGCGCGCCCTCCTTGGCCGGCCGCCCCTCCCCCTTGGCTCCTTTATATACGGGGGCAGGGGGGCACCCTAGGACACACAAGTTGATCTACGGATCGTTCCTTAGCCGTGTGCGGTGCCCCCCTCCACCATATTCCACCTCGGTCATATCGTCGCGGAGTTTAGGCGAAGCCCTGCGCCGGTAGAACATCATCATCGCCACCACGCCGTCGGTTGATGGAACTCATCCCCAAGCTTTGCTGGATCGGAGCCCGGGATCGCCATCGAGCTGAACGTGTGCTGAACTCGGAGGTGCCGTGACGCTCGGTGCTTGGATCGATTGGATCGTGAAGACGACGACTACATCAACAGCGTTGTGCTAACAGTTAACGCTCACACGGTCTCACGAGGGTACGTGGACAACACTCTCCCCTCTCGTTGCTATGCCATCACCATGATCTTGCGTGTGCATAGGGATTTTTTTGAAATTACTACGTTCCCCAACACTAAGGCCATGTTTGGATGCTGCAGTTCTAATCGGTTTTCATTGGACATGAAGAAAATTAGGTGGGCTACCCCTATTAGCCCATTGGAATCCCACTTAATCCATCAGCCCTTTGTCACTCTCGTGCGTGGACAAAGAGGAACGAACAGAGGAGGCGCCGCCGCGCGATGCCGGCGCGTCACCTCCTATTCCGCCTCGCAGTACGTTCCCGCTCTCCCCTGCCTCGCAGCCTCTACCCCATCGGCACGCGATGGCGAGGTCTCCTGCAGTCCCAACGCGCGCACGTAGCATTCCACCTTGGGTATCATGCCCCCACCCAGCTTTCCCTTAGCCACCATCTGCTCTACACCGGCAATGCCAAACTCCTTCCACCAGGCTCCCGGTGTCATCCCGGTCCGCGAGTATGCCAGACATGTCAGTGATCAGCAACAGCTTCTCGCGCATATGGTAGCTGCGATCTCCCCCGTCACATTGTTGGCGTTGATGTTGCAGGCCGGTCTCGTCGGCGGCCACGGTGGCGATCACCGGGATGTGGCCGAATGCGATGATTGGGTGGAGCACAGAGGCGTCTATGCACGTCACCTCGTAGACGAACCCGAGGGCTGCGGCATTGGGGGAGAGGGGCGCGGTGAGGAGGTGCGCGTCCTTGCCGCAGAGGCCGACCGCGGTGGCGCCGGTGAGGTTGATGAGGGAGACAAGCTGCTTCTTGACCTTGCCGATGAGCACCGACTGACGCCGACGTGCTACCGCCAGGAATTTATCTCCGGACCATCGTCGTGCACGAGCACGGGGCGTAGGCCAACGTAGGAGAGGAGGACCAGGTCACAGATCACCGACGCCTGCAACTCCGATGACTTCATGGCCGCGCCGCCGTACTTCACCACCACCATCTTGCCCTTGAAACGCTGGATGAAGGGGAGCGCCTCCGACAGGACGTACATGCAGTTCAGCGCCGTAGCCGCGGGATGGAAAGCAGACACTGGATGAATTGTTTTTTTAGAGCATCTCCAACAGTCGCGCTTCGCGCCGCGCGTAAAAAACTAGTTTGCCGCGCGCGCTTCGGCTGGTTTAGCGCAGCCGCCAGCGCTGGCTCCAACAGCCGCGCTAAAATGCAACGCGCGCGCGCCGCTCCAGCAGCGCGCAAAAATGCAGCACGCGCGACTCGCCGGGCATTGCATATATGGCATTTTGGACACAAATTGAGTTTGAAACATTCAAAATGCAAAAGTTCATGCCCACATGTTCAAACTCATGCCCACAAGTTCATCCAACCAAGTTCAAAATGCAAACCAAGTTCAAGACACAAATGAAAGACACATCAATCCTCTTCCTCGTCTTCGTCCTCATCTTCCCAAGACGATTCTTCCGCCTCCGAAGATGAATCTTCCTCCCTCTCCTCATCAGCACCGCATGCATCACGTGAAGCTCCGACGGTGTTGGCAAGATTTTCAATGGCATCTTCATGGGAATGTGTGTGAGGAGGCACATCGAAAGACATTCCACCCATGGCGACCGGAGGTGCACCCATGCCTCCCATGAGAGAAGCAAAACTCATGCCTCCCATGGCGGCCATAGCGTCGGGGGGTGCTCCAAAGCCACCCATGCCTCCCATGGCGGCCGGAGGTGCACCCATGCTTCCCATGGCACCTAAACCGCTCATGGTACCTCTGAAGCCACCCATGCCACCCATGGCGCCAAGGCCACCGCCACCCATGCCGCCAAGGCCACCGCCACCCATGGCGCCGAGGCCACCACCACCCATGCCGCCAAGGCCACCGCCACCCATTGCGCGAATCATGGCTCTTTTTTGGATCAACACTTCTTCACGGACAAGATTGACATACTCCTTTTGCGCCTCATTGAGGTTAGATGTGTCCAAGAAGAACAAGTGCTTATCCCATTCCAACAATCTAGTTCGCTCCTCATTTCTCACCTTCCTCTCCTCCAAAGCGACCTTCCTCTCCTCGGCCGCCAACCTCCTCTCCTCGGCCGCGGCATCTTGGTTCCTTGCCATTTTCCTCACCTCGTTGGCTTCTTTTCTTGCCTTCACAATAGCTTCCATAGTATTTTTGAGTTCATCATCTCCTTTCCTCTTCTTCTTTTTGGTTTTGTCTTTCTTGCACCCATCCGGTCGTTTTGGCTTTGAGTATGAAACCGAGTTGGGTGTGGGGCTTCTCTTGCCGTCATCACTTGATGCATCATCATCCTCCTCCTCATCATCATCATTCAACTCAATTGTTTGCTTGCATTTGTTGCTCAAATGCAAATCATCCAAATCTTCATGCTTCTTCCATTTTTTATCATCCTTCAACAATTTGTAGCAATGAGGCAAGGTAAAGAACCTTCCTTTCTTGATCTTCCCCTTCTTGGTTTTCCTCTCCTCTTCTTTGAACAAGTTTTGTGCAATGTTGTACTACAAGAAAAACAAAACAAGTTAGCACTTCGGACACCAAAAACAAGTATGATGAACATGTATGAAATGCCACTTACTCTATCATCCTCATTTGTGCCACTTGGGTTCAACTTGTCAACCGCCTTTTGTGCGGCCGCCCACTTTTGACAATCCGAGTTGATTGTCGACCATCAGGACCGAAGTGATCTCTCGGAGCGGTCAATTCCACTCACGTTGTGAGCATCAAAGTGTTCTTTCATCCGCCCCCAATAAGCATCTCTACTTTGATCACCTTCAACGGATGGATCCCTCGACACTTGCAACCAAGTATTGCATAGTAAGATGTCATCTTTGTTGGTGTAATTGCCCGCTCTTCCTTTTGGCACGTCGACAATGCCCTCACCCTCCTCGTCCACCTCGAACTCATGGTCTTCAAAATGGATGTCATTGGTTTGAGACCAATGCGAATTGTTGGAGCCAACACCCATAGTTGACATGTATGCATCATCGTTGAGACTACAAAGTTTTTTGAATAATGTAAATAAGCTATCTATATGATGCATTGAAAAAATAACAAGAAAATAAAAGTTGGAATTTTTTTTACCTTGGGGCATTTCGTCGAACAAGTGGTGCGTGTCGGCGGCCGGCTCAAGAGTGAGCTCGCCGGCGCTTCGGTAGCCGCCGCGCCCGTCAAACGCCCTGCAAGCTTCTTTCCCCTCGCCTTCGAGCTGCCGGAACCGTCCGCCGCCTTGTTCTTCTTCGCGGATGTCTTACCCTTCTTCGGCTGCGCCGCATTGGGGAGCTTCGACGGTGCGGCAGTGGCACGGGATGGCGCCGGCACGACGCCATCCATCGCCGTGGTCATCCGCGGCGGCAAGAAGAGGCTGCGCGCGAGGCCGATGCTCGGCGGAGCTCCGGCGGTGGCGACGCCAACACTCCCCGCGCTAGGGTTTCCGTTGGCGGCGGGGGAGGGGTCGCGGCTGTACAATGGGGTGAGCGGGGTGCCGGCGCGTGTGTCCATGGGTGCAGTTCGCCGGCGCCGGCGCGGGCGGGGCGTAGGGGGCGAAGAGGAGAGAGTGCAGCGCGAGCGCTCGAATGTGCCGCACGCGGAAGCGGGCGCCCCAAATACACCGCGCGAAATAGCGTATCCGACCGCGCGCCCAACTCCTTATACCGCGCGCGCGGTTATTGCGCGCCCGCTGAAGCCACCCGCCGGGTTGCGCACGCGCTAAAATGACCTATTTTGCGGCGCGGCGCTTGTTTAGCGCGGCTGTTGGAGATGCTCTTAAGTGGGATGATGGGTTCCCACTTCCACCCGCTTAATCCATGTGGGCTACCCAATATTTCCCACAAATTCGTAGTGGGATCAGGTGGAACGAGGTGGGATGCCCACGGGCAGTCCCACCTGCACCCTGACAACCGGTCCTCCTATAGGTGGACTGCCCGGTCACAAAATTGTGGTCTAACCAAAATTTTTATATTCAGCTCAAGCGTCCGATAGTCCGACACTCTTTAACTATATCTCATATGTGGAGCGAATATGGGAGGTCCGGACGCGTCGTTACCTTGGACCGGCCCACCCTGACCCTAAAATATTCCATTCCTATCATTCGGGACCAAACCCTGGCCATTTGCCACTTCATTTCATTTTCAGCCCGCTCTGCTCCACCTCCCAGCACCTCTTCGATGATTTCCAATCTTCGGCATGGCAGGCAGTGGATCGGTGTCCGGCAGCTCCAGATTCGTCAACTAGGACCTCGTTCCCTGCGGGGATGAGGAGGAGTTAGTCGTCTGGTTGGCACTCCGTCGGTCCTGTGAGAAAACCCAAGCTCCACTGTTGGAGTAACTCCAACAGGAATCCATTGCCTCCATGCAAGTGGGACTTGGAAGGCTTGGATCCAACGGCGCCGGCAGTGCGAGGCGCGTGGCCGCATCGGGTCCAGACGCAGTGTGCGGCCTCAATGTACAGGCACGCCCAACCGGATGACCTCAGACTAGCTGCACAACCCCTGCGGTGGCTCCTCGTCCCCACAACGCCAGGCTCCAATTGAAGGGGACGATGTACATGAGGCTAAAGATGAAGAGTTTGATCATCGTTCCCTTGATGGTCCAATTGGGCAAGCTAGAGTACAGATAAGAGCGTGACCATAATCCGTATGTTCATGGTCGATAACCCGATTTTTTATCCTTGCTTCTGGAATCAGTTTCAGCATAGAAAATATGAAGAGATTCTCAAAGTAAAGGAGTTCAAGGTGGCTGCCCATCGCAGTTTGGACCTTGACTATGTGCATTTCCACACTGAGCTGTGTCCTGATGTGCAGTCACCAAGATGAGGTTGTTTCCATTTCTGCAGTTCAACAACGCCTATAATGAAGACCTTGTTCTCTAGTTTTGACATAGTGTTCTTCAAGACAGACAAGGCTCGCTCATTTTGTTGGATGCTTGGCACTACCCTAATGAGTGCATTTTTTTTAGAAAAGGGGGGGCTCCCCGGCCTCTGCATCAGAACGATGCATACGGCCACATTTATAAATAAATAGGTTTGACAATATCTCAAAGTCTGGAAAAGTAAATAAAGGCAAGCTCACACAGAGCCTCAACGCAAAAAGACAAAAAAGCCATAGAGCCACAACCGGCTGGCAGAATAAAGATAGGAAAACTAATCGCCTATCCTATTACATGACCGCCATCCAAACCGGTTGAAGATATCCCGCGCAACCATCTCCCACCAGACAGATCCAGTAACCAAACGCTCCCTGGCCGCCGTCGGAGTGAGTAAGGACCACGAACGGATTAGCGCCGTAGCTCGGAATAAAACCTGCAAAAAATGAATAGTTGTTGTTCTGTTAACAGCCAAATCATTCCTGCAGTTCCAAATTGCCCATAACAACGCACATACTCCTACACGAATGTGTCCAGCTGTATCGGACTCTATCCCAGCAAGCCACATTCCAAACAACGAACCTACCGAATCCGGAGGAGTAATGTTAAAGGCAATTTGCACAGTGCGTCACAAAACTCTCGCCAACGGGCACTCAAAGAAGAGGTGCTTAATGGTCTCGTCCCGATCACAGAAGCTACACCTAGTAGAGCTTGTCCAATTGCGCTTAACCAAGTTGCCCTTTGTTAAAATGACTTGTTTATATACAAACCACATAAACACTTTAATCTTCAAAGGAACTTTAACTTTCCAAACATGTTTGGAACTAGGAATGACACTAGAGTTAATGACATCGATATACATCGACTTAACCGTAAACACTCCAGACCTAGTAAGTTTCCAACACAACTGATCGGGCTGATGAGCTAACTGAACCTCCATCAGTCTAGTCACCAAATGAAGCCAAGCTTCCCACCTATCACCAATAAGCACCATCCGAAACTGGATATTAAGGGGAACGGACTGCATAATCGTTGCAACCAGCGCATCACGTCGTTGAACAATACGATATAGGGACGGGTACTGCAGCGCCAATGGTGTATCACCAAGCCAAGTATCCTCCCAGAAACGGGTATTGTTGTCATTACCGACGATAAACTTTGTTCTATTAAAGAAGGCAGCCTTAACTCTCATAAGCCCCTTCCAAAACGGCGAGTCCGTTGGTCTCACGGTCACATGTGACAAAGTCTTGGACTGCAGATACTTGTTACGAAGAATCTGTGCCCATGTTGCGTCTGTCTCAACAGATAACTTATACAACCACTTACTGAGAAGGCATCTGTTCTTGACCTTAAGATTCTCAACACCCAGACCCCCTTGGTCCTTTGGTCGACAGATGACATCCCATTTGGCGAGTCGGTACTTTCTCTTTAGATCATCACTCTGCCAAAAAAATCTTGATCGGTTAAAGTCCAGCCTTTTCCTAACCCCTACTGGAACTTGGAAGAACGATAGAAGGAACATCGGCATACTCGTGAGCACCGAATTGATAAGAATCAGCCGGCCTCCATAAGACATGAGTTTGCCCTTCTAGCAACTGAGTTTTTTCTCAAACCGATCCTCGATGCATTTCCACTCTCTGTTTGTTAGCTTACGATGGTGAATGGGTATACTTAGGTACGTAAAAGGTAAAGCCCCTAGTTCACATCCAAACAATTGCCTATAAACCTCTTGTTCCTCCTTGGCTCTACCAAAGCAGAACAACTCGCTTTTGTGAAAGTTAATCTTTAATCTGGTCAATTGTTCAAATAAGCATAACACCAGCTTCATATTTCTCGCTTTTACCAAGTCATGCTCCATAAAGATGATTGTATCATCAGTGTATTGCAGAATGGACACACCCCCATCAACTAAATGAGGCACCAAGCCACCCACCTGACCAGCCTCATTTGCCCTTCCTATAAGAATTGCCAACATGTCCACCACAATGTTGAACAAAATAGGAGACATTGGATCACCTTGCCTCATGCCTTTGTGTGTCTGGAAATAATGACCTATATCGTCATTCACTTTAATTCCAACACTACCTTTTTGCGTGAAGGATTCTACCTGGCGTCGCCAAGCTTCATCAAATCCCTTCATACGTAAGGCCTGTTGAAGGAAGGGCCATTTGACTTTGTCATACGCTTTCTCGAAATCCACTTTGAAAATAACCCCATCCAGTTTTTTCGTGTGGATCTCATGGAGCGTTTCATGAAGGACCACAACCCCTTCAAGGATGTTCCTGTCCGTCATGAAAGCAGTTTGGGTAGGCTGTACCACAACATGCGCGATCTGTGTTAGCCTATTAGTCCCGACCTTGGTAAAGATTTTGAAACTAACATTCAGAAGACAGATGGGCCTGAATTGCTCAATTCTCACAGCCTCTGTTTTCTTAGGGAGAAGGGTGATTGTACCAAAATTCAGCTGAAAAAGCTGAAGCTGTCCAGAGAAGAGATCATTAAACAGAGGCAACAGATCCCCCTTAATAATATGCCAGCACTTTTTATAAAACTCCGCTGGAAAACCATCAGGGCCCGGTGCCTTGTTATTTTTCATTGCGATATGGCCTCGAACACCTCTTTCTCAGAAAAAGGAGCCGCGAGAATATCATTCTCCACCGCTGTGAGTTGAGGAACATCCTCAACCCTGGACTCATCCAAGGACACGCAGTTATCCTCAGGAGGACCAAACAACTGCTTGTAATACTCAGTAATATACTGCTTAAGGTTTTCCTGTCCTACAATTGTTCCTTCATCTTGCTCAAGCTGAAAGATCCTCTTCTTTCTATGCTTACCATTAGCGATCATGTGAAAGAATTGAGTGTTCACCCTAATGAGTGCATCTATGGTTGATTTCATTTGATCAAGACGAGGCTCACCGATCTTGATCCTCATCGAGTCGTTGCGACTGCTTAGCCAGACTTGTATAGGTCACGAAAGATGGAGGCAAAAACGACAGATCTCGGTTAGGCGATCTCAAGCTAAGTGCCTTGACACAATGACAACATTTTTTTCTATGCATTTTTTTTCAAATGCTTGATTAACATTTTCTAAATGCAATCAATGAAAAAAAAAATAGTGTGCTACAATATTTAGCAACACCCTTCTCCAAATGTTATACAAGTTATAGCGTGCTATGTTTGAAAATAGAGTTTTGCATAAAATATCAAATATATCAAAAAAATTAAGGCTTTCATAATTTGCAAGGAAATTGACACTTCAAACTAAACAGAGAAGCATACGAGAGCTAGGTTCAGCGCATGTGCACTCCTAGTTTGTAAGGAAAGCGAACACTCCTAATTAAACAGAGAAACATCGATGGCTGACTTGCCGGCTCCAGCGGCATGGTTGACATCAACCTGTCTTGCTAGAGTTGGAGGCACGGCCAACGACGCTACTTGGCAGGGGCGATGGCGAGAAGTTGTTGCCATTCATGAACTACCGCCACCGCCCTCGGTCATGAGTCACAAGCGCCGCCGTCGTCGCCGCCCTCGGTCACGAGCCGGTGGGAATCTGGTAACAAGTTGGCTAGGTTAAGCTGTATGGGTTGCATTTGCGTATAAGTGAGAGAGAAAGTGAGTTGGACCAATGCTATGCGGTGATGCCTGATGGGCTGTTGTGTGGTACACACTAAAACGGTATAACGTTATTTCGTTTAGCGTCAAAATAACGTGTTATAGCGTGAATAGCGCTGTAGCGAGCAAATTAGCTAAAACATAATGTGGCCCTTCTAGATATACTATAGCAACACCATAACGGCGAAATAGCGCACTATAGTGCGAATAGCGTCGTAGCGAGCAAATTAGCGAAAACATAATGTGACACTTTTAGATATGCTATCGTGACGCTATAACGGTGAAATAGTGCAGTAAAGTGCGAATAGCGCCATAGCGAGCAAATTAGCTAAAACGTAACGTGGCCCTTCCAGATGTGCTATAGCGACACTATAACGTCGAACAACGCTATTTTTCGAAAACATGGTCAATATTTTTTCTACACATATTTAACATTTTTCGACATGCTTAAGTAACATTTTTCAAATGCTTGATTTACATTTTTATATACATAATGAAATTCATCATTTTTTTAAATACATGATCAACATTTTTTGTATACACATTTAACATTTTTCAAATGCTTGAAAAATTTCAAATACCTTTTCAACATTTTCAAATGCTTGTTTAACATTTTTATATACATGATAAAAAATCATCATTTTTTAATACATTGTCAACATTTTTATGTACACATTTAACATTTTTTAAATACTTGATCTAAAATTTTCAGATAATTGTTCAAAAAATTTCAAATGCTTGATTAAATTTTTAAAGACATGATAAATTTTTATATACATTTTCCGTATAAGTGATAAACATTTTTCTCTATAAGCATTTAACATTTTTCAGATGCTTGGCCACGATTTAAAATATTTTATAGTTTTATTTGTAATATTTTAAATTATAAACAAAAGTAAAAAAGTGTAGCAAAAAATAAAACAGAAAAAAGGAGGCTGTGGCCTCCCGCGCTCCTTGGTCGCCCGTGCTACAGGCTTACGTGCGTACGAAGGAAAACACGATACAGCTTAATGGGCCGGCCTGGGTTCGCTCGTTGCCACGCCCTTCTTCGCAGCACCGCGGAGTGGAGATGGGCCTGAATCCCAGTGTTCCCGGGCTGACAAAGAATACCTCTCAGAAAAAACGCCATAATAGGTTTTTCCAATACATTTTTTGTGTAAAAGAACCCTGTAGCTGACAAAGAATACCTCTCAGGAAGGGGGATCTTTTTCTGTTACTGTTTTGGAAAAGTATCTTGAGGTTTCTGCATCGGATGATATTAAAAAGTTTGTAGAACTTGTCCCTGCTACTTCTCTTTTCTGCTATATATTGCATGCTCCCATTACTATTTGAAATCCAGAGAGAAAATATGTTGGGGAGAGGGAGATTGATGAAGAGGTTAGTCCGACCCGGCGATGTCTTGATACTGCTTTTATTATTCTCTGGGAAACAAGCCCTATCGAGTATGATAACTGACGAATCTGCACCTATGCTATTTCAGATGACACGTACTGTATGTGCTAATGATGTTCTTCCATATAAGTAAGAATATATTATTGATAATATTGTTCTTTTTCTGATCCTATTATACTTTTTATAAGTCTGTCAGACAGTTATGCAAAATAGAAAAATACTGTTGCAGTAAATTATTATTTGGTAAAGTCGCTCTCCCTGTTGCGGCACCATGTTGGTCAGCTTATGGACGGTTGATTCCACATTATGAAGAGCCTCAGCTCTCTGCGTGTAACTACCCTGCTGCACTAACAACTGCTGCTGCTGCTAAAGATGGTTTCAGACATAAGTGGTGATACAACAATGTTCTCCTCCAAGTTACTACAGATGTAACACTTACATAATCCAGCAGCTCAGTACATATGTTAGTGCTGTGCAGTTTAGCTATCAATCTGATACTCTTTCGTCATATATACAAGAATGAAAAATCCTGTCAATTAGTAGTTTATAGTCAAGTGCAGAGAGGTTTAGCACGTTCTGAGACAAGTGATGTATTTCCTGATTCTGTTCCAGGCCACCATTCTTCAGTATGCTCCTCAAGATGGCAATGGTGGACTTCAGGGGCGACTGACGTTAGCTCATGGTTGCAAGCAAGAGCAGCTCAGACTGACGTTAGCTCCATTCAGGGAGCTGTGGTGACGTGCCACCTGATTTCCATGTGCAGCAAAATGGCCACTATGAGCTTCATTCTGTTGATCGTCCATTTGAACCTGCCGGAGGATCGATTGTTCCATTTGCAACCTTCTACCATGAGTACGATCCACAAGGCACTACCAAGAAGGATGTCGCTGACGGCGCTTCATCGAGCATTCATAATTCTGGGCCTCACTTGCCTCTCTTGACAGCCAAAACCTGAAGTTTCACATCTCATAGGAGGTGGCCTGGGTTCACACAAGACGTATGAGATGAGTGGTAGGTTTATTCCAAGGAACGCCTCGAGTAAGGCTGTCAAGAAGACTAATGTTGTCAAAGGGCAATGGACACCGGAAGAAGACAGGCAAATTATACCGTTTACGAAATATGTAAGTGGCAACCGTGTGGCACGCATCCAGCACCGTCAATTCCGGCCACCCTCGCGATCTCCTTCCTTTCCCGCACGTCCTCCCGATCTCCTTCCTTTCCCGCCCTTCTGATTTCCTTCCTTTCAATCATCAGTTACGGCCCCACGTGCCTTCCAGATTTTTGGGCAAAAATAATGCTTGGATTGGGATTTGATCTCTGGTCTACAAGTAATCAACAAAGGGAGCTAACCACCTCGCCTATGACACTCATTGTTGAACAAGCTAAGAGCATCTCCAATAGCCGCCGAACGTGCCGCATGCTAAAAACTGCTTTGCCGCGCGTCCATCACCTGGTTTGGCGCGGCGCGCAGCGCTGGCTCCAGCAGCCGTGCTAAAATGCAGAGCGCGCGCGCAGCTCCAGCAGACGCGCTAAAATGCAGCGCGCGCTCATTCTACAACATTTTTTTAATTAATTTTGCATAGATAAAAAAAAATACAAAGGTATTTTATATCGGTGCAACTAGATAGATAGTTCGAAAGCATAGATAGATAGAACTACGGTGCAACTAGATAGAAACTACCATGGTGCAACGAGACAAACTAGATAGAAACTACTACGGTGCAACTAGATAGAAACTACTCCAAGTCGCTACTATCATCGCCATCATCATCCTCGTCGGTGTTGTCCGAGGTATCGATCCATATGTCGTTCCAACGTTCATCGTCTAACGTGAAGATCAACCTCCCACCTGCTTCAACGATATCGCACTGCGATATCGCCAATGCCTTCCGCCGACGCGGTCCGCCGCTCTCTGCGGCGCTTGCCGCCCCTCTCCGCCCAAAGAGGCACGCTCATCGGCGACGTCCTTCGGGTGGCGACGACACCACTCCGCCATGGCTCGCTCGTCCTCCTCGGCGACGAGGAGGCGGCGCTGCCGCCGAGCATGCTCGGCACGGTCCATGTCGGTGATGAGACGAGGCGGAGGGGCGACGCTGCGCGCGCCGCCGCGCGTGAAGACGTCCCGGAAGTTCATCTGCGATGGGGGCCTCTCCAAACGGCACGCCGCCGCGTCGTACGCGCGGGCCGCCTCGTGCGCGCTCCGGAACGACCCGAGGCCAAGCCGGACATCGTCGGACCGGATCTTGGCAGAGTACCAGCCGTTGGGGCGCTCGCGGACGCCGCGGTAGCCCGAAGAACCCCGGCGGCGCGGCGGCATGGTGGCGCGGTGGTGGGGGGGAAGCGGCGAAGCGGCGAGGTGGCGAGGGGAGGGCGCGTGGCTGTGTTCTGTGCGCGTGGCGAGCGCGGGATTTTATAGGCGCGCGTGAAGCGGCGCGCCAAATCTACCGCGCCGTGTGCCGCTTTCTCCCCCGCACGCGCAAACGCTTCCCGCGCGGGGTAAGTTTCCGCCACCGCTGGAGCGCGCGAAACCAGCCGGCGCACGGTAAAACCCAACTTTATCGCGCGGGCGCGCATTTTGCCGCGCCTGTTGAAGATGATCTAAGGAAAATACCGTTTTTGACATGTTTTGCCTTTAATATTTTAGCACCGAAAAACTTTTGTTTCACCTATCAAACCTGGCACATAAACTTTTTCTGTGGTAAATTCTCCATCACCACCATGATAAATGACGCGCCACCAACATGATAACTTTTGTATACCACGCGGTATATTATGTGTAAGTAGCATGGTCATAAGCATTGAAGGATTGATAACTTTGATGAAAGCATCGTGGTAACTGTTGGGGAACGTAGCAGAAATTCAAAATTTTCTACGCATCACCAAGATCAATCTATGGAGATTCTAGCAACAAGAGGAAAGGAGAGTGCATCTACATACCCTTGTAGATCGCTAAGCGGAAGCGCTCAAGAGAACGGGGTTGAAGGAGTCGACTGTCGTGATCCAAATCACCGGAGATCCTAGTGCCGAACGGACGGCACCTCCGTGTTCAACACACGTACAGCCCGGTGACGTCTCCCATGCCTTGATCCAGCAAGGAGAGAGGGAGAGGTTGAGGAAGACTCCATCCAGCAGCAGCACAACGGCGTGTGGTGGTGGAGGAGCGTGGCAATCTCGCAGGGCTTCGCCAAACACCAAGGGAGAGGAGGAGGAGGAGAGGCAGGGCTGCGCCTGGAGAGGGAGAGGCTCTCGTGTGTTATGGGCAGCCCCTAGGCCTCATATATATAGGGAAGGGAGGGCTGCGCCCTCTAGGGTTTCCACCCCTAGGGGTGGCGGCCAGCCCTAGATGGGTTTTGGGGCGGCCAAGAGGGGAGAGAGGAGGCGCCACTAGGTGGGCCTTAAGGCCCATCTCAACTAGGGTTTGCCCTCCCACTCTCCCTTGCGCTTGGGCCCCTTGTGGGGGGCGCACCAGCCCTCCTAGGGGCTGGTCCCCTCCCACACTTGGCCCACGCAACCTTTTGGGGCAGGTGGCCCCACTTGGTGGACCCCCGGGACCCTCCCGGTGGTCCCGGTACATTACCGATATCGCCCTAAACTTTTCCGGTGACCAAAACAGGACTTCCCATATATAAATCTTTACCTCCGGTCCATTCCTGAACTCCTCGTGACGCCCCGGATCTCATCCGGACTCAACAACATTCGTAACCACATACAAACTTCCTTTATAACCCTAGCGCCATCGAACCTTATGTGTAGACCCTACGGTTCGGGAACCATGCGACATGACCGAGACGTTCTCCGGTCAATAACCAACAGCGGATCTGGATACCCATGTTGGCTCCACATGTTCCACGATGATCTCATCGGATGAACCACGATGTCAAGGACTCAATCGATCCCGTATACAATTCCCTTTGTCTAGCGGTATTGTACTTGCCCGAGATTCGATCGTCGGTATCCCGATACCTTGTTCAATCTCGTTACGGCAAGTCTCTTTACTCGTTCCGTAACACATCATCCCGTGATCAACTCCTTGATCACATTGTGCACATTATGATGATGTCCTACCGAGTGGGCCCAGAGATACCTCTCCGCTTACACGGAGTGACAAATCCGATCTCGATTCGTGCCAACCCAATGACACTTTCGGAGATACCGTAGTGCACCTTTATAGTCACCCGATTACGTTGTGACGTTTGGTACACCCAAAGCATTCCTACGGTATCCGGGAGTTGCACAATCTCATGGTCTAAGGAAGTGATACTTGACATTAGAAAAGCTTTAGCATACGAACTACACGATCTTTGTGCTAGGCTTAGTATTGGGTCTTGTCCATCACATCATTCTACTAATGATGTGATCCCGTTATCAATGACATCCAATGTCCATGGTTAGGAAACCGTAACCATCTATTGATCAACGTGCTAGCCAATAGAGGCTTACTAGGGACATGGTGTTGTCTATGTATCCACACATGTATATGAGTTTCCTATCAATACAATTATAGCATGGATAATAAACGATTATCATGAACAAGGAAATATAATAATAACTAATTTATTATTGCCTCTAGGGCATATTTCCAACAGTCTCCCACTTGCACTAGAGTCAATAATCTAGTTCACATCGCCATGTGATCAACACTGATAGGTCACATCGCCATGTGACCAACATCCAAAGAGTTTACTAGTGTCTGTAAACTAGTTCACATCATCATGTGATTTAGACTCAATGAGTTCTGATTCGATCATGTTTTGCTTGTGAGAGAGGTTTTAGTCAACGGGTTTTAGTCAACGGGTCTGAACCTTTCAGATCCGTGTGTGCTTTGCAAATTTCTAGGTCATATTGTAAATGTTGCTTCCACGCTCCACTTGAAGCTATTCCAAATGGTTGCTCCACTATACGTATCCGGTTTGCTACTCAGAGTCACTCGGATAGGTGTTAAAGCTTGCATCGACGTAACCCTTTACGCCGAACTCTTTATCACCTCCATAATCGAGAAACATGTCCTTATTTACTCCAAGGACAATTTTGACCGCTATCCAATGATCCATTCCTGGATCATTCTTGGTCCCCTTGACTGATTCATGGCAAGGCACACTTCTGGTGTGGTACACAGCATAACATACTGTAGAGCCTACGTCTAAGGCATAGGGGACGACCTTCGTCCTTTCTCTTTGTTCTGCCGTGGTCGAGCTTTAAGTCTTAACTTCATACCTTACTACTCAGGCAAGAACTCCTTCTTTGACTGATCCATCTTGAACACCTTCAAGATCATGTCAAGGTATATGCTCATTTGAAAGTACCATTAAGCGGTTTTGATCTATCCCTATAGATCTTGATGCTCAATGTTCAAGTAGCTTAATACAGGTTTTCACTTGAAAAACACTTTTCAAATAACCCTATATGCTTTCCAGAAATTCTACATCATTTCTGATCAACAATATGTCAACAACATATACTCATCAAAAATTCTATAGTGCTCCCACTCACTTCTTTGGAAATACAAGTTTCTCATAAACTTTGTATAAACCCAAAATCTTTGATCATCTCATCAAAGCGCACATTCCAACTCCGAGATGCTTCCTCCAGTCCTTAGAAGGATTGCTGGAGCTTTGCATACCTTTTAGCATCCTTAGGATCGACAAAACCTTTCTGATTGTATCACATACAACCTTTCCTTACGTAAACTGGTAAGGAAACTCGTCTTGACATCCATCTGCCAGATTTCATAAATGCAGCTAATGCTAACATGATTCCGACGGACTTAAGCATCGCTACGGATGAGAAAATCTCATCGTAGTCAACTCCTTGAACTTGTGAAAAACTCTTTGCCACAAGTCGAGCTTCATAGACGGTGACATTACCGTCCACGTCCGTCTTCTTCTTAAAGATCCATTTATTTCAATGGCTTGCCGATCATCGGGCAAGTCCACCAAAGTCCATGCTTTGTTCTGATATATGGATACTATCTCGGATTTCATGGCTTCTAACCATTTGTCGGAATTTGGGCCCACCATCGCTTCTCCATAGCTCGTAGGTTCATTGTTGTCTAGCAACATGACCTTCAAGACAGGATTGCGTACCACTCTGAAGTAGTACGCATCCTTGTCTCCCTACGAGGTATGTTAGTGACTTGATCCGAAACTTCATGATCACTATCATAAGCTTCTACTTCAATTGGTGTAGGTGCCACGGGAACAACTTCCTGTGCCCTGCTACACACTAGTTGAAGTGACGGTTCAATAACCTCATCAAGTCTCCACCATCCTCCCACTCAACTTTTCGAGACAAACTTTTCCTCGAGAAAGGACCCGATTCAAGAAACAATCCCTATTGCTTTCGGATCTGAATTAGGAGGTATACCCAACTGTTTTGGGTGTCCTATGAAGATGAATTTTATCCGCTTCGGGTTCGAGCTTATCAACCCGAAACTTTTTCACATAAGCGTCGCAGCCCCAAACCTTTAAGAAATGACAGCTTAGGTTTCTCTAAACCATAGTTCATACGGTGTCATCTCAACGGAATTACGTGGTGCCTCATTAAAGTGAATGTGGTTGTCTCTAATGCCTAACCCATGAACGATAGTGGTAATTCGATAAGAGATATCATGGTACGCACCATATCCAATAGAGTGCAACTATGATGTTCGGACACACCATCATACTATGGTGTTCAGCGGTATTAATTGTGAAACAATTTGCACAATATCTTAATTGTGTGCCAAAACTCAGAACTCAGATATTCATCTCTATGATCATATCATAGACATTCTATCCTCTTGTCACGAAGATCTTAAACTTCACTCTGAAATTACTTGAACCATTCAATAATTCAGACTTGTGTTTCATCAAGTAAATATACTCAACATCTACTCGAATCATCTGTGAAGTCGAACATAACAATATTCATCTGCATGCCTCAGACTCATTGGACCGCACACATCAAAATGTGTTACTTCCAACAAGTTGCTATCTAGTTCCATCTTATCAAACCGAGGCTTTTGGTCATCTTGTCCATGTGGTATGATTTGCATATCTCAAGTGATTTAAAATCAAGTGAGTCTAAACGATCCATCTGCATGGAGTTTCTTCATGCGTATGCACCAATAGACATGGTTCGCATGTCTCAAACTTTTCAAAAACGAGTGAGTCCAAAGATCCATCAACATGAAGCTTCTTCATGCGTTTTACACCAATATGACTTACATGGCAGTGCCACAAGTAAGTGGTACTATCATTACTATCTTATTCTTTTGGCATGAAAATGTGTATCACTACGATCGAGATTCAATAAACCATTTATTTAGGTGCAAGACCACTGAAGGTATTATTCACATAAATAGAGTAACCATTATTCTCCTTAAATGAATAACCGTATTGCGATAGACATAATCCAATCATGTCTATGCTCAACGCAAACACCAAATGACAATTATTCAGGTTTAATACTAATCTTGATGGTAGAGGGAGCATGCGATGTTTGATCACATCAAACTTGGAAACACTTCCAACACATATCGTCAGCTCACCTTCAGCTAGTCTCCGTTTATTCCGTAGCTCTTTTATTTCGAGTTACTAACACTTAGTAACCGAACCGGTATCTTAATACCCTGGTGCTACTAGGAGTACTAGTAAAGTACACATTAACATAATGTATATCCAATATACTTCTATCGACCTTGCCAGCCTTCTTATCTACCAAGTATCTAGGGTAATTCTGCTCAAATGGCTGTTCCCTTATTACGAAGCACTTAGTCTCGGGTTTGGGTTCAACCTTGGGTTTCTTCACTGGAGCAACAACTGATTTGCCGCTTCATGAAGTGTCCTTCTTGCCCTTGCCCTTCTTGAAACTAGTGGTTTCACCAACCATCAACAATTGATGCTCCTTCTTGATTTCTACTTTTATGTGTCAAACATCGCGAACACTTCAAGGATCATCATATCTATCCCTGATATGTTATAGTTCATCACGAAGCTTCAGCAGCTTAGTGGCAATGACTTTGGAGAAACATCACTATCTCATCTGGAAGATCAACTCCCACTCGATTCAGGTGATTGTTGTACTCAGACAATCTGAGCACAAGCTCAACGATTGAGCTTTTCTCCCTTAGTTTGTAGGCTAAGAAAATCGTCTGAGGTCTCGTACCTCTTGACGTGGGCACGAGCCTGAAATCCTAATTTCAGCCCCCGAAACATCTCATATGTTCCGCGACATTTCGAAAACGTCTTTCGTGCCTCAACTCTAAACCGTTTAACTGAACTATCACATAGTTATCAAAACGTGTGTGTCAGATGTTCACAACATCCACATACCACGTTTGAGGTCCAGCACACCGAGCGGTGCATTAAGGACATAAGCTTTCTACTGACCGCATAATTGCTACTGTCAACTTTCAACTATATTTTCTCTAGGAACATATCTAAACAGTGGAACTAACGCGCGAGCTTACGACATAATTTGCAAAAGGTCTTTTGACTATGTTCAAGATAATTAAGTTCATCTTTTGAACTCCCACTCAGATAGACATCCCTCTGGTCATCTAAGTGATTACATGATCCGAGTCAACTAGGCCATGTCCGATCATCACGTGAGACAGACTAGTCATCATCGGTGAACATCTTCATGTTGATCGTATCTACTATATGACTCATGCTCGACCTTTCGGTCTCTGTGTTCCGAGGCCATGTCTGTACATGCTAGGCTCGTCAAGTTAACCCTAAGTGTATTGCATGTGTTCCGAGGCCATGTCTGTACATGCTAGGCTCACAACACCGTTGTATGTGAACGTAAGAATCCATCACACCCGATCATCACGTGGTGCTTAGAAGCTTACGAACTTTTGGCAACGGTGCACGTTAGGGAGAACACTTCTTGAAATTGTTTAAGGGATCATCTTATTTACTACCGCCGTTCTAAGTAAACAAGATGCATAAACATAATAAACATCACATGCAATTATATAGTAGTGACATGATATGGCCAATATCATTTTGCTCCTTTTGATCTCCATCTTCGGGGCTCCATGATCATCATTGTCACCGGCATGACACCATGATCTCCATCATCATGATCTCCATCATCGTGTCTCCATGAAGTTGTCTCGCCAACTATTACTTCTACTACTATGGCTACCGGTTAGCAATAAAGTAAAGTAATTAAATGGCGTTGTTTAATGACACGCAGGTCATACAATAAATAAAGACAACTCCTATGGCTCCTGCCGGTTGTCATACTCATCGACATGCAAGTCGTGAATCCTATTACAAGAACATGATCAATCTCATACATCACATATCATTCATCATATTCTTCTTGGCCATATCACATCACATAGCATACCCTGCAAAAACAAGTTAGACGTCCTCTAATTGTTGTTTGCATGTTTTACGTGGCTGCTATGGGTTTCTAGAAAGAACGTTTCTTACCTACGCAAAACCACAACGTAATATGCCAATTGCTATTTACCCTTCATAAGGACCCTTTTCATCGAATCCGTACCGACTAAAGTGGAGAGACCGGCACCCGCTAGCCACCTTATGCACCAAGTGCATGTCGTCGGTGGAACTCGTCTCACGAAGAGTACGTAAGGTCGGTCCGGCCGCTTCATCCCACAATACCGTCGAAACAAGATTGGACTAGTAACGGTAAGCATATTGAACAACATCAACGCCCACAACTACTTTGTGTTCTACTCGTGCAAAGAATCTACGAATAGACCTAGCTCATGATGCCACTGTTGGGGAACGGCAGAAATTCAAAATTTTCACGCATCACCAAGATCAATCTATGGAGATTCTAGCAACAAGAGGAAAGGAGAGTGCATCTACATACCCTTGTAGATCGCTAAGCGGAAGCGCTCAAGAGAACGGGGTTGAAGGAGTCGACTGTCGTGATCCAAATCACCGGAGATCCTAGTGTCGAACGGACGGCACCTCCGTGTTCAACACACGACAGCCGGTGGACGCCTCCCATGCCTTGATCCAGCAAGGAGAGAGGGAGAGGTTGAGGAAGACTCCATCCAGCAGCAGCACAACGGCGTGGTGGTGGTGGAGGAGCGTGGCATCTCGCAGGCTTCGCCAAGCACCAAGGGAGAGGAGGAGGAGGAGAGGCAGGCTGCGCTGGAGAGGGAGAGGCTCGTGGTGTTATGGGCAGCCCCTAGGCCTCATATATATAGGGAAGGGAGGGCTGCGCCCTCTAGGGTTTCCACCCCTAGGGGTGGCGGCCAGCCCTAGATGGGTTTTGGGGGTGGCCAAGAGGGGGAGAGGGAGGCGCCACTAGGTGGGCCTTAAGGCCCATCTCAACTAGGGTTTGCCCCTCCCACTCTCCCTTGCGCTTGGGCCCTTGTGGGGCGCACCAGCCCTCCTAGGGGCTGGTCCCTCCCACACTTGGCCCACGCAACCTTCTCGGGCAGGTGGCCCCACTTGGTGGACCCCGGGACCTCCCGTGGTCCCAGACATTACCGATATCGCCTCAAACTTTTCCGGTGACCAAAACAGACTTCCCATATATAAATCTTTACCTCCGACCATTCCTGAACTCCTCGTGACGCCCCGGATCTCATCCGGGACTCAACAGCATTCGTAACCACATACAAACTTCCTTTATAACCCTAGCGCCATCGAACCTTATGTGTAGACCCTACGGGTTCGGGAACCATGCGCATATGACCGGACGTTCTCCGGTCAATAACCAACAGCGGGATCTGGATACCCATGTTGGCTCCCACATGTTCCACGATGATCTCATCGGGTGAACCACGATGTCAAGTACTCAGTCGATCCCGTATACAATTCCCTTTGTCTAGCGGTATTGTACTTGCCCGAGATTCGATCGTCGGTATCCCGATACCTTGTTCAATCTCGTTACCGGCAAGTCTCTTTACTCGTTCCGTAACACATCATCCCGTGATCAACTCCTTGATCACATTGTGCACATTATGATGATGTCCTACCGAGTGGGCCCAGAGATACCTCTCCGCTTACACGGAGTGACAAATCCCAGTCTCGATTCGTGCCAACCCAACAGACACTTTCGGAGATACCCGTAGTGCACCTTTATAGTCACCCAGTTACGTTGTGACGTTTGGTACACCCAAAGCACTCCTACGGTATCCGGGAGTTGCACAATCTCATGGTCTAAGGAAATGATACTTGACATTAGAAAAGCTTTAGCATACGAACTACACGATCTTTGTGCTAGGCTTAGTATTGGGTCTTGTCCATCACATCATTCTACTAATGATGTGATCCCGTTATCAATGACATCCAATGTCCATGGTTAGGAAACCGTAACCATCTATTGATCAACGAGCTAGCCAATAGAGGCTTACTAGGGACATGGTGTTGTCTATGTATCCACACATGTATATGAGTTTCCTATCAATACAATTATAGCATGGATAATAAACGATTATCATGAACAAGGAAATATAATAATAACTAATTTATTATTGCCTCTAGGGCATATTTCCAACAGTAACTTTGATCATTGGGAAGAAATTTGTTGAACCCCGGCCCTCGGTAATTTCTGTAAATAGCACGATAACATTCACGCCATAGACCTGATTATTTAGATACAAACATCGTGGTAACTTTAACCATTGGGGAAGAAAAATGTGAAAAGATATCAGATGATTTATGTGTAAATAGCATGGTAATTTTATGTGTAAATAGCATGTAAACATATGCACTGCGGTAACTAAACATCATGATAAGTTTTTAACCGTGGGGGGAAATTTTGCTGAAACATACCACTGATAAATTTTGTGTAAATAGCATGATATTTTAAGCAATGCGGGCTTGATAGGTTACCTAGAATCACCATGATAACCTTTTTTCCCAGGAAAAAGTTGTTCAAAACATCCCCGATAATTTTTGTGTGAATAACATGATACTATAAGTACCACATAACCGATAACTTACAATATAAACATGATGGTAACTTTTTACGAAAGGAAAACAAGTTGTTAAAAACATACACTCGCCTCGCAGGGCCTCTTAGATGAATACAACACATGATGTGCCACGGAAAAGCCACATAATGTTTAGTATCATGAGGGGCACACATGCTCGTGGGTTGGCCCAAAAAAATGGCCCACTTTGACCCGCTATAGGCGTGATAAGTTACACAAAAACATCATGGTAATTTTTGACCTATGGAAAAAGTTACCGAAACACACCCAGGTTTTTAGGTGTAAGTACCATGATAACATACGAACTGTAGACCCAGTAACTCATGTACAATCCCTCATGGTAACTTTGACAGGGGCGAGGTTGATGTACACATACCCTGATAACTTATGTGTAAGTACCATGATATTTTACACATCAAAGACCTTATAACTTGTGTACAAAACACAGTGGTCACTTTGAAAGGGGTGTTGTTGTTGAAACATACCTAATAAGTTCTATGTAAATAGCACGGTAACTGACGCAACACTGACTGATAAGTTGCATGCGAATACCATGGTAACTTTATCCTGAGGGAAAAGCACGGTAATTTTCTATACTTTTTTGTAGTAACATAGTTGTAAAAAAAAGGATCAAAACGATTAGTTTCTTTAGTTTGAGCAACAAATACCTAAGGATGAGTTAGTTGTGGTGGTGCCTTTGGTGCCAAGGAGGTGTGAGTTTGAATCCCACATGCGCAATATTTTGTTTTACCATGTGGTAGACATGGAGAAGTGGCAGTTTTCTCGGGGGTGGGCGCGCGAGATATGCGGGAGAAGCAGGTTTCTCGGACGAGCCTGCAGGGTCGTTCGGGAGAAGGTAGGTCGAAGGAAGGGGGATCGTGTGGTACTTTAAAGTGAAAGAAATAGAGGTATGGCAATTTTGCTTATATGCACACATGTGCCAAATATCACAGTCCATTAGCTGTTGTACATGTCATCAATGAGTTTGTTCTTGCCAATTTTAACATGAAGTTAGTGGAACAGTTTGGATTGGGGAAGTGGTCTCAGATGGCACAGATGCTCGAAGAGTAGGAAAGCAATGCAGAGAAAGATGGTACAACCATTTGAGACCTAACATCAAGGTTTCTCTGTACTGTTTGAACTGAGGAGTCCAATGCTTCAATAAATTGTAGACCCAAATGGTTCCGTAAATAGTTAAATTGAGATAACAGTCAATGCTGGAAGCAGCAAAAGGGTTTGAACTTAGAAGTAAGTTTAGTAATCCTGTATCGGCTGTACCCGTTTATTATTGGTAGGGAGAGGCTCTTTTAGGGCCCTGGTCCGAAGTTCCATTTCTTTCAGAGTCATTAGTTTTGGAAGGATAGCTGGATTGGCAATGTTGCTCTCTCTGTTCAAAATTTCCTCGTTTGTACAGTGTTGACCTTAGTTTTAATATTACAGTGGCTAAGGTTTTTTCTTTTGAAACAGAGGCAAAAGATTTGGACGCGGAGTTTTTGTACACGAGCACACATGCACTCGTAATCTGGATTGTTAGTTACTGAGCTGTGATGCGATGCATTCAATGCTGTGGGGCAATGCATGAGGTAACGGACGTTCTGAGCGGTGGGCCATATACTGACGGCAAACAAGCTGCCGTGAGCCTGTCAGAGGCGAGCCATGGCTCGGGAAATCCATCCCCGTTCGGATCCGTGGATGAGGAAAGATTTGCTTTATCCATTAAATAACCGAAAGAGAGTTGCCCAGTTAATTAGTGGAAAACCGGATGAAACCATGACAAACCGCTGAGTGGCACACACAAGATACCCACACATGCCGCTTCAAAGGGGCCTCGTCAAGACTACAATGACGTCATCGTCCATCACTTCTCCCCTAGAGAGCATCATCGCCATCATAAACTCTAAGAAAGGACTCCAACTTCGCCAAAGATGATCGTCGAACCAATCCACACTGAAAAGGCCATGTGGACTCACACGAAGATTGGCGGGAGACCTCAGCCACCTCGACGAGACAACACAACGGCGACACCGACGGGGAGCTACGAAGGAGAACCATGCAAGGATGGCGCCGACGTAGAAGATTACCGAATGACCCACCTGCCACCTGTCATCATATGCCACATGGCCCGCCACTACAGCTTTGACTTCAAAGCAACGGACCAGCCGCCATCCCAAGAACACGTCGGAGAAGAGCCGACTACCTCAATCAAAGCCGACTCTCCTACATAGCTCCTTGCGACACCGTTGTCATAGAAGCCTCAATGTGGAAAAGTATAAAATTCGGAAGGAGTCTGAGAGGGGACCTCTTTGTTGCTTGGCAGCAGTCTAAGTATCTAATGTGACATCGATAGATTTATTTGGAAACTTTCCTCTTTCTCGTAGTTTTTCTTTTAAATCTAAAGTGTTATATCGGTTAAATCCTTTTGGGAAGATTTGGTTTATCAGAAGTTCCTCTGAAGATCAAAGATTTTCTCTGGCTCATGTTCAAAAATAGTAATCTGACTAAAGACAACTTGCTAAAGAGAGGTTATTCCCGTTAAAACTGACCGAACCTTTGGATCGAGATGTGACGATGTTGCCTTTATCAGTTTGATTGAGTGATGAAATTGGGAGTGGATGCTCCTTAATTCGAAAATAACTTCGTGCTACTTGCGCAGGGAGAAAAAGGAGAGGAAATGATTCCGCAATATTACTGCTACGATCTCACATGAGTTTAGAGTATATAGCAGTTGAATTACATTTTTCATTGTATTCAGACAACGCTCCAGCCACTAGCTTTAACAAAAGCCAAGTTTGCAAGTCCAGAACTCCAGATCAGATGCACGTGATATTGTACTCGTAGGACGCAACGGCAAGCTTTAAAAACTCACAAGTCAAAAATCTACTGCGCTACCTTGTGCTACTTACGTAGAGAGAGAAAAGGGAATCGATTCTCCATGTACGTATATGACAGATGAATTACTATTTTTGGGGGGTATTCTGTCAAAGCTCTGCCATGGTGTACTCTCGAACGAAAACATATAGACAAATCGCTGATTGGAGATCTGATGCACGTGAGGTGAGCTCTTGGAAAACTCACAAGTCAATCCGCGTGCACCTCGCTGAATACATAAATAATCTTATCAGCCATGCGCGCGCTGTCACCGACTATGCAAGTCAACTCCGGCGATGGTGGAAGGAGGCACCGACGCATAACGGCACATGCATGGCAGCTGGCCGGAGACCCTATAAATGCAAGACACCGTCGAAAGCTGGAGAGAACACATCACCAACACTGCCCACCTGATCCATCAGTAGCATATCGTAGTAGCAAACGCAAGTAGACACCCACCACCATGGCCATGGCCAAGCTCGCCCTCCTCATTCTGGTCGCCGCCTTCCTCGCTGGCACCAGCAACGGGGATTGCCGCTACCAGGTCGAGGTCAAGATGACGGGCCTGCCTTTGCCTTCGGGTGCCACAGATGCACAAATCTACCTCCAGCTGTACAACCAGGAAGGCAGCGGCGTGATCCACGTTGGCAAATTCGACTACGGCAGCAACACGGTCACCTTCAGGGACTCGAAATGTTTGGAGCCGTGCCGCCTCATCTTCCGCCTTTCAGGAAACGGTTTGCTGAACCAGTTATTCTGCCAGTATGTCGACATCACCGTCGTTGGGGTTGGGGGCAACCCGTACTCCCGGCGTTTCCTAGTGTATCAGCCGGTTCTCCTTGGCCAGCCCATCCACAGATCAATGTGCTAACTAGCACGGCGGCGCCTTGGGCTGTACGTTGTGATTGCATTGCATGTATTTCCGCGCTTTTTTCATCCTAGTTGTCGTCGTCATTGTTCTTGTTGTTGCTGCTGCTTGCATTGCTACCAACTTTAAGTTAGTGAGCTTGATTCCATATTGTCTGTCGTCGTTTGTATTCAAATCAATAGTTGTTATTTTTTCATTTGAATAATAAGCGGAAAGATTCTACATTCATTGTTTCTTCCACCTTTTTCGTGTTGACTTGTGTCAGCCAGGCGCCTGCAATTTTGATGTGATGAGTTGATGCATAAATTTGCGGAATTGGTAATTTTCAGCCAGATGAAAATCAATTGGCGTTCATTCATATTTTTTTCCGTCCGATCTATGTGTTGAGATGCATGCTTTTCTGTTTAATTTTCAGCTCTGGGCTGGTTGGTTGTCATGGGGCCTTTTAATTCGTGTGCGTGGCGTTTCATGGTCTAACCGTCTGAGCCCCTCACCCTTTTTTCCCTTTCCGCTTTCTGTAGTAGCCTTTGTCTCTTTCTCTTCTCATTTCCAGCGGCGGATGCAACGAGAGCTTAGAGGGAGAGAAACATCGCGATTTTGATTTGGAGCTCTCCCTCGCTGCTCGCTTGAGGAGTTTGAAGGTTAGACGTCCGGTGCTCTTCAAAGAGTTGTGGTTGGTTTCATCCCCCTGTCGCATCTCCCCCAGTGCTGCTAATCTCTCATGTGTGTTCCTAGTTTCAATTTTTTTTTTCGTTGCTCGGATCCGTGGGTTGCTTGTGTTCTGTGCTGTGTAAGTTTGTTCATGCTACCCCGTTAGATGCATGTGATAGTTTCACCATAGGTTTTCGCCTGATTTTGTTTCTTTAGCTAGATGCATGTCGTTCTATTGTTCGTGTGCTAGGTTATTGACCGTTTGGATATGAGATTTAACTGCTAGTAGTTAGTTTGTGCGCTTGTTGTGTAACCAGATTTTAGGAGTTAGCCACCCCAGGAGCTGTTGATTTTGTGGCTTGGTCTCTGTGAGTTGAATGAACCCAGTGAGGTGACAGGGGTTCTCAGAGAGAATACTCCAGATTTATTGACTGTGATTTAGTTGTGGCATTGATTTTTATTTGGTACGAATACTCACCTATTGAATCTATTTAACGATCTAAATATCACCGACTTTCAGATTAGCTTATGCCATTGTTGATTTTTTACTTATCGTGTTATTCTTATTCTTGAGCTTGCAAGCCTGGCACATTCTGTTTCCAAATATATTATACATATCTAATCATTTGGCATCTCAGGCACAAGAGCATGAGGTGTTTGCACCAATTGTTTTCTTCGCACCAGGGCCATGGCTTTGATCATCGATGGACGTCACTGATCACCTATTCTAACTCTGGCAAGTACCCGATGATATATGATGCCACCGGCTCTTGTGATGTACAGTGTAAACTACCGTGTGATCTCCCTCTTCTTTTGTGAACACTGCCTCTTTGGCACGTCTATCCATCCTTTTGTACTCAACATCTACCTTTGTACGAACATTGCATCCTTTAATTTACCATGTATGAACATTTGCATCCTTTAAATGTGTTTACTATAGTTCTGGTCACTATGGAGATGTGTTGGTACTATCATTCGGTATCCATCGATGATGTCTTGCTTCTATTATATGTGAATGGTTTTTTCGTTATCCCTGCTTGAAAAAAACGTTAGGACCGGCACCCTCACGCCAAGGCGCAATACCGATCTAGTTGGGTGTCGTGGCGTGGTGGCTAGTGCGGTGTACTGCAAAGCAGGAGGTTGTGTCTTGAATCCCAGTAAACACGCTTTTTGCTTCACCTTTTTCAAAATCAGAAAGAAGGTAAAAAGGCCGGCCCATATAGCATTGATGCCGACTCGCTTAAGGTGAGAAATAGTCGCCGCGGTGCTACAGGGCTTTCATGCGTACGAAGGAAATCACTGATGGGCCGGGTCGGGTTCGCTCGCCCCTGTGCGGCTTGCGAGCGTGAGGGGTCCCGAGCTCATCGTCCTCGTCTCGGCCCCTTCGCTCGGGTGTGCTCAGCCCGAGCCCCAGATCGGAGCCACGCCACCGGCGGCTGGCCGGCACCCCCGCTACGTTCTTCTACATCCATCCGTGATCTCCCTTCTTCGCGCCACCGCGGAGTGGCCTGCCGGCTAGGGACTATCCTGTCCTGGCGCCGGAGACGGGATGGGAACCGCCGGCGACCGGAAAGGAGAATGGAGTCGCTCATCGGAGACGGGCCTGAATCCCAGTGTCCCCGCGCTGTCGGCGCCGAGGAGAGGCAGCGGGGGGAAGTTGCCGGCCAACGGCCGTTGGCCACTCCGGTAAGTGCGCTCGCGACTGTACGCTACCATTCCAGAGCGATTCCACCGTTTTATAAGGCTCGCCCTTAGCAGGGCTATCACCAAGTAGAAGTAGAAGACAAGTTGAGAGTATAGAGTAGAAGTAGCGAAAATTCGTTTCTGGTCGTAGGCACAGATGAGGCCGGAATCCCATGTGTTGGTCTTTCTCGGGATTGACGTGTACATATGTATTTCAGGGCGTATTTGGCCGTTGTTCGCACTCCGTATATGACGATGGACCCCGCGCATTTAATAGGTGCTGAGCGTCCACGCCGTGGCGGATCAGGATAAGCATGGATGGATCAGTTACGTTCCTGTGCCAACCTGTCCCGTTGCTTTCACGGTATTCCATATTCATAAAATGACAGCAGGGAAGCACCATGATTTTTTTTTTTCACTTCTATTTTGTGTCACCGGCATGAAGCACCAATCTGCTGATTCATATGCACATTCAACAATCGCCCAGCCATAAGAGGAAGATTCACATTCAGATTTGAAATTGCAGGGTATTGCGGTTGGAATATTCATATTCATTCGTCCACACAAACTCAACTTCTAACACGGAAAATAGTCATATTACAGATTGGAGGAAACAAGTGTTGAATTAAGTCCACAGGGCACAAAGTACAGTATTGTCGATTATTCTAGTGTTACACAGGTCATCTTAAGTGTACTGGAAAGCCTTAAAATGCACTTGGGACAAGAGGCCTCGTACAAGACGTACGACGGTGCCCCATAACACCATAGTTCTTGCAGGTAACAGATTTGCGCGGCGGCTTTGGCACATCACCTCTCTCTGGACAGGTGGTTCTCTTATGCCCTGGGAGCTTGCATATGCTCCAGAACCTTGTCCGTTTGCTCAACCTTTCGTACGGGGCTTTATCTCTGCTCGAACACAGCCGGCCAACTGCACGCTTCTTGCTTGGAGCTGGCAGTGCGGCGAGCGCGTCCCAGTTGCCAGATGCAGCCATGCTGTTCTCGTTGTCAGACATCTCAGTGTCCTTCTCCAGTAATGCCACAGCGGAACCATTGTTCCTCCTACTTGCTTCAGCAGCTATCCTGTCCTCGATACGTAGTCCATCTCTGTTTTCCGCCAACGGAGTTGCCTCTGCCATTAAGTCTTTCATCCTACCAAGCACAAGCTATATGCAGCGACCTTTTAGTCCCCAATCCTCACCAGTTCCATAGCGTGCAGGTACAGAGTTGAGCTCCGGCAAGTAAAAGATTGATTGCAAGCATGGTCTCTTTGGAAGTGAGCAATATGTTGTGGCAAGATGTCCCTGGCAACTTTTGTCCATCTTTTTAGAATGTGCCGTTTGGGTATCTCCTATACGCCAACGTGGTCCATCACCTGTGCAAATTAGCCACTAAGTAAGTATGCAATATGGTCCATTAGTTGTGTAAATTAGCTACTATGTACCCATAGACAAGTTCTTAGCTACGAACAAACCTTCAATGCATGGCAGCAAAGCATCCTCATGTGGGCAAACTGCCCGCACTAACATTCCAACCAATCCCCCTCGTCTGATATTGTCACCTCATATTCCACCTTGCTCGATGTTAGAGTACGTAATGGCCTAATGGGTCTGGGCTGGCAGTATAGCCTGTTAGTCTTAGGGTTAATTAAAGATAAGGGTCGCTTGCTCAGGAGTCACGTAAACCTCTCTATATAAGGAGAGATGATATATCAATCTAATTAAGCAAGAAGCAATCATATTTGCTCGGCTTCCTTAGGAAGCCGGGAGATCTAACCCTAGTCGCCGCCCTGCTCTCTCTCTCTCTTGCGCGCGCAAGCAAGCCCTGGTAGGGATCCGGTTCATACCAATTTGGTATCAGCTTTCCCGGGTTCGATCATGTCCAGCCCTCCACCGAGTTCTTCCCACCCGCCGCCGCCGCACACCTACCTGATGCCACAAGGGTCTTCGTCGGTGCTGCCGCCCACACAGCATGCGCGCCGGAAGTGGGTGTGCTGGCGTCCTCAGGGGCGATTTGCACCCTCTGCCCCGGCGTCGTCCGCCCTCGTCCTCACCCGGAGCAGATGACAGCCGCCATCCTGTACGGTAGGCCATGGCGGGGCATCAAGGCCTTCCTCGTCGGGCCCTATGCGCCCCAGCCGCATCCCCAGCAGCCACCTCCTCCGCCACCACACCAACAACGGCTACCCCCTCCCCTCCCCTCCCTCGCTGCCGTCCCCCGGCCGCAACCATGGCGCCGGTCATCTCATACCAGTATGGGATGCCCTACGACGGGACTGCAACGACCTCGTTCCCATCAGCGCCGCCCCGTCCCAGGGCGTCCCCATCCAGCAGATCAAGTTACCGTCGCCGTCGCCGTCGCCGTCACCACTTCCTACTTGGATCGCTACCCATCACGTGTCGGCGGCGGTGAGGCTGCTGGCTGCTGCGTGCGGCCTCCTAGCGCGTCGGTGTGTGCGGGAGATGCGTGGTCTGCAGCTGCAGCTCCTCCAGGTTGCGCTTCGCCGCGCAAAGGACCTCGATCTCGTCCGCTGCGTCGGGGATCTTGGGCATGCGGTTTCCCCCACGGGCAGCGGGCATGTTGTTTTTCCCGCAGACAGCGACCTCAACATCTGCGACATCGGCGGTTGGGGAGGCGCACCCCTCCTCGTCATTCTCCATCGAAAGCCCTCCACTCTTCTCTGTGCGGTGCAAACCAACAACCGGCCGGCGGGGAGAAGGCATGGTGTCACCGACAGGAGCGCACCGTGTAGCACCACTGCATTCCGCCACCGGCCGCCGTGAGGGCGCCTCTGCTGGTCGCTCTTGCGACCACTTCCAGGTGACCATACACATGCACTCCTTTTATCCAGATGGTGTCCATGGGATCTAGGTGGTTGTACATGTGCACGTCCGACGTGCGGATGGTGTCCACTTTATGTTCAGGGGTCCAAAATAAAGTGTCCCGGTCCATTTCAGATTAAGAATAATAAAACAAGCCAAGATGTAAAAGGCTTGATTTTAGGTGTTAGATTTGTGTTGCGTCGAGTCATGATTATCAGTTGGTTAGGTTACAGCTCGAGGACAAGCTACATGTTCAGGTGGGGTGTAGTGTTAAAGTACATAATGGCCTAATGGGTCTGGGCTGGCGGTATAGCCCGTTAGTTTTAGGGTTAACTGAAGATAAGGGTCGCTTGCTTTGGAGTCAAGTAAACCTCTCTATATAAGGAGAGGATATGTATCAATCTAATCAAGCAAGAAGCAATTATATTTGCTCGGCTTCCTTAGGGAGCCGGGAGACCTAACCCTAGCCGCCTTTCTCTCTCTCTCTCTCTCTCTCTCTCTCTCTCTCTCTCTCTCTCTCTCTCTCTCTCTCTCTCTCTCTCTCTCTCTCTCTCTCTCACGTGCGCGCGCGCATGCAACAACGGCGCCCCAGCACTGGCGACCACGCCTTCCTCCACACCTTCCCTCCTTCCACCCCTACAACATGAGACTACGCCCTGGTAGGGATCCGGTTCATACCACTCCACCTTTCTTGTCTTTCAGCATTGTTGTGCCTTGCAATATACTTCTTTTTCTTTTCTGCTTCCTCGACCTGGTACGACCCTCCTTCGAACAGATGCTCACCAAATTGTTCAAACATTCTCCTTGTATAAATTTTACTTGCATGCCCCTCCATAGCAATGTTTGTCCTCATCACAGCTCCACTTAAGAAGAGGTCAAAATATACATTAACAAACCTTCAAAATGAGAGAAATTTTTTAAAGGTGATGCAAATATATTTTTGCTTACAATCCATGTCCTCTTTTCTTGGTAGCTCTCATCTGATTCCCTGTCAAATTGAAGCCTCATGTAGTGACGAACGAGCACATGCATAGGGCTTGACGGTGGCATGTACATTTTTAGCATATTGTTTGCACTCTCGCTCCACTGCGTGCTGGTCATCTTGGCGCAGAATACACCTTTGAAGTACGGCTTCGCCCACTTGCGACGTATCTCATATAGATTTGTCATGTAATTGCGGCTCTTCAGATTATATTTGTTGACCCCATGTCGTCTCAAATTCTTCCTCAGTTATCATGTGATTCGCAACTTTGTGGAATTCAGCCCTAAACTCGCTCTTGCTGCTGTATAGAGGGCCAAGGTTGTGCTTTGCTTTCTTGAGTATACGCCATTTGCACCATACACACTCCCAGGAAGCTCACTCTTTATCGCTACCTCCATGCATGGCCCTTGCTTGGTCTACAAAAAGCATCCAGAAATAAGAGAAGGAGGGATGGCTGAGCCTCCTCAGAGCTCAGTGACTTTCAGCCGTTGAATCGGTTCCCTTGATGCGTTTCTGGACGTCGGATCAACATCTGGATCAACCTGGGCCGTCGGATCTCGAGCTGGCACTGCTGGAATGAATAGTAATGGCAGAAAAATGTAAATACCATGCCCCCACCGGGGTATTTTGGTCATTTCACTCGCCGGGGTATAAAGGGCCGGCTCCGTGGAGACAACCCTAGCCGCCCGCCACCCCCCCCCGCCCTCTCCCTTCCCTCCCACGCCTCCTCTCCTCCTTCCCCCCGCCGCCCGGCCTCCTCCTTCCACCCCTCCGCCGGCTCCTCTCCTCGCCAAGGCCTCCTCCCCACCAGCGCCTCCCTCTCCTCCTTTCCTGCCTTCGCCCGGCCTCCTCCTTCCAAGACCACCGATCTGGCGCGCCCGCCTCACCGTCCTCCGCCGCCCGCCTCCGCCTCCCGCCTCGCCTCGCTCCTTGGCCGCCCCTGTGCTGCCCTCGCTCACAGTGTCACGCCTAATATGCGACCATATCCAAAGGAACTCGACGGTCCCACCAAGGATAGACCCGCATATTGGAACGCTTTTGCAAGGTGGATATCATTACATCAACATTACATAATAGATGGGGATACATACATCGGCACAAATGCCCCAAGAATACATCAACATCATATACAAGATCAACATCCGCTCACGGATGAAACATAAATGAAACTCAAACAATATCCACCTCGCTAACCCAGGCTGCCGACCGAACCTATCCCCGATCGAAGAAGAAGCGTAAGAAGAACTCCAAAATAAGCGAACATCGCCTCACGTCATGATCATCGCAAAACCTGTACCGCAATCGGTGGTGTAGTAATCTGTGAGCCACGAGGACTCAAAGCAATCCCATTACCATGGGTATCAAGACTAGCAAAGCTTTATGGGAAAGGAAGGGGTAAAGTGGTGAGGTTGCAGCAGCGACTAAGCATATATGGTGGCTAACATACGCAAATGAGAGCGAAAAGAGATACAAAGGAACGGTCGTCAACTAGTAATGATCAAGAAGTGATCCTGAACTCCTACTTACGCCGACATAACCCGAAACCGTGTTCTCCTCTCGATCAACCCCAAAAGAGACACTCACGGTTACGCTTTACGGTTGGTGTATTTTAGAAGAGTTTGCTTCAAGTTTACTACAACCGGATATTAACAAATTCCCATCTGCCACATAACCGCGGGCACGGCTCTCGAAAGTTTATACCTGCAGGGTGTCCCAACTTAGCCCATGATAAGCTCTCGCGATCAACGAAGGATATTCCTTCTCCCCGGGAAGAGCCGATCAGTCTCGGAATCCCGGCTACAAGACATTTCGGCAGCAATAAAACAAGACCAGCACAGCTGCCCGATGCGCCGACAATCCCGATAGGAGCTGCACATATCTCGTTCTCAGGGCAACACCGGATGAGACTAGCTACGAGTAAAACCAAACCTCGGGTTGCCTCAAGGTGGCCCCAGCAGTAGTTTCGGTTCAGCCTGCACTTAGAGAAGCAACGCCCGGGGCTGAATAAAGATGACCCTTGGTTTAATTACTCCCAAGGGAAATATAGGTGGTGGTGAGGCAAATGGTAAAACCAAAGTTGGGCCTTGCTGGACGAGTCTTATTCAAAGCGAACTGTCAAGGGGTCCCATAAATCACCCGACCGCATTAGGGACGCAAAATCCGGGAACATAATACCGATATGACGGAAACTAGGGCGGCAAGAGTGGAACAAAACACAGGCATAAGGCCGAGCCTTCCACCCTTTACCAAGTATATAGATGCATTAATAATATAAGATATATTGTGATAACCCAACAAGTAAACATGTTCCAACAAGGAACAACATCTCCATGTTCCAACAAGGAACAAACTTCATCTTCACCTGCAACTAACAACGCTAAAAGAGGGGCTGAGCAAAGCGGTAACATAGCCAAACAACGGTTTGCTAGGAAGGGTGCAAAAGGTTAGAGGCTGACATGGCAATTAGGATGGCTTGATAAACAGGTAATAGGTAGCGCAGCATAGCGATAGAACGAAGCAACTAGCATAGCAATGATAGTAGTGAGATCCAGGGTAGCGGTCATCTTGCCTGAAATCCCGCAAGGAAGAAGAACGAGTCCATGAAGAAGACGAACGGATGAAGCCGAACCAAGCGTAGACGAACGAATCCTCACGATCGCAAGGAAACGGGAACTAACAAGAAGAAGCACACAACATAGTAAACACACCACACATGAACAAGGCATGATGCACAAACAAGCATGATGCATGACAAATCTAGATGAGGCTACTCATGGCAAGAGATGATGCAAACAAGAACAACACATCAAGACAAGTTTAAATGAGGCTGGAAACAACATAGAACAATTCCGGTAAGTCCTCATATGCAAATTTCGAAATTGGTCCAGATCTGAATAAACCTTATGTTCAAGTTGTTAAACAGCAGTTTAAGATGCACCACGATGATCTACACGAAATTCTAGTCAAGCTACATATAAAGTTCATTAGATTCGGAGCTACGGACTAGAAGATATGAGCAAAACAAGTTAAACATGGCATTGATGCAAAATGCATACAAACATCAAGCAAACACCTCAAAACAAGGATGCAACATGATAATATGAAGCTACATGCAAAATCAAGCAAGTTTCATATAGAGCACACTCAAAACGGAGCAACGGTTCAACACTTACACACTATACAAGTTATAGCAACAATCTGTCCAAAACAGCAACTAGGCATATTGCAAGCATCAAAACAATAAGCTACAGCATCTTAACATGATAACAAAAGGCATGGGCATGATGTACAGGTAAAGCATTACAAAACATGAACAATGAGCTATCTCCAGAAATCACTAGAACATGCTCAAAATGACATGGCAAGATTGCAAATAATAACAGTTTCAGACTTTGCAAAAAATAACATCAGGTTGCAATGTTTAGAGCTATCAAACAACATGCTACGGGAACTTATCATGGCAAACAAAGGCATGGCATGAATCTACTCAAAGCATAGAACAAAAGTCCCTTACTGACCATAAGCCAAAAAGAATCAGAAAATATGATGGCACCCATGTAAACATGGCAAGTTATATTACAGATTCATACATGGCAGGAACAACGATAAGTAGGCATGTTAGTGAGCTTGAATCACTCACCACAGAGCAATACATGGCATGGCAAGGCAACCAACAGTAAGAAGACATGGCATAGAAGCTATACATGGCAAGAACAACATCATAGCATGCAAGGATCAACTACAACAACCTTGGCAAAATTGAATAACATGTAAACAATCTGCCAGGAAACATTTTATAGCAAAAGTAGAGCTCGATTGACTCAAGCTATGGCACTCCATAATTGCAAACAAGGGCATGGATGGATAGAGCAAGACATGTTTAACAAAACATCCTTACTGAAGTATCTCAAAATATGTATGGACCTCTTGGTAGCATCAAGTTAACATGGCATCAAAATATTAGCAAAACAGGGGCTGAAATCAGCAACATCAAGACACCTAGTTTGCATGCTTGTGCTAGTCACCACATAGATCACAAAAATACATGGCATACACCACTGGAAAGATGGCATGGCATATTACAAAACACATGTAGGACTCAAATTCATAGGATGCACACATCAATCATGGCAAAAATAACAAAAGTGCAAGTTCTGATAAAAATCAGAAACTAACATCACATAGCACTCTTCCAACAGCATTTCGGCCATCAAGATGAGCTCAAATAAAACTGATGCAATGAGATGAAATGATCTACTCTTCGAGACGAACATTTTGACATATTACACGAGCAAAACGGAGCAATGATGATAGAGTTATGATGCGATGAAAATACATGAAAATGTTAGCAGATTCGGGACTTAGTCATTTTTCGAAAAAAAAAGGGTGAGCGCACTAAAACTAAAAGTCGCATGGCCGGGGTTTAGACGGGTGGCTCACCATGGGCCGAGGCCCAGAAGGGGAAGGAGGCAGGCCGGCTTGGGCTTCGCTGCGGACGAGGCCGCCCACTCGGGAGGGCGCGCCCACGCGGGCGACGCGAGCGGTCGGTTGGTCGAAGCGGCTCCTCCGCCGACCCCTACCCAGACGGCGGTAGCCTGACTCGGCAGGGGCCGGGCGAGGGCGGAGGAGGCCATGGGGCGGCGTCCCGGCCGGATCCGGGCGGATCTCGACGCTGGCGGCTGCGTTCCGGCGACGGCGAGGCCAGCCGGGCGACGGGCGGAGCTCAAGGGCGGCGGGACCTGCAGGGAAGGAGAGAGTTGAGATCTCGAGAGAGAAAGAGGGAAGACGAAGGAGGACGGGAGAGAGGAGGCAGGGTCGGCCTGGTTGTTTCGCCAGCCGACGAGGCCGCAAGGCGGCGGGTCGGGCCTCCGGCCCGGCGAGGTCCCCGTGGCCGGAGCGCAAGGACGAGGCGGCGGCGAGGGCATCGCCGAGGAAGCGGGCGAGGGGCTGGGGCGACGGGGTCAGGCCGGCCGCGGCCGGGCGGGTTTCGTGGGCCTCGGGCCGCGCGGTGGGTGCTGGTTGGGGGCGACGTGGCCGTCTTCGGTTGGAGCGGAGCGGCACTGGGTGGCGGCGTGACCACTCAGGCGGCGCCATGTGGCGAGGATGAGGTGGCCGGCGGCGGATCTGGAGAGGGGAGGCGGCGGCGCGGCCCTCGAGGTGGGAGGAGGCGGTGAAAACGAGGAGGAGAGGGGGATAGGCTGCCAAAAATGGAAGGGGAAGGTGTATATAAAGGGTAGGGACTAGGGTTTGAAGATTTTGGAGGGGTTTCGGAGCCTCCGATCGCGATCCGACGGACCCGATCGAGAGGGGGGGTTAGGCAGGCCTAGGTGGGCTGCGTGAAGAGAGAGAGGGCAGTCCGGCACGGGTTTCCGGAGACCGAAAACGTCCGACGAATAAGCCGACAACGGTGCCGCTACGGATGGCGGTTGGGCTATCAAACGAGCTCGAATCGCGATTTAAACTTGACAGGCGGCCTGTCTACACTATAATAAGACCGCACGACAAGTTGCAACCCATTCCGAGAACATTTTTGTGCCACTCACGAAATAAGGTAAAAGGGGCGCCGGGAGACATAGGAGTGCCGGATTGCAAAACGGGCAACGGGGAAAATGCTCGGATGCATGAGACGAACACGTATGCAAAATGAAATGCACATGATGACATGATATGAAATGCAAATGATGACATGGCAAAATGCAACACGCAAGCAAATGACATGGCAACGATCGCGAATAATGGCGGGCACTGGCGATCGAATCCGGGCGTTACATCGCTCCGCGCCGCCGCTTTCTCGCCGCCCCATCTCACCGCGCTCCGCCGGTCGCCTCCTGCCTCCCACCGTGGAGAACAGCGACAGGCGGCTGCCAACGGACGGATACAGGCAGAGGAGGGTCAGAGAGGCGCGCGGAAGGCCGACGAGGTAGGGCGGCGCCGGATCCAGAGTTCGGGGTGGTGCCATGGTTGCTCGGTGAGCTCCTGCAGGGGAAGATGGCGGGGCGAGATTTAAAGGGAGATGGGAGAGAGAAGGGAAAGGGAGTGGCGGCGGGGATTCTGCTGCTCACCGCGAATATCGAGCGCTTGGGCACCATGCGAGGCTGCGGCTGCGGGCGGTTGGATACGCAGCCTTAGGCAAGCTGTTGCTGCTTCCGAGTGCTGAGCGTTGCTCCGTCGAGTCCGGCTCTTGGGGGTGAGGCTGCGCCTTGGGCGATGTCGACGAGCTCCAATGGCTTGAGGCCACCAACGCGCTTTGGTGGATCGATCCGGCGCCAGGAACCGCCCAGGCCTCGCTGCATCTCTGGCGGCTCATCTTCGTCTCCTCCCTCGCTCCAACGTGCGGTTCCGCTTCCCGCTGGTCACGGGGTGCAGCCTTGCAGGGGCGCATTGGGCAGGGCCTCCTCTTTTTGCGGTGAGTTCATCCCCCTCCTCCTCCTCTCTTATCTGCTCTAGCTCTCACCCTCTCCTCTTCTTCCTTCTCTCTCAGATTTGGTGCAGCAGCCGCTGTTGGGTTGCAGTTCTTTGGACACGTTCGTGCACCTATGGAAAGAAGACGACCCAAGGTGAGCCGGGGGAAGGCAGCGGTGAGCACCCTCTCTACTTCCCCCATTTCCTTCCCTCCAACCCCTGTCTCTTGCACCCATTCGTTTCAGATTCAATTTGATATGTGATCTGTTCATTTGCAGGGTGCTGGATTGGCAGTCCTCCAGAGTTTCTGGGAAGAAGAAGATGGGTAAGCTCCTCTTTCTCTTCTATTGACTAGCTTGATTTAGTTTCCAGCAGCAGAAAATAGTGTATGAGACCTATCCGTGTCTGTCAGTCAAGATTAGAGTTGTAGCCCTGTCTCCAACTACATGTTGAATATTAACAATCTTGCTGGAAAAAGAAGAAAGATTGAATCATAGTTTGCAATAAATGAAAATGAAGTTTCTTTTTTACATTTTTTTCACTCACTGGGAGGGTCACTGTTTATATGTTTGCTTCACTATTTATATGCTTGCTTCACCTTTTTCTGTATCACCATGGAAATCATTTGTACATGAGCTCTGGAACAAGGAAAACAATAATCGCAAGGAGGCTTAATAAGGTATGTCCAAAGTAATCGTGGTTCCTCTGCATTTATGAGAAAACAAAATACACTATTTTTTGAATATGGAAATGATAAATCATAGAACTGTTTGCAGATATATTTCAGTTCACCCATAACAGATTCTGATTGTATGTGAGATATAACCATATTCTTATTTCACTACTAATATTACTGCCTAATTCTACATATCAGTTGTATCGCGCTACTCTGCTAATACTCTAGATTCTGGAGGACCTTCTGTTTTTAGGTTATTGTTATCTTCCAGCCTTTATCATACATTCTTCTTGTCCAATTGTATTGATACCAAAAATAATTGAGAAAGCATGAAATGGAATATATTGTTTTTGATGAACTGGACCATAAGGGGAGTATTTTCTGATGGAACATGCGCTTTATCTTAGTGTCAACCATCAAAGGTTTATTGCGACGGATAGAGAAGAAAAGGCATGCCATAATATCATAAGCCTGATGTAAACACATATATGGTTCTGTTTCAGCTTCTGTAAACGCTTCGAATTCCAAAACTCTACTACCTCTGAGTGACTATACACATGTATACATTCAGTAGAAAACTCTGCTACCTCTGAGTTATATTGATAATGCGCGTAATTGGTAGTAGCTCTGCATAGGGTGGTTGGCTTGCTACTGACTGGGGGCAGCAACAGTGTGCATTCGTGCTAGCTCTTCCTCCCCCAATTACAGTGGTTGAAATTGGGGGAACCTGGGATGCTTTTGCTGTTGGTTGGGAGGACGAGCTGCACCGCGCATTCGTGTTACCCCCGAACCCCCACCCCCACCCCATTATTTTTGTGGTTGAGCTGGGGGACCAGACAGTGGTTTGTGTTCTGCTTTTAGATCCTAGGTACCAATGTATTTATATTTAGTATATTAAAATTGAGTGTCACCTTCTCAAGTTAAATTGTTATTACTTTTAGGCACCTCCTTCGCCCAGCCGCTCCTTTGGGATCCTGCTGCAGTCCTCACTGCCACCTTCTCCTTCGCCCAGCTGGCAGCCCCCTTTCTTTGCAGCTTGACATAAAGATTAGCATGTGTGTGTGTCCTGCGGCTCGAGAGGGACAAAATAGGAGGTCACCATGAAATGTCGAAAGAGAAAGGGAGGCCATAAGAGTGGATCATTCATTTGTCATCGGTTTCTCATCACTTATCCAATACTTTCTTTGTTGCTATCTTCTGATGATATACTGACTTGCTATATCTATATTCTCAATATGTAAATACGTAAGGGAGTGGATACCAGTATATTACTCTTTCCGTCCATATAATCAGATTTTTGTCTGTCAATTTTATAAAATTCTTTGGATTTGCTCAATATGTGGCATGTACCTAGGACCATTCACTCCAATGTGGTATGAGAACATTTATTTTCTAATTGTTCTTAGTTTGATGTCAAGGCGTACTCATTCTTGAAATCTATGTGGCTTTTTCAGAAACAGTATGTTCCAAGAAGTTTATTCAAGAGAGCTGGGCATATAGGTCCGTCATGACTACCAATGCCCTACAGGTCCGTCTCCGTCTCAATCTCGATCTCCTTGTGGACTGAAAGCTGATGCCATGTCTTTTATGTGATTTGATGGCTCTGGTTCTTCCATGATATATTCTATTTGCTGTCCTGAAGGATGGCTTGGTTGATGCAATCAGTGTATCCCTCACAGATCCACTTGGAACTCATGCTGCAGGCCATCAATTAGGTGTGGTAATGAACTTTTCCTTTCCTGAGCATTTCATTTTCCTCTTGTTTTTAGTTGCTATATACTGTAATGGTATTTTTTCAGTGGTGCTTTGCCTTATCTATTGCTATATATTTATCCTTTTCAATACTGTGTGACGTGCTAATTTAGACATTGTCAGTACATCTATTACTTTTTGGCTTATATCTATATTAGTTAAGATGGTTCATGCAGTTTCGTGGCATTTTTATTTTTCTTCTCGGGGTCTCTTGTACTTTGTAGCTGAAATTCCATTATGTGTGAATGAAAAAGAACGGGAATAAGCTGACCATGTGTATAAATATCACTAACTACTGATACTTTGCATCAGTTATCTAGAAGTAATTCATGTTGTACCCGTAGGATCAAAGTATAGGTTGTTTTCGTCCAAAGAAATGCATTATAGATTTACCAATTATGTACTTACAATCTGAAATAGGCTAACCAGCAGAAAAATTGGTTCGATTATGATATTATTGTTCAATCCAAAGAAATGCATTATAGATTTACCAAGTATAAGTAGTATACTCTCTAGAAGTTTGGCACTGCCCATGTTTTGTCATTTAAGTGTTCTATAGTGTTATGCTCTTGTAGTAACCATTTGGTTTTGATGGCAGGATAACCATACTCAAGTCTGGTAGTGCGATGGCTCCTGTGAAACTAATTTCTGCACAATTTGTTTCAATGAGCACCCAGGTAATTCAGATGCTCCATTTGATTCTTGGACACTATCCCTGCTGCTTGCTGGGAGACTCCTGATTTTTGTTTTGTTTTTGCAGTGATTTGCGACGAGGCATGGTACGACTCCGTCAGCTTGCTGGGAGACTCGGCCGGCTCCGACAACGACGACAACGATTACTCCAGCGTCAGTTGAGGTATTGTGCTCGCCTGGTTTCTCATGCCCTGTAGTGCAGTTTCAGGCTCACAGCGTACTCAGCATCAGATGCTCCCCCTCCTTGCATATCCAGGTCCTCTCCTGGAAGACGTCATCGGTGGCACGTGTTGGGGAACGTTGCAGAAAATTAAAATTTTTCCTACGGTTTCACCAAGATCCATCTATGAGTTCTACCATGCAACGAGTAACGAGAGAGAGTTTGCATCTACATACCACTTGTAGATCGAATACGGAAGCGTTCTTGAGAGTGGTGATGACGAAGACGTTCCCAACGTGATTCCGATCACCGATGACCAAAGTACTCGAAGGACAGTACCTCCGTGTTCAACACACGACGGGACGATGGCGTCTCCTCCGCCTTGATCCAGCAAGAGTGAAGGAGAGGTTGAAGAAGACAATCCCGATGGCAGCACGACGGCGTGGTGCAAAGCAGTACTAGTAGTTCTCCCAGCAGGCTTCGCCAAGCTTGCGTGGAGAAAGAGAGGTGTTGGGAGGAGGGGCTGCGCCACAACTGTGTTGGCAGCCTCCCCCCACCCCTCTATTTATAGGAGGAGAGGGTCAAGGGGGCCGCCCTCTAGGGCAAACCCTAGGGGGGGCGGCCAAGGAGGAGGGAGGAGGTGGCTTGCCCCCAAGCCAGGGCGCCCTTTAGGTTTCCTCCTCCCCAAACCCTAGGCGATGGGCCTAGGTGGAGGCGCACCCAGCCCACCAGGCTGGTTCCCTCCCACTTAGCCCATGTGGCCCCCGGAGAGGTGGCCCTCCCGTGGACCTCCGGAACCTCCCGTGGGCCCGTGATTTACCAGATACCACCGAAACTTCCCGAGTCCGCTTAACCACTTTCCATATATAAATCTTTACCTCCGACCATTCCGAACTCCTCGTGACGTCCGGGATCTCATCCGGACTCCAACAACATTCGTAATCACATACTTGTCTTCCTATTAACCCTAAGCGCCACCGAACCTTAGTGTGTAGACCCTACGGGTTCGGGAGACATGCGATATGACCGAGACTACCTCAAGTCAATAACCAACAGCGGATCTGGATACCCATGTTGGCTCCTACATGCTCCTCGATGTTGTCATCGGATGAACCACGATGTCAAGGGTTCAAGCAACCCCGTATTCTATTCCCTTTGTCGACGGTGTGTTACTTGCCCGAGACTCGATCGTCGGTATCCCAATACCTCGCTTAGTCTCGTTATCGCAAGTCACTTTACTCGCATCGCAATGCATGATCCGTGACCGGACACTTGGTCACCTTGAGCTCATTATGATGATGCATTACCGAGTGGGCCTAAGTGATACCTCTCCGTCATACGGAGTGACAAATCCCGCCTCGATCCGTGTCAACCCAATGGTTACTTTCGGAGATACCTGTAGTGCACCTTTATAGTCACCCGCCACGTTGTGACGTTTGATACACCCAAAGCACTCCTACGGTATCCGGAATTGCACGATCTCATGGTCAAGGAGAGATACTTGACATTGGAAAAGCTCTAGCAAAACGAACTACACGATCTTTGTGCTATGCTTAGGATTGTCTTGTCCATCACGCCATTCTCCTAATGACGTGATCCCGCTGTCAATGACATCCGATGTCCATAGTCAGAAACCATGACTATCTGCTGACCAACGAGCTAGTCTACTAGAGGCTTACTAGGACGATTGTAGTCTATGTATTCACACGTATTACGATTTCCGGATAATACAGTTATAGCATGAATAAAGACAATTATCAAGAACAAGGAAATATAATAATAATGCTTTTATTATTGCCTCTAGGGCATATTTCCAACAGCACGAACGTGGCGCCGTGCAAGGACGTGGTGTGCTTGGTGGACACCATGCAACGCCTCCGGAGCATCGCGGATGCGGAGGCGTGCCAGGGTGAAAAGAATGGTAGAGCGTGGCGTCGTGCTCGCCTCGGCCTTTCCTGGGCTCTATCCCGAGCTAAAAGGTCCAGTCGATGCCGGTCGCCAGGTTCAGCCCGCACCACCAGAGGAAGAAATCGGCCATCGTCGGTCTCTCCTTCTTGTGGAGATCGTACAAGGGCAATGAAATGACCAAAATGAGTGAGTCAACACCAACACTTTCACCTACTGATCCAGCAGCATCATTCAAATTGTTCGTCAGCATTTCGTTTATGCTTTGCTAACAAAACAGACGTTCAATTCAGCTGGCTCCGTGAAGTACCTGTACCGGCCGAGAGCAGGCCTGACACTGCTGTATTCAGTCGACGAGAAACCGTTGGAGGGCTGCTGGTCAGTCCTCGAGCCATCGGTGTTCAGAGTCAGAGGTTACTGAAACTCCTGATATGCATTCATCCACTGTGTATTTCTTCTTCACAAGATGCCCGATCAAGCTTTTGAAATTGACCGCAGATACAAGAGGAAATCCCTAGCCCCAAACTGCTCCCCCTACACCCCGATCGGAGCAGACATGTTTGCTTGCGCAAGGAAAGTGCACCACATCGCGCTCCCGTCGCTGAAGCCCCACGCCTCCTTCCCTTCGCTTCTCATTGTGAACATTCAGGTAATTCACTTGTATTTCTTCACCTACTTAACCAAGTAGTGTTGATTGTTTAGTACTTTTTTGAGAAAATTATTGCTTAGTCTGAGCTTAATAGGTTATAAATGATCTGTACGGTTGCCTACCTATCCCACTACCATGTTCTGTGAGAACAACGGCGACGGTGTAAACCTGGTCCTCTATTTCAAGATATTCGACAGCTTCGACAAGGAGATTTCTCCGCAGCTCAAGGACAACATCAAGGTAAGCCGAATTGATTGCATTTCCATGGCATCATAATGTAACCCATTTTGAGTACCCATGAACAAATTTCTGATGAGTTCATGGTCATGTAGAGTGTTATGAATGAGGAAATGGAGAAGGTCAAGGGGTTCCCGGTGGACAGCAACGTGCCCTACACAGAGAGGCTGAAAATCCTGGCCGGCATTGTAAACCCCAAGACCCGCAGATCAAGGCAACCGAGAGAAGGCTTGTACTACAATTAGAAGCCAGCACGACAAGACCCCAAAGACAAATTCTACAAGGTAGTAACCAGTTATACATGCTTCCTCACATCTCCATCAACCCACATGTGCTCAAATTAGAAATTCTTGATGCACCTCCAGTCCCGACTGAAACATCTTCATCTGTTTGTTCATTGTGACGTAGGGATCGAACTACTTCGAGATCGACATTGACGTGCACCGGTTCAGCTACATATCGGGAAAGGGCCTTGAGACCTTTCGAGAGCGGCTGAAACATGGTGTCATCGATCTTGGGCTAACCATTTAGGTATTATTATTTTTCCTTTTGTTCTTGGCCTTAGGACCCGACCCATATTTTGTTCCCTGAAAGTCTGAATGCATTATTACTGGAATAGCAGGGTATTTTAACTTGTAGTTCAAGGTTATTTGATTAGATAAAGGTTCTCATTGCATATTTTATGCTCAAAGAAAGAAATAATTTGCACCAGATGTATGTAGGCATGGTCATGGCGTTGATCCGGAGAAGCTCAACGACAATGGCATACCCCTCTCCATTTTGACATTGGACAAATAGTATTGATCTTTATGTATAAGTATCCCCTGCACATACTGTCTTTCCTAAGTGTTCTTCTTTTGCATTGCAACATACTCTGCGTACATTTTATGGGCACACACGGACACATGTGGTGCGTACAAGTTATGTACTCAAATTTAGGGGTTGATAAAAGATTGTTTATCTTTGTGTCAGTACTCAAATTTTGAAGTTGATTGCACACATCCTAAAATGACATCCAAAGAAAATTAGAGAGAGTAAATAGCTAGCATAGTGACAAGTCTGGACAATATCATGTATATGGGCTTATCAAGCTATCATGTAGAAAGATTCAGTTTTCGTACATTTGCAGGTTAACTTGCCATAGAACACCCTTGATAAAAAAATCATTAAGTTTGGCAAGTGAATCCTCAGTGAGGATGATACTAAAATTGACAGACTTGCAAGTACTAAATGCCATCAATTGCAAAACAAAATTATCTGAAATCCTGCAAGTTTTACTACCTATTTTTGTTGTATAGTTCTACTTGCTTGAAAAGAAGCAATGCACAACAGTTACCACAAAGAACACAATATTGTGTGCACAAGCTAGACTATAACTATCTAATTGATTTGGTTTGCCATCTGGTGTTTATCTAATTTATTTATACCAAAATGAGTAATTCTGATGCACCTCTTCTTTCCTAATAATAGTTGCTTCTGACTAGCGACTGGCGGCGCTGGATGTGCTCGTTTCCTTTGTCGTGCAACTTCTTCGACTCAACCCGACCGTGTTACAGGTTTCTCTTCCCCTCCCTCTCTCTTGACCCCCTATTATTTTCCGGATTGGAAGTGGCCTAAAGAATAGGAAGGCACTTGGAACTAGCATTTACATATGTTTTCTCTCTCAGATTTTGAAGGTCGATCTCTCCATAATCTTTACCTCTGATGATATTTCCTTTTCTGGGTATTTTACTTTGTCATGTGCATTGCGACCTGGAGACCTTTATGATTACATCTGCAACATAGTGATAGGGAGGTGTTGCATATGGTGACTTCTAAACTGATGTGCACATTTATCTCCTTTTACTTTATCATGCTAGCGTATTGTCTGAATCCCATTGTCTGAACAATGCCATTTATTTTGGAAGTTCTCATTTCAGCTGACATGTTTCCTGATGCAAACTCATTCAACCACGTATAGCCTTCACTGCACATCATTTGGTTGATCTTTAGTTCTTGGGTTCTGCAGATGCAAAATGGAGCCGGCGACCAGCCCTTCTTCCTCGCCCTCAGCCTTGACACCACCGTTGACGCCTCCAAGAGCGGTCGGGCATCGGCGGCGACGCCGGCAAGGCAACATGCGTTGCAACATGCAACCAAATCAAATGGAGTGTGGACGAAGTTATATATCAAGCAAATTGGATGAAGGTGTGTGGACAAAGTTATATATATCTAATATTCAACCATGTAGTTTACTATTATGCAGTGTGAAAAACGGTGTACATCAGTTATCTGGGACTAATAATATGGACTGCTTTTGATTTCTACGACACCGAACCTTGCTTAGATAGGGCCATTTTTTAGTTATTTTACGGAGTATTTACTGTTGTTAGTATCTATCATCACCTCTGTGAGTAATATCAGATATATTTCCATCCTGAGATATATTGAGTAATATCAGATGTTGATCGAAAAAGGGTTATATCATCATATATTTGATCATTGAACTTTTTTTGATTAATTCCTTGATATATTTCCATCCTGATAGACACGCACATGTGGGAGTTGGGGTTCAGCAAGTAGCCCTTCTTTGATTAAGTTGTACTGTTACATGTGCTAAACTTGCCTTCCTACTACTGCATTATATCGGTTTGATCTTTCACTGCTTGATCATATCGGTTGGACCGGCACCCTCGCGCCAAGGCGCGTTGCCGATCTAGTAGCAACTAACACAGTCAAAATGAATGCTCTTATATAATAAGGTGTATGTACTTGTGGTTGCAATGATTCAAGCTTGGCACATACCTGTCAATATTGTTTGTGGATGTTTACCGCCCATCGTGTTGAAGAATTCAGAAAACACCCACTCGAAGCTTGCCACTTGCTCATCATGCATAAGGACTCCAGCAAGTATTATCCTTTGGAAGTGGTTGTTCACGCCTATAAATAATCCAAAGGGCATGTCATACAAGTTGGTCCTATACGTTTGCATCGAATGTGATTGCATCACCGAAGAATTTATACTGCATCTTGCTCCCATTGGTTCACATGAGGTTCTTGATTCTGCTCTCCTCGTCTCCTTGGACTCGGTACGTGAATTCCGTATCGTTCTTCTGTATCTCTTTGAACACAGCCAGCGTTTTGTTCACATCATCGTCAGCCTGATCCCGACTAAGTCGCCCATACAGATTGCGCAACGATCTCTTTGTGAAAGGAACATTTTGTGATGCCCCAAAGAAGCTCCCTACTATGGTATAAACTTTGTTGAGGTTCACATTGTTCACCCTAAGTTGGTTCACCAAATCTTTCGTGTAAACGTCTATGTGCTTGTGAGATGGCCAATGAACCTTTTCACCACATGTCAGAGAGAGTGAGTGATTGTGATTGGACCTATGCTCAGCAATGTACCACCCATTGTCTGTAGCTCTTAGTAATCTGATCATCGCAGGGCAATCGCAGTGGCAGGATCGGCTGTTCTTGTAAACTGATTGAGTACTTTCCTTGATTGCATATAGAGTACAGGTGGGATTACATATAGGAGGGCAGTGCCCAACCGAAAGCAGTACGTGCACGGGGATCGTGCGTAGAGCATGGGTTGAGCGCAGTCAGTGGTCTAACACTTCCGCAGTGTCGTAGCGGGCTCGACGACGTTGAGACTGGCTCGAATGTCGAGGAAGGGAGCAGATGGCAGTCCCTTGGTGAAGATGTCGGCAAATTGCGCCTGGTGGGGACATGCAGAACACGTACATCCCCTAGAGCGACCTTCTCCCTAACGAAGTGTATGTCTATCTCTATGTGTTTAGTACGACGATGTTGTACAGGATTACATGACATGTACATAGCGGAGATATTATCACAATAAACGACGGTAGCTTGATGGAGAGGCAGGTGGAGCTCGCTGAGAAGTTGACGAAGCCAGACGGTTTCGGCGACGGCGTGGGCGACGGAGTGATATTCAGCTTCAGCAGATGACCTGGAAACAGTGAGATGTCTCTTCGAAGACCATGAAATCAAGTTATCACCCAGATACACACAATAACCAGAAGTAGATCGACGAGTATCCGGACATCCAGCCCAGTCTGCATCAGAATACAATGTTAGAGTAGTGGGAGAGGAAGGTGTGATGGAAAGCCCATGAGCAAGAGTTCCTTTGAGGTAACGCAAAATGCGTTTAACATGATTGTAGTGAGGAATACGCGGGTCATGCATGTATAAACAGTCTTGTTGAACTGCGTAGGTGAGCTCAGGACGAGTTAGAGTCATATACTGAAGGGCTCTGGTGAGGCTATGGTAGAGTGTGGGATCAGAGAAAGGCTCGCCATCGCAGGAAAGTTTAGAACCCGTTTCAGCTGGAGTGCGAGAGGGATGGCAGTCGGACATGCCGGCCTTGGAGAGAAGATCGATTGCATATTGACGCTGAGAAAGAAAAAAGCCGGAGGAAGAACGAGAGACTGCAATGCCGAGAAAGTGATGAAGGAGCCCAAGGTCGGTCATGCTGAACTCGTGCCCAAGGGAATGGATGATGCTGGAAAGAAAAGAGTCAGAAGAAGCGGTGAGCATGATGTCATCAACAAATAAGAGGAGATATGCAATTTGAGTGTATGTTTTGAGAATAAAGAGAGAAGAGTCAGAACGAGAAGGTTGAAAACCGATGGTGTGAAGAAAAGTGGCAAAGCGTTGAAACCAAGCCCGGGGCGCCTGTTTGAGACTGTAAAGCGATTTTTGAAGGTGGCACACATGGTCAGGGAAGGATGGGTTAGTGAACCCGAGGGGCTGACGGCAGAAAACGGTTTCGTTGAGAGTGCCGTGCAAGAAAGCGTTCTTCACATCCAATTGGTGAATGGGCCAAGAAGAGGAAACGGCAAGACTGAGAACCACACGAATTGTGCTGGGCTTAACGACAGGCGAGAAAGTTTCGTCAAAGTCAATGCCGGCTTGCTGATAGTCACCGCGGCAAACCCAACGAGCTTTGTAGCGAGAAAGAGACCCGTCGGAGTTGAATTTGTGCCGAAAAACCCACTTGCTGGAAACAACATTAGCACCGGCTGGGCGTGGAACGAGAGACCATGTGTTGTTCTGCAGAAGAGCGTCATACTCCTCCTTCATTGCGTGGAACCAGTTGGGGTCAAGAAGAGCGGCTTTGTAAGAGTGTGGTATTGGGGAGAGAGAAGTGGATGAAGCAGTGAGGTTGAGGCGTTTAGCTGGTTGGCGAAATCCTGATTTGGCGCGAGTACACATGGTGTGATCATTAGTGGTAATAGGTGCTGGTGTGGCAGCGGGTGGTAATGGATGGTGTGGATGGGGCATAGAAGATGGAGGAGAAGACGGGACATGTGGATGCTGTGGTGACGAGCAAACATCGTGCGTAGGAGAGGCTGCATGGGTGGGGGACAAAGCTGAAGGAAATATGCCCTAGAGGCAATAATAAAAGTTATTATTTATTTCCTTATATCATGATAAATGTTTATTATTCATGCTAGAATTGTATTAACCGGAAACATAATACATGTGTGAATATATAGACAAACAGTATGTCACTAGTATGCCTCTACTTGACTAGCTTGTTAAACAAAGATGGTTATGTTTCCTAACCATGAACAAGGAGTTGTTATTTGATTAACAAGGTCACATCATTAGTTGAATGATCTGATTGACATGACCCATTCCGTTAGCTTAACAGTTGATCGTTTAGTATGTTAATGCTTTCTTCATGACCCATACATGTTCCTATAACTATGAGATTATGCAACTCCGTTTACGGAGGAACACTTTGGTACTACCAAACGTCACAACGTAATCTGGGTGATTATAAAGGAGTACTACAGGTGTCTCCAAAGGTACTTGTTGGGTTGGCGATTTCGAGATTAGGTTTTGTCACTCCGATTGTCGGAGAGGTATCTCAGGCCTTCTCGGTAATGCACATCACTTAAGCCTTGCAAGCATTACAACTAATGAGTTAGTTGTGAGATGATGTATTCTGAGCGAGTAAAGAGACTTACCGTAGCGAGATTGAACTAGGTATTGGATACCGACGATCGAATCTCGGGTAAGTAACATACCGATGACAAAGGAACAACGTATGTCGTTATGCGGTTTGACCGATAAAGATCTTCAGTAGAATATGTAGGAACCAATATGGGCATCCAGGTTCCGCTATTGGTTATTGACCGAGAATGGTTCTAGGTCATGTCTACATAGTTCTCGAACCCGTAGGGTCCGCACGCTTAACGCTTCGATGACAGTTCATAATGAGTTTATAAGTATTGATGCACCGAAGGTTGTTCGGAGTCCCGGATGTGATCACGGACATGACGAGGAGTCTCGAAATGGTCGAGACATAAAGATTGATATATTGGAAGCCTACATTTGGACATCGGAAGTGTTCCGGGTGAAATCGGAATTTTACCGGAGTACCGGGAGGTTACCGGAACCCCCCGGGAGGTCCATGGGCCTTAATGGGCCATGGGAGAAGAGGAAGGGCAGGCCAAGGTGGCTGCGCGCCCCTCCCCTCTAGTCCGAATAGGACAAGGAAGGGGGCGGCGCCTTCCTCTCCCCTCCTCCAATCCTAGTCCAACTAGGAGGGGGAGTCCTACTCCGGTGGGAGTAGGACTCCTCCTTGCGCGCCTCCCCTAGGGCCGCCACCTCCCCTTGGCTCCTTTATATACGGGGCAGGGGCACCCAAGACACACAAGTTGATCTACGGATCTTGCCTTAGCCGTGTGCGGTGCCCCTTCCACCATATTCCACTTCGGTCATATCGTCATGAGCTTAGGAGAAGCCTGCGCGGAGAAGTCATATCGTCACGGAGCTTAGGCGAAGCCCTGCGTCGGTGGAGCATCAACATCGTCACCACGCCGTCATCTTGACGGAACTCATCCCGACACTTTGCTGGATCGAGTCCGGGATCGTCATCGAGCTGAGCGTGTGCGAACTCGGAGGTGCCGTCGTTCGGTGCTTGGATCGGTCGGATCGTGGAGACGACGACTACATCAACCGCGTTGTTATAACGCTTCGCTTTCGGTCTCACGAGGGTGCGTGGGCGGACCTCTCCCTCTCGTTGCTATGCCATCACCATGGTCTTGCGTGATCGTAGGAAATTTTTGAAATTACTACGTTCCCCAACAAAGTGGCATCCGAGCCTGGTTTTATGCGTTGATGTCATGTGCACGAGTAGAACACAAGTGAGTTGTGGACGATACAAGTCATACTGCCTACCAGCATGTCATACTTTGGTTCAGCGGTATTGTGAGATGAAGCGGCCCGGACCGACATTACGCGTACGCTTACGCGAGACTGGTTTCACCGCTCCGAGCACTCGTTGCTTAAAGGTGACCGCGGGTGTCTGTCTCTCTCACTTTAGTTGAATCGAGTGTGGCTCGCCCGGTCCTTGAGAAGGTTAAAGCGGAGTCTATTTGACGAAGTATCGTTGTGGTTTTGATGCGAGGTAAGAACGGTTCTTGCTCAGCCCGTAGCAGCCACGTAAAACTTGCAACAACAAAGTAGAGGACGTCTAACTTGTTTTTGCAGGGCATGATGTGATGTGATGTGGTCAAAACGTGATGCTATACTTTATTGTATGAGATGATCATGTTTTGTAACCGAAGTTATCGGCAATGGCAGGAGCCATATGGTTGTCGCTTTATTGTATGAAATGCAACGCCATGTAATTGCTTTACTTTATCACTAAGGAGTAGCGATAGTCGTAGAAGCAATAGTTGGCGAGACGACAACGATGCTACGATGGAGATCAAGGTGTCGCTACCGGTGACGATGGTGATCATGACGGTGCTTGGCGATGGAGATCACAAGCACAAGATGATGATGACCATATCATATCACTTATATTGATTGCATGTGATGTTTATCCTTTATGCATCTTATCTTGCTTTGATTGACGGTAGCATTATAAGATGATCTCTCACTAAAATTATCAAGAAGTGTTCTCCCGAGTATGCACCGTTGCGAAAGTTCTTCGTCTTTGAGACACCACGTGATGATCGGGTGTGATAGGCTCTACGCTCAAATACAACGGGTGCAAAACAGTTGCGCACGCGAATACTCGAGTTAAACTTGACGAGCCTAGCATATAACAGATATGGCCTCGGAACACGAGACCGAAGGTCGAGCGTGAATCATATAGTAGATATGATCAACATAGTGATGTTCACCATTGAAACTACTCCATCTCACGTGATGATCGGACATGGTTTAGTTGATTTGGATCACGTAATCACTTAGATGACTAGAGATGTCGTCTAAGTGGGAGTTTTTAATATGATTAATTAAACTTAAATTTATCATGAACTTAGTACCGATAGTATTTTGCTTGTCTATGTTTCTTGTAGATAGATGGCTCGTCTTTGTTGTTCCGTTGAATTTTAATCGTTCCTTGAGAAAGCAAAGTTGAAAGATGATGGTAGCAATTACACGGACTGGGTCCGTAACTTGAGGATTATCCTCATTGCTGCACGAAAAATTACGCCCTGGAAGCACCATTTGGGTGACGAACTGCTGCAGATCTTGAGCCGAAGTTGTGAACGTCGCAAAGCAGAGCTGATGACTACTCTATAGTTCAGTGTGCCATGCTTTACGGCTTAGAACCGGGTCTTCAACGACGTTTTGAACGTCATGGAGCATATGAGATGTTCCAGGAGTTGAAGTTAATATTTCAAGCAAATGCCCGGATTGAGAGATATGAAGTCTCCAATAAGTTCTATAGCTGCAAGATGGAGGAGAATAGTTACATCGGTGAGCACATACTCAAAATGTCCGGGTATAACAATCACTTAATTCAGCTGGGAGTTAATCTTCCGGATGATAGTGTCATTGATGAATTCTCCAATCACGCCACCAAGCTACAAGAGCTTCGTGATGAACTATAATATGCAAGGGATGACTAAGACAATTCTGAGCTCTTAGCGATGCTGAAAGCATGGAGGTAGAAATCAAGAAAGAGCATCAAGTGTTGATGGTCAGCAAGACCACTAGTTTCAAGAAAAGGGCAAAGGGAAGAAGAAGGAAACTTCAAAAGAACAGCAAGAAAGTTGCTGATCAAGAGAAGAAACCCAAGTCTGGACCTAAGCCACAAATCGAGTGTTTTACCGCAAGCGATCGACCTTCGAAGCGGAACTGCCCCAAGTATTTGGCGGATAAAAGGATGGCAAGGTGATCAAAGGTATATGTGATATACATGTTATTGATGTGTACCTTACTAATACTCGCAGTAGTACTGGTATTTGATACTGGTTCATTGCTAATATTTGCAACTCAAACAGGAACTACGGATTGCGAAGATTGGCTAAGGACGAGGTGACGACGCGCGTTGGAAATGGTTCCAAAGTCGATGTGATCATGATCGGCACGCTACCTCTACATCTACCTTCGGGATTAGTTTTAGACCTAAATAATTGTTATTTGGTGCCGCGTTGAGCATGAACATTATATCTGGATCTTGTTTATTGCGAGACGGTTATTCATTTAAATCAGAGAATAATGGTTGTTCTATTTATATGAGTAATATCTTTTATGGTCATGCACCCTTGAAGAATGGTCTATTCTTGTTGAATCTCGACAGTAGTGATACACATATTCATAATGTTGAAGCCAAAAGATGCAGAGTTGATAATGATAGTGCAACTTATTTGTGGCATTGCCGTTTAGGTCATATCGGTGTAAAACGCATGAAGAAACTCCATACTGATGGGCTTCTGGAATCACTTGATTATGAATCACTTGGTACTTGCGAACCGTGCCTCATGGGCAAGATGACAAAAACGCCGTTCTCCGGAACTATGGAGCGTGCAACTGATTTGTTGGAAATCATACATACTGATGTTTATGGTCCAATGAATGTTGAGGCACGCGGCGGGTATCGTTATTTTCTCACCTTCACATATGATTTGAGCAGATATGGGTATATCTACTTAATGAAACACAAATCTGAAACATTTGAAAAGTTCAAAGAATTTCAGAGTGAAGTGAAAAATCATCGTAACAAGAAAATAAAGTTTCTACGATCTGATCGTGGAGGAGAATATTTGAGTTACGAGTTTGGTTTACATTTGAAACAATGTGGAATAGTTTAGCAACTCACGCCACCGGAACACCACAGAGAAATGGTGTGTCCGAACGTCGAATCGTACTTTACTAGATATGGTGCGATCTATGATGTCTATTTCCGATTTACCGCTATCGCTTTGGGGTTATGCTTTAGAGACGGCCGCATTCACGTTGAATAGGACACCGTCAAAATCCGTTGAGACGACGCCTTATGAACTGTGGTTTGGCAAGAAACCAAAGTTGTCGTTTCTTAAAGTTTGGGGCTGCGATGCTTATGTAAAGAAACTTCAACCAGATAAGCTCGAACCCAAATCGAAAAATGTGTCTTCATAGGATACCCAAAGGAGACTGTTGGGTACACCTTCTATCACAGATCTGAAGGCAAGATTTTCGTTGCTAAATTCGGGTCCTTTCTAGAGAAGGAGTTTCTCTCGAAAGAAGTGAGTGGGAGGAAAGTAGAACTTGATGAGATAATCAGATCTGCTCCCTTATTGGAAAGTAGTTCATCACAAGAAATGGTTCTGTGACAACTACACCAATTAGTGAGGAACTAATGATGATGATCATGAAGTTTGAGATCAAGTTGCTCTTGAACCTCGTGAGGTCAACCAGAGTAAAATACGCACTGAGTGGTACGGTAATCTTATTTCGAAGTCATGTTACTTGACCATGGCGAACCTACAAACTATGAAGAAGCGATGGTGAGCCCAGATTCGCAAAATGGCTGGAAGCCATGAAATCTGAGATGGGATCCATGTATGAGAACAAAGTATGGACTTTGGTTGACTTGCCGATGATCGGCAAGCCATTGAAAATAAATGGATCTTTAAGAAGAAGACCGCCGATGGTAATGTAACTGTCTACAAAGCTCGACTTGTTGCAAAAGGTTTTCGACAAGTTCAAGGGGTTGACTACGATGAGACTTTCTCACCCGAAGCGATGCTTAAGTCTGTCCGAATCATGTTAGCAATTGCCGCATTTTATGATTATGAAATTTGGCAAATGGATGTAAAACCGCATTCTTGAATGGATTTCTAGAAGAAGAGTTGTATATGATGCAACCAGAAGGTTTTGTCGATCCAAAGGGTGCTAACAAAGTGTGCAAGCTCCAACGATCAATTTATGGTCGGTGCAAGCCTCTCGGAGTTGGAATAAACGCTTTGATAGTGTGATCAAAGCATATGGGTTTGTACAGACTTTTGGAGAAGCCTGTATTTACAAGAAAGTGAGTGGGAGCTCAGAGCATTTCTGATATTATATGTGGACGACATATTATTAATTGGAAATGATATAGAATTTCTGGATAGCATAAAAGGATACTTGAATAAAAGTTTTTCAATGAAAGACCTCGGTGAAGCTGCTTACATATTGGGCATCAAGATCTATAGAGATAGATCAAGACGCTTAATTGGACTTTCACAAAGCACATACCTTGATAAAGTTTTGAAAAAGTTCAAAATGGATCGTGCAAAGAAAGGTTTTTTACGTGTTGCAAGGTGTAAGATTGAGTCGACTCAATGCCCGACCACAGCAGAAGATAGAGAGAAAATGAAAGATGTTCCTATGCTTCAGCCATAGGCTCTATCATGTATGCAATGCTGTGTACCAGACTGACGTATGCTTAGCTGTAAGCTTGGCGGGAAGGTACCAAAGTAATCCAGAGTGGATCATGGACAGCGGTCAAGAACATCCTGAAATACCGAAAAGGACTAAGGATATGTTTTCGATATGGAGGTGACAAAGAGCTAGTCGTAAATGGTTACGCCGATGTAAGCTTTGACACCGATCCGGACGATTCTAAATCGCAAACCGGATACGTGTTTTTATTAAACGGTGGAGCTGTCGGTTGGTGCAGTTCTAAACAAAGCGTCGTGGCGGGATCTACATGTGAAGCGGAGTACATAGCTGCTTCGAAGCAGCAAATGAAGGAGTCTGGATGAAAGAGTTCATTTCGATCTAGGTGTCATACCTAGTGCATTGGGACCGATGAAGATCTTCTGTGACAATATGGTGCAATTGCCTTGGCAAAGGAATCCAGATTTCACAAGAGGACCAAGCACATCAAGAGACGCCTCAATTCCATTCGGGACCAAGTCCAAGTGGGAGACATAGAGATTTGCAAAATACATACGGATCTGAATGTTGCAGACCGTTGACTAAGCCTCTTCCACGAGCAAAACATGATCAGCACCAAGACTCCATGGGTGTAAGGATCATTACTTTGTAATCTAGATTATTGACTCTAGTGCAAGTGGGAGATCAAGGAAATATGCCCTAGAGGCAATAATAAAAGTTATTATTTATTTCCTTATATCATGATAAATGTTTATTATTCATGCTAGAATTGTATTAACCGGAAACATAATACATGTGTGAATATATAGAAAAACAGTATGTCACTAGTGTGCCTCTACTTGACTAGCTTGTTAATCAAAGATGGTTATGTTTCCTAACCATGAACAAGGAGTTGTTATTTGATTAACAAGGTCACATCATTAGTTGAATGATCTGATTGACATGACCCATTCCGTTAGCTTAACACTTGATCGCTTAGTATGTTAATGCTTTCTTCATGACCCATACATGTTCCTATAACTATGAGATTATGCAACTCCTGTTTCGGAGGAACACTTTGATACTACCAAACGTCACAACGAATCGGGTGATTATAAAGGAGTACTACAGGTGTCTCCAAAGGTACTTGTTGGGTTGGCGATTTGAGATTAGGTTTTGTCACTCCGATTGTCGGAGAGGTATCTCGTGCCTTCTCGGTAATGCACATCACTTAAGCCTTGCAAGCATTACAACTAATGAGTTAGTTGTGAGATGATGTATTACTGAACGAGTAAAGAGACTTACGATAACGAGATTGAACTAGGTATTGGATACCGACGATCGAATCTCGGGTAAGTAACATACCGATGACAAAGGGAACAACGATGTCGTTATGCGGTTTGACCGATAAAGATCTTCAGAGAATATGTAGGATCCAATATGGGCATCTAGGTTCCGCTATTGGTTATTGACCGAGAATGGTTCTAGGTCATGTCTACATAGTTCTCGAACCCGTAGGGTCCGCACGCTTAACGCTTCGATGACAGCTCATAATGAGTTTATAAGTATTGATGCACGAAGGTTGTTCGAGTCCCGGATGTGATCACAGACATGACGAGGAGTCTCGAAATGGTCGAGACATAAAGATTGATATATTGAAGCCTACATTTGGACATCGGAAGTGTTCGGGTGAAATCGATTTATCGAGTACCGGAGGTTACCGGAACCCCGGAGGTCCATGGGCCTTAATGGGCCATGGGAGAAGAGGAAGGGCAGGCCAGGTGGGCTGCCCCTCCCCCTCTAGTCCGAATAGGACAAGGAAGGGGGCGCCTTCCTCTTCCCTCCTCCAATCCTAGTCCAACTAGAGAGGGGGAGTCCTACTCCGGTGGGAGTAGGACTCCTCCTTGCGCGCCTCCCCTAGGGCCGCCACCTCCCCTTGGCTCCTTTATATCTGGGGCAGGGGCACCCCAAGACACACAAGTTGATCTACGGATCTTGCCTTAGCGTGTGCGGTGCCCCTTCCACCATATTCCACTTCGTCATATCGTCGCGGAGCTTAGGAGAAGCCCTGCGCCGGAGAAGTCATATCGTCACGGAGCTTAGGCGAAGCCCTCGCGTCGGTGGAGCATCAACATCGCCACCATGCCGTCGTCTTGTGGAACTCATCCCGACACTTTGCTGGATCGGAGTCCGGGATCGCCATCGAGCTGAACGTGTGCGTAACTCGGAGGTGCCGTGACGCTCGGTGCTTGGATCGGTCGGATCGTGGAGACGCACGACTACATCAACAGCGTTGTTATAACGCTTCGCTTTCGGTCTCACAGTGCGTGGACGGACACTCTCCCCTCTCGTTGCTATGCCATCACCATGGTCTTGCGTGATCGTAGGAAAATTTTTGAAATTACTACGTTCCCCAACAAAAGCTGCATGCATGGGTGTAGTGGCGGGCCCGGGTGAATCTGTGGAGGGAGAGGTGGCAGGAGAATCTGGGAAGGAGGGTGCGGATTGGTCAGTGGATGCCAGGGGAAGGCGGTCATTGGAGAAGGGAGGCGGGGTGGATCCCGGAGAGAATGGCCTCCTGGGCGCGGAAGCAGGTGAGGGTGCACGGGTATCGAGAGATACAGTGGGGGCTGGTAGGGACGATGATGTGACCACGTGAACAGGGCCATGCAGGCCATGCATGGGGGCCGATTTGGGATTGATGGAGGGAGTGATGGGAGCAGAAAAATCTGGCAGGGTGTGGGACGCAAAAGGAAAGATGGTTTCGTCGAAGGTGACATGGCGTGAGATATAAACGCGACCGGTTTGTATGTCAAGACAACGGCATCCTTTGTGTGAATCAGAATACCCTAGGAATACACATGGCAAGGAACGAGGGGAGAGCTTGTGGGGGCTGTGGAGCTAATGTTTGGAAAACAGAGGCAGCCAAAAAGGTGTAGGCTGTTGTAGGAGGGTGGGGCTAGAAATAAGGATTCGTATGGGGAAACTTGGGGCTGGTGGTGGTGGGCCGAAAGTTAAGAAGATATGTGGCGTGACGAAGAGCTTCAACCCAAAAATGAGGCGGCATGGAGGCCTGGATGAGAAGAGTGCGCAGGATGTCGTTAATGGTACGAAGGGATCGCTCCGCTTTTCCGTTTTGAGATGAAGTGTATGGGCAAGAACAGCGAAGGAGAATGCCATGTTGTAAGAAGAATTCTCTGTTGCGAGTGTTGTCAAATTCTTTACCATTGTCACATTGCAAAAAGCGAATGGGAAGGGAGAAGTGTGTATAAACGTAGCGCTGAAAATTTACAAAGAGAGAGTGAACATCAGATTTAGAGCGAATGGGAAAGGTCCAAATATAGTGAGAATAATCATCCACGATTACAAGATAGTACTTAAAACCAGACACACTAGGGATAGGCGAGGTCCATAAGTCACAATGCAACAACTCAAAAGGAAAAGTGCTAGTAGTAGTAGATGTACTAAAGGGCAAGCGAACATGTTTGCCCAACTGACACGCGTGACAGAGAGATGCGTCATGAGAGCCTCGATCATGCGGGAGTTGGAACTCTTGAAGAAGCGTGGTAGTGGTGGTGGCGTTGGGATGACCGAAACGGCGATGCCATAGAGTGACGGAGGCATGCATGGCTTGAGGTGATGGAGGGGAGGCGCCGTTGATGGTGCAGAGGGGCATAGGCCGTGTACGCATGCGGCGGTGGCCGGGAGCCAAGAATGCCGGGAGTCCCGACGGAGGGACGCATGCCGGGTGCCCAGGCTCCACTGTATGCAGGAGGAGCACCGTAGGGGGAAGGCGCGGTCCAGGGCATCAGCCATGCCTGAACGAGCCCCGTCCAGGGATCAGCAGTAGGGCGCCATGGTGAAGAAGCCGGGGGCGCCGCGGGCGTCGGTGGCGTTGGCGCTGATGGAGGAGCCGGCGGAGGACGACGAGGAAGCCGACGAGTGCTGCTTGGGCGGTCGATAGACCGGGTTTTTGCCCTTGTAATTTGGACTTGGACGCCATCCGGGAGGCGGCTGCGGGATGGGCGGCGCCGAGGATGATGCTGGCGGCGATGGAGCAGGATTGGCGGCGGTGTGGAAGAGACGGGGAGACGGGGAGCGCCGATCTTGCGCGCCTGGGTTTGCTCCTCGAGCTGCAGCATCGACCTCGCCTCGGACAGAGACGATAGGGGGCGAAGTGGAGGAATTAGCGACGCCTGCTGCGCGAACCGCTCGTCCAGCCCGCCCATGAGGGCGTGTAGAAGAGAGCGATCGGCAATGGTTTCCCCGAGTTCCCGGAGTTCATCGCCAATCGCCTTGATCTGTTGACAGAAGACGCCAACAGGACGATCGCCCTGGGTGATGGTGCGGAGCTCGACGTTGAGTGCCGAGATGCGGGCGTCGCGGTTGTCCTGAAACAGACGCCGAAGCTCTGTCCAGATGTCACGCGCGGTGGCGCCATCCTTGACGACGAGGTTGAACAGCTCGGTGGAGATGCGCGTGTAAAGCCACTGGATTATGGCGAGATCGTCCTTGAGCCAGCGAGGATTGTGCGGCTCGGGAGGAGAGGCGTCGGAGATGTGGTGAAGCAGCGAGCAGCGGCCGAGGTGGATCTCGAACAAGTGGCGCCCGTGGTAGTAGTTCCTGCTATGGAGATCAAGAACAATGGGGATGAAGGGAGTCACATCGGTGATTGTGTCGCTGAAGGAGAGAGAGGGGATAGTGAGGGTAGTAGTGGAGGAGGTCGCCGGAAGAGTTTGGTTGCCGGCGGCCGGTTGGGAGGGATTGTCGGCGCCGGAGTTGGTCATGGCGCTGGAGTTTAGGAGAGGATCGTGGGAGAGTTATCTGATACCATGTAAACTGATTGAGTACTTTCCTTGATTGCATACAGAGTACAGGTGGGATTACATATAGGAGGGCAGTGCCCAACCGAAAGCAGTACGTGCACGGGGATCGTGCGTAGATCGTGGGCTGAGCGCAGTCAGCGGTCTAACAGTTCTGTTGCTCTGGTTTCCCCTGCAATGTTTTTCTGATCGTTGTCACCAGAACATAACTTGAAGTTTAGAGCTACACGTACTTATTACAATGCCAAAGTAAATGTGTTAAGTACTCACCGAGCATGCGCAGACAATCTCTTGCATACATTTTGTTCTCTTGACATTCAAGCGACTCTTGCATATTTTATACCAAATCCAAGCTCCCAAGAGTACATGTTGTAGAAATCATATGCTTCACCAAGAGAATCAAAACTCATGCCAATCTCAGGCTTCACTACGTTATCAGTAGGTTTGTCAGCATATTTGCTTATGGTTTCTTCTAAAGGGGTGACTCTATCAGCACAAGGTGCCCTGTCCGGTGGTGCACGCCCAATTAGGAGCCTGAAATTTTGTAACCGCTGTCTTTCCCGTGGGCTCGGCGGACTGGGTGCGAATGCGCCCTCTTGCAGGGGATTTTGTTTTGTTCTGAAGAATCACCAAGGTTGCCGACCACAACGGCGCAAGAAGAGTTGTCGGTTGCTGGTGCTGACCGTCGGACGTCCATCAACACCAATGGATCTGGCTACTCCACATCGGCGGTGACTTCTGTCAGCAGGAATTTATGGAATGACCATGAATCCCAAAAAACAGTGAGTTTTCCTTGCTACCGCGCCCCAGTTTCGAATCGAACAGAATAGAGCCGTGCACACCGTACCTGTCAACTGGATCTAGTAGAAATTCCATCCCGCCATGGAGCAACTCAACGGCCGTCATGGCACTTCTAGCCGCCGCCATTGTTTCGCCTTCCGCCGGGTAGCTGTGGTAGGAAGAGGGGAAAAGGGGAAAGGATAGGTGCTGCACTATCTACAGGGGATGGGGAGACTCGATTTCTCTGGTTGAGCCAAGCTGTCATCTACCAACCAGCATTTACTCACCCTTTGACGGCGGCACAATGACCTCTCACGGCGCGCTTACTGTTCTGATCCAGGATCATGTTTTGCATGACGGACCGGATCCACGGCTCGGCTCACGTCCGTAACGATCAATTCAAAACCAAAGCGCGCCAGCTAGCGTACATCACTGTTCCATCCCGTATTCTCCCAGCGCTCCTCATTTTCCTCGCGACCGCATATGATGTCGTGGACCCACTTGTGCGAATCCCTAGAGCTGGACGTACGATCATGATAACATGTCCAGATACCACCCTTCTCAGGAACGCCGCTCTAGTAGTGTGTATACTGATGAATCTGCACCTATGCTATTTCAGGTGAATAGCACTGTATGTGCTAATGATGTTGTTTCATAAGGAAGGATATATTATATATTGATAATATTGTTCTTTTTTTTGCGAGGAAATATTGTTCTTTTTCTACTCCTATTATACTCCCTCCGTCCCATAATATAAGAACGTTTTTGACACTACAAAAATGTTCTTATATTATGGGACGGAGGGAGTACTTTTTATTTGCTTCTTATAAGCATGTGAGACAGTTACGCAGAATAGAAAAAAACCGTTGCAGTAAATTATTACTCAGAGACCACTATCAGATAACTTAAGTGAGACAGTTATGCAAATAAACAACTAAGATTCATCACTTTTTTAAGAAAATATCTTACAATTGGGTTCTCTAGGTTGTGATCAAGTCACACAGTTTGAAGCTGTAAATAACACTTTTAATGAAGATAGCCTACTCCTGAAATCAGATGGAAGAACAAACTTAGGTAGCGTAAAGTCGCTTTCCCTGGTGCGGCACCATGTTGCTCAGCTCACAGATGCTTGATTTCGCATTATGAAGAGCCTCAGCTCTCTGCATGTAACTACCCTGCTGCACTACCAACTGCTGCTGCTACTGAAGATGGTTTCAGATATAAGTGGTGATACAACAATGTTCTCCTCCAAGTTACTACGGATGTAACATCTACATAATCCAGCGGCTCAGTACATATGTTAGTGTTGTGCAGTTTAGCTATCAATATGATACTCGTTCCTCATATATATCTGATACAAGTGCACAGAGGTCTAGCACGATCTGAGACAAGTGATGTATTTCCTGAATCTGTTGCAGGTCACCATTCTTCAGTATGCTCCTCAAGATGGCGATGGTAGATGTCAGGGGTGATGATGTTAGCTCATGGCTGCAAGCAAGAGCAGCTCAGGCTGGGATCAAGCACGGCAGCCCGGGCAGCAGCGGTTGTCCCTTTCATGCCCGCAAGAGCTTGTGCGGTATGCGGAAGGCGATGGCGGCGCTGACGCTGACGACACGCACAGTGAGGTCGTTGCCACTTGCCAAGTTCGCCGGGCAGGAATGCTCTGTTTGCTTCGAGCTGCTTGCAGACACTCAGTATGATCGTCTTCCTGCTTCTTTTCCCAGTTGAATAATCTGAACCTATGTAGTTGATTGTTGGTATTTGATTGTCTTACAATCATTTGACTTAAAATTATATTTACATGTACAATATTTTTTTTTGCAATTAGTTGATCCTACGTGCAAATACATACATAATTACTTTGTTTGCTAAGTAGTTGTGCTTACTTTTGATCACATAGAAAACGAAACCAAGCATCATATGACATGCACTCCAATGCTAATATGTGCATGACCAACATGTCGCAATGGGTAGTGTGTGTTCCACGTTTGGGAGTAATGCATGCTTCATTAGTTCTCTTGCATGAAGTAATCAATTTATGATAGTAAATGTTTCATTAACGATGCAAATTTATAAAGCCATAAAACTAACTTAACTTGTGGTCTTTAAGGGTCATATGTTCTTGTTTAGATATAATGTGACATTGTGCGCCAATGTCTCCTCCTCTAGGAGATGCAGGTAAAGAGGAAGCATCATCCAATTTCGCCCTGGCCCCCGCCCCCTAGCTAGTTTCTGAACACCCCCCCCCCTCCCACCCTCCCATGGGTTTTAGTTGCTTCCAGCTCCATTCAGGGAGCTGTGATGACGTGCCACTTGATTTCCATGTGCAGCAAAATGGCCACTATGAGCTCCGTTCTGTTGATCGTTCATTTGAACCTGCTGGTGGATCGATCGTTCCGTTTGCAACCTTCTATCATGGGTCATATCCACAAGGCACAACCAAGAAAGATGTCGTTGACGGTGCTTCATCGATCATTCATAATCCTGGACCTCACTTGCCTCTCTTGTCGCCAAAACCTGAGATTTCACATCTCATAGGAGGTGGAATGGGATCATACAAGACGTATGAGACGAGCGGCAGGTTTATTCCAGGAAGGAAGGCCTCGAGCAAGGCTGTCAAGAAGGCTAATGTTGTCAAAGGGCAATGGACACCGGAAGAAGACAGGTAAATTGGAACACTTTATGCATGCTTTGTTAAATATTGCCTCCACCTAAAGTAAAAAATCGTTGAATTACTGTAAGTTATGCTATTAGTTGCTTTCTGCATGTTATCAATCAGTTTGTTCTTGCGAACTTTAACAGGAAGTTAGTAAAGTTAGTGGAACAGTTTGGACTGAGGAAGTGGTCTCAGATGGCGCAAATGCTGCTTGCAAGAGTAGGAAAGCAATGCAGAGAAAGATGGCACAACCATTTGAGACCTAACATCAAGGTTTGTCCCTCTAAATTCTGTTTTAACTGAGGTGTCCAATGCTTCAATAATTTGTAGGACCAAATCACCAAATGGTTCTGTAAATAGTTAAATGGAGTTAACAATCAGTTTTGGAAGAAGCAAAAGGGTTAGAAGTAAGTTATACTAATCCTGTATCTGCTGTCCGCCTGTACCTGTTGATTGGTAGGAAGTGCTCTGTTAGATCCCTGTCTGAAGTTCCCTCTCTTCAGAGTCATTAGTTGCTGCCAATTCGAGCTGCTCTAGTGGTGCCAAAACTTCTCCCACCATTCTGAATTCACTCTTCCCTGGACAATTCTGTGCCCTTACAAGCAATACCTATAGAACATGCTTGTCTTTTTTTTTTTGCAAGGTGTAGGGCATGTTTGTTAAAACCAACCTGTGAAGAATGTCCGCCTAGTACATGGCCAAAGCAGCACCAAGTTACGGAAGGGATCCTCACAATTTCTCATTTAGGTTGTATATTCTTTAAATTAGTAAGATATCTTTTGGCTTGGGCCTTGGCCCATAAGCCAATTAGACATAACATATATGATTTGTTATTTAGTTTGATTGTTAGGCATCTGTAGAAGATCCTTTAGCAGAAATTAATCGAGCGAGTACCATTTGCCCCTGTTAACTTAAAAAGTCTACAAAATGTCTAATGTTAAATAACCATAATAGGTAAATTTCATGGCAGAACACAGAAAATGGACACTAATATTTTCCAAATTTAAAATAGTTTTTGTCAAGTTCTTTTTCTCTCTCCCCAAAACACATCATAGTCTATGTACTATTCATGCTTTGCAATAAAAAATTGTGCATGGAACCACAAATGCAGAAAGATACTTGGAGTGAGGAGGAAGATATGGTTCTGATACAAACGCACAAGGAGGTTGGCAACAAATGGGCAGAGATAGCTAAGCGCCTCCCTGGGAGAACGGAGAACTCCATAAAAAATCGTTGGAATGCAACAAAGAGAAGGCAATTTGCGCGGAGGCGGACCCGCAGTAGAGCCAAGAATCCCAAATCAGGGACCCTTCTACAGAACTATATCAAAAGCCTTGGGATTGGCTCTAGCAAGGTCATTGCTCCTCTAGATCCGAAAGAACCTCCATTGTCAGCATTTTCACCAGCAACCCCAACACAAAATCGGGCACATATGAATGATAATTGGCCAGAATCCAGCCCATCCAACATAATGGTCACCCAAGGAATATTCAGCACAGATGACAGACAGATTCACTCATGTGAAGAAATTCTAGTTCCCACATCTGATGACTTTTCTGTGGACATGTTTGATGGTTTAGTTAACAGAGAGGAGGTGCAATACCAGGCTTACAACATAGATGATGATGTTGACATGGACTATATCATCAACCATATTGATTATGCTATTAAGATTGACCATGAGATAGATATGGATATGACATGGGATGACGATGCGCTCGTAACACTGAATCTGGATGATCGCCATTGGTGATGCCGGCAGGCCCAGTAGAAATCAAAACTGTGCATGTGAAGGAGATGGATCTAGTTGAGTTGGTCACACATCCACAAACTTGCAGCTTGTGGACAAGAAAATAACCAGTGATATTACTACATATGTGTGCTATTTATACGGAATATGACGAACTTTTGGATGTACTATGGGACATCCTGTTTATAGATGATATGACGACCTTCTGAATGCTTTCTACAGGCAATAGAATGACCTTTGAATGTATTATGAGAACCCATGTTGAGAACAGACGGTGGTAAATAAGACCATGTGTATGTACATGGACTAAAAATTGAAGTGTTTGATTACATATTGAATCAGTGTTCTCTGTACTTGTTTCTCATTTTATTATGGTACATTAGTCTATGTAATCTCGACTTTCTATTTCAGTTTCGTGCTTGTAAGCAAAACAATTTCTAAACATCAAAAGATAAAAGAGAACCTAAGCAGAATATTAACGTAAAATTGAGTTCAAAGGAAAACATTACTACTCAATATATCATGTCAAGCAAGCAGAGGATATGCCCAACAGAACATGGTCATGTTTCCAGACGTTTCGACATATTCAGACGACAGGCCCCATGTACACTCAGGCTTCCAGCTGTTTATATTACAGCGAACCCACGGTACAGAGAGCTGGTAGACTGACCTCTGTGGCGAAGCTAGGGTTGCAGGCGCTCGAGAGGAAAAGAGCGACCTCGATTCGGCCGATACGCCTTCGACGGTACAGGGAGATCATACAGAGATCGGAGGACCTGATTGCAGGAGAATCACAGGGAAAAAGCCATCAGATACGGGGACCAAGCTAGCAAGGCGTGTCTATCTTCAGGTTCGAGCTTGTGCACGACACGGCCCGGCTGATGGCTGGACGTTTTCTACCAGAAAAAAGGTTTCCCCCGCTTTATATTATAAAGCACCAGACACCGATCACAGGGTAATTGCCGGGACGAACGATACAACAAGCTCAAAAGAGAAAAAGAAGAAGAAATAAAAGCCAACAACGGCAGCTCGGCAAGCACAGATGATCTGCCACCGCTGCGCCCTTCATCTGCGTCTCACCACACGCCATGGCACCAGACCGCCGCATACAAGCAGCACCTTCAAGAAGGAATGCGACGCCAACGACGCTGCTGCCCGGACATGACCTAGGGTTTCCCTCGGCATACGGAGGGGAGCGGGGGATGGGTAGCGCCGACGCTCTTCAGGAAGGAATGATGGCACCTTCAGGTGTCACCGCGTCGGAGCCGGAAGAACCGGCAGAGATTTCTCCCGCATCCCCAAGCACTGCTACCCACTCCACCCGGGGCCATCCAACCATCTTGCCACCCGGAAGCACGCGCCACCACGGTCTTGGACACATCCACACCACCCCGGTGCGAACACCACCACGAGGCCAAGGAGACCGGAAAGAAGCGCCAAGCGACGGGAGGAACCACACCGAAGCCAAGCGGGAGGGAACCACCTCCCCGCCGACGTGCGGGAGGCCCGAGCCCCCGCCGACATCGCGGTCGCCGTCCGGACGTGGCGGCAGGGCACACCAGGGCACCCCTGGTCCAGCTAGGCCCGCAACGGGCCCGCAAAGCCCCGCCGGCCATGCTGCAGCAACCCGGCACCAGCGCCGCCCGCTCCCAGCCGTCAACGCCGCTCTCCCGCCTCCTGGAGGCCACGCCGCCGGCCCGCCCAAACCCAGATGGGACCCGAAGGGCCCAGATCTGGGCCGAGCGGGCTGGTTCAAGCCGCGCCGCCGCGCCACCCCGCCGCCAACGGCGACGCTGCCGCCAGTCGTCCACCCACGCCGCGCCGGGATCCCGCCGCCACGTCGGACCGCCGTCGCCGAAGAGCACCTCCCGACGCACACCGCCCCGCGCCGGGGAGCACCGAGAGGGGAAGGGCTGGAGGCCGCCGCCGCCAGCGACCCAGGGGCCAGGCCCGGCCGCGGGTGCCGGCGACGGCGGCGGGGAGGGAGGGAAGGGGGGGGGGGGGAGGGAGGCTCTAGAGGAGGGGGCGCCGGAGCGCGGCCGGTTGCCCGCGGGGACGACGCGGTCGCGCGAGAGGAGGTCCCTTGTGTGTTCATGGCTGGACGCTTTCAGCGAAACACGACGCCGTGGCGGTGGTTCGAGACACACAAGAGAAGCAGGAGCCTGACTCTGTTCCAGTGCTTGTCCGGGGCCGGCGCTGGGGGCTTCAAGTTCCAGATTGGGCGGCAGCCATGCTACCAGTTACAGGACTCAAAAGTAAAAACGACTGTAGTACAACTTCAGCTTATCTTCGCTAGTTTCAGCGCCAGGATGCATGTCAGATTGTTGTGGAAGGGTTTCACAGGAAGTCCTTATTTGGAGCAGAAAACACCCTTACAAAAAAACTTGCCATACTCAAAGAGAGTCACCAGGAGAGAACAAACAGCCCCAATATGTCCATCCTGAAACGTACGTCCATATGTAGAGCGTGTTATTGAACAATGCGTGGATCTCTAGCTCGACGTACGTGGGGAGTAGAGCCGCTTGTCAGATGATCCGTTCCCTCTGTTTTTGACCTAGAGGTTGACTGTAAGCCGGTTTTCTTCGATTCTTCCTCTCGCTCTCCCCCAACCGGAGGCAACACACTCCCTTGTCGTGCCGGCCTGTGGAGGCAGCCAAGAATTCCACGACGGTATCAATGGTGGCAACACTACAATACCACTTGCAGATGCGTCAAACACCGCCCGTGCACACTCCACCACTCGATGGTACACCTGAACCGTAGGTTTGGTGGTTATTCCATTCGGGGATTAAAGGCGCCCCTTCTCTTCCATTGCTCGATGTCACGTCCCTCATCGCCTTGGCGTTCTGGGATCCAAGATGAGACCGGCCATACGGTGGTTTGCTCGGAAGGGAACTCCTAGTGTATAGCTAGCCTCCTAAGGTGACTCTAGCGTTTCCTAGGGTCTCGAGCTCTTAGCTACTTTTAGCGTTGAGCTACTTTCCAAATGAAACTCTTGTGATAGTTTCCAAACGACAACTCTAGCTATAGTTTCTTATCATGACCAGAAGGTGATATACAACTCCACAGTACGATGGCATGCTAATTAGGTTCAAAGAAGTGTTCAACGAAAATATTTCAAATATATCATTAGATCCAAAGAAGGGTTTAATGAAAACATGTTGTAAGTTTTCTCTTTTGTTTACCACCATTCGACAAGAGACCAACAGAGGGAGCTCCACATTCGATCCACTTCAATTGCTTCACCTCATGACCACAGTGCGAACAAAGACATAACAAATGTGGCGATTGTTGGGGAACGTAGTAATTTCAAAAATTTTCCTACGATCACGCAAGACCATGGTGATGGCATAGCAACGAGAGGGAGAGTGTCCGCCCACGCACTCGTGAGACCGAAAGCGAAGCGTTATAACAACGCTGTTGATGTAGTCGATGTCTCCACGATCCGACCGATCCAAGCACCGAACGACGGCACCTCCGAGTTCGCACACGCTCAGCTCGATGACGATCCCGGACTCGATCCAGCAAAGTGTCGGGATGAGTTCCACAAGACGACGGCGTGGCAGGACGATGTTGATGCTCCACCGACGCAGGGCTTCGCCTAAGCTCCGCGACGATATGACTTCTCCGGCGCAGGGCTTCACCTAAGCTCCATGACGATATGACCAAAGTGGAATATGGTGGAAGGGGCACCGCACACGGCTAAGGAAAGATCCGTAGATCAACTTGTGTGTCTTGGGGTGCCCCCTGCCCCCGTATATAAAGGAGCCAAGGGGGAGGTGGCCGGCCCTAGGGGAGGCGCACCAAGGAGGAGTCCTACTCCCACCGGGAGTAGGACTCCCCTCTCCTAGTTGGACTAGGATTGGAGGAGGGAAGAGGAAGGGCGCCCCCCCTTCCTTGTCCTATTCGGACTAGAGGGGGGAGGGGGGCGCGCAGCCCACCTTGGCCTGCCCTTCCTCTTCTCCCATGGCCCATTAAGGCCCATGGACCTCCCGGGGGGTTCCGGTAACCTCCCGGTACTCCGGTAAAATCCCGATTTCACCCGGAACACTTCCGATGTCCAAATGTAGGCTTCCAATATATCAATCTTTATGTCTCGACCATTTCGAGACTCCTCGTCATGTCCGTGATCACATCCGGGACTCCGAACAACCTTCGGTGCATCAATACTTATAAACTCATTATGAACTGTCATCGATAAGCGTGCGGACCCTACGGGTTCGAGAACTATGTAGACATGACCTAGAACCATTCTCGGTCAATAACCAATAGCGGAACCTGGATGCCCATATTGGTTCCTACATATTCTACGAAGATCTTTATCGGTCAAACCGCATAACGACATACGTTGTTCCCTTTGTCATCGGTATGTTACTTACCCGAGATTCGATCGTCGGTATCCAATACCTAGTTCAATCTCACATCGGTAAGTCTCTTTACTCGTTCCGTAATACATCATCTCACAACTAACTCATTAGTTGTAATGCTTGCAAGGCTTAGGTGATGTGTATTACCGAGAAGGCCTAGAGATACCTCTCCGACGATCGGAGTGACAAAACCTAATCTCAAATACGCCAACCCAACAAGTACCTTTGGAGACACCTGTAGTACTCCTTTATAATCACCCGATTACGCCAGACGTTTGGTAGTACCAAAGTGTTCCTCCGAAGAACGGAGTTGCATAATCTCATAGTTACAGGAACATGTATGGGTCATGAAGAAAGCATTAACATACTAAACGATCAAGTGTTAAGCTAACGGAATGGGTCATGTCAATCAGATCATTCAACTAATGATGTGACCTTGTTAATCAAATAACAACTCCTTGTTCATGGTTAGGAAACATAACCATCTTTGATTAATCAAGCTAGTCAAGTAGAGGCATACTAGTGACATACTGTTTGTCTATATATTCACACATGTATTATGTTTCCGGTTAATACAATTCTAGCATGAATAATAAACATTTATCATGATATAAGGAAATAAATAATAACTTTATTATTGCCTCTAGGGCATATTTCCTTCAGTCTCCCACTTGCACTAGAGTCAATAATCTAGATTACAAAGTAATGATCCTTACACCCATGGAGTCTTGGTGCTGATCATGTTTTGCTCGTGGAAGAGGCTTAGTCAACGGTCTGCAACATTCAGATCCGTATGTATTTTGCAAATCTCTATGTCTCCCACTTGGACTTGGTCCCGAATGGAATTGAAGCGTCTCTTGATGTGCTTGGTCCTCTTGTGAAATCTGGATTCCTTTGCCAAGGCAATTGCACCAGATTGTCACAGAAGATCTTCATCGGTCCCGATGCACTAGGTATGACACCTAGATCGGAAATGAACTCTTTCATCCAGACTCCTTCATTCGCTGCTTCCAAGCAGCTATGTACTCCGCTTCACATGTAGATCCCGCCACGACGCTTTGTTTAGAACTGCACCAACCGACAGCTCCACCGCTTAATAAAAACACGATCCGGTTTGCGATTTAGAATCGTCCGGATCAGTGTCAAAGCTTGCATCGACGTAACCATTTACGACTAGCTCTTTGTCACCTCCATATACGAGAAACATATCCTTAGTCCTTTTCGGTATTTCAGGATGTTCTTGACCGCTGTCCGATGATCCACTCTGGATTACTTTGGTACCTTCCCGCCAAGCTTACAGCTAAGCATACGTCAGTCTGGTACACAGCATTGCATACATGATAGAGCCTATGGCTGAAGCATAGGAACATCTTTCATTTCTCTCTATCTTCTGCTGTGGTCGGGCATTGAGTCGACTCAATCTTACACCTTGCAACACAGGTAAAAACCTTTCTTTGCTCGATCCATTTTGAACTTTTTCAAAACTTTATCAAGGTATGTGCTTTGTGAAAGTCCAATCAGCGCCTTGATCTATCTCTATAGATCTTGATGCCCAATATGTAAGCAGCTTCACCGAGGTCTTTCATTGAAAAACTTTTATTCAAGTATCCTTTATGCTATCCAGAAATTCTATATCATTTCCAATCAATAATATGTCGTCCACATATAATATTAGAAATGCTACTGAGCTCCCACTCACTTTCTTGTAAATACAGGCTTCTCCAAAAGTCTGATAAACCCATATGCTTTGATCACACTATCAAAGCGCTTATTCCAACTCCGAGAGGCTTGCACTGACCATAAATTGATCGTTGGAGCTTGCACACTTTGTTAGCACCTTTTGGATCGACAAAACCTTCTGGTTGCATCATATACAACTCTTCTTCTAGAAATCCATTCAAGAATGCAGTTTTACATCCATTTGCCAAATTTCATAATCATAAAATGCGGCAATTGCTAACATGATTCGGACAGACTTAAGCATCGCTACGGGTGAGAAAGTCTCATCGTAGTCAACTCCTTGAACTTGTCGAAAACCTTTTGCAACAAGTCGAGCTTTGTAGACAGTTACATTACCATCGGCGCCGGTCTTCTTCTTAAAGATCCATTTATTTTCAATGGCTTGCCGATCATCGGGCAAGTCAACCAAAGTCCATACTTTGTTCTCATACATGGATCCCATCTCAGATTTCATGGCTTCCAGCCATTTTATGGAATCTGGGCTCACCATCGCTTCTTCATAGTTTGTAGGTTCGCCATGGTCAAGTAACATGACTTCCGAATAAGATTACCATACCACTGTGCGATTTTACTCTGGTTGACCCACGAGGTTCAGAGCAACTTGATCTCAAGCTTCATGATCATCATCATTAGTTTCCTCACTAATTGGTGTAGTTGTCACAGAACCATTTCTTGTGATGAACTACTTTCCAATAAGGGAGCAGATACAGTTATCTCATCAAGTTCTACTTTCCTCCCACTCACTTCTTTCGAGAGAAACTCCTTCTCTAGAAAGGACCCGAATTTAGCAACGAAAATCTTGCCTTCAGATCTGTGATAGAAGGTGTACCCAACAGTCTCCTTTGGGTATCCTATGAAGACACATTTTCCGATTTGGGTTCGAGCTTATCTGGTTGAAGTTTCTTTACATAAGCATCGCAGCCCCAAACTTTAAGAAACGACAACTTTGGTTTCTTGCCAAACCACAGTTCATAAGGCGTCGTCTCAACGGATTTTGACGGTGTCCTATTCAACGTGAATGCGGCTGTCTCTAAAGCATAACCCCAAAACGATAGCGGTAAATCGGAAATAGACATCATAGATCGCACCATATCTAGTAAAGTACGACACGACGCTCGACACACCATTTCTCTGTGGTGTTCGGTGGCGTGAGTTGCTGAAACTATTCCACATTGTTTCAAATGTAAACCAAACTCAGAACTCAAATATTCTCCTCCACGATCAGATCGTAGAAACTTTATTTTCTTGTTACGATGATTTTCCACTTCACTCTGAAATTCTTTGAACTTTTCAAACGTTTCAGATTTGTGTTTCATTAAGTAGATATACCCATATCTGCTTAAATCATCTGTGAAGGTGAGAAAATAACGATACCCGCCAAGTGCCTCAACATTCATTGGACCACAAACATCAGTATGTATGATTTCCAACAAATCAGTTGCTCGCCCATAGTTCGGAGAACGGCGTTTTGGTCATCTTGCCCATGAGGCACGGTTCATAAGTACCAAGTGATTCATAATCAAGTGATTCCGAAGCCCATCAAGATGGAGTTTCTTCATGCGTTTTACACCGATATGACCTAAACGGCAAGTGCCACAAATAAGTTGCACTATCATTATCAACTCTGCATCTTTTGGCTTCAACATTATGAATATGTGTATCACTACTGTCGAGATTCAACAAGAATAGACCATTCTTCAAGGGTGCATGACCATAAAAGATATTACTCATATAAATAGAACAACCATTATTCTCTGATTTAAATGAATAACCGTCTCGCATTAAACAAGATCCAGATATAATGTTCATGCTCAACGCTGGCACCAAATAACAATTATTTAGGTCTAAAACTAATCCCGAAGGTAGATGTAGAGGTAGCGTGCCGATCGCGATCACATTGACTTTGGAACCATTTCCCACGCGATCGTCACCTCGTCCTTTGCCGATGCTCGTCTATTCCGTAGTCCCTGCTTTGAGTTGCAAATATTAGCAATGTAACCAGTATCAAATACCAGTGCTACTACGAGCTCTAGTAAGGTACACATCAATAACATGTATATCACATATACCTTTGTTCACCTTGCCATCCTTTTATCCGCCAAATACTTGGGGCAGTTCCGCTTCGGTGTCCGGTCTGCTTGCAAGAAAACACTCGTTTCAGGCTTAGGTCCAGACTTGGGTTTCTTCTCTTGATCAGCAACTTTCTTGCTGTTCTTTTGAAGTTTCCTTCTTCTTCCTTTGCCCTTTTCTTGAAACTAGTGGTCTTGTTGACCATCAACACTTGATGCTCTTTCTTGATTTCTACCTCCATGCTTTTAGCATCGCAAGTGCTCAGAATTGTTTTAGTCATCCCTTGCATATTATAGTTCATCACGAAGCTCTTGTAGCTTGGTGGCGTGATTGGAGAATTCATCAATGACACTATCATCCGGAAGATTAACTCCCAGCTGAATTAAGTGATTGTTATACCCGGACATTTTGAGTATGTGCTCACCGACGAACTATTCTCCTCCATCTTGCAGCTATAGAACTTATTGGAGACTTCATATCTCTCAATCCGGCATTTGCTTGAAATATTAACTTCAACTCCTGGAACATCTCATATGCTCCATGACGCTCAAAACGTCGTTGAAGACCCGGTTCTAAGCCGTAAAGCATGGCACACTGAACTATAGAGTAGTCATCAGCTCGCTTTGCCGACGCTCATAACTTCTCGCTCAAGATTCGCAGCAGGCCTGTCACCCAGCGGTGCTTCCAGGACGTAATTTTTCTGTGCAGCAATGAGGATAATCCTCAAGTTACGGACCCAGTCCGTGTAATTGCTACCATCATCTTTCAACTTTGCTTTCTCAAGGAACGCATTAAAATTCAACGGAACAACAGCACGAGCCATCTATCTACATTTAAACATAGACAAGCAAAATACTATCAGGTACTAAGTTTCATGATAAATTTAAGTTCAATTAATCATATTAAAAAACTCCCACTTAGACAGACATCTCTCTAGTCATCTAAGTGATCACGTGATCCAAATCAACTAAACCACGTCCGATCACGTGAGACGGAGTAGTTTCAATGGTGAACATCACTATGTTGATCATATCTACTATATGATTCACGTTCGACCTTTCGGTCTCCGTGTTCCGAGGCCATATCTGTTATATGCTAGGCTCGTCAAGTTTAACCTGAGTATTCTGCGTGTGCAACTGTTTTGCACCCGTTGTAGATGGACGTAGAACTTATCACACCCGATCATCACGTGGTGTCTGGGTACTACGAACTTTGGCAACGGTGCATACTCAGGGAGAACACTTCTTGATAATTTTTAGTGAGAGATCATCTTATAATGCTACCGTCAAACAAAGCAAGATAAGATGCATAAAGGATAAACATCACATGCAATCAATATAAGTGATATGATATGGTCATCATCATCTTGTGCTTGTGATCTCCATCGCCGAAGCACCGTCATGATCACCATCGCCACCGCGCGACACCTTGATCTCCATCGTAGCATCGTTGTCGTCTCGCCAACTATTGCTTCTACGACTATCGCTACTCCTTAGTGATAAAGTAAAGCAATTACATGGCGTTTGCATTTCATACAATAAAGCGACAACCATATGGCTCCTGCCAGTTGCCGATAACTCGGTTACAAAACATGATCATCTCATACAATAAAGTATAGCATCACGTCTTGACCATATCACATCACAACATACCCTGCAAAAACAAGTTAGACGCCTTCTACTTTGTTGTTGCAAGTTTTACGTGGCTGCTACGGGCTGAGCAAGAACCGTTCTTACCTACGCATCAAAACCACAACGATATTTCGTCAAATTGACTCCGTTTAACCTTCTCAAGGACCGGGCGAGCCACACTCGATTCAACTAAAGTGAGAGAGACAGACACCCGCCGGTCACCTTTAAGCAACGAGTGCTCGGAGCGGTGAAACCAGTCTCGCGAAGCGTCACGCGTAATGTCGGTCCGGCCGCTTCATCTCACAATACCGCTGAACCAAAGTATGACATGCTGGTAGGCAGTATGACTTGTATCGCCCACAACTCACTTGTGTTCTACTCGTGCATATGACATCAACGCATAAAACCAGGCTCGGATGCCACTGTTGGGGAACGAGTAATTTCAAAAATTTCCTACGATCACGCAAGACCATGGTGATGGCATAGCAACGAGAGGGGAGAGTGTCCGTCCACGTACCCTCGTAGACCGAAAGCGGAAGCGTTATAACAACGCGGTTGATGTAGTCGTACGTCTCCACGATCCGACCGATCCAAGCACCGAACGTACGGCACCTCCGAGTTCTGCACACGCTCAGCTCGATGACGATCCCGGACCGATCCAGCAAAGTGTCGGGATGAGTTCCACAAGACGACGGCGTGGTGACGATGTTGATGCTCCACCGACGCAGGGCTTCGCCTGAGCTCCGCGACGATATGACTTCTCCGGCGCAGGGCTTCACCTAAGCTCCGCGACGATATGACCAAAGTGGAATATGGTGGAAGGGGGCACCGCACACGGCTAAGGAAAGATCCGTAGATCAACTTGTGTGTCTTGGGTGCCCCTGCCCCGTGATATAAAGGAGCCAAGGGGAGGTGGCGGCCCTAGGGGAGGCGCACAAGGAGGAGTCCTACTCCCACCGAGTAGGACTCCCCACTCCTAGTTGGACTAGGATTGGAGGAGGGAAGAGGGAAGGCGCGCGCCCCTTCCTTGTCCTATTCGGACTAGAGGGGGGGGGGCGCAGCCCACCTTGGCCTGCCCTTCCTCTTCTCCCATGGCCCATTAAGGCCCATGGACCTCCCGGGGTTCCGTAACCTCCGGTACTCGATAAAATCGATTTCACCGGAACACTTCCGATGTCCAAATGTAGGCTTCCAATATATCAATCTTTATGTCTCAACCATTTCGAGACTCCTCGTCATGTCCGTGATCACATCCGGGACTCAACAACCTTCGTGCATCAATACTTATAAACTCATTATGAACTGTCATCGAAACGTTAAGCGTGCGGACCCTACGGGTTCGAGAACTATGTAGACATGACCTAGAACCATTCTCGGTCAATAACCAATAGCGGAACCTGGATGCCCATATTGGTTCCTACATATTCTACGAAGATCTTTATCGGTCAAACCGCATAACGACATCGTTGTTCCCTTTGTCATCGGTATGTTACTTACCCGAGATTCGATCGTCGGTATCCAATACCTAGTTCAATCTCACATCGGTAAGTCTCTTTACTCGTTCCGTAATACATCATCTCACAACTAACTCATTAGTTGTAATGCTTGCAAGGCTTAGGTGATGTGTATTACCGAGAAGGCCTAGAGATACCTCTCCGACGATCGGAGTGACAAAACCTAATCTCAAATACGCCAACCCAACAAGTACCTTTGGAGACACCTGTAGTACTCCTTTATAATCACCCGATTCGTTGTGACGCTTGGTAGTACCAAAGTGTTCCTCCGAAGAACGGAGTTGCATAATCTCATAGTTACAGGAACATGTATGGGTCATGAAGAAAGCATTAACATACTAAACGATCAAGTGTTAAGCTAACGGAATGGGTCATGTCAATCAGATCATTCAACTAATGATGTGACCTTGTTAATCAAATAACAACTCCTTGTTCATGGTTAGGAAACATAACCATCTTTGATTAATCAAGCTAGTCAAGTAGAGGCATACTAGTGACATACTGTTTGTCTATATATTCACACATGTATTATGTTTCCGGTTAATACAATTCTAGCATGAATAATAAACATTTATCATGATATAAGGAAATAAATAATAACTTTATTATTGCCTCTAGGGCATATTTCCTTCAGCGATATGCAAAGCTGAGCCTAGAGAAATAGGGAGGAGCTTAATTGTGGGGGCAGCTTGGAACATGTCCCCTCTTCTCCTAATCCAAAGCAATATTTTCGAGTTAACACTGGTTATTTAGTACCTTTTAGTCCACATTTAACATAATACCCTGGATACCCTCCTCAACTTTGTTCACGTTCCTTCGGGCTTTCTTTGGTTACGAGGATCTAATCCCCTAGTGGAACTAATCCATGAAGGGATTGGGTCGATCATCACTTGTCACTCAATCCCCTCATTCCTTGATTAAAGCAATCCCCATCCCTACTATCTCATTTGGTTGTCCCAAATTCAATCCACTACGAACTACAAATTACCCTTCCCAATTTTCCTTGCGCCTACGTGGATTCATTCCACAAGGTGGATGTAATTCTTCTGGACCCTATGGAATGTGCGGTTTGGGCCAGTATCGTCCCCGCCGTGATCCAAACCAAACAGCCTAAGTATAACCCACATGGAACAGTTCCCCTCCGGGACGGTCCGCATGGATTAGAGCTTGATCCATGACATTCCATATGGTTTAGACTATAAGCAAACAAGGTCTTAGGCAAATCTATAATCCTGTTGAAGCGCGGCCGACGCAGAGAAACTAGGTAGGGGTAGATAGAATCTCACTAATTTAGTCTCTATATATAACCGTTGACATGTAAGATGTGGTAAATTGTCTCAACAGCTAAAATTGCATGAACGACAATAAATGAATACCATGTATTTATATAGAATCATATATACCTAAGAAAATGAACCACACAATTTTTAATTGCCTTAACATGCATGTTTCCACATCATCAAAATTATTTTAACTGTTAGATTCACTAGCTTGATCCACTAGCATCCGTTCAACTTAACCATGAGAATCCTCTATCATGCAAAATGCACTAGTGCATTCTAAGGCCTCGTTTGGTTTACAGGATTGGTAAAGTGTAGGGCCTCGTTTGGTTTACTGGATTGGTAAAATGTAGGAACGGGGAATCTAGAGGAATAGGATGCCATGTCGCATGTCCAATGAAATCCTACGGATAGGAAAACAACGGAATTCTCACATGACTGCTATTTGATTGTAGTACATGAAAACCACAGAAACTCACCAGCATTTCTCTACTATTAAAGGGGGATCTGGGCGAATCAACCTGTGGTTGAGATGGTTAGGTGGACAGTGGTATCTCCAACCAACCAGGGTTTAAATCCTGGTGCTCACATTATTTATGGATTTATTTCAGGATTTTCGGCGATGCGCTTTCAGTAGGAGGAGACGTTCCCGTCGATAACGAGGCGCCTACGGTGGCTTCGTAAATCTCAAGATGATATGAGATGCTCATAGGGGTAGGGTGTACGTGTGTGCATTCATAGGAGTGAGTGTATGCACGTGTATATGAGAAAAAAAAAGGATCTGCAGTCGTCGTGATGGTTCCACCACCCCCGCACGAATTCCTCCTCCCATCGATTTTTTTTTTTGTCCATCGCTCCCCCTAACGATTTTTATGGTTTTCTACTTCTCTTGGTTGACCATCTCCCCACGTCCTTCCTCCCACCGGGTTTTCCTATTCAGTTTTCCGCCATGTCGAACCAATAGCAAAACAATAGAATTCTCACACAACTGCTATTTGATTGTAGTACAGGAAAACCACAGGAACTCATTAGCATTTAATAATGTTGAGTAACGTGATTGTATTAGGAAACACAAGTTAGACTAAGAAATATTCTGACTTGACTTGTACTTCAAGTAGATCATGTACTCCTATTTATATACCCACGAGGCTCAAGCAATACAACAACAATTCCACCAATCCTCCCTCTTCCTTCTAACATGGTATCTATCGCAAGTCGATCCTAAACCCTAGCCGCCGCCGCTTCCGCACCTGCGCGCTGCCCCGGGGCAGTCGGCCTCCATGACCGCCGCCGCTTCCGTACCTGCGCGCTGCCCCGGGGCGGTCGGCTTCCATGACCGCCCCTGGGGGCCGCGCCGCCCGTACCTAGGGTTCGTCCGCCGGTCATGTTGACCGGCTGCCCTAGAGAGTCTTTTCCCCGAGCCTTGCTTCAGGATTTTCTTTCTCCCGCCGGTCATCTTGATCGTGGGGTTTCTTTTTGGTTTTCCGATCTATTCTTGATCGGTTTGCGTCGCCCACTGCCGCCGTTGACCCCGAGCGCCTCTACTCCGACCCCGGCGTGACCCGCTGGCCTTTCCTCCGACCCGGCGGCCACGCGCGCCGAGGCGGCCCGTCAGGGCCAGCCGTCGGTCCGCCCGTCGCCCTGCACCGGCCGTCACCGCCCTGCTCTGACCGGGACACCTGTATCGCCCCAACCCGGCGGCCACGCGCCATGCCACGGCCAATCATAGTCGTCGCTCGCGCGCCGGCCCTCCCATTGATCCACATCACCCGCCTCCGGCGCGTCTGCATGGCTTGGCGGTCTAACTCGCCGGCCTCGTCCTCGGCTGCGTCGGGACGGCTGCGTCAGGCTTGTCGGCTGCCTCAACTTGGGCGCCGCTGCTCCGTTGGTCGCTCGGGCCTCGCTGCCCGGGCGTCGGCGTTGCTTTGGCAGCCCGGGTGCCGGTGATGACAAGCTCGTCCGCACGACGTCTCACCCCGTCCGTCGTCGCCGGCTTCATCTCGGACTCCGCCGCCACCACGCCTCCACCGAGCAGCGTCCCCGACCTCGTGCGCAATCGGCTTGATCACCCGCTCGCCGCAGTGACCCGCCTCATCTATGCCGCGCGACCGACCTGGCCGGTCGGTTATGCGCGCCTCCGCAGGTCCCGCGAAGATCGTCCCCGAGTTCAACGCGCCTCTTCACCGATCGAGCATTGGGCTGCCGCTGCGTCACCCCGTCGGGCCGCAGCGCCGCCGCCCCGTGGTTCTCCTCGCGGCTGCATCGACATGTGCGTCGCCGCTGCATCGCCCCTTCGGGCCGTAGTGTCGCGATACGCGGTCCCCGCCGCCGCCTCGAGGCCGTCCCCGCGGCTGCACTGACTCGCGAACCGCCATTGCGTCGCCCCTTCGGGCCACAGCGTTGCGGCCCGCGGTCCCCGCCGTCGCCCCGACCCTCCTGCCGCCGCTGCGTCGCCCCTTCGGGCCGTAGCGACGCGGCCTGCGATCCACTCCGCCGTCACCGCGCGTCGACTTCCCGTGGTATGCGCCGCGCCGTCTCCCTTGGCGTGGGAACGCCACTTTCCGCGCTAGTCTTCGTCACGCTATCAGGGTTCTTCGCCTACTTCGAGCACCGCCGCCGCACTCCTAACCTAGCCGCCGCCGCCGTCAGGCCGCCGCAACCGCTCTTCTTTGGCCGCCGCCGCCGCTACCTTCGTAGCCGCCGCCGCCGCCCGTCCACCCCCTTAGGTCTTCGTCCAAGCACCAGCCCGCCGCCAATGTCGACGTCATCTACCCCGACCACTTCGTCTACTCCGACCACCGTTGGTGACATCGGCCCCACGCCGATGGACGCCGCAATCGTCGTCGAGTTCTTCTTTGCTGGCCCCTCCGATTTCTCCGACATGGCGTATAGCTCGTGCAGGTCTCTCATCTACACATGTCCGGTGTTGGCAACACCGATGTGTGCCTTCATCCACGACGTGTCCCCGGGCCTGGCAAGCCTGGTCGGTGCTTCATCAACTTCGTCTTCGTCCGTCTACGCATGCCCGGTGCTGGCAATACCGGTGCGTGCCTTCGTCCACGATGTGTCCCCTGGCTTGGCAAACCCGCCGCGACGCGTCGTCAACACCATCATCCTTTCGGCGCACCACTACCTCGTCACCACTGCGCCCATGACTAACTCGGCGCCCTATTGCGCCCGCGGCTCCACGGTGACTTCCTCGACACCGGGCCTGGCAAGCCTGGTCAGCGCAACCCGACTCGACATCGACCACGGCATTCTTCGCACGGCTACCTCGACCACGACTCCACCACTCACACTCTTGGCTACATCGACAAACGGCACAAAGGGCTACCGCCTGCTTGAGCAACCTCGTTGGTTTCCACTACAGCCACGACTCCGTGATGCATCGATCGTTACGATGTGTGGGGGTCCGCTGGCTTGCCTTCGATTCTTCTCCGCCTCACCGCTCTGCGTCGCTACTGTTAGACTGTGGGGGATGTTGAGTAACGTGATTGTATTAGGAAACATATGTTAGACTAGGAAATATTCTGGCTTGCCTTGTACTCCAAGTAGATCATGTACTCCTATTTATATGCCCACGAGGCTCAAGCAATACAACAACAATTCCACCAATCCTCTCTCTTCCTTCTAACAAATAATATAAAACTAAACTATGGATCCTCATTCTTCCCGCCTTTAAGTCCGAATTCATTCTTTTTTTTCCTATGAAACTAAACTATGGATTTCGGGATTGGTTCCAGTGGAACACAAACATATGAATCAAACAACGTTGTAGGAAAATTTCAAGAGGATTTAAATCCTACAAATCAAATGATGCCTAAGTGAGTTTTAAATCACATTGCATTTATCTGTGATACGCACAACCTTTCATGTTAAGATATTCCACATCATCACAATTATTGTAGCCGTTAGATTTACTATATTGATCCACTAACATCCATGTGATATATGTATGAGAATCATCTACCATGCAAAATGCATGAGCACATTCTAGTTGGGTTTATTTTATTTAATTGTGACATGCACAACTTTTCATATTAAGATATTTTTCTCTCATGCAGAGATTGACATATTGAAAAGCATAAGACTGGTATTCTACACAATGTTTAGAAACTATATATTCAACTCTGTGGCAACTCTGATCACAATGGCTACCTCCCTTGTTTAGTCAACAATTAGGATAAAAATGTATCGCAATAAATATATTAATACAAACTAGTTAGGCATATTTTATAATCTTTTATACCTTATTCAGTTATATTTTTCTTTCTACTACATAGTTTTGATCTCAGGTTTCGACCAAAACTAACTTGGCATATTTTTATTGTAACTTCATGTTTAGATCAACACTAGGCCCGAAACTAAGTTGAGAAAATGCTAGAGTGCTCATGTGATTCATCTCTATGCCCACACGAACACACAAGCGTGAGTACTCCTTCAAGATTCTGCTCCCGTGTTCAATTACATTCTTTTTTTTTGCGGGTGAAAGAAAATTTATTTCTCACAC